>JAAONU010000017.1:18659331-19862504 GCA_012932295.1 Cyclina sinensis | reverse complement strand
AACAGAAGTTGAGTGTAAATTTTTATTAGTATAATTCTCATGGTTAAAACGTTTCGATATTTAATTTACGGCTGCATTAATGTTATTTCTGTTGCAATTTTGACAAACTCTTCTATCTAGTTATTTTCAGAGGAAATTTAACTAACAATTACAAATTCAGAGGAAATCTAACTAACAATTACAAATTCTGCCCTAAAATTCCATAGCAGCAACACTTTTGACCAATAGCAAACTTCCTTCTTCAGCTGAATATTTTATATTGAACAATTTCATTCGTTACAAATGTAGGTCAAAATCGATTTTAAGGTTAACGCTGTTGTAGAAGCTCTGAAAAAGTGTTTGCCATAAAGAGTCGTTTATCAGTGCAGGGGAAAAGGAACGTAACTAATAAACAGGGGAACAACTAAGCAAGCGGGTAAATTGCTGAAACTTTAGTCTAGCTGCATTGACTTTCCTCTCAAAGTTAGTCTGTGCCCTGAAATCAACCAATTGCTTGAAGTTTGCAGGGACAAAGTACTTTATCAAATGCTCTTAAGTAGTTGAAGCATAGTAAAAGGCAAAGTAAGTACTTCTTATAAACAAGCTTATTATCAATTTCAATATATAATTATATGGATTTCCCTTCCAAATTATGATGATTAGGATACACTTCTAAACGTCTCTTCAATCTGAGTAAAACAAGACGAAACGTTCACGACATTCATTAGCCTGGTTTCAGACCCAGCAATTAATACTATGCCTTAGTAATGTTAAGAGTCCCATTCTAACTACAGATTTATCTTTTCTTGGCTGGAAATAGATGATTGTTAGCAGAGAAAAAATGTTGCTATTAGAGACGTAAAAAACATTTGATATATCAATGCAATAACATAAAAAGAAAAGGACCATATAACCTGCAGCCAGGCTACACATTCATGAGCGAGGTGATTCTACCTAAGTACAGTGGTGGCATGTGATACAGCGACGCGGCATAAAATATGATGTCAGCCAAACGTGCAAGTAAGTGTGTATGGGGAAAGAGGGGCATAGCCAATATTGATAAAAATAGTTGTCTGTCTATTATGTATTTAAGACTAATTAACGTCACAGGATTCATTCCAATTCTCAAATCGAAAAACAAGCAGTGGGTATATAGACTATTTGCTAACAAGAGCATTGACCCCACAGCACAACGTTAACAGATTAAAATGAAATGCAACTCTTAGAGAACAGTTCAAGAACTGTTCTCATCGGGACATGCAAACGCTTTAGAGAGTGAAAAAATGTGTACTTATTTCATATCTCATCATAACGAGAATATATCAGTCTAGGTGGCCGAGAAAACTTGGCTTTACTATCTAAATTGAAGTATGTGAAAACTTTTAATTCTCTTAATATATTATGTATAAAACAAGCTGCAACAGAGACATAAAAGCGCTTGCTAAGCTCTAAACACAAACTACTTACCCTTTCAGCGTGGTACGAGTGCTGCTCACACTGTCGTTTTGATACGGACGCCGTCTAATGGCGTCCGTCTGTCCAGTTTCAAGTATAGTTATCAACAGCACAACAAATATTCTCCTAATACACACATGGAATGCCATTTTGTTTGAATATCAAAATTTTATCACAGAAATTTTCCTTTGCAGAGAAGAATATCCCGCCAGTAGATATGTTTCTTGATTACTGACTGGTTCACATTTTTCATTACAACATGACGAGTTTGGAACCGCCAGATAAGAGCAACCGTCTGGTTTCAAAAGTTGTTCTCATAAACTGAGTGAATTCTAAATTAATAAAAAAAAAAATCTGATTTATTTTGGTTAAACCTTAAATCACGAAGTTAGACTCCCAAAGGCAGGTGTACAAAGAATACTATTTAACGTACGTCACAATCTATAGAGTAGTAAAATTATGTAAAATTGAGGTTGGTTTTAGCATATAATGGTTGTAGATTAAAATTTCAATGGAGCTCCGATTGACTGTAGGTGACTATTACTTGGGTTGTAGAAGATTAATCAACATTTTTGTCTCATCTACGTTATCACATGTAATAGGTTCATAACTTTAAATTGCTAGAAAAAATATCACGACACAAAACAAAAATTATATATATAAAAGAGATTTTAATTAACGACACGTTGCTTTTAATGACTAACATTTTTTTCTTTGCGTAAAAGCAAACACCATTTTATCATTCAAAGCAAACATTTTGACATTTTTGTTTTCTTTAAATCATATTCCTGATTAAATTAACGTTTAAAAAAATCTTTTTAAATTCGGTAATCTAAGGCATAAGATTTTTTTTTATATTCTTTGTGTGTAAAATGAAGCAGACAGTAAAATCTATGAATGTGCTGTCAATTAGAAACTCATTAGGCAAAATGCAGTTCTAATGAGAAATGCACGGTTCTATCTAATGCTTTAAGTTTTTGTGTTTTTCAATTAAACTGTCCAAGTTTTTGTAATTTTGCCATCTGCAAGAGTATTTAACACTGCAGAAATACGCTTCGTCGTATCAATTAAGATAAACATCCTGCTAATTTCCCAGAATAGAACTTATTTCAACAACTTATCTATAGGTTTTTTCACTCTAAAGTCTGTTTAAAAGAAAACTACAATCCATTTGTAAGCGAGAATTTTACGAAACACAGCAAATTATTCCTTCATTTCACGCATAAACCACACAATCATTTACAAACTTGATTCTCTAAATTTGCTTTACAATATCTTTTCTATGCAGACCAAATTTTATTAGCTTCATAAACATTTACTCTGACATTCATAGCTGTCTAATTTCTACGTACAGACGCGGACGTGAGAGTATGTCATTCATACAGGCCTGATAAGCATCTGGCTGGAGATAGCAAGTATCATTATCTCGAGTTACTCAACATTCCCGCTTCAATATCAACAACTTTCTTCTAATTTATTTTCATTCACTCTCAACTCTGGTACAAAGCCAAGAGAAGTTTTCAAGGCAAACAGAGTTTCAACAAATATCTTTGAGAAAATATTGTTTGATAAATATTTTCAACAGCTCAAATCAAGAAATCATTCGACTGCACGCAGTTTGTACATCTGTAAGATAAACAGGATTGAGAGTGCGTTTACAAAATATCTTTTCCATGAAGTGAATGAATGTGTTAGCCAACTTAACTGATTTATTGATTCGATTTTATCATCATCTGATCCCAACTTTTTTGCATGCATTAACAAAGTATCTGAACTAATCTCTATTAGTTTTTAATTTATCTTTTCTGAACTGACTTAATTTTCACAATATTCAACTGAACTAAACTTGAGATGAACTGCGTTAAGTTAAACTATATTCCATTGAACTAAACTCTACTTAGCTGTACTGAACTGAGTTAAATTTAACAACATTCTACTGAACTAAACTAAACTTATGGGCTGAACTGAGTTGAGTTAAAATATGCTTGATTAGACAGAGCCGTATCCAAATATTACAGGAACGAAACATCACAGACTGAACTTGTTTATCATTTAAAGCTGCATTCCTGCACATTTTAACTTATTATGTTCTGAGTAAATGCTGTTGTGCTCAAAACTAAAAGTCTAAGTTGATTTATACTTAGTAATAATAAGAGAATAGATCTTGCTTTTTAATGCATGTGTTTAACTTTGTACAACTGTACAAAACACGACAGACTATAAAACTAAAGATATTTTCTCATATTTTAACATAAAAAACTTCTTACAGCAAGAATTAACGAAGCTGCTTTCTACACAAACATTATTCTACAACAACAATCAACAACAACAAACAAACAAACTGAATGCACGGAATTGGTAAAAAACCTGTCCTTTCTGCTGACATTAAGTATTTCCAATTATGGCTAATATCCGAAAAATAAAGGCACAAAACACCATTGCACATCGGCAAAAACTCCATATATTATTTCCTGAAGCACTTTAATACAATCCAATCAACAAGTAAAATTCTATCAATTTCAACTACACTAGTAAGTAGGGTCTTTTTGAAACCGTTTCATTCGTAATGTAACCATTTAAATCGTTCCAAAATATGATA
This sequence comes from Cyclina sinensis, assembly GCA_012932295.1. Classification (NCBI taxonomy): domain Eukaryota; kingdom Metazoa; phylum Mollusca; class Bivalvia; order Venerida; family Veneridae; genus Cyclina; species Cyclina sinensis. The sequence continues at coordinate 19,858,471 of JAAONU010000017.1, read as the reverse complement.
TCTCAAGTGGTTTGTATATATTTAAACAGTAGTTAGTTACAACACTAAGTCGTTACAGCCCCATTCTTTTTGTACATACTTCAAACCTTATTTATTTTGAGAATTTATCATGTTTCTTTCGTAGCTGCGAAAGAATTTAAAAAATGGAGCTACTTAAATTTTCACTCAGGCGATAAAGAAAATTAACGTCAACCGTTTGTGTACATTTGTCGAAACAAAATTTAAAGATCAGCATTTCATTGACTACTTAACACACAGTACGTCTAAATGACTTATTTCAGTTGATAAGTCACTATTTACGAGCCATTTTCTTTCGTATGAGCGCCCCCTTCTCGCATTTTCTCCTCTTTTTCTGGATTTGTGTCTAAACTGTACGTATGTATACACATGTATTATATGATGTTTTTTTGTAAAACACTGGTATTGGATCATCAGATGTAAGAATACCCCGGATATTAAGACCTTAAGGATAATTTTGTAATCTTTCATATGGTTAAATCTGTGGTAATACCTGCCGATATCGCGGTTTTGTAAGACCTGCCTATATCGTTGTTTTGTAAAACCTGCCGAACTCCTGTCTATCAGACGCCTGCAACAGGGAAAGTGATTATGGTGGAAAGAATAAACATGAAAATACTTGATAATGTTCATAAACGCTGGTCTTAATTGCAGTTTAGTTTGGTGTGCTATTAACAATGATTTGATAGGAAATAGTTCCACTTTTATAATAATATGAAAATTTAATTATGACAGACACCGAATCAAAATGTTACACGATGCATTAAAGCGACTGACTCACACAATTTTCTTGATTTTTTTTTCTTTAAAATTTAAGAGAAGTTAATATACTAGAATATACTGGAAATGAAATAATATTATGCTTCTATACACCATGAAAACTGAAAACAAGTTTAGACATTACCAGGATTCGACCCCATGACCTTTCGGTCAGTAAAATATAGAGCGACGATCTACAACACTGAACCAGAGCGTCTAGACAAGAAATTTCGTCAAAATTGATGTTAAAAGTAAAGTATCTACCCCGTGACTAACGGGGTAAATTTTTTTACCAATAAAAGTGTGTAAAACTTTATATTTTGATGTTTTTCTGTATCAAAAAAATGAGTTAGTACCTTAGTTTAGATATCTTCACAATTACGGCAAGAATTTCAAGATGTATAAACATTTTCTTTTTTTTCATCGTCGGCCCATCTGTGAGTCAGTCACTTTAAGTACTGAACGGCGACTTAAAGATATTCCTAGTTCGCACGTTCTTAGCTACAATTATGCTTAAATCCAGCATATAAATATTTTCTCTAATTGTTACATAAAGCAATGTTATCTGTCTACAGCGAATATATATATCAGACTAATCCGCTGTGTAAACCGCTTATCTAGGGTAATGGTTTTGTATGTATTTGTGAAACAATTTACATAAAATGTCAAGAGTGATCAGAGAGTTAAGCTGACATTTTAAATAAAAGTGGAGCAACCGGAAGACGCCGTGTATTAATTTTGAGAGATATGGTACCGTTTTCCGTTTGGTTAGACTCCACTAATTTTTTTCCAGTTAATCGCCAAATTCACCTTTCTTTCGCCAAGATCTACCTGTACTCAAATATAAATAACTCTAAAAGATTATTATTAAAATAAAAGTTGCAATTTTTAGGGACGTTTAGTTAATACCACAACAAGTTTTTTTTTCTTGCTTCAAAAATTAAAAAAACCGTTCAATAGTATGAATATCACTGTAGGACACAGTGTATTAGTTGTGAAGAAACGAAATCACACCATGGTCAAATATTTCCCGTGTGCATGTAGACAAATCTTAAACTACTTACTGCTTCGTTATTTAAACCATGATTTATTCATATGAGTCTTTTCATTAATATGTTCCATGTACGTTAAATTTGAGCAAGCTGTATATTTAGGACAGGACAAGTCATAAGAACAAGCTACTGAATTCATTTTCCGAGCTGTAAAAATGCGTAACATTGACTGAATAAAGACAGGGGTTCGCATACTCGGCCTCTGACCTAATTAGAAAAGAAAACAACGTTCCAAAGGTATGCAATTTTTGCAGATATAAAGCCTGTAATGTATAGATGAAAACTATGTCTTATACATACTGAAAAGACCTCTCCTTAATAAAGCTCCTGATCTACGGACAAAATACGAACTGATATGTCTTCTAAGTGCTGGTGCGATATTTTCCCTCAAAAAGTCGCTCTGTTTTTTTGAATGTCAATTATTGAGCTGATCGATTAGTCATTTCAAATCAAAATTTGCTAAGTACCGATTTCAGAGCGAGCTTGCTAATCGACCCATCTAGGCTTTCTTAGTATAATCGAATATCGATTATCTATATATATCGAGCCACACCAGCACAAAATTCGCTTTGTCATATGAATTAAAAGTGCTTCAGTATATTTAACTTGCGCGTTTTCCTAAAACCTGCACGTGAAAGACCTCTATATGTCAGTGAACAAGTGCACTTCTTTGGCGAAAGAAATAAAAAGATACGGCTTCTTAAGAACAGGTGTAAATTGTTTATTCTCACTAACACGAAGGCAAATGAATACGATGGTTAGGGCAGTAATCCTTCATAATCCTATATCGTGAGGTATTTGGTTTGTTTTGATAATATATCACTAAAAAGAGAGATTTATGAGAAAAGGGGTGAATAGGAAATACACACTAATCCAACCTAATGCAGAAGAAGAAATATGATAACGAAATAAAAAAAAATAAAATTCGTTCCTATCTAAACAAGAAAAAAAAACAGTTTACCTTCTAAAACACACGTAGATGGAATCTTCTAATTTTCAGCAATTGCTTTCAGTAACCGGAATGTTATGTCCAGAAGGTCAAGATGACACCTTTGTGAAATGAACAATGCTCAATGAATAATCTTGTTCGACGCCCAGCGTTTAGACCTGACGAGGGTAAACCGTATTTTTTTCACATGATTTTCGGGTTTTGTGCAAATATTTGTGAGAAAGTCTCAACTAAAAATTGCACCATTGTAAACATAAACTTTGAAAATTGATCAAAATAAATATATGTACAAATTTTACTTTGCTTGGTAAAAACTATAACATCAGCATGAATATAGTCCAGTATCACCTTCAAAATATGGCCAACGAGACACACAGGCCGAAGAAATGGCGTTAAACTATATTTGAAATGATGTGAGATTTTTAATCGAAAAACGCGTCATGAATTTTCTTTTAACACTGACTGAAAGTCTGATTAGGAAAAGATAGCTTTTCAGTTTTTAACTTTTATTACTATATATATAGTATAGTAATATAGTAACCGTAATAAAAGTTAAAAACTAAAAAGTAACTATCCACATATCAGTCGGTCTCATCAGGACGTGTGTCAGTCTTTCAGGACGAGTTTTTGTCTTTCAAGACGTGTGTCGTTCTTTCAGGACGTATCTTTCAGGACAAGTGTTTGTCTTTCAGGACGTGTGTCAGTCTTTCAGGATGAGTGTATGTCTTTCAGAACGAGTGTTTGTCTTTCAAGACGTGTGTCGTTCTTTCAGGACGTGGTCTTTCAGGACAAGTGTTGTCTTTCAGGACGTGTCAGTCTTTCAGGACGTGTGGTTTTCTTCCAAAAAGTGTGTTTGTCTTTCGGAACGTGTGTTTGTCTTCCAGAAGGTTGTTTAAGGTTGTTTGTCTTTCGGGAGGGTGTTTGTATTTCAGGGCGTGTTTTTTTCTATATGTAACACTGAGAAAATAAAACCTAAACAAACATAATATTCATTAAAGTTGAAAGACCTTAGTCTGCCCATGGTTTAGTGATTTTTTATGATATTAGTGCTAATATCAGCACAACTTCATTTTCACGCCACTGGAGAAAAGAAATTCAGCTACAAGTAAAGTATTTGTCCACATTTTTTGTCAAATTGTACAACAATACGTAATGGAGTATTCTTATGAAAGCCGCAATACTTTTTTAACATTTAATGGCGTTCTTGATGTATAGAACAAATATTTGTCATGTAATTTGTTGATATAAGTAAGTTAGTGCTTTTTTATATTTTAAAGTGTTGTTGACTCAAACCAAAATAAATAACCAAGAAAAAATTCGTTGCTCTGTAAGGTTGCTATCAAGTTGTGTAAAATGAATAATAAGACAAAATTTAAGAAAATTTGTATACATATAGGTATGTAGATACAAAAATTGCCTAAAATCAGTTGCATTATTTGAAAAAGAAGAATTTTGTCAAATTTAAAACAAATCAAACTATTTCAACAGCCTATATTTTGCCTCATACATCTAACATCTGTCACCGGTGTTGTGTAAGATGGACGCTTATTTGCCGGTTATTTGCACAATTTGTTGCAAAGGGGCGAGTGGACTTGGGCGTTCTTACTTCGCATCCTACTGGGAACTAGATATTTATATGAGTTAACATTAATTAGCAAATTCGAAAAAAACTACCAAACACCTTCACCATTAACAAAACCCCACTACAAAACACCTTCACCATAAACAACACCTACTACAAACACCTTCACCATGAACAACACCCACTACAAAAACAACCATCACATTAACACACCCACTACCAAACACCTTCACCATTAACAACACCCACTACAAAACACCTTCACCATTAACAACACCCACGACCAAACACCTTTACTATTAACAACACCCACTACAAACACTTCACCATTAACAACACCCACTACAAAAGACCTTCAACAGTAACAACACCCACTACAAAACACCTTCAACATTAACACACCCACAAAAACCTTCAACCATTTACACACCTACAACACACCTTCACCATTAACAACACCCACTAAAACACCTCCAACATTAACAGCTTTATTCACAAACACTTTCACAATAACAACAACATCCATAAAAATCCTTCACCATTAGGAACACCCACTAAAAACACCTTCACCATTAACAACACTCACAAAATCCTTCACCATTAACAACCCACTACAAATCATCTTCACCATTTACAACACCCACAAAAACATTCACCATTTAAAACACCCACAAAAAAACTTCACCATTAACAACACCCACTACAAAACACCTGCACCATTAAAAACACCCACAAAAAACCTTCACCATTAACAACAGCCACAACAAACTTCACCATTAACAACTCCAACAAAAAAACACTTTCACCCTTAACAACACCACAACAAACACTTTCATCATTAACAACACCCACTTCAAAACTCCTTCACCATTAACAACACCTACAAAAAACCCTTCACCATTAACAACACCCACAGAAAACCCTTCACCATTAACAACACCCACAAAAAACCCTTCACCATTACAAACACCCACAAAAAACCCATTTATTCAACCTTTAAACACACCACAACAAAACACCTACACCATTAACAACACCCACTTCAAAACTAAACTCCTCCACCATTAACAGCACCCACAAAAAAAACCATCACTATTAACATCACCCACCACAAAACACCTGCGACATTAACAACACCACCAACAAAAAATCTTCACCAGAAACAACACAATTTGTTGTTTGAATGGGTGCTATAGGGAAGGAAAATTAAACGCAAAAAATACACATTCACCATTAACAACACCCACTACAAATCACCTTCACCATTAACAACACCCACTACAAAACACCTACACCATTAACACACCCCCACTACAAATCACCTTCACCCATTACAACACCCACTACAAAACACCTACACCATTAACAACACACCACAAAGTCACAAACCAAAACCCCTTCCCAAAATTATCAACTCAAAACCAAAACACATTCATCAAAATCATCAACTAAAAATCAAAACACCTTCACCATGAACAATAACTCAAAACCAAAGCCCCTTCGCCAAAACATCAACCTAAAACCAAGACACCTTCTTCAAAAACAACATCTCAAAACAACAACACTGATTAAAAACCACAACAAAACAAAACACTTTCACCATAACCAAGAAGTCAAAACCAAAACACCTTTTTTTAAAACTTAAACTCAAAACCAAAATACCCTCACCAAAAACAACAACTCAAAACTAGCAAACGTTCATAAAAACAACCACTCAAAACCAAAACACCTACACAAAAAAGAAAAAAAAACGAAAAAAAAACGAAAATACAAAACAAATAACCTTCAAAGAACAACTTAAAACCAATGCACAATTATTTAAACATCTCAAAACAAAGCATCTTCAAAAAACAACTCAAAAACCAAAGCACCGTAATAAACAATCCTTCACAAAAACCAACGACTCAAAACCAAATACCTTCAAAATAAATGATAATACATCAAACATATAAAATGCATCACGACATGATAAAATCAATTCAGCTACAGGAATAGCAAAAGAAACACTTACAACCTTACCACAACCCAAGACACCGTAAATACCATCAGATCTGTCCCACAACAAAAGTCCTCGATTACAACCTGTAGCAGAACAACAAACGCCAACACAATTTTTATTACAAACTGCATTAGAACAATAACCCACCATAGATAATGCCATAACAGTCTACATCACAAAATAAAAACTACACAAAACATGAACATACTTTGCACCTTAATCACAAACAACACACGCAAAAAAACAACTATAAGAACCTATAGCACCCTCCACATACATCACAATTACCGTGTAAAAACGCACTACAAAACAAGTCCATAAAAAAATAGAAGCTCGTTTTTCTGTAGCAGAGATGACAGTGACAAAAATACTACTGAGAGTCATGTTGTCAGTAATGTGTTGCTGTGATAGGTTGTCTAGTCGTGACGTCTTGATGGTTCAGATTGTCCTGGGTTGTGACGGCTTTGAAGGTTTGTTATAACTTTGATAGTGGTTATGTCGATAGTTTTTGATGGTCAGTTTGTTGTATTGATTCAAGTAACCCAGGTGTCGTGACTGTCTTTACGAACATCGAGTCGTGATGTCCTAAATAGTCGAAGTGTTATATTGTCTTTGCGGTCGACGTGTTGATATTCATGGTGATTTAATTGTTCTGTTCTTAGAATATGTGGTCTTAATGTTCGTGATTTTGTCTTTATATCTAAGTGTTTAGTCCGTCCTCGTGTCGAGATGCTCCTTGTTTTTATCCTGGTCACTGAAGTGACCATTGTTGTTTCATGACCTTTGTGTCTCACTGGACATAGGGTCCTTATTTCATAAATAGTATATTGAATTTTGTAGTCGTGTTGTCGTATTAATCTTGGAGGTCGTCTGGGAAGGTCTTAGTGGCCTAGTTGTCGTATTCGTATTTGTTGTGTCGTAATGGCCCCCGTGGTCGAGGAATTTTGCGGGTAGTTGTGTCATATTGGCATCTCTAGCGGTAATTTTGCATTCATCGTGATTATCGTAATGTAGTGACGACTGATGATATATTGTTAATGTGTTCGTTTTCAGGTCGTTGCACATTATTCTTTCTTGAACATCAAACACTTCATTAATAGTACTCTTGAAAAGAAAAACACTTTCAAGAAAAATATCGCCTGCCTAATGTTCCATGTTTTTACATCAATTAATCAACTTACATATCAGTTATACTTTAACTTTGTTTTCTGTTCTTGTTTTCTTCATTTTAGGTCAGACGAAGGGTTAGAATAAAATGTGTGTGTTAGAATAAAAGGTATGGTCTAATAGAAATTTGTTTTTATTAATCCGATAGCCATAGTTCATTTCATATACATGAATATTTAAAATAAAATGGGAGGAGTCTGCGAGGGAAGATAGTTATCGAATGATTGTTTGTCTGTATTTTTATTAATTGAGTGAGATGATGTGATTGATACAGTGAGTGAAGCAGGGAGCGAACGAGCGAGCGAGTGAGTAATGACTGAAATTAGTTTGAGGGAATCTATCCCCTACAAATGGTGTCAGCACTACCATGGGTTACAAAATGAGACTGTTAGAGTCTAGTGCCTAACAAAAAACATCATATCGAAAGGAGTCTTAAATTTACTTTATAAAGTAGAATTTACATAGTAGAATGGTCAGTGTTTTTCCCCACCCATATGACGTCACCAGTTGAAAAGGAGATAACTCCAACTTAAAACCTGACTTTCTTAATCAGGATCATCACGTAGTATGGAGGTAACTCCCAATCCGATTTAGATAGGGCGTTAAAGTTTGTGTCCTTACAAACGACGCTATCATATGAAACTGATATTATCAAATTTAGAAAAATTTCCTTATATATATTAATTAATAAACAGCAAACGTCAAAGTAAAGTAAGCAAAAGATAAATTCGAAATTACTAAAAACAGATTTGATGTCATCACAACAGTCTATAGTAAACAAAGTTTAGAGTTGTGTCCCCTATTAAAAATGTTATTATAGACATTCTATAATTTCAAACTAATTTAAAATGAAAGGCAAGAGTTTTCTTTTCACAAATAACGTCATCTCAAGTATTGAAAAGACAAGTTAACTTATTGAGAATGGTAATTGCTGTGTTCCCTCGTAACACATACAAAAAAGATAAATGGTGGTGTCTATAAAGTAATTTTAAAAGTGCGGGAAGAATGGTTCCCTTTACAGATAACACATTCATACAGAAGGGTGACAAGAAAAGCATTGATGCAAAGCATCAAAGGGCGTCCAAAGGAATGTCTAAAAGCAAGAAATGCAGCAAGAGACAATGAACTAGTAGACATGTGATGATCAGATATATTCTTATAAACTTTTCAATGGTTAATTTGGATTCGCCAGGTTTGTCGGTAGATGAAAGGCAAACAAAATACATAATAACACACTAGTTGTTCATCCTGAACTTTGGTTGGTTTGCTAGAGATTAGAATATCAAATGTATTTTCTTTGGAACATACAAAACAGTAGTCAAAATATATATGCCAACAAAAATAATGGTACATTAAAATATCAAGAATAAATTTGCATGGCATGTTGATATGGTGAATCATTATTTATCAATTCAAGGGAAGACTGACTTTTAGACAGGTATGAGGAAAATGTCAAGAACTATTATTTAGCACAGTTCAGAAAAAAAAATTACAAAAGCTCACAATAATACATGGTATTTGTGGGACAGAAATTATAGAATATATTGCAAGACGAAAGTTTCTGTTGTTAAATGTCACAGTATTAGGCAAATCAACATGACTAAGATACCTTATCATGCACAGGTTTCCACTCAAATCACCATAAAATCGATAGCCTTGAAACAAAATGGAATCAACTTCTTGCGGCGAAAATTCGGGTCGATTTAGATATTCACGGTTAAAAAAATGTCAGAAGTGCAATCAGGGTCATAGCTGTGCATTGCATGCCGCTAAATGGACTAAAAATATGGCAACCTTGATGCATATTTCATATAAAAAACCTCTTACTATCTTGACTCTAAGCTGCTGCAGCTCCAAAAAATGGCGGGATATTGAAATCACGAGACTGTCTCGACCAATCGTAAAATATATATAGACTGTTTCTAGTCTTTCATTTGCTGACCTCGGGAACGAAACACCAAAAAACGAAGTGCGCGATTAATTAACCGTAAGAACCTACGGAAACAAATATGATAATAATATCATAATTATAACAGTTCGTAATATGAAACGGCTAAGGTTTATTTATTATCTAAAATATTTTTTTTTAAATATAAATAAATTTGTTAAAAGTGCAATTTATTGTTGAATATGTTCGCATTCATTTCTTTTCCTGCAAAATTTTCTTTCGTTATTCATAACCATATAGCTCTAAAAAATGGCGGGATATTGAAATCACGTGACTGTCTCGACCAATCGTAAAATATATTTAGACTGTTTCTAGTCTTTCATTGCGCTGACTTCGTGAACCAAACACCAAAAAACAAAGTGCGCGATTAATTAACCGGAAAGAACCTACGGAAACAAATATGATAATAATATCATTATAACAGTTCGTAATAAGAAATGGCTAAGGTTTATTTATTATCTTAAATACTTTTCTATAAATAGATTTGTAAAAAGTGCAATTTATTGTTAAATATGTTTGCATTTCATTTCATTTCCTGCAAAATTCTCCAGTTCGCTATTCAAAACCATATTGCGACATGAATGACAGTCAATAACAACAACAACTACCCTTTCACAAAATCTGAACTCATTCCATAAAGGGCGTCGCGCTTCGGCGGTTAATTGAATAAGGCGGTAAGTGCTGTTATCCTGATAACTGACACCAACACAAAAAGGAATATGATATACCATTTCCAACTTTACTTGAAACGGCGAAACATGGGGACAACCACGGGATGCAATATTTGGTTGTTGTAACGCCTGGCTGTGAGATTACCTTGGCACACGACATGTTTGTATATGTTTGGACTTAAACCTATGGTTGTGCTGCATGACACAGTAGTGAGCGCAGCGTTCATGGCGGCTCTAGAAACGGGTACGTCCGTTGGCAATTGACAAGCTGAAATGTGACTCGTCACTAAGCACTTCGTTCTGACTGCGATGGGTGCGGGCCAAAATAAGTCTTCGGTGTCGTCGTGTACAAATTAGAACAAAGAAGAGCCAACGACTGCTAATTTCCCGTTCTCTTAAGTGATTTCTAAATGTAAATCGACTTTCAGGGAGTCTTAGGTTACCCTTCACTTAACGTGGCGTAGATCGGCCGTCACAAATCTGTCACGCAGTTATGCCTCAGTCAGATTTCCCGGCCGGTGGCCGTAGACCGGTGGTAATCGGTGGTATGAGCGATGTCCCAACCTCGGTCCTCATCGGCCAATTAGTCCGTAATGCATCTGTCACAGCAACAGGCTTCGTACGGAGGCCGTGCATACCCCTGCCGATGATCGTACGGCGAGTGACTCCAGAGGGAAATGTTTTTTGACCGGCGTGGGATCGACTACGGTCGGACATCGACCGAACATCGGACAGTCTTCACCGATCATCCTACAAAGCTCGGCCGGTGACCGGGCGTTGAGTTAGATATCGTACGATTATTGGCCGGCCATCTTACAGACATCTTGTAGGATGCCCGGGCGATGGTTGGCCGAAGTAACTTGAACTCGCGTGGCCGATGGGGATTCTTTCCGACAAGTAGTATAAAATGACCACCCTACCTAGCATGGTCAATCAACTACAATGCCTTTGGCACCGAGACATCTGAGATTAGCCATGCTGCAACAACAACTCGCAAAAGCCCGCCTTCAACATGACGTTATCTTGGCGGCGTCGTTGGAAGAAGCTGAACTAGAGCAACATAGAGCCCCAAGACAAAGGAGACGGTGGTTGGTCAGAGATTGGATCTTGAGAAGAGCCCTTGCCACTTGCCTTGCCCTTGTCACTCCCCTCTGATGGTTCATTGCTGTCTTTGTTCTGTCTTTGTTGTCTGCTTAAAGAATGTTGTACATGCGAAACAATTACGCACTTATAATGGCCTAGCGATGCATCGCTTATCATAGACCGATGTTCGAGCGATAATCGGCCGATTTATATTACATCGCTCATACATTGGTGACCATCGTTCGCAAATCGGTCGTACATCGGTCGACTATAGGCCAATGTTTGGTCGAACATCTGTTGCCCATCACTAACCCACGATGACCTCAGATTCAACGAACACTGGACGATGCTCGGCCATACATCGGCCGATCCTTGAAAGATGTATTAATGATGGGTTGCCGATGAAGAGCGATGTGGAGTATCGGTGGAGACATCGCTGATTTTTAACTACAACTTATTTTCTTCCGATGACCCCTACCGATGCGCCCGATGGTCTCAGTCACCGTCCGATTACTATGGGTGTCTTGCCGGAATCCAATTCATTTTTATAAAAAAATGCATTGGTTGCCCATCGTTTACCCCATCGCTGGATAATGTGACTGATACTTTAGCATACACGTATGTACTTACCTTGCCATACTAATTTTCATGCGGTCTACCTGAACGTAGCTTACTGGCAAACGTTCCTGTGTCTCTAACACATCGAACAAGACATAATATTGACGAAATAGAGACGTTAAGGTGTCTTACGATTTGTTCTTGCCTTCGCCAACATTCAAGCATGAGGAAAACTCGGCCCTGTATTAATTTCAGCCTCAGCATTATTAGACATTGCATATTCATCAGAAAAACTCAGTATAATATTTTTATTATGGCTGTATGTCGACTGTTTAAAAGCCATTCAATAAAACCATACGGTGGACACGCACGAACTGCACGTCTGTACTTCGTGAGCAAGTACGTGATTTAAAGACAGACTGAACAAAATCGTTTTACTTTCGATTAAAAGTGTAATACTAGCCATTATTGTCATAAAAAATCAACTTAATTAAAACTCTTAGGTGTTTGAAAACATTGTCAACACGCTGTTTTCATTGTTATTTTTCGTGGATGACAACATGTGCTTATGATTTATAAGGATAAAATTGTCGAAATATTTCACGATCTACCGGTTCTTAAATTGCTTCCGTTATGCTCAACGCACTTCGCCAATATCCGAAAAACAACTCGCCAATGTAACGTGACCAAATTTGAAAACGTGAGTAAACAACAATGGCCGATCAATGTAACTCAGATAGATAGACCAAAACATACTCGGGAAAATAGTCATCAAAACCTTACCAATACTGAGATTACTTATCGGCACTAGGTAGATTACTGTTATTGAAAACGCCAGTAGGTTTTTTTAAATATTTGCTGATATCCACGGACGTAGTCAAGATTTTTGTGAAAATAAACAGAAAATGTTCCTTTTAGCAGGGTGTGTGTCTATCGGTGTAAAAATTTGCATCAACTGGTAATTATATTTTTCATGGGCTATAACTTTATTTAGATTGTCGGTCAGAGTACGTGTACATTTCTAACGTTTCCTACCTAATAGTAACGAAGCTAACGTTAATTTTCAATGATGCGTTTCTTCTTGTCGCCAATTTATCATTTACAAAAAGTCCAAGTTTTCTTGCTTTCAACCCAAATAGCTACTCTTATGCAAAATCAGAAGTAGGCTCTTTTCACATAAATTCATCTGATCTTTATTTATTTCAGATATAATTAGAGTTGTATTCCTATTTTGTAAAGGAACACAATCTGCATTTACTATACATTTTTGCTCACCTGAGTATATGCTCATGTGAACTTTTGTGATTGGCCTGTCTGGCGTGTGTCGTAAGACATGCATAGTCTATTTTTAACCTTTAAACAACATCTCCTCCTAAACCAATGGCTTAAAGTAGATAAAACCTTGCAGGGGTGTTTCTTGTATAAAGTTGTACAAAAATTTGTTCAAAGAATTGAATTCCATCAAGAACTCTGGGTGCCATGGCTACGGAAAAACTGAAACTCTTCTCGTCCGAAATTGTGTGCCTGTATGTAGCATTCATTATCTAGTGGATATGAATAAAGTTTCTTCAAACTATGTCCCTGGAATAAAAACTGGCCCCGCCCCTACGGTCTTATTTGTTTTAAGATCTTTTAAAACCTTCAATTCAGAAACTGTAATTTTGATTCTGATGTTTGCTCAGCAGTAGACCCAGAGCCAAAGTACTCATGTGACCGATCAAGAGCCAGCATTACTCTTTTTATAGTTAAGTGACCTTCCTTAAAGAGATTACTTCATAAAAACAAAAGAAAGAACAAACAACTTGTTGATTTATTTATTCACATTTTTGTTGCATATCTGATACATGCACATCTATCTTCATAACTAACAAGTCATCAACTGTAAAACCTCACAGATATTCTCTTGTTGAAGAGCACAACCAGCAATTCTGAAAAACAACAACACTGTTTTAAGTGTTTTTACCCTACATTTGTTACCGTTCCGCGTTTCTACGCGTAAAACTATAAAGACCTTAAGAAACATAATCTTACTTTAAATAGCAACTAAACAGCTTACATAAAACTGTAACTAAAAGTCCTTAAAAACATAATCGTACTTTGAATACCAACTCAACAGCTTACATAAAACCAGTGTTGTAAATGACCCCTTACTTTACCAATATCTATATGTGTTATTATAACAGAACATAAATATGAGGAAATTAAAATCTTCTGAACAAGTTTTCAGTGATATTTAACACCTGTAAAATCAAGTTTCTACGGGTATTTTCTTGCTTCCAGAGTATTTATATAGCTTTATGTTCACAGGTAACTGAAAATGTCTAAAAAGGAAAAAATACAGATACGAAAAGTAAAAACTTTAGGATCGTGACAATACTTTCCATTTGGCTTCATTCAATACTTTCTAGCATGTCAAAATAATTTCCGAATGGCTTCTGACAATAATTTCTACATAGTTCGTGACGATACTTTCAAAATGGCTTATGATAATACTTTCCGCATGGCTCTTGACAATTCTTACAATATGCTTTGTTACAATAATTCCCACATACTAATTTTCATGCGGTCTACCTGAACGTAGCTTACTGGCAAACGTTCCTGTGTCTCTAACACATCGAACAAGACATAATATTGACGAAATAGAGACGTTAAGGTGTCTTACGATTTGTTCTTGCCTTCGCCAACATTCAAGCATGAGGAAAACTCGGCCCTGTATTAATTTCAGCCTCAGCATTATTAGACATTGCATATTCATCAGAAAAACTCAGTATAATATTTTTATTATGGCTGTATGTCGACTGTTTAAAAGCCATTCAATAAAACCATACGGTGGACACGCACGAACTGCACGTCTGTACTTCGTGAGCAAGTACGTGATTTAAAGACAGACTGAACAAAATCGTTTTACTTTCGATTAAAAGTGTAATACTAGCCATTATTGTCATAAAAAATCACCTTAATTAAAACTCTTAGGTGTTTGAAAACATTGATTCTGATGTTTGCTCAGCAGTAGACCCAGAGCCAAAGTACTCATGTGACCGATCAAGAGCCAGCATTACTCTTTTTATAGTTAAGTGACCTTCCTTAAAGAGATTACTTCATAAAAACAAAAGAAAGAACAAACAACTTGTTGATTTATTTATTCACATTTTTGTTGCATATCTGATACATGCACATCTATCTTCATAACTAACAAGTCATCAACTGTAAAACCTCACAGATATTCTCTTGTTGAAGAGCACAACCAGCAATTCTGAAAAACAACAACACTGTTTTAAGTGTTTTTACCCTACATTTGTTACCGTTCCGCGTTTCTACGCGTAAAACTATAAAGACCTTAAGAAACATAATCTTACTTTAAATAGCAACTAAACAGCTTACATAAAACTGTAACTAAAAGTCCTTAAAAACATAATCGTACTTTGAATACCAACTCAACAGCTTACATAAAACCAGTGTTGTAAATGACCCCTTACTTTACCAATATCTATATGTGTTATTATAACAGAACATAAATATGAGGAAATTAAAATCTTCTGAACAAGTTTTCAGTGATATTTAACACCTGTAAAATAAAGTTTCTACGGGTATTTTCTTGCTTCCAGAGTATTTATATAGCTTTATGTTCACAGGTAACTGAAAATGTCTAAAAAGGAAAAAATACAGATACGAAAAGTAAAAACTTTAGGATCGTGACAATACTTTCCATTTGGCTTCATTCAATACTCTTTAGCATGTCAAAATAATTTCCGAATGGCTTCTGAAAATTTCTAGATAGTTCGTGACAATACTTTCAAAATGACTTATGATAATACTTTCCGTATGGCTCTTGACAATTCTTACAATATGCTTTGTTACAATAATTCCCACATGGCTCGTGAAACAAAATTTTGAAATGAAAATTGGCTTGTAACAATATTTTCCTCTTGGCTCGTGACTATACTTCCCATCTAGCCTGTTACTATAATTCCACTTTGCTCCTGACAATACATTCCATCTGGCTTGTTTAAATAATTTCCACTTTGCTATTGACAGTATTCTATTTAAGCTTGTTAAACTAATTTCCGCTCTGCTCATGACAATACATTCCAGTTGGTTTATTACAGTATACTCCACTTTGCTCGTGACAAAACTTTCCACCTTGTTTGTGAAAATACTTTCCACTTTGCTAGTGACAATACTTTCTATTTTGCACATGACAATATTTTCCTTTTGGCTCGTGACATAACTTTCCATTTGGCTCGTGACAATACTTTTCAATTCACTTGTGACAAAACTTTCCACATGGCTCGTTACAATACTTATTACTTGCCTTGTTACAATGATTTATTTCTTCCAAAAATGTATACATCTCACCATTCACAAGTTACTGCAAGTGACAAGACTATGCACCTGGTTCGTGACAATGCTTTTCAACTGCTTAGTGACAATATTTTCCCCATGGCTCATGAAATTATTTACTCCTTGCCTTATCACAATAATTTTCACATAGCTCCTGAAAAAACTTGGCTTGTAACAATAATTTCCACTTTACTCGTGACAATACTTTCTTTTTGGAGTTTTAGAAATATTTCCACGTTACTCGTGACAATACTTTCCATTTGGCTCGTGGAAATAATTTCCAATTTAGCTTGTCACAATAATTTCCACTTTGCTTGTGACAATATTGTTCAATTAACTCGAGTCAATAATTTTCTATTTGGCCCTTGGCAATACTGTACATTTGGCTGGTTACAAGATTTACACTTTGTTCGTGACAAAACTTCCCACCTGAATCATGACAATATTTTGTTTGCAATTTTCTTATGACAATACTTTCTCTACGGCTTTTAATATTACTTACATGTGCCTTGTTACAATAATTTCAACATGGCTCGTTAAAAACATCAAAACAGCTTGTAACGATATTTTCCACTTGGAACGAAAGAATACTTTCGATTTGGCTTCTATCGATAATTTCAACTTGGATCATGACAATATTTTCCACTTGGCTCATGGCCATACTTTCTGTTTGGCTTGTCACAAAGATTTCCACTTGACTTGTGATGATATTTTCAACAAAGCATGTTACAATATTTACACAAGACTCGAGACAACTATTTCAGATTGGTTTGGTAACAATTCTTTTCGCTCAGCTTATGACAATTTTTTCCACTTGGCACATGAAAATATTTTCCACTTGGCTCCAATTGGCTTGTTACAATAATTTCCAGTTGGCCTTTTGTCAACTACCATTTGTCCACTTTGCTTTTTGCAATACTTCCCGCTTGGCTCGTGACAATATTTTCCGTTTGGATTGTTCGTTTGTTAACTTTCTACTAGGTGAGTGACAATACTTTATGTGCTACGCTCGTGACAATATTTTCATATCGCTTTTGACAATACTTTCACTTGGCATGATACCATACTTTCATATGGCTTGTTATAAAACTTTCACTTGGGTTTTACAACACTTTTCACTTGTCATGTTACAATTCCTTCAGTTTCTCTAATCTTGGTCCTTTTTACTCTCTATTTGGTCCATTATTTTTCACTTGAGTCGTGACAATACATTTATCTTGGTTTTTTAACAACCACTTGTTTCTTTCGTTGCTTTTTATAATACCTAACATCTTTTTTTCTTAATCAGTGTGATAAGTTGTTTGTATTGTTATACTTACATTCTGTCTTCTTTTCTTCTGCTGTCGAGGTACCTTACTCACACACACGAATCCCATTCACACTTTCAGCATTACCATCAAGCAGGCAGCGAAGCCCGTTTGGGACTTTCCCATTGTAAATGTCATCTTTGAAAAACAAGAATAAGATGTCAATGAAAAATTATTTCTACAGTAATATTTGCGGAAAATCTTTTAATGAAACTGTCTAATGACATGAAAACGAGTCAGTATGCAAGGAAAAGTTTGTGTTGGCCTCTTCAAGTTCTGAGATATCCACCAACAGGTGTTCCAAAACAAATTAATAAACCATGGCATAGAGGTAACACATCAACTGACTGACTACTTGATGAAGTAAGTATAAGTAAAAAAGTTTAAAGAATTTTTAATCTTACTTCGACTGGAAAACAAATTATTTGAACTCATAACAAGCTTGCTCGATGACCGCTTCATGTGTCTCACATGAGCTGTAAGCCTAGAATCATGTAAAAGTCACTGAAGATTCCAACCTCTGATGAGGTTCAAACCAACAACGCCCTAGATCGGGAACTCTGTGGCCTCTAACTCGACCACTGACGCCCGCAGGTAAAGTCAGTTCGACAGAAAATGTCCGAAATAGAGTAATATACGAAAAGGTGCATGCATACCGATTTTTTGATAAAGATAAAACATGATTCGGTGTCATTTGTTTTGTCCTATTTACCTGGTATGCACATGTCCTTATTTCTACATACACAGATTCCCTCAACACACACAGCATTACTGCTCTTTTTACAACTTTCCCCGTCCTTACCATGACACCTCCCGCTTAAAGTCTCATCTGGAATAAAGTCGTAAATAGATAGTTAATTTACAAAATTAAAAACGGAGAGAAAAAAGCAGCACAACAGCTTTTCAGAAACAGTCTCTCTGCTTTCCGGATTCACAATGATTACGTAGCTACGCTACTTTGATAAAATAGGGGAAGTAACTCTTCATGGAATTTACTATGGTTCCATCTGACTTCACAAAGCGCTGGAAAGGTTTATCACATATCATCGGAAAACCATTTTGACATATTAGAAGCCGACAGCAGAAAAGAAAATTATTGAGCAGATGTGGTGAATGAATATTTTTATATTTTTTATTCTCCACACATTATATACATGTTTGTTCATCAGATACATAATGGTATTTTTACATGTTATCACATATGCTGTGTTGTAACATAAAATGAATTAACAGAAAAAAGAGGCAAGAAATAAGCTGAAAGAAAGAAAAAAGAAATATCAGATTTAGAAAGGAAAATCAAGGCAAATGGATAATTTAGTACATTTTTGCAATAAATTTTATACTTGGTGATGCCCCCTTTAGGCGAAATTGAAATGTTTTCATTTCCTGTTGTGTAAAATAGTTTTACCTTTCATAAAAGCAATGTTTTTTTCAGTTGCTTTTATTTAATCTAAATATTCTATAGATTGTCTATAACTATTAGTATAGTTTTGTAATTTACACTTTTAAATAAAGTATTTTCCGGTAATTGTGATGAAATTCGGCAAATTCTTTATCAATAACCTTAATACTAGTATTTCATTTTGTCTTAATAAAGGACATTGTTTTGAGGTCAATAGTTAGTTCTATACCATTTTCTCCAAATAAGTTAGTCACGTTCGTCCAAACATGTTGACTTACACTGAATTCCCATAGAAGATGTTCAAATGTTTCTACATTACTATTGCAGACATCACAAAGTCTTGAGGTTAACATTTTACATATATGTAAGTACATATTTGTTAATAAAATTCTTCAGGTGGTATTATATTGAAAAGCCATAAGTTCAGAGTCAATTGTACAGTAATAAGGTATCATTTAGATAAATTTTAAATAAAATTTTCCCTTGGACTATTCCTAGTGCTTGACAGTGAAACATACATTTAAAAGAACCATGAGGATAAATTAGTACATATATGAGGACACGAAAGGGAATAATTGCAATGGAAATTGACATTTGGACAAAATTGTAAGAATTAATTTATACCAAGTCTGAAGTACATGAAATTATATAGGGCTTGAATTTTGCACATGGCACATTGTTTGATAATAACATTTGTCATGACCAATTCTAAATTACAATTCCTCAAAGCATGCGGACATTCATTCTTGTTTCAGACTTTTAAGCTTCAGTACTGAGAGGTGAAACTGTGCAAGCAAAAAAACATTTTCATATTTTTATTTGACCTTTGACCTCTGTGTATGGCCTTGACCTTAACCATAGGGACCTGAATTTTGCGCGCGACACTCCGCCTCACAATAGTGAACATTTGTACAAAGTATTAATAAAATTAAATGTATGTAGAAATTTTGCTCCGGAAAAATATTTTGATTTGACCTCTAAGTGTACCTTGACCTTTAACCTAAGGACCTGATTTATGCGCGCTGCACTACGGCTCGTGATAGTAAATATTAATATCAAGAAATACTAAAATCCCTCCATGGATGTAGAAAATATGCTCCGACAAAACTGGACGCCGCCCACCCGCCAGCCAGCCAGCCAGACCGCCAGCCAGCCCGCCCGCCGTAGGCGTTCCCATAATACGACTCGTTTAAAAAAAAAAAAAAAAAAAAAACGGGCGTATCAAAAAATATCTGAAACCAAATACAGTTATCCATGAATACATCTGCTACATTCCCTTGCTTACCTTCTTAAAAATCAATAAATAAATATATCACAACATACCTTCAATGCATTGACCGTTCATTTTATGTGTCCCAGGCTTACATAAACACATCACATGTACACATACAGCGTTTGGGTCATGCTTACACTCTTTTTCACACGGACCTCCAACAAACCCATCTGTAATTGGAAGCAAAACTAATAAAAAAAGAGAGCCATGGTGGATCTATATCGTTCACCTAGTACAATTGCTCTTAATAGCCTTGCGAATGAAAGAAATTCAATACCAGTACAGGATGCTCAGTCACAATAAATCATGTCCTCTTAATGGCAAATTCCTGAAATTGAACAGAATAAATGTCCAGGTAGATTTATGCATGTTACTACATGGAGTCAAGGTAAAGTTGGAGATGAAATCTGCGTGCAAAACTGTACACTTGGTCAGAAGGTGGAAGTCGGAAAGGTCAAAGTTGAAATCTACATGCAATATTTTATTTATAGTTTGAATTTCAATTTAGAAAATACACACTTTTTTTGTTTCTCCATAAAGGTCACATAAAATTAGTAGCCCTCTGGGCGGGGTCATTTTTGACCCCGGGGCCATCATTTAAACAGAACCACTAGCCAATGCTACGTTGAAAATACCTTTAGCTCTGGGCTTCATGTTTTAAACGTTTTTAAAAATCCTACTTAAGTTTACTTAGTAACAGCAGGTTTGACCCGCGGTCATGACATGAACAACTTTAGTACAGAAACAACAGACATTTGCACATACAAAAAAAGCGCTCGTCTTTACGGCTTACGAGAAAATAAAAGCAACTCCGGTATAATTTAAATTACTGACACCCATAACGGCTCACCTCTGACGCTGGGACTAAGTTTGAAAACAAATCTTTGGTACAGAACCACTATAAAGTGCCAGGCTTACAATATCTAAGCTCCTGGTTTACGGTTTGAGTAAAAGCCTATTTAACGTAAACTCCCGGCCCAATGGCGGGGTCACTTTGACCTTTGGGTCATGTTCTGAACAACCTTGGTACAAAAGTGCTGGACAGTGCTACATACCATATATCAAAAAGCTCTTGCCCTTACAGGTTTAAAGAAGATTAACAAAATGTAACATTGGTAAGACCCATGACCCCTAATGCGGGGACACTTTGGAGCCCAGGTCAATGATTTCAATAACATTTGTCTGTGTAAAAACAAGTGACCTCCTGGGGCTTATCCAGTTTTGACCCTAAGGTAATAACCATGGTAGAGGTCTACTAAACACAGCTATGTATCTAGGCTCCTGGATCTTCAGTTTCAGAGAAGAAGATCTTAAAGTTGTTCCTTGAAATACAAACAATGAATTCCTTGATTATTACTAGAACAATCTAACTAGAGGTCTATTAGGCACTAACTATCTCGACGTCTGGCAAAGTGGTTTCAAAGAAGATATATAAAGTTTATATTATACATGTACATGTCTTTGTAAAATACGAAGTCACCTGGAGCGTGGCTAATAGTGACCCCAGGAACAATATTTTGAAATCTGGGTAGAAGCCTAATACACAGTGTTACATACTAAATTTCAGAGCTCTGGGGCTGATGATTTTTGACAAGAGGATTTTAAAATTTATTATTCAAGTTGCCATAGCAATCAGAATTGTGCAACGAATGGAATGAAATTCTTTGAAAAAAGTTGCTAGAACTTCATGTGAGGAACATCTCTGTTTCATCAACCTACTGGTTTTAAAGAAAATGCTGTTTAAAGACGTCGGTGAACAACTGACGCCATGTACCTGACGGAATGACATCACAATAGCTCTCTCTATTTGATTTCGTTTATATGACTGACGCCCTCCGCTGAGGGTAGGTATTTTGGGTCTTGGGGAACAGTGCGAGATACAGAAAACATCATATTCCAGAGACACCCGTGGTTCTTTTCCATGCTCCGTGTATAGCACTGATACACTGGACCTCGGTTTAACGTCTCAGCCGGAAGACAGTTAGTAATATAAGTGGAGGAGCAAGGGGTCGAACTCGCGACCCCGGGATTACCCGTGTCCAGTGGGTTACCAGTAGCTGAATAGCTCACACTGAGTATCTGTTTATGCTAATTTAATCACATGTTTTTCACAATTCTTCTCAACGCATACTTCTAGACTAACAAAGTTTACCTGTTTTTCCGATGTATGTTTTTATATTCCAGTGTTCTGCCCTCTTATCTCAATATAAACAGACAGAAATGGAAAATTCGCCTGAATGATCGATGTCGAAGTTAGCGCTAAACTTGACAATCGAAGATTAAAATTTAACCATTACATTAATATCGAAACCTCTCGTTTCGATGTTAAAAGAAAGAAAATCATTTAAAATTGATAAACATGTATTCTATCTTATTAACATTCTTACAAGTAGTTAATCAGAAATTTATAACTTGTAAAGGTAGAGTCAGTCGAATATAAGCTAAAGTGTATAGACAATACACATTTTGAAATGCTTTAAAAACCATCTGCGTTATATTAGGGTCCTGAATAAGAAATTTCTGTCTTTAAACTTGTTTACCTACACGGTGCATTAAAAAGGTTGATTTGATGTGCGTAAGACTTGTTTACCTACACGGTGCATTAAAAGGGTTGATTTGATGTGCGTAAGACTTGTTTACCTACACGGTGCATTAAAAGGGTTGATTTGATGTGCGTAAGACTTGTTTACCTACACGGTGCATTAAAAGGGTTGATTTGATGTGCGTAAGACTTGTTTTCCTACACGGTGCATTAAAAGGGCTGATTTGATATGCGTAAAGCTTGTTTACCTACACGGTGCATTAAAAGGGCTGATTTGATGTGCTTAAGACTTGTTTACCTACACGGTGCATTAAAAGGGCTGATTTGATGTGCGTAAAGCTTGTTTACCTACACGGTGCATTAAAAGGGTTGATTTGATGTGCGTAAGACTTGTTTATTTACACGGTGCATTTAAAGGGCTGATTTGATGTGCGTAAGACTTGTTTATCTACACGGTGCATTAAAAGGGTTGATTTGATGTGCGTAAGACTTGCTTACCTACACGGTGCATTAAAAAGGTTGATTTAATGTGCGTAAGACTTGTTTACCTACACGGTGCATTAAAAGGGCTGATTTGATGTGCTTAAGACTTGTTTACCTACACGGTGCATTAAAAGGGCTGATTTGATGTGAGTAAAGCTTGTTTACCTACACGGTGCATTAAAAGGGTTGATTTGATGTGCGTAAGACTTGTTTATCTACACGGTGCATTTAAAGGGCTGATTTGATGTGCGTAAGACTTGTTTATCTACACGGTGCATTAAAAGGGTTGATTTGATGTGCGTAAGACTTGCTTACCTACACGGTGCATTAAAAAGGTTGATTTAATGTGCGTAAGACTTGCTTACTTACACGGTGCATTAAAAGGGCTGATTTGATGTGCTTAAGACTTGTTTACCTACACGGTGCATTAAAAGGGCTGATTTGATGTGCGTAAAGCTTGTTTACCTACACGGTGCATTAAAAGGGCTGATTTGATGTGCTTAAGACTTGTTTACCTACACGGTGCATTAAAAGGGCTGATTTGATGTGCGTAAAGTTTGTTTACCTACACGGTGCATTAAAAGGGTTGATTTGATGTGCGTAAGACTTGTTTATCTACACGGTGCATTAAAAGGGCTGATTTGATGTGCGTAAAGCTTGTTTACCTACACGGTGCATTAAAAAGCCTGATTTGATGTGCGTAAAGCTTGTTTACCTACACGGTGCATTAAAAGGGTTGATTTGATGTGCGTAAGACTTGTTTATCTACACGGTGCATTTAAAGGGCTGATTTGATGTGCGTAAGACTTGTTTATCTACACGGTGCATTAAAAGGGTTGATTTAATGTGCGTAAGACTTGTTTACCTACACGGTGCATTAAAAGGGTTGATTTAATGTGCGTAAGACTTGTTTACCTACACGGTGCATTAAAAGGGTTGATTTGATGTGCGTAAGACTTGTTTACCTACACGGTGCATTAAAAGGGTTGATTTGATGTGCGTAAGACTTGTTTACCTACACGGTGCATTAAAAGGGTTGATTTGATGTGCGTAAAGTTTGTTTACCTACACGGTGCATTAAAAGGGCTGATTTGATGTGCTTAAGACTTGTTTACCTACACGGTGCATTAAAATGGTTGATTTGATGTGCGTTAAGTTTGTTTACCTACACGGTGCATTAAAAGGGCTGATTTGATGTGCGTAAAGTTTGTTTACCTACACGGTGCATTAAAAGGGTTGATTTGATGTGCGTAAGACTTGTTTATCTACACGGTGCATTAAAAGGGCTGATTTGATGTGCGGAAAGCTTGTTTATCTACACGGTGCATTAAAAGGGCTAATTTGATGTGCGTAAAGCTTGTTTATCTACACGGTGCATTAAAAGGGTTGATTTGATGTGCGTAAGACTTGTTTACCTACACGGTGCATTAAAAGGGTTGATTTGATGTGCGTAAGGCTTGTTTACCCACACGGTGCATTAAAAGGGCTGATTTGATGTGCGGAAAGCTTGTTTATCTACACGGTGCATTAAAAGGGTTGATTTG
Source organism: Cyclina sinensis (assembly GCA_012932295.1). Classification (NCBI taxonomy): domain Eukaryota; kingdom Metazoa; phylum Mollusca; class Bivalvia; order Venerida; family Veneridae; genus Cyclina; species Cyclina sinensis. Next base: position 19,833,793 of record JAAONU010000017.1, on the reverse strand, counting down.
ATGTGCGTAAGACTTGTTTATCTACACGGGAGTATTAAAAGGGTTGATTTGATGTGCGTAAGACTTGTTTACCTACACGGTGCATTAAAAGGGCTGATTTGATGTGCGTAAGACTTGTTTATCTACACGGTGCATTAAAAGGGTTGATTTGATGTGCGTAAGACATGTTTACCTACACGGTGCATTAAAAGGGTTGATTTGATGTGCGTAAAACTTGTTTACCTACACGGTGCATTAAAAGGGTTGATTTGATGTGCGTAAGACTTGTTTACCTACACGGTGCATTAAAAGGGTTGATTTGATGTGCGTAAGACTCTATTCCAAAGTGAAACCATGCTTGTTGCCCGTACACGCTCAGAAGCTCCGTTCCAGGCTGTATCGATTTGTGGGCGAAATAGTAGTACATATCTGAAAGCGAAATAAATTCTCAAAACAACACACTGATATAAATTATTGCTTGAAGAGTCATATATCCAGCTGGGATCAAATTTCTATCCAGGAAGGAATTGGATTTTAAACCAGACGGATACTCAGCTGTATTGTTGAATTCCCAGCCAATTTATGTTGCAGACGTACTAGTTACTTTCAGTCACTTTATCGCAAAACTCCACTTTTGAAATAAACCTGGAACCGTTTAAAACCTATTTGACACTTACATAGGCAATAAGGGCAATTCCACACATCTATCTTTCTATTTGAGTTTATTTATCGCCGGTACAGGTAACCCATAAGACAGTATCACCTTGCGGAGATTAGTTATTTTATTTTCTGGGGGATAATGCAAGATACAGAAAGCATCCCATTCCAGAGACACCCCTGGTTCTTTTCACCTATGCTCAGTGTATAGCATTGGTACCTCGGACCTCGGTTTAACGTCCCGCCCGAAAGACAATCAATAATGTTAGTGGAGAAGTTGGGGATCGAACTCGCGACTCTTAGATTAGCAGTCCAGCTACGTTGCAAAGGTCATTTATATGCAGTATATTGTATAACACATTCCATAACATAAATTATAGAAGCTATACAGATATACTAACCTTCATAAGTGAATGGTAAAAGATTAAGTTTATCTTCAGTGGGTGCCATGTTTATAAAACGTACCCAGTTCGACAAGAAGACGTGTTGTCCGTCTACCCAGGTGTCGTGATCTTGGTCATCGCTTTTACGAGGAAACTGCAATGCAAAACTTTAAGTGATGTGTCAAGCTGAAATAACTTTGTTATTAATTTAACATGGACTGTAAATACACACTCTTTTAACAAGAAATAACACTTTATGATTGGATGCGTCAATGTAACCAACCTTAAAGTCGGCGGTATTGTATGTTGAATTCAGTCCAATGCACGACTTATTCGTGTTCGACAAACATTACCAAAGTCGTAATATATTTATGATTCAGTAAATACCAAAATTAAAGATATAAATTTCAACCGTAATTAAAATACTTAAAGACTTAGTGTTAAGTAGGTATAAAAAATGATCAGGAAATGCTGAAAAGTCTCTGGAAGTTCAGAGGTCATGTTACTTATTGGTAAACTTCTAAATATAAAGGTAAAAATATATAGAGGATATTTGTTTGTTTTGAGTAGATATGGAATATATCTCATCGTGAAGTAATACAATTAAACATTTTCACGAGCGCGTAGCGCGAGTGAAAATATAAAAATTGTATCACTTTGAGATGAGATATATTCCATATCCACGAAAAACAAACAAATTTTCTATTTATTTTATGCTAATACCAATAACTTTAGAACTGTTTCTTTGCTTACACGCGTATAAATACATGATCGTGAAACTCAAATTCAATACACAGTCCGCCATCTTGAATTATACATGACACACAGAAACGTGTTGCATTCTAACGATTTATTTTGTCTACACCTAATCACCAAACAAATCATAGAAATAAACAAAGATCTACCTGCATATTCTTCTTCATTTTCCTTCTTTTATTATCCACATTTTGCTGCTTAAAGGGCATTCATTTGAAATATGGCCTGTGCAATGACGAATCAAAATTCAGCGCCAATGCAGAGGTTCGTCCTAAATAAATGCCCTTACAAGATCTAGATTCTTCCATAGGTTGATCAAGAAGCAATACACGTCATCACATTTTCAAGTAGCATAAATCCAGTGTAATACTATTCAATTTAAGATTTCACGTAAAATGCCATCTTGGGGAATAAATTGTTTGCCTACGTCACTTTTCTGAAGTATGTGACGTATAATTAACGAAATGGCATAGGATTCTCGAAATTGATCGGTCTGTTGTATACATACAATGATTCTTTAAAAGTCGGACTCTGGATTTTTTGTTAGAATTTATTTTTATATCTTTTATATTACTTGTAAAATTTCAAATTGTGGTTACTGAAAAGTAGTTCGGCACACTGTGACTGATATGGAATATATTTCACTGATAGAACTCGGTATTTCATTGGTTGGCATAAAATAAATTTTAGTATTGCTCTTAATTAATTATACGACTATATTAACATGCTTAGCGTCCACAAAATAAAACATAGGTAAACATTGCAGACCCAGATCAGACGCCACAATATGTATTACTCAAATTTGTTCAGTGAGAGTAAAACTGTTTTTACGATATAAAAGTAAAAAATGTAGTGTTTTTTCTACAAGTTACACAACAGTGCACACTGATTTTTTTCAAATGATTTTCTTGGCCACTAATTTTAATTGCATCACTGACATATACCAAATTGTTGTTTTCATATTAAAAACTTGACTTAACTTTAAAAACAAAATTTTAATATGTCACTTTATTAAATAGGCGAAATATACTGCAAAACTTATTTCTTCTCTTACAATCCAGATGTATGCTGATTTGTATGGCTCATATCTGCCCCACAGGTACATGCCCTTGCAAGGGCCAAATATTGTACCTTCTTCGATAAAAACTTCGGTAAAAGCCCCTAAACCAGCACCCGGAATAGTTGAATTTCTAATCACAATTCCATCCGGGGCAGTATTGTAAGCTCTTTCTGGGTCAAAACAAGCTGCAGTCTGCGTACAGAAAAAAAAGTATACTGTAAACATTTGATAACATCAGGTGATTTTTATACATCTTGTGACTGTTAATTCTTTATAAAACTACCTTTGAATTTAACTGGCGATTAAAAGAGGTGTCATGCCGCTGAATATGAATCACATTATTTTTATATTATCTTAATGTAATATTGGCTTACGTTTACTGGAGCCAATCAATCCCCCTCCCCCCCCCCCCCCGCCCCCTGAAGATGTATGTTTATTGCTCACTTTTTTATCATTTACAAATAACGAAGCAAGTGGTGCTGTATCTATTCCAAACCATGGAGGGTATCCTTTGTAGGGAAAAGATTCTGAAAAAGACACACACACACACACACACAACCAAGATAATTTTGAGGTTAAGTTTAATCCTCATAGATATAAAATCATTTTATAAAATTATTACATTTTTCAAAATTTGTTGTAACGTCAAAAAGGCATTGTTACGCATGAAAGCTTTATACCGAGGTTTAAAATGCCGTGATTACGTTCGATTTTAATTGTGCTCTAACGAGTCAAAATTGCGTTGTTTAACGGAGTTACACATTGAAAATAACGTCACGAGTTTTGTAAAAAAACCCAAAAAAAAAAAAAAAAAAAAAAATAAACAACAAAAAAACAAAAACAAAAAAAAAAAACCCAAAAAAAACACGAAATAATGTCTTAGCGAAAGCATAGTAACACTTATAAAAATCATTATAATACTCCTTATGAAACTAGATATATCAAAATGTGTAAATGATCCTTAATTAAATGTCGATCTCCGGCTTCATATCAAACAGTTTGTTCTGACAAGAAACTTACTAAGAGAACACACGTATCAGTTTCTAAGTTTGGACAAATATAAGCTCAGATAGACAGAACTCGTTAGTATACGTGGTGGTCAAGATTTCGTTATATATACCGTCTTCTGGTGTACATTCAGGTGTCGACATCTTGGAGTCTTTAAGCAAATTTCTCAGTGATTTACGCTCACACACTTTGTTTTGTTCGTCGAGCTTGCATTTGTTCTCTCCTGATTAACAGAATTACAATGTCTAAAGATTATGAATAATATATTTTATCAAGCATTTACTTAATAAACCGGAAACAAATTTAAATGTAATATTTATACATGTATAAACTTGTTTATATATGAAAGGAAAACTGTCATATATGCCATAATAAATCATGGTTTGATTTTTTTCTAAACTTCAAAGTATTAAGTGATTAAAGTCGATAAGTGCCCTGGGCACTATAAAACTAACATGTTACGTTCCCGCAGCCGTATAAAACACACATGTTGACCACAGACCAACTTAACACTTGATATAGACCGGAAATTTAAAGGCCACATCGTTTGCTCAAAGAAGTAAGGCAGAGCTGTATAGAAGCATCCCCCCAGCTGCACAAAGAGAACTGTTTGAAGAAACCCGTCAGTGATAGATTAAATAGAAACGTGTTTATGAAACGTATTTGTGAACTGTACACTGGACGTAGCATGAAATACGGAGATTTAACCCCCATTTTTTCTCCGGCAGTCTTTTTTCTCAACTTGACCAAGTCTATTAAGAATGATCAAAGAAAAGACTACACAACCAAATATATGATTTCAGCGATTTTGTTTTATTTTAACATAAACAAAGGACAATCAGAGGCTATAATGCAACAATTTTAGCTTACCTAGAATGTTAAATGTACAAATACACGAAGAGGACGGTTTATGACATTTGGAGTACGGACCACCATTTCCTGCTGTGCACTCTGCATCCAAGCTACATCTCTGGCCTATATCGACACCTGTCCATACATACATTCAAGTCGAATTCAGTACGTGTACAGTTCAACTGTAAACTAGATTAGTCATCGCTGTAAGGATTACAAATATTAAGAGGCACACTATAGATATACGTAATCCATACTGGTTCGACCTGAAAATTCCCTCGTGAATTATAAATACATCGGTGCTTCATGGAGCATAGTTGCAAGCCAATCCCTCGTCACTATTTATCTTATTTAAATACTGAGTTGAAATATCAGCTAGAAATAAATCAGATAAGTCCTTAGATGATTGTCCGTATAATACAGGACAGACATACACCGCATAGCGGGCACAACGCATAGACGGGTTGAGATTCCGTTTATGCGGCGATTTGCAACGCATAAAAGGAATGAAGACGTTTATTCAGTGAAGCCCAACGCAAAAAGGAGATGAAGCCGTTTATGCGGCGCAACTGTGCCTTTCTTCCGCATACATGGATTGCTCTTAGAAATTCCCCAAGGGACGTAACTGTTACAAAACGGTTTATATAACTGGCAAATGTATATGCACTTTGTTTCTGGTTTCTTAGCTCGAAATGGGGCAACTGTCTTAAAATGGCTATCGTTTTCGCCTTGGCGATTATCACCTTAGGCAGCTCCATAACCTTAATTCCATTGACCACACCATCGGGTAATAATTGTTTTCTATTGCTTAGAATGACTATGTAAATTAGTAAGTTTATTATTTGTGAATAGTATTACTACTCAATCCATAACTGAAAAAAATAAAGATTACTAAAAGTAGTAATATATTTTATGGTAAACATACTACTGAACCTAGTAAATTTAGTATTTTGAATATAAAATGAACAACCAACTTAAAGGTATGATATGATATTGTAGCATAGGTTAAATATCGGCTAGGGGCCTATATCAAATTGCTATATCTTTTTTACAAATAAGTCAATGTATTTTTAAGTTAAAGTTTATTGTAAGCATCAAGTTAAGAAAGTATTAAATAAATATGCGGTCAAACCAAATTAACTATTTTTTGTAGTTATGTCTACTATTTGAGGCAACATCAGTTTACTACCCAAGACAATAAACTGAACTACTTTTTTCTCTGTGGATATCCAACCTCTTTGTTTAGCACGTAGTTTGATCAAAGAAGGTCGTGGTGACACACGTATGAGGCTGTATATCCCCCTTTTCGACCTTAGAACCATTAAAGTGACACTATGTCCTCCAGTCCCCACTGATGCAGTATGTCTTTTGAGTAAAATGTAACCAGCCCTCAGCCTCGTATACAAACACGATCAAACTACCGTGGGAGACATCCTTTTTTTTCATCTATTGGTCGAGCAATTGTTCGGTCGATTCGAACGGTTGGTCTGTATCTGTCGCATAATGCACCCCAACCTGGGTGGTCCCAGTGGAAAGACCAGTGTTTTCATCATTTCTGATGTCTTCGTGGTGTCAGTATCGGGTGCTTTTTCCTTGTTCAAAACAACCGGAACTATAGCCTAGAACGAAGCGGGTGCAATGAGCTGTGTTTTTACCTTTTCATGTCCCCGAGGTACCGGAACTTTATCCGGGTGGAAAAGTCAAAGTCCCGTTTTTTCCCGGGAAGTGAACGGTTGTTTACTTTGGTTGGTACTCAGTCAAACGGAGTCCAAGGATCAGTTACTACAGTTAGGCATCAAAGGATTGGAAAAAAACGAACGGCACCTGCACTGACACAGACAAATCGTGCGCTGTACGATCCTAGACCGATTTCAAATTTCTGTTGAATAATCTGGCGGTGGCATTTGACTTTAAAAGTAGAACTTACACTTCAATGGCATAATCCGAACGGTGCCGGCTAGGAGGAACAGTTCGGTAATTCATGCACATGCCATCGAACTGCAGCGGTATACGTCGGGAGAAATGCAGAAGCACTTAGACATAAATTCGAATCAATACATGTTCCTATTGTAGCAGCCCATACGGTCATAATATTATTATATGTTATCATTTGTTCCTTTAATGCAGCGACAGGTGCCTTTTTGCCGCATATAGAGAATCCTTTTATGCGTTGCAAATCGCCGCATAAACGGAATCTCAACCCGTCTATGCGTTGTGCCCGCTATGCGGTGTAACACTGCTGAACGAAGCGACACAAAACAAAACAAAATCTGATAAACAGCTTAAAAAGTCAGTCATACTAGAAAACTTGCAAATATCGCATTTTCAAAGAGACGCAACTCTTATTTTGCAGCATAATATGTTTGGGCAAGGCCACGTACTCAAAAACACATCGAATTACAAGGCACGTGTACCTGGGATGCTTCCACTTGCTTTAGCATAGTTGAGGACAAATACACAGAAAATGATACTTGTTTTCTTGTTCATAATTCTCTTCGTGGCATTATTCCTGTTAACCGTATTCATGTTTCTTCATGAACTCTGAAATATACTGCTTCGGTAAGGTAGTAAAGGTAAGATAGACATCAGAATACCTTCTAAGTTTAAAAGATATGAAGTTTAAAAGACTATAATAGAAAAAAATGCTTCTAGATTGAATGATAAAAAACGTAATGAGTCAAGATGAGACGAGACAACAGGAGATAATGCGAGACAAGACAATATGCAATGGGAGATGAAATAAGGTGGAGGGAATGCAAACGGGGAGATATGATATGATATGATATGGCATGGATGCCATGGCATGACATGGCATAACATGACATGACATGACATGACATGACATGACATGATATGATATGATATGATATATGATGGGATAACTTGTATGGGATGCGACTGAATATTTTTGAAATGAGGTAAGTTCAATTTAAACGAGACAAGAAAAAATGTGTCAAACTAAGATACAAAAATGATTAAATGATGACAGGAGGGGGTAACAGTAAACAAAACTAGAACTGTGTCCATAGGACACGGATGCCCCCACTATGCATAAGTGCTCATAAACAAGAGCATGTATATTCTGTATGTAAGATTTAGGTGGGGAACAATTTTTTTCTGTAGTTGCAAATGAATTGAGGTGTTTTGTATATTATTAATGCTGTCCTTTTATTCCAAAATTAGATATTTTATACTGAAACAAGGGCTGTCGGATGGACAGCACGCTTGACTATTCTTAGTGCTTGAAGGTATAATAAAAGCCTGAAATTAAAGATTTTTCAAAGTCTTAAAAGGGGAATAACTAATAAAAATGCTTAACAGAGTTATGGGCCTTGATGGAATGACACAGTCTACGGCCAAGTTTGAACCAAATATCTGCAGTAGAAAGGGGAGAAATAGTGAAAATGAGAAGCTTGCCCTAAAACTTAGACCCGATAGCCACGCCGCAAGTACAATAGACCTCCTTATTCTTTGAATAGTCGACATAAAAATGTTGTAAATATTTATGTACTATGAGGAATCACATTAGCGAAGACGAAGAAAGAGATACACAAGTAATTACATGTTGCTGATATTAAAGTAAGCAGGTAAAATTTAAAAAATGTTACACATGAAAGTTAACTACAGATTTAGGTATAGAAACCCCAGGTGTGTCAGGTCCCGTAAAAAACATTACCCTTCCTTTACTATCATCTGCACATTAAGGTTGTTCATCCCTGAAAGTTTAAGCAAAATCTGCCATCCGGTTTAAGAGGAGTTGGGTTCACAAAATTTCGGGACGTACGTACAGACGTACGGTCGTACGGACTGACGGACAAGTGCAACGGTATATGCTCCCACTTTGTGGGGGCATAAAAACTAAACAAGAAAAAGACAAGGCAAAAAGTGCAAAACAATGAAATGCGAGAAAATGAAACTAAGGCAGTTTACAATTAGACACACGAGACTAGACCGAGTTTGTAAACAATACAGTGCATTTATGAAAATATTACAATGTTGATTTCTAATGACCTCTTCTCGTATTGTCTGTCCATATATCTAGCGTTTATATCAACCTTGAATTATTTTGAAGTCTGTGTAATCATGGTTCTGCTATAGAAAGTTACCTGATGAGCGCAAACTGATTAGAATAATATCAATAGTTAAATTAATTAAAGTTGAATTTCAAATTTATAATTGCTAAATAATACTATAGCTTATTTTCATAAGAACACACTTTGAAAGTCAATATAGTCAAAATCTAAATTTGCATACTATAAAAAATATAAAATAATCTATGTTTTCATGGTATTGAAAAACTATATATATTTGCAAATCATAAATTTATTAAAAATAATTGTCACCGTCTATAATTTTAGGATCATCTTACAGTTTCGACAGAATTCGTCCCTGCAAACCTAGACTCACCTGAATACTTGTAGAATTCAGCGCCTATTAAATCCATGACAATTTGTACAAAACTTTAAATTAATGATTTTAACTGCTAAAAAAGTACATACCCAGGCAAAAATTGATTTGAAATCTAGGATATACTTTGTTCAGAGACACATATCAACAATATTCAACGTTGAACATTAGTGTTTTAGCCCTACGGGAACTATATAAATTGGTTTTTGAAAAAAAAAGTCATAATAAAACGTCACCATTTTTCCAGTTTCCGCGATCTTAAGGAAGTTAATATTTATTAGTTCGGATATTTCTCACGCTGCAATGTCAGCGCTACACCAAATGCAATCGCTGCATTTTTCAACTATTCGAATTGTCTTTTATCTATGAAATGCTGAAACCGCCTCTTAACCGTGTCTGAGTCAACTAGCTTAATAGACCTAGACTTAAATGCTGAATTCTCATAAACGTTTATATTTATCAAGCAATACTGACATTATGCGAACTTAAGGACATGTTCTGGGTCGTACATATTTTACAGCTGTTGGCATGTTGAGCTGGCCAGGGTTTCAAACCATTATGTACACGTATTTTGAATGTGTTAAATAAACGTCCCTCAGATTGAATTTGTACTTACTAAGTTATTAAACTGGCTGAAAAATCTCGTTTTAATGTTGTCATCGGAACTCGGTCACAGCATAGCATATAAAATTAACGACTCTTACACATTCTTAAAAAAAGTAACCACAGTTAAAAAAATAAAGGAGAAGTGTTCAAATTTTAAAATCTTGTAAGGAGTAATAAACCAAACGTTAACACCAACCTTACATTTCGTTGAGGACATTATCAGGGGGTCGAACGTAATTTGGTTCGATAAATTTTTAAGCGAGGCGAAAGGGTTCGGTGGATTTAAAATGGCGGATATTTGCAATAAAAACAATCATCCAGGTAGATTCAGCAACAATTTGACAGTTTTTAGGTAATTAATGTTGTGCATCATGTGAAGATTAGATTATAAAACAGTTCTGTTAAAATCTACGGAGAACAGTTAGCAAATTAAAAAAAGTTATTGAAGGAAAACTAACAGTTGTTTATCATAAACTTATGTTCCGTTGGAGACCAAACTGTTAATTTCGAACTGATATTGTCAATGTGTAATGTCTTATGAATTCTCAGACAAACCTTTATATCATACTGCAGCTAGATGACATAATTTTGGGGGTAGAAATTCACAGGGGAAGCTCCATAGTCTAAAATTTATTATGTACAGTGCGATAAATTAACTGTACGCTCTTAAAGGTTAGCAGGATCGATATTAGTACTCAAGTGTGTCAACAGTAGGCATCTTAAAAAGCCGGAAAAACTGAAGACAACACATCCTTATATCTTTTTGTGGTATTTTCTTCTCCGAGAGCTTCTCTTGCTAACTCTTTAGTAAAATCTATCCGGGTAATTATCCCCCGTCGAAGGAAGAGTGATATTCGCGCCGGCGTCCGTCCATGCAATAATTTCACGGAGCTATATCTTATTTATTGTATGCCATATTCTGCAATGAGCACGTCAGTAAGCCGATAGTTATTGCCAATTGAATGTTAGTAAATCCACACGTTCGTTCGCCCAGAGCTGCCTGTCAGTTACGAATTGTGGAATCTCATGAAAGTTGAATAAAAAGGTAGTGCATCTTCAGAGATACCCACGGAACCTTATTCTGTCATCACTACAATGTATGTATAGACAGTAACGGGGTTGATGGATGTGGTTATCTGACGATGAAGGCGGTTGTGCATGTGCAACTTTTGTTATAATCAACATGGAGAACTCAAGTCACTGCCCTCAATTTCTTTTACATTCTACTTATTTCAAGTCCGTCCGTAACAAATAGGTGGATTTCATTTATCATATCATACATACTGATTGGCATACTACAGTGATTCATACGATCCAGGATAGCCTTGATGAGTTACTGCCCTTTAATTATTTGAAAATCCAGTTTTATTAATAGCTTAGTACTAACAGATAAAATATTATTAAACGTAACATTATAGATTCGATGCAAATCGTTTTGAAATTTCGATGGAGAGGCAACTCATTATTTTGAAAGGAACTTGAACATAAACGTGGTTTTCTTCATAATAACAACCATTCACTCTAGAAACGTTAGCTTCTAGATCTTGATAAAAATGACTTGTACACCTACATAATTGGAGAGAAAAGGTTTGAGTTAACCTTTTATCTTAGATTTCTTAAACTTCCACGACACATGTAATTGTTACCATACTGTCGCGTTTTCGTTATCCTACTGTTGCGATTTCGTTTTTCATTATCGTACTGTCGAGTGTCGCGTTTCAGAACAACACACGCTAAGGCGATGACACTAACGGTATTCCGTATTATACACATACGGAATATTGCAAGCACGGTTTGATAGTGTCTTTTTCGAAATCAGAAGTCCTAGATGTCCGGAATAGCCTTTATTCATTTCCAAGAAGTTCCTTAACGGGCAAGGTGTAAATCACAGATACAGAATCTTACAACTTTCTAGTTAATAAACCAGTACTACGTTTGAAGGGAGACACTGAAAATCGGCACAAGCAAATATTTGAACCTGGATTCCGGGGTTGAAGTCCAACGCGTTACCACTAGACCACCTTACCAACGAGTGTATGCTATATGTAATTATATTGTATTCGGTTATACAATTTACTTCGGACACTGTGTATCATGGTCATTCGTCTCTCACCTCTGATTCATGGCAAGTAGTCAGTCACTTGCGTAGAAATTGGTCATTACTGGTTACGTATCCAAGAATACCGGTTAGGTGGACTGAGCGTCGAGATCAGCTGCACATTAATTCCCGATAAGAGCGTAATGCAGTATATACAGATAGATAGATACGGTCAATACGATGTTGAAATCGACGTTAAATCCAAACAAACTTAAAAAAACCAAGACGGTTATATGCGCGAGTCAAATCTTATGCGTACAGTTATTTTCTGAAACCAAACAACATTCGTACAGTTTGGAAACTCAAAAGTTCAGTTGCTCAGCTAGTTTTGAATATAACTTGTTAGCTTGAATCTAGTTTTAAATTCAATATGATACATTTCCCTTTTTAAAATGGAGGAATAAATGTAAAATAATGGGAAAAATGTTATCATTTATAAAGTCATATGAACAAGTTGAGTACATCGTAACCGTTAATACATTCAATAAATTTCCCATCCCGTTGATGTTTTTATTTTCATTTCTGTAATCAGACGCAGGGAAAAGTTTTTCACCGACTGCATGTGATGTTTGAACGCACGATAGCATAAAATGTAAAATATCAAGAAAAAACAATCACTTAACTACTTCCACTTTCAATTTTATCCGCCATTTTAGTCCATCGTACCTTTTAATTGTTATAAATTGGTTAAATCATATTCTTAACATCGTGAACAGCTAAATTAAAACAGTTAGTATAATTAGATATTTTTGTAAGCTTCCCTTAAATGTCAAGTTATTTACTAAAAATTCATTATTTCTTTATTTTCAAGGTCTGTTCAAAACACTCAGTCTCATTTTTTGGGCAAAAACGGTAAAGTACAGTCCTCAAGATGATTTCTGGCGTAATGAAAGTCCTGAGAACACTTTGCCCTTATAACAAGATCAGTAGGATAATGTTCTTTCAAAATGGCAAAATAAGTTGCTAAATAAAACATTTGTTATTAAATTATACACAAATGAAGTTTAAAATTCTGTAAAAGTTTGGGTGTTCCTCGCTCAATTAAAATTTTAAACCATTTAGAATTTACCCTATCACAGCACTTGCTTGTCTGTTAACACATTTTCTGCGACCTAAACTATAACATAACTATATGAGAAATCCGAAAAAAGCAATACTAAATTAGGAATTTTAGATATTTTGTCCTTTTTACATGTAGCTAATTTAAAGTATTTTATGTGACGAAATTTCATTATTTCTGTGAACATACAGATAGGTCACATATCAAATAAAAAGGGTTTAAATTTATCTTATGGTGCTAAAATGGTCAAAAATGGATTTGTTTGTCAGCTTTAGATTCTTGATATATCATAATTTGAATCTAAAAACAAAACTTTGCATTTAGACATTTCAACCTGTATCCTTACGTGACGATAATATATCGCCAATAAGACAACATATCATAGCTATACACTCAATCGTCATTTGATTATATATCTTCTGTCTGGTTTAAAGAGTATTTTCATTTAAAACTGAAAATAATCAAGTAATAATCGAAATCAAACGGCAAAATGTATTTTACGTGACAGTAACTTACGTGACATTTTTTAAACAGGAGACATTCCAAACAAGATGACAACGAGTCATTGATCTATTCGAGTCTGCAGTGACGTCACAGGATGTTTACAGCCGCCATTTGTCTTGAAAATCCAAACGGAGAAGCACACGTGTGAAGATTCGTGCGGTAATTTTTTGACTTTCACCATTGCATTTTATAGTTGTGTAAGTAGAACTTTCATACATATAACATCTGTTTTAACTATTCCGTTTTGTGAGTGGATGTACAATTCTTTTTCAATAATTAGCATATGCATACGTTGTCACCACATATGCATTATTTAGTTACGTAAAGTTCGTCACGTAAAATACAAAAAGTCACGTAAAATACTATGTTCTGTAAAACAAATTTGCATCCATTTTTCAGGGATATATATAATTGTGTCTCAAATTTAAGTCATTTTATTAAGAGATAGATATGAACCAATATATATTAGCACACCATGTACCACACTTTGTGATAGGTGGTTGTCTGAAAACAAAATAAAAATGATATGCCATTGCAATTTGATAAAGTGCAAGACCTTTTCTTCACGTAAAATACAAAATAATTGTAATCAGATTTACATTGAATGACATATTAAAAGAAATAAAAAAGTAGGAGAATTTACAGATATATATAACATATACAAAGTTCATTTATGTATACTTTTGTTTTTGCTTTATTACAGGTGTCGGAAATCATGCACTCAGCATATTATATTGCTATTTGACCAGCGCTAATTCAAAAACAAAATAAAATATAAGGTATGTTAATAACACGTGCCCAACACATTGGGCCGTTTAAATCGTATTAAACATCTTAGTAACAATGATACATATACAACATAATAAACAACATGAAGAAAAAAATTACATGTTATGTGTTGTTGCTTTGTTTAAATTTCTAGAGGTCAATATATATTACGATACAACTTTAGAGCCTCTACACTACTATATACATGTAACATGATCAAAACTTCTTTGGCAGATTCTGTTGGCTGGCTCGCCAAGAGCTACATGTACAAATCATACAAATAAATGCTACTAACTTCAGCAGTTGCCGTGTGTGTTTCTGCTGAATTCATAACATACAATGTGCACATAAGTAAACTGCACGTAACGTGCTGTTGCTCTGTTTACATTTTTTGAGGTTTCTTTATACAACTTTATTTGTCTATACACTACTACATTTGATGATCAAAACTTCTTTGACTAAATCTGCTAGCTGGGTCTTCAAGTGGTTGCATGTACAAGGCAGCATATTCCGGAGAATGGATGGCATTTATACCATTCCCATTTATGTTTGTCATGTTCATGTCATTGCTGTTCCGCTTACTGCTTTTATCGAATGTAGCTGGAGTGTCGTCATCTATATATTTAGAACTAGCAGTAACTTCCCTCCCCTTATACCGCATGTAACAATACACACCCACTAGAACGAGAATTAGAGCGCTTAAACCGCCAGCAACACCTCCTACAATGGTTGGAGTATTAGATTTTGGCGAATTCTTTTGAGGACTATCTACCCCCGTGTTTCCTGGTGTTGTTTTTGTACCTAAACGTGGAGTATTGTTGGTGCTGCTTGACTTTGAGGTACTTGCTTTCATGCTCGTGTTTCCCGAGGTTCCTGGAGTGACAGTTGATGCCGTCTTTTTTGACGTCTTGGACGTTGAAGATCTGATTGCCGTTGTAGAAGTTGCAATTGATGTTATGGACGAGATAATTATTGTTTTTGCTGTCGGTGTTGTTGTGTTCGTCGGCGTTGAAAATGTTGTTGTGGGCGACATTACTGGCTTCGTAGTTGCTTTTGTGTTCATCGAGGTTGAAGCTGTATGTGTTGTAATTTGTACCATACTTGTCGTTAAATTTTCAGGCATTTCGGTTGTCACCGAAGATGTTTCTATTGCAATTGTTGGTGATTTAGTTCCGCTGTTGGTTGTTGCCGGAAGCGTTGCTTCTGAGGTCGATGTTTGTGGTGTTGTTGTAGTAGTCGGCGATGTATTATTGTACGATGTAGCTGAGGTTGGTGTTGTTGGTGTTGTAGTTGTGGTTGTAGTTTTTGTCGGTGTTGTAGCTGTGGTTGGAGTTATTGGTGTTGTAGTTGTGGTTGGAGTTGTTGGTGTTGTAGTTGTGGTCGATGTTGTTGGTGAAGTAGTGATCGGAGTTGTTGGTGTTGTAGTTGTGGTCGGAGTTGTTGGTGTTGTAGTTGTGGTCGGAGTTGTAGGTGTTGTAGTTGTGGTCGGAGTTGTAGGTGTTGTAGTTGTGGTCGGTGTTGTAGGTGTTGTAGTTGTGGTCGGAGTTGTTGGTGTTGTAGATGTGGTCGGAGTTGTTGGTGTTGTAGTTGTGGTCGGAGTTGTTGGTGTTGTAGTTGTGGTCGGAGTTGTTGGTGTTGTAGTTGTGGTCGGAGTTGTTGGTGTTGTAGTTGTGGTCGGAGTTGTTGGTGTTGTAGTTGTGGTCGGAGTTGTAGGTGTTGTAGTTGTGGTCGGAGTTGTAGGTGTTGTAGTTGTGGTCGGAGTTGTTGGTTTTGTAGTTGTGGTCGGAGTTGTTGGTTTTGTAGTTGTGGTCGGAGTTGTTGGTGTTGAAGTTGTGGTCGGAGTTGTTGGTGTTGTAGTTGTGGTCGGAGTTGTTGGTGTTGTAGTTGTGGTCGGAGTTGTTGGTGTTGTAGTTGTGGTCGGAGTTGTTGGTGTTGTAGTTGTGGTCGGAGTTGTTGGTGTTGTAGTTGTGGTCGGAGTTGTTGGTGTTGTAGTTGTGGTCGGAGTTGTTGGTGTTGTAGTTGTGGTCGGAGTTGTTGGTGTTGCAGTTGTGGTCGGAGTTGTTGGTGTTGTAGTTGTGGTCGGAGTTGTTGGTGTTGCAGTTGTGGTCGGAGTTGTTGGTGTTGTAGTTGTGGTCGGAGTTGTTGGTGTTGTAGTTGTGGTCGGAGTTGTTGGTGTTGCAGTTGTGGTCGGAGTTGTAGGTGTTGCAGTTGTGGTCGGAGTTGTTGGTGTTGTAGTTGTGGTCGGAGTTGTTGGTGTTGTAGTTGTGGTCGGAGTTGTAGGTGTTGTAGTTGTGGTCGGAGTTGTTGGTGTTGTAGTTGTGGTCGGAGTTGTTGGTGTTGTAGTTGTGGTCGGAGTTGTTGGTGTTGCAGTTGTGGTCGGAGTTGTTGGTGTTGTAGTTGTGGTCGGAGTTGTTGGTGTTGCAGTTGTGGTCGGAGTTGTTGGTGTTGTTGTTGTTATTTTTTCACACTCTAAAGAAAAAAGAATTCTATGTCTGTTTGCCAAAAAAAACCCTTATTCTGCTTGTTAAAAGATGTGGTTTATAAAAAAGAGGACCTGTTTTTGTCTCCAATAAGACAGACAATACGATCTATGCCAGGCATTAATTTCTCGTAGGTTTATCTGCATATTAAGCCAAAACATAAATGACGTTTGATCAACAATAGCAAAATTAAAATATTAAAAGCGTAAACGAACAGAAATTATGACAATCACCACCTTTATTTTTCCTGCTCAGCCAAAATATCATTATCAATTCTGTAACTGTAAATGTTAATATCATTTAGATATAATGAAAATAGATATGTTTGATGATGACACAAATGACGATGGCGGTAACAAAGTCAATAACTGTCGTATGTCCTTAAATTTTGTTCTTTACATTTGTAAAATTCATCTGTTTTTTTTCCTATGCATCTTAATTATGCGCTTATGTTAAAAATAGAAATATTAAATATGTTTTTCTTTTCATATTTCACTTAGATTCAAATAATCTTACATTTCAATCTGTTTTAACGAGCAGAAGGAAGCTTTGGTACTAGTTTTTTTATTTTTATCATTTAAATTTACAAGAATCAGTGCCCTGTTATTAACGAGTTAAAAAAAGCTCAAAAAGATTATTTGAAATCCAATTACTTGTAACCTCTGGCCACTAAGTCAATGAAAACACTTGTGAAGTGCACTCACCTTTAGCACTCTGGATACGCCTAAGCTGTATGTTGTCAAGTCCGATCCAGGCTCTAGCGTGTGGAGTTACGACGGAGGTGAACGTTACCTGCAAAACGAGTAATTATAAAAAATAAGCGTAGAATACTGGCACACAGATAGAAACAAAAGCTAATTCAGACAGAGAATATGAAAGACTTTCCTCAACATGCATGCATTTTTTATTTACAGCGGTGATACTAAGTAACTGTCATGAGGAAAGTCTTTGGTGCACCTTTTTTGCACATAATGACAGAACAGTAGAAATTCTGAACAGAAAATTCAGTAGTAACAGAATGCAGGATATATTCAACAAGAGCATCGCCTGATGGAACCAACGCACGACTGAAGTTACTTTTTAGAGAATACAGAAAGCTGTATTAGAAAAAGAACATCAAAACTACTTTGAATTGAAACAGGAGTACGTTGGGTGAAATGCTTCATCTGCAGTTTCTTCTCAGAAGAGGTGGAGTAATGTAGAAAGTCAGTAATAAGTATTACGTTTGTATTTGAAAAATATGAAATGCCATAAAATTAAAAAAATAGAAATATATTACAATCATTACGTTGTTAAATATATATTTTATATCCTCCAAGGCATGAGATCTCAAACGGTGACCTACTCTTTGGACCCAACATGATCCAGTTTTGAACATATCCTAGATATGATCAAGACAAACATTCAAATGAAACTTCAATAAAAATCGATTGGAAAATATGACCTCCAGCCAGCTGACCTACACATTTAACCCAGCATGACCCACTTTGCATGAGCATTAGCATGAACCAGATATCATCAAGACAATCATTGTTACAAATTTTGATGATGATCATGTAGAAAACATTGCTTCTAGCATCTGGCCTATAATTTAGACACTTTGTGACCTTCTTGTAAGCAAAGCCTAGATCTATCTATCTCTGTATACTGCCAACCCCTCTCGCGAGTGTTATAGGTAGAAAACATTCTCATAAATCTTCCTCATCTCTTGGTAGAAAATATGACCTCTGGTTTAGTGACCTACTTTTTGACCCCATTTGACCTACTTTCGAACATCACCTAGATATATTTAGACAAATATTCTGATAAATTTTCAGAATGTTTAGATTGTATATAAATGTGAACATAAGAAAGTTAACAAGGTTTGGCTTTGAATTGGTCTGGTGATCTAGATTTTGTATCTACATGAACCAGTTTCGAATTTCAGTTAGAGATAATCAGGACAGAGATCTTGGCGAATTTTTAGAATGAGTGGATGTTAGTTGTAACTTGTAGAGTGTTAACAAGGTGAATAAGTTGTTTTAATCAATGTTCAAAGTTAAAAAAGGGAATAATTCCAACATGAAGATGACAGAGCAGTGTAACTTGTTCTACTACACTATAAACAAGTGTTTAAAGGCTGAAAAAATATGTTCAGTAATAACAAAAATATTGCAAATTATAATGAATTTCGAGGAAGTTTATTAGTTAAAAAGGGGACCAAAAAATTAAATAAAAGATGGAGTTACATAACTTGTGGTATTTATGCAGGGTGTCAAATTATGATGAGGAAATGAGAGTTAAAAGAGAATATGTGACGTAATGGCAGAGATATTTAAAAATATCACAGTTTTTGCAGGCTGGCGTAGATGACAAGGGAGCTATGACAATATATCAGTCTTTTCTTCGAAAACATCCGAGTACAAAATGAGATGACGTCTAGAAAATTGTAGTAAGCTTGTACATGTATAATCAAATATCTATACGTTGCTGGATCTTAAAAATGCTGCACAAATTTTTCTGATCGAATTATGCCATGACGTCAAATTTTAACTCTTAGGATCCCAAGACGTAGGGCTATGTTTACACACGGACTACCGCATTAAACACCGTAAATGTTCACATCTACAGCATAAAAAATAAAAACGGTTACTGTATTTGGACCGGTGAAAAAAAACAACGCAACAAACCCTAAAGAAAACCCTGATAAAACTGATCATGATCATATATCATTTATAACATATTTTATCAGAATTGTATAATTAAAATGAATATATAATTGAATACCTGGAAGACCTCATGTGCAGCGACCACGTAGTAAGCTTCTGTCCAATGTATTTGAACGCCGGGAATAGATTCAATTAAAGTCGAATTTCCCCCTGCAGTCACGCGCTCAACCGTTAGATTAGCTCGTGATCCGTACTTTATATACCAAAATTGCAGGCAGTATGTTCCGTTCCTCAAGCAAGGTGTCGACACTTGGTTGCTTCCAGTGGAAGTATTCATTGAGTTAAATAATAGAAAATTGTCGTCTGAAAGAAATAATCATGAAAGCTGTAACAAAAACTAAGCCAATAGCTTCTAAAGCTCTCTTATTACTGCGTTCGTCTTTTAATAAGGCCAGTTGTTTGAGTCAGAGCTTGTACACGTGGTCCTTTCTTTAGTACATTAAAATAACTCATCACCATGGTGTGAATATGTACACTGACAACTCGAGATCCACTAAAATACCATGTGAGAATTTGCAAAACGCTCAGTTTCAGTAATAAATAGATTTTCGTTGCTGTGAACGTTTACAGGCTGCATTGTTTATGCTCAGACTAGGAAAAAAGTGAATTTGAAATGTTTTCCTCTTTGCTTGTTTGACCTAGGCCAGTGGAGATTTTAGGTAAATACTTGCCATACATTTTTCATCTCTCGATTTACATGCTACGTATTGTATATATTTTGAAATTACAGAGTTTAATTCTTAAAATAATCAACAGATTAATTAACAAAGGATTTAAAAAGTTGCAAATTGAGTAGTATAAGAAAGTGTTATGCAGGTAAGCTATGATACCTTCATCCAGTCTTCCGTTAATAGAGATATGAAATTGCTTATATTCGAATTTTCCCTGCTGAAGCGCCCATTTGGGTTGCACGGAAAAGCCACAGGTATCTGAGGGTGATGAGAATGAACAATTATATTCTGTCCCATACTCCGCAGATTTGCTTTCTGAAATAAAACGTTAATTTTTCAAATTGTATCTCGTGGAAGAATGTTTCGAAAAAGTACCCCTCAATCCTACATCTAACAGAATATAATTCTTAATGTAATTTTAGCGTTTTGATAGCCAGAACACAGTAAGAACAATTTTCGATATGATCTATGAATTTATAGTTACTCTGACTGACTGATTTGCATGCAAAAAGGAATCGTTCGTGTGACACCGTTTATAGAGTTAATAAATTCTTGTTGTTGTTAATGATGATAAGAAATCACTTGAGCTAATAACAAAAAAATCGTATCTTAATTCAATTACCTTTCTGGTATACTACCTAATGCCAAGAAAATAAGGGACACATCCTATAATTTACCAAAGACATGCACCATATTTATTTTTATTGGCTCTTTCTAGTATTTAAAAAGAAAAAAAATATTGATAATTCTAAGACGAACATGTGTCCGACAATGTTTTCGGAGGGCATATAGCATCCAAAGAAATCTATATTTGTAATATATGGCTATTCACCCAAAACTGTCACCACAACTCTTCATATCAAAACAGAGTGTATTCGGTTTGCCGGTTGTACTCGAAAGTTTCGGCTGACACTTGGTCACTGGTTTATAATTCATTCTGTATTATTTACATTTACATGAAGAAAAGAGACATTAAGAATGCCTCTTTCATGAATGGTGTGATTTATAATGTGATTTATTTAGATCCATCACTCGTGTATGATCAAGCCGTGGTTAGGGATATAGAAGTGCCGGTGTTACGTTAAATTTTGAGTTAAGATAAAAAAATAACTTTTTAAAGAAATTTTTAAAATTCCAAAAAGAAAGAAATTTGATTTTAGGTAAAAACGAAATGCTTCGACTGCTTGGTATAAAACACATTTGTTTGTGAAAAGTTTCCGTTGTAAAAATAGTATTCAGTGGTGCAACTGCCAATGCAATTGATAAAAACACGCAGGAAAATAAATGGCATAATGACGAAATTGTCCTTGAAAACAAAAGTATAATAAATTGCCACGACAGCTCACAATACTTCAGAAAAGCAGTTGTTCAAATTAGATTTGGCAAAAGATAACAAACGGTGTGTTTTAACACATCGTTTTCTTTCTAAACGGTTTCGAAAACTGTCTCAGGTTTCTAATATTGTCTACGTTTTGCAACAATCATTAATAAACAAAACTTGGCATGATTTGAATTTAACATTTTTATGTTTTATACAAAATCTACAACTATACAGTTTATATGGCTATAAATTTATTTCTTGTACCTTTTAACATTCACTTCTGATATCACGCTTTTGCATAAAGTTTTCGTGATATACCTTTTGCTAAGCAACATTTCGTATATACGTATATTATTTTGTAAAAACCTTATACTTCGGTGTTTAAACAGCTAAAATAATTTTATCCTGTCAATTATTTCATATCCAACCCGATAAATGGGTGCCGTAGAAATTGTGACGTGAAAACAGGACACGTGACGGACTACTTTTTTCAATGAAAAACCAAATTTAATGTCATTTCAAAATTACAACATCTACATCTACATATTACTCCCGATCAGTTAGTACTGACTATAACTGGGAGGCGCTTGTCAGGAAAAAATGTGTTAAAGTGCTTAGTTAAAGGATAAAGGTTTGCAGATAAAAGAGTGCAAGGTTAAAAACATACTGGTGGGGGACTAAAAGGGAGCTGTCACCAGCCTATCCTTGAAGATATTTAGACTGGCACTGGATTTGACCTGGTATGGGAGGCTTTTCCAATACCTTAATGTTCTAGGGAAGTACGAGTTAAGGTGGTACTCGATGCGGGACTGGGGGATCAGGAAGTTCAAGTTTCTAGTTGCGATGAGATGGTTGTGATCAGCATGATTTTGTACAAGATTTTGCTGGATTTTATAGAGAAATATTAATGACGAATGGAGTCTGCTGCTTTCTAGGGAGGGCCAACCAAGATTGTATGACATTTGTGAGACACTTCTTTGGAAATCGTAATTATTACAGACATATCTACCCGCAGCTCTTTGTACACTTTCAACTTTATAAGTCAGGTGTTTCTGCCAAGGGTGCCAAATTATTGAGCAGTATTCTAATTGTGGTCTTACACAGGTTACGTTTGCTGATGGTTTGACTTTCCAATTTTGGGTTTTGATGTTTCTCTAAATTAATTTTACGGAGATTTTAGCCCTGGAGGTGATGTTATTAATATGGGTGGGTGGGGGGGGGGGGGGGGGGGGGGGAAGAGATAGTAACTCCAAAGTACTTGGCAGATTCTACTGATTTTAGTATTTTATTATGGAAGGTGTATGGGAAGATGGTGGGGTTCTTTTTCCGGGTGATCCTAAGCACCTCGCATTTGTCCGGGTTGAACTCCATAGCCCAGTTCCGTTCCAAAAGTTCTAGTTTAAAGACAACTTGTCAAAAAATAGAGAAATATATTCTCTGTTTTCTGGAGCAGTCCTAGCAGTCCTCAATATACAAAATTTCCATATTCACATGAAACAGATTTGAAAAACAGCTTATTCCTTCATGTGGTAATCTCGTGTAGTCCACTTTGAACACTGTTGAATATGTCGCGTGTAAGCGGATCAATTGTGTTTATAATCAGCAGGAACTGATAAAATTGTTGTTATTACAAACAGAGACTACTTAGATCTTACAATATAGTGATCATTTAAGGAAATAAAATCATTGAAACTTTGGAACTAATTTTTGTGTGTATATGTACCGCTGGCAGATAACCTTGACATTAGCCTAATTTGAAACACTTTAAAAATAGGTTTTCAATATTTTTAGTAAATTATTTCTAAATGCTTAGATGTGACAGGATGAATAGAATAATAGGTTAGTATCTTAACTGAAAAAGTTTATCTGGCAAGGCGTTGGAATTTATCGGGTGAGCCGAGGGCTATCTATATATAAGTATTAAGAGGAGTGATTGAAAGTAAAAGATGCCAGATGATTGCAATTTAGAAACATTTGTTTTAGCATGTATAACCGACCAACGTCTGGATCCTACCCAGTAATATGTTGGTGTATCTATTTCTTTAAAATTTTTATTCTTTAACAATAGTTTAAACGAATTAATATTTTCAGAGTTGGGAATATCCAATGGTAAATTGTTCTAAATTCAATAGCTGATGGAATAAAAGACGTCGAATAAAGCTTGGTACGTCTAGCGATATTTACATAGTTCTTGTGTTTTTTTTAATTATACGTTGTCGCATTTTGTACGATTTCGGGCAAAAGATTTGATAATCAGCACAAAGTCCTCGATGCATTTTATACGTAACAGCTAGTTACTGATATTTTTTGTGCTGGTACAGAGGCCGCCAATCCTTTCTGAATATAACTGCGACAGTGAAACCATCGCTTTACGAACACAAAATCAGTTTAACTTTTTAGGCAAGTTTGATATTTCTCAGTTTCTGCAAATGCCACATTACACAACAGTTACAAATACAAAAGCCATGTGGAAATTACTGTGGCAGTCATTTATTAGTTATCAGCTATTATTTCATATTACTATTTATTTTTCCATTATTATTTAGTAATAAGTTATCTTCCTTTCATGAACTGAGAAACAATATAAATCATTTTAGTATGTTTTCCAAGTTTAAAAAATGCTAGTTTTTTTGACAGATTCCTTATTTACAAACACTAATTAAAGAAATGCTTGCGACAAGTTACATTACGGCATATACAACATGTATGTAACAACTTACCTAAGTGAATGTCATCAATTCCAACAGTGTCAAATCTATTTGCACTGGCCGTAAAGACAATCTATAACACAGTAATAAAAACAGTGCTATAACGTAATTCAATAACTGTACCAACAAAAAATGATCGAGATCAAGGGATATTATATTCCTTTTATTTGCATAAAATCCATAATTTCTTTAAAACATATCATTGAACATTTTTTTCAGTTTGCATCAAAGTGATGTTTGTGAAAGCCAGTTAAACTCATCTCTGAGTAGTAATCTCATTTTGTGTTACTGGGTAATTCATATATTTTTTCTTTTCGACAAATCACGTTGGAAATACTACCTCCTTGAAATGTATGTAATTTAATAGGTTAGTGTGCTGGGTAAAATACGAATCAATGATACTAAACTTCTTAACGTACTAAAGCAAAATACCTTAAATTTTGAATCTGAAATAAGATCCACGTGTACTCTAGTCCAGTTAGATTTCGGTGAACTCGACGAAGTGCTCCATTTCACGATCGTCACGCCGTGTGTGCGTACACTGACAGAAAGACTAGGATTGGCAGTGTACCTGATATACCAGAAACTCAGTGAATAATTTCCAGCGGGAATCCATGGAGAGAAAAGACTTTCATTTCTTCTGTTCGTATTCAAACTGTCTAAAGCCATGTAGCCACCTGGAACAACAGGTCTGTACCAATAAGCATCAAGTTTGATACATAAATGTTAAAAGTTGCTTTTTATTTGTAGATATGTAATTGATTACTAAATAAACGTTTCTAAAAATATCGCAAACATTGTATTTTTAATTCTAACCAGAAGTCAAATGAGTTCAACAATTTGTTGTACATTTTGGTAGAATGTGTACATCAGTTGCAACTTCAAAATTAATATTGGTCTAGCGCGATTGGTGCGGCGCGTCATCACGCGAAAAATAGGCTCATACTAAAAACGTTCATAGTCCTAACGAAAAATGAAAAGAAAAAATTGATTGGTTGGGGGGGGGGGGGGGTAAGTAAATAGTTTAGTTCTACGCTTTGTGATTTCCCATTAGAAGTTTTTTTGCTATATAAGTCTATACAAAAAACAAATGATCCCTGCAGTTGGGCTAATTTTCACCCCAGGAACATAATATAAAAAATCTTAGTAGAAGTCTACTAGAAGAGGCCTCACATCAAATAACAAAGCTCTGTGTTAATCGGTTTTAGAGAAGAAAACTTTCAAAGTTATTCCAATATAGCCAATATTGACCCTGGGGATTTGAACCAACATGGTAGAGGTCCACTAGAGAATGCTACACACCAAATATCAAAACGAAAAGTCTTATGGATAATGAATAATCAGCTACATTAAAGTTTTTGCACGACGCCGATGCCGGCAACTCAGTCACCATAATAGCTCAACTTTTTCTTTGAAAACAGACGAGCTTATAACTAATTAAATAAATAGATAAAGAAAAAAAACAGAAAAATAGAAAAGGAATAAAAATCATTCAAAGGTGTTGCATCTTTTGAGTTCGATATTAAGCGTTATCATAAAATGTTTTGAGCATTTACTTTACATTGTTGAAAATTCACAAGAAGGGCACAATATTACTTTATTTCAACAAAACTGAGTTACCATACCTTTTGAATGACCTTCAGGTATCAACTTGTAGATAAAGAGATATATGAAAGTCCCGTTTTTTCGAGTCCACGGTCTCGTAGGAGAAGAGTAGTTACACGTGTCCACAGAGAAATCACAACTTCCGGTCTGTATGTCCGGTTTGCAACTCTGAACAGCAAGACATTCTATAAACAACAACAACAACAACAATATAAATAGTAATAATAATAAGACATTTGTTAAATGGTTGTAGTTATTGAATTAGGCTCATGACAGACTGTCAGCTGTCACTATAGCAGAATACAAGTATATGGCTTTGATTTGAATAAAATTTGAATGAAAAATGTTAAATTTTAAAAAGCCATTTATTTATTTATGAGATCCTAATGATTTGCTTATATCTCTACAACAAATTTGATAGGTTTATGAAAATTCTACAAAGACACATTTGATCTCGTCATGTCTTGTGTTTCACAAATTAGGATCGCTGTAAAAAATGGTCAATATGAAACCAAAATCAGTTTATCGCTTCAAAAGAAGCACGAGGAAAACCTAAAGTAAGTTCTGCTGCATTAAGTGAAACAAGAACCGACGTTATTGTAACCTAAGCCAAGCCATGCAGCTGATGGTATGTCACAAAGAAATATTGGTGACGAATCACATCTCAAACATATAGATGCTGACAGAAATCACGGCGCAAAATTATCATAAACGCCAGGTACTGGCGACTGTAAGAGATGAGGACCTTATTATGCACAGAAGATCTTAAAATACATGATTAGTACTTAGGAATTAGCTGCATAACAACATACCCTATATTTAGTTAAAACACATATTGGGCGTGTACGCGTTGAATTTGCATGTGAAACAGCCATTTAAAAACTCGAACGAAGAATATAGTTTGTCACGACAACGTTCAAATTGCGATTGTCGAATTATTGCAGGCTCATTATTTATTACTTCATTTTACATGTTGAACGTCTTAAACCATAAGTTGTTATTACCATAAGTAGCAGACTTGTAGAAAACAAGACAAAATATTGCAAAGACGGATCCTTGGTTACAGGACTTAACAGATTTGCTTGCCAAACCTATGCACACAAACGATGCGTTCAGGTTATAAATAAGAAGCTACCATTTGAAGAAAAAAGTTCTCCCATTTGTTTAGCCCATTTTAGTTTCAAGATTAATCCTAGATGTAGCTATCGATCAAGCACAACTCTTCAAAGTTTACCTGAACTCATGGAGCTCTCAAACATTTAGTTTAATAAAATGTCGAATATACATCTTTTCATCATAGCTGTATAAACTGGATCTAAAGTTATTTATATACAGAAAAATTACTGTATGTCAGAAATGACAAATATTCTGGCTAAAAGCCACTGTGAAAATGCAAATATAAAACAAGTTACAGTTACCATAAAAACTTATCCAAATTAATAGAGAAACTGCTTTTAAAATCCTCATTTTCACAAAATATTTTTTTTATAATAACGAACTCAAGCTTAATAGTATAATATAATTATTATCAATAACAACAGATAGCGTTGATTATATAAAGGCTTTATGATAACCTTCATTCTGTGTCAATAAAATTAACCGACCATACAATCAATGAATTTGTAAACCCCAACATTTTCAAACTAAAATGATGGTACAAGACGTACCATACTGTGAGAGAACTGTTCTTTGAAGTGCATTTATATTTTTTGAATAAAACAACGCCTTTGTCTTGTAAAACCTTATATTACACTGTGAGAGAACTGTCCTTTGAAGTGCATTTATATTTTTGAATGAAACATCACCTTTGTCTTGTAAAACCCTTATATTACACTGTGAGAGAACTGTCCTTTGAAGTGCATTTATATTTTTGAATGAAACAACGCCTTTATCTTGTTAAACCTTTATATTACACTGTGAGAGAACTGTCCTTTGAAGTGCATTTATATTTTTGAATGAAACAACGCCTTTGTCTTGTAAAACCCTTATATTACACTGTGAGAGAAATGTCCTTTGAAGTGCGTGTATATTTCTGAAACAACCCCTTATTGATATAATTTTTATACCACACTGTGAGAAAACTGTCCTTTGAATTATATTTCTGAATGAAATAATGCACTTATCTCCAGGTCTATAACCCTCATATCACAGTGTGAGAGATCTGTTCTTTGAAGTTACTGTATATTTCTGAATGAAACAACACCTTTGTCTTCTATAACCCTTATACCACACACTGTGAGAGAACTCTGCTTTGAAGTATATTTCTGAATGGAACTAAGCCTTTATCAGATATAATCTTTATACCTCATTGTGACATAATTGTCCTTTGAAGTATATGTATATTTTGATTGAAAGAAAAGCTTTATCTGATATACTCTTTGTACCACACTGTGAGAGAACTGTTCTGTGAGTATATTTTCTGAATGAAATAACGCCTTTAACCCAATACCCTTGTACACCACATTGTGACACAGGGGCGGCGTCAGCAATTTAGGATTGGGCGGCGAAGGGGTGGGTACGGGAGGGGGTGTACCCCCTGATGATGGGGGTGGGGTGTGTCCTGGGGTCGCCCAGGAGAAAAATCGAAATCTTGACTCGGTGCTTTCTGACGCAGCATTGTCTTAATAGAACGTAAAAGTATTAATCCGGGGTAAAAAAAGCTTTATATTTTATTTAGTTTTGGTTTGTCAGTCATTTTTTTCGGGTTTTTTCTTCCCAAACTTTCTTTTCGGAAATTTATAAATTTTTAGGCTGATTTGCCATGTACAAATAAGGCAAGTGAATGGAAACATAAAAAATCATCTATCTATCTATTTGAGCTTATTTATCGTCTGTACAGGTTGCCCATATGACCGACGCCCCCTGTAGAACTTAGTTATTTTATGTTGTGGGGGTAGTGCAAGATACAGAAAGTATCCCATTCCATAGATACCGCGGGCTCTTTTGCATGTTCATTCTATAGCACTGATACATTGGACCTCGGTTTAACGTCTCATCCGAAAGACTATTAGTAATGTTAGAGGAGGAGCGGGGGATTGAACTCGGGACCCCTGGTTTACCAGTCCAGCGCTTTACCACTGGACCGCTCCTTAAGAAATCATAGTTTTATGCAGAATATAAATTTGAGTAATTTCAATTAAAATGGACACTTCTTCAAATGAACCTCCGCTTTGTCGGCATAAAACAGTCGAAAATTCCTTTAATTATTTCAATCAAATGGATTATCATTGAAGACCAAAGTATATCATCTTAAGTACTCGATAATTGATCGACTAACCACAATAAATGCAATCGGTTTAAAGTTAAACAAACAACCTTCTGACACCTTACAGACTGATGGCAGCAATTAACAACACGCGCGTGTCATTACAAATGGTGTACCATTTTCAGTAAGTAAAAGGAGTTCTGACAATGGAAGAAAAAAATATGCCGAAATTTTCATTACTGGCCAAAGTATTGGGGCGGCGGTCGCCGCCCCTGCCGACACAACTCCGCCGCCCTTGTGACATAATTGTCCTTTGAAGTATATGTTTATTTCTGAATGAGACAATGCATTTGCCTTCTTCAAGTTGAGTTGGTGCAGTTGATGATTTTTTTTCCGGAATAATTCATATTTTAGATATTAGAATAGATTAAGAAGAAATCTGCCTAACCCTGTACGAGATTCGAAGTTTGTAGGTTTTGTTTTACCATATTTTATTGATTTAAGAATAACCTTGCTATAAAGAATCAAAGCAACTGGAAAAATGTGAAAATGAAACTTTAACATAGATCACAGTTGAAGGCTGAAAAGAAGTAATGAACTCATTTTTCTATATTACGCGATGCTTGGTAATGTTGTCTGTGCATCGCTGTTTATTGAAATATTCAAAACATTGGTTGTTTTTGTTGCTTTTAGAAAAACTGTAACGATAAAAAATACGAATTTGAATATAACGTTACTTTTCATGTATGATCATTTCAATATTGACTGAAGCTAGAAGTTGCAAGAACTTGCCTGCCTAGTGTAGTCAGAATTGACTGTTGGCAGTAATAAGTTGAAGTTGAACTATTATCTTTTGGTTTTAAAACAATAAGAACAATAAGAATTGAAAAATGATATATTTTAAATTTGTATCTTCAGTCATACTTTGAAATGTAGGCGAGGTTTAAGTCTTTAAAAAACGAATATTATTGAAAACTTGACATATTGAAGACACCAAACTTTTCGCTTGCGGCTTTTTTCTTGGCCATTCTGCAAAAATAACAGCGAGTGGCAAGGTTGCCACGATAGTATAAGTGTACAAGACACCTCTTTCCATTTTTTACAAAATAGTTACTCAGATATTTAAGTTAACTTAATCAGCCAATATCTTCAACTGGAACATAGGTTAATATGAAATCTGAATTTTTGCCGTGATACAGGCGTTCGTCAAAAAAATAGGTCATG
Organism: Cyclina sinensis; assembly: GCA_012932295.1. NCBI lineage: Eukaryota > Metazoa > Mollusca > Bivalvia > Venerida > Veneridae > Cyclina > Cyclina sinensis. The sequence goes on along the minus strand of JAAONU010000017.1, from coordinate 19,803,733 downwards.
AATGAACAAAATGAATGAATATAAAACACGAGACAAAGGCTTGTTGTTATACGGCGGTCTATTGGTGGATAGATACTAGTCAAATGATTGTTTTTTATGGTCTATTGATGAAGAATATCCGATATGAAGGATGTAAAGAAACAAGTGTTTTCTGTAAAAAAAAAAGTAACATTTTTTCTTTAAAGTCAAAGACGCAGAGACCAACGCACTGAGAACGGTATTTGATCAACTTATTAAAAGCAACAGACTCTGTGGTTTTAGAGTTTACAAGATACATGCAATTGAGAATGATGTTAAGCTAATGTTAAGTTACTCTTGATTTTGGGCTTTTCATGTCAAAGGTAAATGTCTTAGGGGCATTCACTACCAGAATAGCGTCATCTCATTAGAGGAACTTAAAGCTGGACCCTCAGAATGATTTGAAATGGTGAATAAATGACTGCTTTATTACTTTGAGGTTGATTTATCGAATGTCACACTGACGTGTATAGATTGCTTTCAGTCAATAACAGTCAATAACCTACACCCTTCCCCTCCCACCCTGCCCCGACCCCTTAAAATGTGACCGAAATCGAGGTAATAATTCCAAAGCATGTCAACAATTGTCCATTGGTTGTGGAATCGTTAACTGCACAGGAAATATCTGCCTGACATTTCTTGGGCGCTCATGATCCCTGAGAAAAACAGCTATCATTTCTATAATAATTCATAAATTTCATATATAAAAACATCGGGAAAGATTGTTCAGCACAGGCCAAGTCCTTATTAAGTTTTTTTTTGTCAATTATAAAATCTTAAGAAAGTCGAACACATGGATCTCATTATTATGGCGTTAATCTCTTATGACAGGCATTATTAAATTGGTATGGATTTTCAGCTGAAGTCATAGCCAATAATAATAAAGAAATATAATAATTATAATATAATTTTAAAAATAATAATTTAAAAAAATCACATTATACTCGTTATCAAAACGGTTCATCGTAGTGAAATGAGTACATTAGATAATGAAGATAAACTATATGATATCTGTAATATTTATCTGTTTGTTATTGTGATAGGAGCGGCCATTATCTATTTTCATCACTATGTACAATGTTGTATATACTAATTTATCAAAATCAGACCACTCCAGTTTTGTGTCAACTTTTTCGGACGGAGGTTAATGTGGCAACATGTGAACACCGCTTTCTTCTCGATTTCATTATCGTCCGTTCACCAGGCTGTCTCGAGATAACGTTAGTACTCTACGACGCTATTTCACTTCTCTTGTCAAACTAAACTAATTTTACGACAATGCCTGCACTCGCGTAAAGCAAATGAAAGATCAAAAAAAAAAAAACCACAACAACAAAAAAAAAAAAAAAAAAAAAAAAAAAAGATAAGTGATGGAAGACTGTTGTGGCAAGATTGTTGTCGATAACATATTCAAAGCTAATTAATAAAACTTCTGATTAGAACAAAAATTAAGTATCTGTCAAAACTCTCATTTAAGTGTTCAAAATTATTTGCTTATTTCGAGATTACTATACCTAGTCAGTAATTAAAATCTCGCTCTACAATACATCTGGCTACATACATCTGGGTACATCTATTTCATTCCACATTCCGTCTTTCAAACAAATCTTGTGTCAACGTCAAATCAATAACGTTCGACAGTCGCAAATGCATCTTTGTTGTTCTATTAACCCTGTTCGTCAAGAAATCATGTCATTTCCTTTTGGGAATAAGGTCTGGTGTATAAATGAACAGCTGATCGAACTGAATGACTTAGCTACTCATAAGTGCAACTCCTTTATCTACACGTAAATATTTAAATAACATCTTAACTAGCTAGTACAAGTTAATGGCTATAGTTTGTTGTAATATTGTCTTTCTTCTAGTGGTATGGATTTTACCGAAAAGATAAGCAACAAATGAACTTACTCAAAACTATAATATTATTGTAAAAATACGAAAGGTGATTGTATGAACCTATTGACAAAATAATTTAGATTCATATAACAAAGCATAGTACGTGTGATAACACACTTTACATAAAGTACAGAACATGTTTTACTCTTGGTTTCAACTGTAGGCTAGATAGCTGAGCTTACTTAATGCTTTACCGCACTTGGATCTGTACCGTGATTTTCAGTGGAACTCATTATTTTGGTCGATGCAAAAGTCCGTTTACACCACGTACATTTATTTATTCTACAGTATATTATTTCTTCAAGGAAAACTCACTTGTTTTAGCTTTGATAATTATTTTTTTTATTAAAATCTACTCGCAGAAATCAAAGAAATAAACTTTTACGATGGAAGCAGCAAAACTGCAAAAAATGTAAATATAACAAAATGTGTAGTATTTATTTGAATCGATGAACAAAATTGCACCGTCATTCAGTACATGATCTCTCTTCTTGATATTTACAAGTATATTTTTTGTATGTTAATGCGAGAGGCCACTTATGTATAGCAATCTGAACCAATTATTTTAATTATGATACTGTGTAGTCTTTCTTTCTTGTTCCAGCGCAGCTACTAAGCCGGGCGCTTTTTTTTTCACAATATGACCTAATCTTAAATCTTCCCTTCTTTTAAGTCATCTACTTCATTAAGGTTCTTCATCATTAGTCCTTCTTGTCGCGTTGTAAGCTGCAGCATATTTTCACCTTTGACCTCTACAGCAATCTGCTGGGCGTTTGGTTGAAGTTCAAGGTCAAATTCCAGGTTTTGCAATACTCCCATCACTTTTTGCACCTACAGTACATGTAAATAAGGGATAAGAAATAACAGAGGTGACGCTATCAGTTGTTAATTATTCATATCTTAATTATGGATAGTATGAAAATTCACAATACAATTACAGTCCAAAAAATGTCCGTTTAGTCATTGTCCGTATGACATTCTCCCTGGAAACATCAAAAAGCAAAAAAAACCTATGATTTAATATCATCATGACGGAGAAAAAAGAATAAATCTAGAATGTGCCTCATGGAATACAACAGTCTCAATCAAACTTGATCTTCTACTTGAAATCTTCCGATGAATTCATATATACTTACTTATATACTCACCCAAACATAAAACTTTGAAGCAGCCACGCTGACTCTCTTCACCTGTTCAAAGTTGTACTCTGAGAGAAGTGCCAGGATCTTCCGGCTTGTGTTCTTTGAAGGACACATTTCTGCTATAAGATACATCTTTCTAATGATTGGTCCCTCACCCTGGCGCCCGCTGTCCGATTTCAATTGGTGGACTATGTATTCCCAGTTCTGAAAGGAGGTTTTTATAATTATATTTATTAAACAATTTCTATTAAAAATCTTCTTTTCCTTCATAGACAGTGATAGAACAGTTTTAAAAAGTAAATCTACACGACCTTGATTAATATCCTGTTCTTTCCTGCACGTAAAACATGTCATTGATGGAAAAATTCCTGTAAAATTATAAGTGTTTTTAAGATTTTAGGAAAATTTTTCAAGAAATCATCACTTTCATTCAAAAATGGTTTGTTGAAAATGCACATTCATACACAGTCAACAACCCACACAAAGGTCTGGTATTAGAGACTAATGTACTTTATTATCAAAGGAAACACATTACAAAATTAACAAAACGTACCTCTATGTATTTGTCTGGTTCTTCAAATAGGAGAAACAGTGCTCCGATTGTCAGATGCACTTCCGGTGGAGGGTCAACTAGACAAACCAAATCTTCTGCTGCACGCCTTAGCACTGGAATGTACTTAGAGAACTCTTGAAGGTTCTTCAGCTGGTCCCGCACAGCAAACAAACGCCTACAATTTTCAAACAATTTTTTTCAGTGACAACGCTCTGCCCTGCATGCCCTCTTCCAGTATGTAAAACATGCTTATGCATTATTTGTAAAATATCCAGAGAGTTATAGCAATTGGATTTAAAGAGGCTGTACTCCAGATTTGACATAAAATTCTTTTTCCATAAATTAAATATTTAGATGCCGTGAGATTATAACAACATAATATTTTACTTCAAAACTGATTATAAAAGTCAAAATAGAAAAAAAAAATATTTTCGCTCCAGCCTGATTTGAACTCTGGACCCTCATGTTAACAAAATATTTCCTACGCTTTTAGTGTCACCACCATCGCCGCATGTGATATTACAGATATTTACTTTAAATGTTAAACGATATAGTTATACCGTCGCGTTACGGTATAGCACTGAAAGGGAAAAAAATCAAATTATAATGTAATTATTTGACTTATTTTTTGTCAGTAAGTTATTTTTTAAGCATTAGTCATAAATATTACAAGAAATTTATAATACAAGAAAACTTTCTTTTTTTGTCATCTGGAGCACAGCCCCTTTAAAGCATATCATTATAATGATAGGTGTTTAGCTATTACCAAAATACCACTATAGCTACAACTCGCCTTATTTCGGAGACCAGTGCACCCCTGTGTTTGTACTTGGAGACTTTCAGAAGTTCTTCATTTACCACACGATAGTTCCGCCGATGGATGGCATCAAATAGTCCTGTACGGAATATCAGACATATTATATATACGTTGTATCTATAGCAATATCAGACATGCATAGAAGAAAGAATATATCGCTGTTAACAAGAACCAAGATAAATATGAAACGTAATTACTTACAAATCATAAGGAATAAAACATAACGAAGTAACTTTTGTGTTAGAATAATCGTAAGGTAAGAAACATACTGAAATGAATCGTGCGAAGTAATCTCTGGAACTAGTTACTAGGAAAACAAAATGTGTAATGATCGAGGGAAATCCTGCTGCACATTATCCTTTGTCCAATGGTACCTCCCTTACTTTGAGATTCTGTGCTTAGATAACCAATCCAGGGCAAAGCATGATACGTCCTGACATGACTATATAACCTAAATAAAACGTGTGCTAACCTTTTCTGTGTTCGAGATATTCAGCTTTTGTCTGCGCCGCAGCTATCTCGTCGTCATTCGGATCCATTCGGACTCTCGTACACTTGTCCACTGCGTGACGTATAGTATTGGCGTTCCGACACTTCATCGCACGCTGGAGTTCATGTCGGGCTATTTTCTGATGAACATTCTATTTGTACAAAAGTTATCAATAACTATAATATAGCAAGATAAAAGATTTACATGTACCATGTGCTTCTTTATTTTTAACTTTCTTAGTTTCTATGTTTTATCAATATATCTTATCATTGTTCTTTCATTTTTCAACAGGAAACTCAGTATAACTTTACTGACACTTTCTTTCGGATACTTTCAATTAAAGTCAATATATTTAAGCCGATGATTATTATTTACAAATGCATGAATCAAACACGATCTCTGGCAGGTCTACGTCATTAAATACAAATGAATTATTGTCTTAGATGTCTAGAAAATACAAAAATTCTCGCGAAGACACAAGAATATCTATACTCACCTCTCGGAAATTTTCGTCAATTGTTCGAAGAAGATAAACGCAAACAACCGTTTCATCACTGACCTTGTAATTTTTCGTTACTCTATCATCTTCCAAGGTAAAAGGGATGGCTTTTGTCACTAGCGCAAATTCTCCTTCATGCGGAAGAGTAACAGTTATAATTAACTGTTTATTTTCTTCAGTTCGCTCTAATTCGGCACAAAATGTATAATCAGGATTATCTTCTGGCCGTATTTGACCAGTCTTTTTTCTTTTCTTTTTACGCTTGTCAACAAGCTGTCCATTTTCATCTAATGGCGACGCAATGTCCTTCGCCAGATCCGGGTGATAGCCATGAACCTCCACTGGGTATTCCATGTTCCGTGATTTGTCGACGTGCAGATTAAAAATGAAAATCATTGGCTTATATGTAGGCAGCTGTATGGTTTGGAATGAACTTGGCGTCGACTGTGGAGCCTGTTCATATACTTTGACTATGCCTGTTGGCTTCGATGGCAGAACAAGTCCATATTCCTCACACATTGGACCAGGACCCCACATTAACCTATCAACGTAGTAAGGAACATACCGAAATTTTGTTAGTCTTTTCTCACATACCAGTTTGAAGTAACATAACCTCATTATATGAGACTTATTATAACCACCATAAATTTCTAGCTTAAACTCGCCCTCAACTGGAAAACGAACCTCAAAGTAAAACATTTCATGATGCCGACAGTGCACCACCTGTCTATGCAGATTCGGCAAAAGAATATTCGAATTCTTGTAAGGAGTTGTTAATAAATGCAGTTCATAAGATAACGCTAGTCTGTGTGCATTGTTAAAATCAGAAGCTATCCAAATTTTACACTTCCCATCTTTTGAACGCAAAGTAAAGTTTGGTTCCGTCACTAACCGAAGACCCAGTCTAAAAAAAGCCGGAAATAGAAATGGTAGAGTCAAAAACTCTTCTTTTGAATGAATAGTATATTCAGGTCCTAGCAGTTCCCACCTGTGATCGTTCGGGAAGTTTGAATGTATGAAAACTTCAGGTGCTGGCATAAAGTAATCCTCATTAATGAAACTTTTCACAATTTCGTTGACATTTTTCACAAGTTCAGAGCGTTTCTCTCCCTTGTTCTGTATTTCTTTATTGATCCAGTCTTCCACAGATGCTCTTGACTCCTGAATACTCTGTAAACAATGCAGTGTTAAAGGAAGCATGTTACTGTAATGCAAAATAAATATTTTGACTAAAAGTCAAAACGTTAATGAGATAAACCAACAGTCTCCATTATACTTATTGAAAACGTTTACAGTAAGTTACTAGCTCTGTTCGTGAAAATATTGTTCATGCACATTTTTGCATTCGAAGGAACTTAAAGACAGTTTGTTCTTGTTCATACTTAGACAAACATGAACCATTTTGCGCTTTAATGTCAAGAACACTGCAAAGGAAGTGTTCAGATAAACAAGCTGTGTAACATTACTGCTGATCATGCATATCAAATTTATCTTATTTAATATTGACTGTTATTTATAGTACAAACAATAATAAAATCTATGAATTCAAATATAGAAACAGTGTTGGTGTGTAGAAAAAATGGTCGAGACAAAGCAGAAGTGGGAAGCCATGGCGTTAACTTTGCAAAATTTTAAATATAGTCAATATACATGTAGGTAGGACCTTGCACATCCAGACAGGGTGTACAATCTGCCAGTCGCCCTCGACATGCACGACTGTCCATCTATCATGGGTCAGGTCAATACTGTCGTCAAGAGGCTCCAGATCACCCGGCTTTGCTAATCCGTCAATAAGAACACACTGTAAGCCAGCTTCACTACATACAGAAAACAAAAACTTATCTTTCACTGAATGACACTTTGTCTTACTGTAAGTGACAATGAAAACAGCTTTTTTTGCTCCAATATAAACGGTAAGAAATCACTATAGTCAGTAAAACATATATATTTGGCTGTGTGCCTATGCTGAATAAAATGAATATCGAAGAACAAGAGAATAAGCAAGGTTTCGATTGATGTCACCTTATTAAAATCACCAAATACTTATCAATCATATTTTAAATATAGACTGGGGTTGAAGCGTGTTTCTGTGGTATGGTGTACCGCAACTTAGAAGGCTTATCGAAACAAAATGTAGTTTTAACATAGTTTACGTCATAATATTATGCAGAATAAGTTCTCGTAATTAAAAATGATCACTCTCGATGGATGTTTACTACATGAGATGAAAGACTTTGGTTAAATTCCGCTGACTAGATTTAATACATCACTGCGCCCGCTACATAACAGATGGATAAAAAGGAAATAGGTACCGGCAGAGAACAGTGAACGCCTCGGCCTGAGTTACTTTGTTGGAGGCCAGAAGTTGAAGTAGTCCTTTTGGTGTGGACAGTTCTCCTTTCACAAACATTGACTTCCGGTTTTTTTGATAAGCTAGCCATACCATGATTGCGCGTGCAGTCATTAACTCCGAATACTGGTGAAACCTGATTGGTTGCCTGAGATAATCGATCAATGCCGTGTACGTCATCGTATGCTGTCTCTGGGCCTAGGTTTTATAAAGCATTATGTTTTTCGTTTTTTGGTAAGTTAATTCCTATCTTAACGCAATTTGATCGTACGCAATATTTAATTATCCTGAGACACTGACTCAAGCAGCATCCGAACTTTCATTCCTCAAAATCAACACAGTAAATCATGCCGTAACGTAGTATTTAATATTGCATGCGGGCAACGGGGTATCTAATAAATATACATCTCTACAACAAAAGATTAGCTCAGCAGAATAGGGTATTTAGATACATCGCAGTGTCTTTTTAGTCTCACTCCATACCAAATACTACCGGTATAACAATTATACATTACATTATATTAAAATCTGATCACTATCTTAAAGAGTATTTTGCTATTTATTATAAATGATAACTATTTTGCACACACACCTGTCTTGCATGTAGATCTATTGTGGAGAAAGACACTGTGCCGTGTCTTGAGTGTGTTCGCGGACGTTTGAACATATCATACAGGGACACAGCCCCAGCAGACACGGAAGAACTGCTTCGTTTCATTACAACGCTCCTGGTGCGCTCCTGGTGCACAAATGATATAGGCCTACCCGACGGTGTCAGCAATGGTCGGTTTGTCAAGGGGCCGGTCATCAGTGAGGCAGCTGTCAGCACAGAACGAGGGGTCTTGGGGGCTCTCGAGCCCCAAAGTGACACTGCAAGTACAAGTTGGATTATTTGATTGTTCCATTTATGTTGATACTCAAAGTTGACTTTTTATGTGACAAGAATTTATTTTTGTGTTATAGGGAGAGGACAAATATATTATTAAGTGATCCTTCATTTTGCAAGGAAAGTCGTGTTTTTATGCATAAAATTAAAGTCGTTAACACAGAAGAACTGCATTATATATAGCAACCACAACGCAACGGTGTTACACACCTCTTGTAGCAGAGAATCCTCCACTATCGTCAAGATTACTCTGGTCGGCTTCGACCTGTGCCCAGTCGAATTCATCCTCCTCTTCGTCATCTTGGTACCAAGGTATTGGCGGTCGAATTTCGTCAACATTTAGCATGGGTGGTTCCGGATATCTGTACCCTGGGTGTGATGCTGATATATTAATCTGTAATATAGTTAACAAACTGCCCAAATAAAAACTTTCGTATCACGCCACATGCTAAGTAATAAAGAATGATATTTTTCAAGTTAATTCATCACTGCAGAATGTATTGGTCATACAGTGGTCTTAAGTGAGTTTATCTATATAATGCGACCATAAACATTTTGCAAGCTTTGGTTTTGCTTGCTCAGCACTGAAAATGCTAGTATGTAAGAGAACAAAGCCATAATTAGTTCTCATGTACTGAAATATTTCTAAAGGTTCTTACCGTAGTCTTCTTTGAGCTGACGAGAGGGTCTGTTCCATTTGTTCTGCTGGCTTTATTCCCCATTTTTACTGAATTGTGTCAGCATATACAGATTCTATATTCACGTGACATTTCTTAAATATAACTGGGTTAAAAATTGCGGAGCAATAATACTCGTCTCATTTTGACAACTGTATTTCCAGTTCCCATTAAAAAAGGCGAACTCCTTTCTTTATTTTTTATTTTATTTTATTATTTTTTTTTGCTGTTTTTTAGTCTGACATAATATATCTTTTGAAGAATACGAAAATTACATTAATTCCTAATTCACTTTTTCGTTCGTTATGTTTAAACATTTAGTGTATTTCTTTAATCATATCTTCTTTCATATTTCCTTGTCACCAATGAAATAGTTTTAGGGTTGAGTGACTTTGAAATTGATAGTATAACTGTAAAAACAGTTTGCATATTTAAAGAAGATATCACATTTAGAGTTCATTCATTTTTCTAGGCCACTTGCTTTTGTTTAAATGTTTCAATTGTTTAAAAAATACAATGTTAAAAATTTCATACTTGGCATTAAAAATTTTACAGTTTTAAAGACACCTTAATGTGTAAGACCTGAAGAGGACATTTCTAAAAGTATATATAAATAGTCTTTCTAAAAATTTCGATTATATCACGTGTGCTTGTGTGCGTGCGTATGTGTGCTTTAATTAATTTAAAAAATGCACAAGCTTTTGCTGCATGCTTTAAATAAACCTGGCGAATGATACCTTGTACCAGAGAAGAAAAAAGAGAAAAAAATGTTTTGCAATACATGCATAGGCAAACTCAGGACTCCTGACACAAGGATTCAAAAGGACAATACCATCGCAATTTGTTTTATTCTTTTATTTGTTCCTCTGTATTTTTTAACTGAAACTACCCTCTGGTATTAATGGTGCTACTTTGCACTTTCACCCTTAAGTTTCAGAGATTTTATTTAGTACATTTTGTACTTTAGATCCACATTTATGAGTAATTCGATCATGTGTTTATGATTTTTCTTTTTATAAGTATACTTGCACTCTCCCGTTTCAAATGTGGCGGCGATATTTTTATGTAAATATGAGGCATCAGATGTAGATTCTTGTAAGTTACCGATAAAGTGCTTGTATTTTATGACATCAAAACAAAATAAAACTAAAAAGTTTTATAATGAAACCATTTATTACATGAAACATTAACTTAGATTTTCTTCTCTTTCCTTTCAATAAAATACAGAGTATGAACATTTATGGCTTTGCAGGCCAATCCCAACGTATGTTCACTAAGCACACACTCATATGTTTCAACCCTTGCTATGAAAATGCAGCTGACAAATTTGCCAAGGCACTTGACGGATCCAGAAACTCATAGCAGGGAGAGCGCATGTGGGGCAGGAGGCACATATATCATTGCTGGGGAGATGAGTCAGTTTTGGTCTCTGAGAACTTGTTTGGCACGGTTCAACATGGCGTCGATCTATGAAATAGAAAGAATTGAAATTCAAGAAACAAAATAGCCACATAGATCTTGTACAAACTTGACAATATATTCGATTATTTTAAATTTGTTTGTCTCTATTAATAAATACTCAAAACGAGTTTGCTACCAGAACCCAGTTCTCTTAACATATCAAAGGGTATAGTGATACGTCAATCACTTTTTTAAAGTGTCGAAAAGTGTTGATGCAAGATTTAACTGCGTTACTCTGCTTAAACGTTATCAATAAAATCTTCTCTGAAAACGCAGTTGTTTGCTGTGTTATTTTCTCACGTGTGGTCAACTTGAATAAGCTTCTTCATACATATCAATGTTGCCCATAGTCTTCTTAAACGGTCAAGACAATTCTCGTAGATTACCATAACATTTAGGTTAAGACTTTTGACAGCGGTCTGTTCAAAACTACAAAGACGTGACGATTAAGAATACTAGTACGGAGAAAAATGTAATTATACCCATTTGTAAATAGCCGCGGCGGCAAGGCTCACGTGTTCCACGTGCTCAAACTGGTATGTATGGACGGTTCTGTAGACCTTCTGTAGAACTTTGAAATCCATGTTATGCCAAGGAAATGACCTGTCAGACATATACTCCATTCTCTTCAGTATAACCATCTCTGTTAGCGTGTCTGGGGTCACTTTCAGGTGCTTATGTATGTACTTCCAGTTCTGTATGTAGAAATTGGGTACTGAACATTGAAATAATATATGTGCAATTATACTATTCAATAACGTAGAAAGTGGTAATCTGGAGGAGGAAAAAAAAACAACACAAGTATAGCTTCGAGGTCACAGATGGTGCTAAATACGATTCGTGGTGTACCAGACGATGTAAGAAGAATGATACAAAAATTCAAAGTATATATAATTGTCCTCATATAAGAAGCTTAGTGCTAAAATTAGATCATTTCATTTCCTTCAAAATCATTTACATTCATATTTGAACGAGTCATTCCCTAAAACCGAGATGTCAGTCAAAACATCTTAGCACAAAAGGTACAGGTGCTCAGAATGTTTTAATATTAGCCTTCATACAGTTTATGGTGGATAGCTTTTTATAACAAAGGAACACTTTCTTAGTATTTAGCTACTCTAAGGAAAAAAATATAACGCACTTTGTTCTGTACATTTTCTTTCATTCTTTGCATAATAAGCCAGTAAAATACATATGCACCATATCATTGATTTATCTTTAAAACAAGGGTATTCGTCGTCTTGAAGTAGAAATTTTGAGTGAATGACAGATAAATGCAGCCCAGATTCTACATGTACATGCAATACATTTGGCAAATTTTTTTCTTACATAAATCCTACTAATGTATTTTGAACACACCTTCAAATCTCCGTCGTAACCTAGCAGGAGACACAGCGCTTTCATAGTGTTGTGTACTGGGGCTGTGGGCGCCGCTAGTTTGTACAGCTCTTCGTTCGCTTCTCGCAGTGTTGGCAACCCCTGAGTGTAACCTGTATACATGAAACTGATCAACACATTTTCCGACATACAACTGAACTTATTTATAAATATATAAGTTTTAAGTGTTTTATTTTCAGAATTGAGTGTTTATTTGATTGTTCACTTTTGAAAGAATACTGACTGACACAAAGCTAGCACACGTTTGAATAATCAGTTTCGTAAGAAGAGACATCTCACATATTTTTTCAGCATTTGATAAAGCTTTCAAATAGATGTGGCAACATGGAGGCTGTAGGTTCAAATTATATCAGCAGAAGTTAAGCATTACTTTAACAAGTCTTCTGGTGTTGCGTGCACCCAATCCAACTGCAGGAGACGGTCATTAAGATAAAAAAAAACACTAGTATTCAAGATCTAAAAATCTTTCTCTACAATCACCGACAGTAAATATAAACATAAGCTCGTAAAACTATACTACCGTGAAGTTCTTGTAGTTCCTTCCTAAACCCCAGCAGTTTTTCAACTTCTACGACCAGTGCCTCCCTATATCTGTAGCCCAAAACATGACCAAGAGTCTGGTTCACTATCGCCACATTGCGCCTCTTTACACAGTCCATAATTTCTGAAAGGGTACATTTTTACATGATCAATAAGTGCCCATTAAGTGCCAACAAATAAAATTGAATGTGCGTTTTCATAATCAAGTAATTATGTCTCAAGCAAACCAGTTCTAATAATTCAAACAGTTTGCCATTTGGCATAACTTGCAGAATTATTCTAAGAAGGGGCAAACAACAATCTCCCTACAAATAACCACACTTGCCACCCTTGGAAAAGTTCTGTCGCCCAGTTGTACGCATAGGACATGTAATCACAGTGTCGCAGAGTCTATATGAGATGTTAAGCCACGGAAGTAGACAGAATTCAATAATATATATGCATCTGTGTTAAGCAGGAGTATCAATGCTTTACACTGAAAATGAAAATATAAGACAGCTGTATCACAATCTAAAATAATTGGAATTTTCAGGGGACATCGCTCTTAGGGAAACCGATAACGACATCAGATAATTATAGCCACACAAAGAGTTTTGATATAGGGAGGTATCACTCTTCTATAGCCCCTGTTAAAGTTTTTATGGACTGGAATATTGTTGCGCATGATTATCGTTTTTGTGAGTTTTAGTGCTGGAACAAAATCTAACTATCTCTCACATATGAAAAATTCTGAGCGACAGACCGAACGTTATATAGAAAGCTGAGAGAAACAAACAGAGTACATGAAATCAATGACCGTACCTGCTTTAAGCTTAAGATATTCAATTCTGGCTTCAGCAGCCGCTATCGCATCATCTGTCACTGGAATTTTAAACTTCAAGCACTTGTTCACGGCGCTTTGTATTTTCTCCACATCTGTGGTATTCATCGCGTCATGCAGGTCCATTTTGCACAGCTTCACTTCTGTTGGCTGTATAAAGACTAATATATTGTATCAAGTTTTCAATGGTTAACAGCTTTCATATACTGAATACATAATATCGAAATGAAATACAGATTGGAAACTATACTATATGTGGGTGTGTGCGTTTTGTATATAATTTGTAAATACTTATGTCTATGAACAACGAATAAAACACTTTGAAAGCAGTCCGGGATATATGTACACACTTTTGTATTCAGCAAGATTAAAGCGGGACGTAACATACAGCCCTGCAAATATTTTCTCTGAAAGAAAAACCACATTATTTACCTCACGATTGAAAAACGTCGTCGCATTAGAGAGTAGATAATAACACACTATTTTCGTAGTTTCTTTCTTTGGTTTACGTAGGTTATTCATTATTTCCATCTCTGTAGCTTTGATCAGCACCGCACACTCTTCGCCAACAAGGCTGCCAATCACTTGCACGGTAAATTGTCTGCTTGGAACGTCCTTGACCCATTGTGCGCGCACGGGAAATTCGGGTTCTTGATGCTTCTCGCTGGAAGCTTTCTTTTGCTTCATGTGAATGTCGGCCTTCAGTTCACCGTTTGACATGAAATGCGAGTCAACATTTCGCTTTTCAATGAAAGCAGAGGGAACAATTTCCACTGAATATTCGTACTTTCTTATTAAACCTCTGTTGATTTGAAAATTAAGCGTTGCTAAATGGTAAAACATTGAAGAACCTCTTTGAGTCATGCCAGAATTTTGCCGAGACGAAACTGTTAACAATCCGCTTGGTTTAGTTGGAAGTATAAGGCCTGCCCTTTCTGTGAGGGGACCAGGGCCCCATCCATCATTTCCAGGATGTAAGGGGACGACAAACCACTCACCTAGACTTTCTGTACATATCAGTTTAAATCTACACAAGGTGCACAGTTCTTTGCCAAACCCGCCTGTTATAACAAACAAGTAGCTGCCTTCCACTGGGAGTCGTATTTCAAAAACAAATCTGTCATTACTTCTATAGTTAATAACAAATCTCGAGAGAACACTTTCTTGTAGGAGATTTTTGTATTGCTGAGTATTTTGGTCTTCAACCTGCTCTGCATGTATGTGATAACCCAGATTCAGGGCATGAATGTGGTCCTTGGGTGCTATGATTTCAATAATGACTGTGCCATTGATAGAATGCTGAACACAAAATGGGTTACTGGCTAAAGTAAGTCCAAATTTGAAAAATGGAGGAGATATGTAAACTAGTTTTGTAAATTCTTCCAAGGATTTTAGTGTCTTCTCTTGTGGTATCAAATGCCATTGTTTGTCGTCTGCATAACATCTGTAAATAAAGACTTCCGGCTTAGGCATAAAAAATTCTTCATTGATAAGTATAGCATCTTTTTCTTTTTGCCGTCGGGTCATGCTCCCTGCAAGAAACGGGTCGTCCTCTATCTGAACCCATCCTTCTTTTGGCATGCCGTACGTGCCTCTACAAACCCAAAGTGGGTGCACGAGTTGCCAGCTCCCATCCACGTGTACCGCACACCATGTGTCACGTGCCTCGTCATCTATCACGTCACCTGGCTCATATTTTCCAGCTTTAACAATGCCTGTGATAATCACCGTTTGTATTTTTGAACCTCTGAAATATAGGTTGAAAATTAACTAGTAACTGGATAAATATTAGTAGACAAATAGACAAATTGTCAACAGTGTGTCATGTTTACATTACAAAGATGATTCTATAAGTGCATTAAAAAGAAAATAAATGCTTTTATTCCGACCAAATCATCATATACCTGCAAATATTATTAATTCTCATACAAGTGCCAACACCGACCTGCATACAAGAGCGTAAGCCTCTGCAAATGACAATGTCTGGTGCCTAAGGTGTTGTATGATACCCTGAGGTGTGGTTACATCAGCGTGTTTATACTTTGTCTTCTTCGTATCTTGTTTTGAGAACCAAACAGTTAGTGCTCGCACAAAACAAGTTTCAGGATACAGTCCTTCGTCTATAGGCTGTTTTAGGTACTTCACTAAAGCTTGAAAAGTTAATGCATGCACGGGAAGAGCCTGTAATTATGAAATGATATGCATTGCGCAGTTATGTACAATAGATACGTCAATGCAATGCAGTTAAAATGATGAATGCTATGGTAAGTTGAATGTTTGGAGACTAAAATCAATGAGACATACAAGAGATTAAGGTTTCATGTGCAATTTTGTACAGCATTCTTTTTGCTTTTCGTAATTCATACAAGATTAAAAGAAAATGCAGAAATAATCAACGCACTGATTTTGCATGCTTATCAATAGCATCGAACGTGAGAATATGCTTCTGTCCGTGTCTCTTTGCTTGTCGTATTTTCTTTATCCTCGAATCTGTTCTAACGCTGCCTATCCCAGATGATGGACGTATCCTGACTGTGTCTTTGTTTGTATCGACACCATCTTCTTCTTCCTCTTCAAGAGAACGTTGGACAGCGTCCCAGTCAACACTGCGGCTGCTTGGATCTCCCAGTTCCGGTGCATGAACTAAAGGTCGAATGTCTGGTAGAAACCATTTTGGTGCAAGTGGAGGAGGGTATCTTGCTTTTGTGTATGACACATTCACCTACAAGAAAAGCACATATACTTAAATTGTAAAAGAAAAAAGCTATGTTTCCAATACTGATCCTTGCCACAAAAGATATGTATCCAGATTAAGAGTAAGATGTAGAATTGCAAGCTTCCTTTACAGAATCTCGCCTAAAGCATGTTATGTTTCTCAATTCACTTTAGTTCAAACAATTCCGAATCTCTTTTCCCAGAGCTTGACTTTAGACTAAAGACATCGTGCCAACTGCCTTACACAGCTGATTAATCAACTAAGCTACTTAGCTAGCAATGGAGGAAAAGAGTTTAATATTTAATTTTACTCCTCCAAAATGAGTGTGTGATTTCTCCTGACATCTAACCAGAAACCTATACTGTATTTCTTTTTGTATTTGAACTTACGAGCTCGTACACGAACACTCAATTCAAGGCTATGTTTATTCAATAAAATCAACTTACCGGGTCAATAATAATGGAACTTCCGCTACCCATCTGATGCAAAATATTTCATTCTTTATTCACATTAATTTTTAAGACATTCAAAAGTCCTTTTACATGTTTGAAACCATATAAGTTCATATGAGGTATTTCACTCGCATCTCCAAATAAAATCTTTTTGAAAACATTGAAACAATCATATATTGAATCGCCTTTGCGTTGAAAGAAAATCAATTGCTCACTATTGTAAGGGTAGTGAACACATTGTTTTAAGATTTTTACTTTATCTTAAGTGTACTATTGATTTGTGTGCGTATAATTTTTTGTCGTATATAAATATTTCTTTTTTTAATGACTTTTGCAGTGACGCATAAGATTAAACTTGTCAGAAATTTTAATAAAATGTGTAAATTTCGTGATTTCTAGTTTATAATGTGGTAGTTATAATTGTCAGCGTTACTGTCTTGTTAAAAAGTAGTTCGAGTAGATAGTAGATAATATCTGTTACATTGATAACATGCCTCTAGATTTTTTCTACATCAGGCTTTCCCTATCAACGCCTTTGAAGTACTGATTTTCCTCACGTGTGCCTAAAATTTTGCAGTAAAGAAAATGTTGAAGAAAAGTTGCTGTTGTTGTTGTTTTACAATCAGGTACTGCCCAGCTTCATGTATCAGTGCTATACACTGAGCTTGAAGAAGAACCAGGGGTGTCTCTTGAATGGGATGCTTTCTGTATCTTGTACTTCCCCCACAACATAAAATAACTAATCTCTTCAGGGGGGTGGGGGCGTCGGTCATATGGGCAACCGGTACCGACGATAAATAAGCTCAAATAGATAAATAGAAATAAAATAAAGTGCTTGTTTATTGTAGTTAACCCCTTATGAACGAGCAAACATCCTGGGCTAATGAGACACGTCCACTATTGAACACATTCATGTATCTATCTATTTGAGTTTATTTATTGTGCTGGTTGCCCATATAACCGACGCCCCCTGCAGAGATAAGTTACTTTATGTTGTGAGGGATAGTGCAAGATACAGAAAACATCCCGTTCCAGACACACGTACCCTGGTTCTTTTTGCATGCCCAGTGCACTGCACTGATAAATGGGACTTCAGCATAACGTCTCATTCGAAAGAAAATTAGTAATGTTAGTGGAAGACCGGGGGATCGATCTCGGGACCCCTGGATACCAGCCCAGCGCGTTACTACTGGACCACTGAACCTTCTATCTATCTACTTGAGTTTATTTATCGTCGGAACCGGTTGCCCATATGACCGACGCCCCCTACAGAGATTATTTTTTATCTTGTGGGGGATAGTGCAAGATACAGAAAGCATCCCGTTCCAGAGACACCCCTGGTTCTTTTGCATGCTTAGTGTACAGCATTGATACATGGGACCTCGGTTAAATGTCTCATCCGAAAGACAGTTGGTACTGTTAGTGGAGGAGCGGAGGAGGTATCTCAGGACCCATGCGTTACCATTCCAGCGCGTTACCATTGGACCACTGAAACCGCTTCAGAACACATTTACTATATAATGTCAGGCGCCAGTGATTCGAATGAGGCACAAGGTGGATATGCTTTTGGTAACCAGTCTTTAAACAGCTGGAGATTCACTATTCTGCTTTGTAAGAACAAACCAAACGATATAAAAATATGTTTAAACTACACTATAAATAAAAGGCTTAAAATGATCTATTGACATTCCGTCTAGAGGCAGTGGTTTGCTCACATTTTTCTCATCAGTGCAACCCAAATAAATTCGAATGCCGTCCTGAAAAGTAAGCGAGATGGAGATCACTACGTCAGACAGGCGTGATTTCATAACATCAGAGGACAGTGGTCGAGAAGTATATAACTGGCCATAAAGTGAATATCTCCACTGACTTTCTGCAGGTTTGAACTTGAAAGAGACAAAGGTCAAAATAAATGTCATTCAAAATTAGACCTAACATAACTTAATTAGTCCTCGTCCTCATCACCATCTTGTAACGTAAACATCGTCACAATCTACAACAGTTACATTATGTTTTTAGGACATTATACCTTATTTTATCATTTCGTAAAATTGATGTGGACGGAATACTATATTTATTTGAATACTATTTTCTAGTTTATTTATCGTCGGTACCGCTTGCCCATTTGACCGACGCCCCCTGTAGATGTTACTTATTTTAGGTTGTAGGAAACAGTGCAAGATACAGAAAACATCCCATTCCAGAGATACGCCTGGTTCTTTTCCATACACAGTGTATAGCATGCACTGATAAATGGGAATTAATAATGCGTAGCGAGGGATTAAACTCGCGACCCCTGTATTACCAGTCCAGCGGGTTACCACTGGACCACTGATCCACTGCTTCTGGCATTTAACCAGCCCTCTTGGTATATAAAATGTATGTAGTAGGCTGCTAGCCTCATATAATGGCTCATTTAGAAACAAGGGCAGATAATCCGAGACTGGCTTAGTTAGGAATATTACTAGTTCGATTTCAAGAAGATAACAAATGAATTTTTCATGACTATAAATCAAATGGAAATGTTTGTAAATAAACATTTTGTGTACAATACGTCTTTCCCTTTTCTCACGTTTGAAGCACAATAACGAAGTCAGTTTATAGTCAACTTGTTCACAGAAGACTGTTTAAAGTGAACTTTCAACTCTGTAGACTAATTTTATCATTTCTATATTTAGAAAGATTAATAATTTAATATTTACCCAATGCTAGTACTTAGAAGTAGTACAAGTTCACCATATATGGGCATATGATTTTCATGTGTAGTGTGCAGTGTCCGTGCTTTAGTTTTATACGGATTCTAGTTTGATGAAAACGTGAAAAGGCCAGGTTTGTTTGTAAAGTTAACGTTGCTGCAAATAACAAAAAAAAAATATATATCTTTCATTCCATTGATCACAGGAAACTGATATTAAAAAAACAAAAACAAAAAAACTTCATGAAAAAAAAATCATATCTTAAAAACACTGTGTTTTTTATATGTAGAAGGTATGATTTTTTTTCATGAAACTTTTTTTTTTTTGAATATTAGTTTTCTGTGCATTGATTCAATACATTGTGTTTACTGCTGTCAAGTAAATCAGGGAAATTTAAAACATGTGTTTGCAACTTCTAGGCTATGTTTCCATTCTTCTTCAGGATATCGGTAAACTGTTGTTTTTTTGTTGTTGTTTTTTTATCAGCTTCAACTCAATAACGTTAGGCAGGCACGTGTCAGGATCATTAAAATTATAAAAGAAAGAAATAAATTATTAACAAAGAAAACAAGATTTTACTAAATATCTTATTTAATCATTTATTTTGAATGTTTAAAATGTACAAAACTTGTTCAGTTCACTGATAAAAGCTCGCACAGTTGGGGTAGGGGTTTCATTAAGTTTTTGAGTTGGAGGGAATACAGGTAAAGTAGGCGGGTGATTTGCTGCCAGTTTGTTGGAAAAAATAAGCCTGATTTTAAGAAAAGTAGGCGGGTGAAGATCTCAAAATAGAACGGAGAAATACCCGCAGTCCGCCTCTTAATGAAACCCCTAGGGTAGCCGTAATCTTGGCCGGTAATTCGTTCCAGAGTCGTATAGTCCTTGGGAAGAATGAGTTCATGTGATGTTTTTGTTTCAGATCACTTCATTGTCACCAAAAACAAAGCTGCTGCACTAGGGTTTGAACAAAAACTGTCTTGTTGCTGGCATTTTAGATATTTGTTACACTTGTATGTGTAAAACAGGTGCTGGTAAGTAAAATACAGTTTTGGTAAATTGATTGTATATAGCAAATGGCCTAGAGGTTTTGCTAAAAGGAGTTTTAATAGAAAAGTGAAAGTTGGATGATTATTAAAATCATAAAAAAGCAACCCCAATAAACAGAATAATGTAAACAGTTTGGCTGCCAATTTAGTAGTCTCAATAATGTGACTTCAGGCAGGTCCATGCTGTCAGTACGTCTCTGAAGGTGGATATCGACCATTCAAAAAATAGCATTATATTCAACGTTTTGAGTACAATTATTCGGACTAGCCAGCTTAGATAATTGCATGAATTCATATATTTATAATGAAATTCTTTTGATTCATTCTAATGACAGCTTACTTGAGAGACTTCATTAACTTTTGTAAAAAAAAATAAAAAAATGTTTAAATATTAATGACGAATATCCACCATTTATTTGTGAAAAAAAAAGAAATATGAATACAAAAAATATGAAATTGACATCTAATTTGTGAAACAAGTTTACTCTTTTGAATTATGTTGTGAGTTGAATTTTTAAACTTTTATTAAAAAGCTTTTAGATGGTTAGAGCGTACAAGTTTTATAATGTTGTAATTACAAATGAATTTACAATTACATTAATAGTAATAATGGAACTGAGAATACTGCTGGTTACTAGCAAAAATGAAAATAGTTAAAATAAAGAAGAATAAATTGATAATTTTAGAAATTCACTGCTTGGTCAGTGTGGTCAGTGTCCCTCCAAACACCCGATTATTGCTGAAAATGTGTGAATAACATGCTCTATATCCACTCTACTGAAACCTCCAAGCAGTTGGCTATACAAAATAAATTTACCAAACTTGCCATTTACAGAAACCTCTGGTAACTTATAAAACACATGTAAGACCCTTTCAAACTTTAGAAATTAGAAATATGTTTATTGAGCTGGCATATACTAGACAGTCAGAGCAGATTGATGCATAGCAAGATTTTGACTTTCTGATCAACTGTCTTAACAATGCATACTATAGTTTGTTCTAAGTCATTAATGTGAAATGACTAGAAGCTAAATAAACCAAGGAAGACACATGTTTTTAAATGACCTGTAAAAGAATCTTACTAACGAGGCATTTTTTAAATTTCAGCCTATTGGAGTGACAGCTGCACACAAATAAAGTTGAGATTCTAACAAGACTAAATGTTTAGGGTAAGATTTTGAAATCAAAGACACAATGACTTAAAGTTTGGAGTAATATTAATGTCATATTGATATTTTCATAATGTTTTACATCAGGGTTGGCAAGTTTTTGCCGAGGGTGGAAAAAACCATGGAAAAAACCGGAAAAAACTGGCAAGGAAAAAACTAAGTGGCAAAAACTGGCAAAAACTAAAAAAAAAATAAATGTTTAAACACTTGAACAACACATTTGAAAAGGTGTGAATATACATGGTCAGAGCCTTAAAGGTGCTAATCTCTTTCACTGGTCCACACTTAAGGCATGGCAGTGGACATTGGCTGTATATTGTAGACCTGTCAATTAGTGTCAATTAAGTCTTTAATGGTCCCAAAATAGTGACTAGGTGTTGTGTACTGTAAACTTGTCAATTAGTGTCAATTAAGACCTTGTTTTATAATGAAAAAGTAATGTGAATGGAAAAGCCAGTAAAAGTGTTTGTTGTGTTGATAAGAAAATGAAGTTAGGGTAGAGATTATAAGTAACTATTGAGTGAAGTGTTTTTAAAAATGTATGTGGTGCTATTTATTGAAAAGTGAATGAGAATTAGTAGTTGTTGTGTTGTTAAGAAATGAAGTTAGGGTAGAGATAAAATGCGCTCACTGTTACTTGACCAATGTTGCTTCTTTATTATAGTAGTATGCTATTCAAAAGTGCATTATCATGCTATTAAAAATGTGATTATTTATAAGTGATTTCTGATTAATAAAAATTTACTAATAAGAATTATTCAAGCCTTGTCTTTTCTCTTAAACTTAGGTGAAATATAAGCTATCATGGTTTTTGCCATTTTTGCCGGTTTTTACCAGTTTTTGCCGTTTTTTTCCAGTTTTTGCCACTGGCAAGGAAAAAACTAGTTTTTGCCGGAAAAAACCCAACCCTGTTTTACATGTAAATGGGTAAAGCAATAAAGCCTGGTTAATGTCACAGTTGCTAATGCACACATTTTTAAAGGCTTGGTGATGCTGGTACAGACACCTTTAAGTGTGCGTATGATTTTTTGTTTTCCACATGTGGCAAATTATAGACATTGTGGGGGTATATTGACATATAGAATCCTAGATATTTCCTCTCCCATTCAGTTAAGGAGATTCTGGCTACTCTGGACAAATTCCCTCTTATAATATAATATTGATAGGGTAATTGCCAAGGCTACAATGAATTCCTCATGAAATATACAAAATATGTCATTGTTCCACTTCACTTAATAAACTGAAGTTACATTACATGTGGTTTTTACTAGTGAAACTGCATGGTTAAGAGATGAAAAGGAAGAAATTATTGCAGTTAATTGCAAAATTAATGGAGCATATTATGTTGAATACTTAAACAAATAATTCTGTGCTTGTGTTCAGGTAAAGTTGTGTCTGTTTTACATGTTTAGCAGATTATCATCATTGTTAAATATCTAATTAAAGTGTGTAAATCCAATTGTGAAAAAAAATCTTCACATACAAAATGAATTATTTTAATTCTAGGAGGGGAGTTTTGAGCTCTTAAAAAATTGCAGGACAGGAATGTTACAGGGTGTTAAAAATTGTAAACAATGAACACAAGGGGAACTTTGTTGGAGGTGAAATGTCCAGATCCAACATTCATATATTCCTAGATAAATTAATTGAACTCCTCTAGTGATCAGGTTTTAAATCACATTTAGGACTTTCCTATAGGTTCAGTAAAAAAGCGATACTCCGGTAATAGGAGCTGCTGTTGATACTTATAATTGCTTATAATGACTAAAGACAAAATACATATTATTATTATTATTATTATTATTTATTTCTTTGTGATTGTTGATATGGAAACAGTTCTGATGACTTATGTCACCTTTTTTAAAAAAAAAAATTCAGTACTTGAAGTATTTTGTATTATCTGTACAGAGAAGTGCAGTGATGGAGCAGGTAGCTATTGGAGAAGATGATATACAAGACATGCATGACACACGAGTGAAAATGAATGATCCATTTGTTGAAGTTTCTATACCAGAGGGGGAACCAACAATATTCTCAGCAATACGCTACAGTGATAATGATATGGTGGCCAGACAGCTGAGACAAGGGTTTAATGTAAATGAAAAATTTGAAGGTAAATCATTAAGAAAATAATAAATACAATTAATTCTGGATATGTTGTCGATCTTACATTAGAAAATTCAAGTAGAAAACACTGTGGAACGTCTTAAGCTATCAGCAGTATCTGTATTTGAATTAACTGTATTTGTTGGAGTTTTAACTGCTTATCTAAATGAACTGTCTTTTGATAAAGCGATAAAAGTTTTCTCTTTGGTAGTTCCTGATTTCAGTTGTACTCCGGCCGTCTGGCATAATTCACTTTTGTAAGATTTTGAAACATACTAAGATACAGATTAAAGGTACAATTATTTATTCTGTATTCTGTTTGGTTTTATTTAAGTAACTAGTTTCTAATCAGTAACAAGGAATGTATTCAGGCAGTCACTAGGATTGAGTCAAGCACAGTGTATTTTTGTGATCAACATTATTTTAACTAACACCACAAAAATAATGTTTCCTTATTCTCTCCTGGATAATGTATTCCCATCCATTCATGAGATATAGAAAATGTTGTGTTTTTTTTTCCAGGTGGATCTTACAGAGTGAAGAATAATGCCATGGCCCACAGAGTACAGACATCTCACTACACTGTTCTTCATTTGGCATCTTTACATTCTACATGTCAGGTAATCCTATGTCAAAACTTAAAACTATAGCAGCATGAAAATAATACATCAAGAATTGCAGAGCATTCAGAAAATATCTTGTGTTCATAAGACCTTCAATATAAACAGGAATGTGGAACTCGCTTGCACCATTTTTAACTGTCAAATAACTTGACTTTGCATTATTAGCACTTTGATGTGCATAATAAAACTTTCTGTTGTTGGAATATTCCATTGAGACAAAGCTTGGGATTGTTCGTAAAAACATCTGAAACAAGATCAGGATCACTGTTGTTATATTATCGTTTCTATGTCACTTTCTCAATCATGCAGAGAGTAGCTGGCAAAAGTAGTGAAGTTTTACTCTTTTTTTAACACATATATTTAAATACTATATCTTCAAGTTCCCTGTCTTTATGTTGAAAACCTGGTTTCACTGCATTAGAATTCTTCTTTTTTGATATTTCTCTTGATTTGAAAATTTGATGAATGTGTTTCTAGATGATAGAGTCCTTGTTGGAACATGGTGCAGATATAGATATTCTAGATGAACAGCACAGAACCCCATTGCATTTTGCCGTGGTAGCTGACAGGATACCTGTGATAAAACTTCTTATTCTTAAAGGTCAGTAAAACACATGCATCATATCTAACAGCCTTAGACTTAACTGTAAAGAGCTCAGATTTCAGACAGAGCTTTAAGTATGTCCTTAGTTAAACGTGTGATGCTACACATTAACATGTCTAGCAGGAAAATAAATAAAGTACTGATTATTAAAAGTCACTGGCATTTCTTTTAAATGGTTAGATTCATCATGAGATTTTTTTTTAGACTGGAAAACATTGTTGGTTTAGATTTCTGGCATTTTTTTAAAACAAGTTTGTATCACCAGTGTGGGTACTGTAACATAAGTTCCTCTCCTGTAACTTTTGATATTCTGAAATGACCTCTTGTATGGCAGACAAGATGGTATCATTTCATTGTTTAAGTCATTTGTTATGATTTGTATTGCGAATATTTCCAGGAGCTAATATTGATATTCAGTCTTCAAGTGGTCGCTCTCCACTTTTGGAGTCAGTGATTAACGGTAATTATCCAGTGGCCAGGATCCTGATAGAGGCTGGTGCCCAGCTGGACCTTGTTGATACCAAGGGCACATCTGTCCTACATCAGCTCTGCTTCTGTAGGGATCTGAATCTGGACATGATCAGACTGGTACTCGAAAGTAAGACTTATTAATCTGTATCAGTTACTAGTTACCAAGGTGACCAGTTTATCTCGAAATAATTTATTTTAAGAAACAGTTGCCATTATTGGAAATCTATACATTAATTAATTTTTAAGTGATACCTGTTAAAGCAAAAACTGTGATAAGTATGTACATCATATCCAAGTCATATCTACAGGTAACTAAATGTGTTAGGATCTTACCATATCTTCTACAGCATTAGAAGTTAATATGATCTGAACCCATTTTCCACATGTCAGGATATTCTATGCCATGGACTGATTTCTGTTTTTACTGCAGAAAGGCTTTAAAGCATTACATTAAAACCACTCACATATTAACTTGTATATAAACAAATAATATTCTAGTCTGTCTTGTAAAGGTATCTTCTTTATGAAAGCATCTTACCACAGTTATTGTCTACTTAAAGAACAATTTTGGTTTTCAGAGAAAGGAAATCCAAACATCTCAAATCTTAAAGGAGGTACACCATTAATGTTTGCATCTGCAATGAAAAGACACTTTAGTGTTGATCTAATCAAATTACTTCTTGCACATGGGGCTTCAATAACCCAAGTGAGTAAAACTGGTTCAGGTATCATTAGCTTAAGCATCACCTTATACAATTACATCAGTTGTAGAGGACATCTTATTATATATACAATGTATATTTAATTTTCCTCATGACTGCTTCCTTGAGTTCTTCCCAGTAATTGTGCTGAATTGAGGATCGTGAAAATCACACTCAGATTCTGGCAGTGGCATTTGAACATGCTTCCTTATTAGTCAGATCTGTCATTTCTACACTAGTGTGCCTGCTTTTAGTTTTACTGGCCAGAGAAGAAATCTGACTAACAGTTACACAGTCAAAGGGAAATAACTCAAAATATGCATGAACATGGAGATTTTTACTTAGTAAAATTGTCATTTGTTCTAGGTTTGAAATGTAACATTGAATTATAAACATGTAAATGTGAAAGCATTCTGAGGCGTGAATGTGAACATGTTGTAAGTGTTAAAATTAAAATAAAGAAGCAGATAGCACAGTTTGGCATTCATCCCTTGATTCCCACATTCAGTTGCTATCCATTATTTATTTCAGACTGACAAACATGGAAGGTCAGCCATTCACTTTGCAGTTGAGCACAAATCAACATTTGGAGGTTTAGTCAATATTCTACTGTTCCTTATTCAACATGGGGCATCTATAAACACCCCAGATATTTCAGGTACTTGAGTGAAAGCAATTTACAATGAAAAACACAGAACGCAACTACACAAACAATTAAGTTGAAATAAATGCTAATTAAAACACCAGTATCAACAAATTGTTAGGGCATGTAGTATTCTTAGGTAACTGTCATGAATATTTGTTTGTTAAGAATGTTATAAATATTGTTTGTCCTCAAACATCATGAATATTTGTTTGTCCCATGTGTTATATTTGTTTGTCCTGAAAAGTCATGAATATTTTTTGTCCCAAAGTGTCATTGATATCTGTTTGTTCTAAAATGTCATTTTGATGTCACTTTGACATCATCAGCAATTCTGTCAGAAAATTACCTCTTAGGTTATGTGGTGACATCTTAGAACTATTCTATTACCAGGGCAAATCATATTGGATTTCTGGTGTAATTTTGCACCTGCAGTGTTACCTACAAGGTTACTCTTAGAGAAATTTCAAGATATTGCCGGGCTTTCAGTCTTGAATTATCCCTTTTTTTAACTCCAAGAGAGAAAAAAAAGTTCTTGAAAAAAAGCAGTTTCTTTAATGTCTTTGAAGTTATATTTGTTAAATGTCTTCCTTTTTTCTAAAATAAAAATATGTTACTATTTTTAACTGTTCCATTTCAGTTTTATTCTTAACAAGAAAAAATTAACTCATGCCATGTAGTAAGACTACCATCATAAAGTGAGGGTCATGTAAATATATCATTTATTTAAGTAGTTTATTTATCATAATTTCAGGCAGATTGGTGCTAGATCATGCTATGAAAACAATGGCATTATCAACAATTAAATGTCTGCTGCGTTGTGACTGTCCACGTGATGTAAATTATATCATGGAACATCCACAGATAGTCTACCTTTGTGAGCAAGTACCTACCTTTAAACAGTGGCTCATAGATGAACTGTACACGCCACGTAGCCTAATGAGATTATCTCGCAGTACACTTAGGGCGTCTCTCAGTCCGGATAATCTAACTAAAGTTGATACACTAGATATACCCAAACAATTACAAGACTTTATTCTGTGCAGAGATCTTAGAGGAAGTGATATTTGACAGTAAGGTCCAAAATCTGGACAGGATGGGAAATGCTGACCAGCTGGGCTGGGATATTTGTACTTTAGCACTAGATTATATGATAATCTATAAAAACCTATACATTTGTAAATATGTTAGAGAATAGCTGTTTCAGTTATTTTTAAAATAGGCACATACATTTATTTATCAAAGGATTGTTACTTACAGTAGCTCAACAAGAATATTGTTTCTATAATTATCCAGCAGTTATCTAGTTCTTTGAAGTGAAATATGTATTTTTATGATCAAGCTTTGTTCAAGCAAATTTCCTTTTTAGCTCAGCAGAGCAGTGCTCATGTGAGCTTTAAGGTTCAGTGGCTGTCCGTTGTCATTCATTATCCACACTTACTTCAAAGGACATGTCTAAAAAACAGGCAGGTCAAATGTAGCATTGTCTAATGGTCCTCTACCAAGTTTCTTCAAATTAGGCCCCATGCAGGATCAAAATTGGCTCTGCCTCAGCTGCAAAATTAATTTACATAGGCTTATATTGGGAAAACTTAAAAACCTCTTCTTGCTAATCTGTGCCTTAGGGTTTGATATTTGGCATTCAAGTTCACCTAGTGGTCAAAGATTGTTCAAAGTATGCCTCAGAGGTCATTAATGGCCCTGCCCCTGGAGTCATTTGATATAATAAAAGCATATATAGGGAAATTTGGAAATGTGCTTCATTAAAACCACAGGTCTAGGACTTAGATATTTTTGATGGAACATCATCTATTTTTTAAAGACTTGCATGGGAAATAAACTTTAAAAATCTTCTTTTTAGAAAAAACAAGGCCTTGTGTTAAGATATTTAATGTGTGAATGATTTGTACTCAGACGAGTGATAAAAGGGCCAACATGCCCCTATTTTTATTGTATACCCTTAAAACAAAATGAAGAATGATTATAAATTAATAAAGTAAATGTTTTCTTTTTATTTGTAATTGATTGCCAACAACATGGTTTTCCAGATCACAAGCCAGTTATGTTAATAAAAAATTAATATTGCTACAAAAATTACCTGAAATTTATGAATGATATCATGACATACGCCTGCTACATAAATATATTTTTTTTGTATGTATACACACTGGACTTTGTTAATAGCCCAGTTTATCAAAAAAAAATTGACAAAAATGAAAGAAAGGCCATTTTATTTCCCATGTGCAATAGAACAGTTTTCTTGCATTAACACTTGTGTGTGTATGTGCCAGTTATTAATATATTTTTAAGGTTGTGATATTGCCTGTTTATTTGCTTATGTAATCCTGTTATTTATACCTTTTTTTCTCTCTTCTTTCCCATCATATAACTGCAGGGATTTTTGTTTTATCTTGCTGTATAGGATATATCCAGCATGTAAAAGTTTAGTTCCAGCTAGAATGATTTCAGTGGCTTCTTTTGTTAAGATTTATACATCAGTACTATCCTGTGCTCTGTGTTTACATATTTCTGTGTTAGATATAATTGATAAGGTGCCTTATTTTCCTTGTTCAGAACATTGTGTTGTTTTATTTACAATAAAATACATGTTAATCTTTTTTATAAATCTTAGAAAGTATGTTTTAGATAATTGTTAAACTGTTTAAATCTTTCAATAAATCTGTTATTGCAGATATGTACTTGTTATGTTTAAGAAAACCCTACAGTCCCAGTTTGTCTTTAGGGAAAACTGTATACTGTTGTATTAGTCCTAAATTAATTTTATAGTGCAAATTTACATATTTATTGTTTTGATATCTGTATTAAATTGGGGTGTGCTGTCTCAGTATGATCCAGGATGCTATTCTAGGAGTGACAGGTACTGTGACAAAATGTCTTGGGGTGAATAGTCTTGGGGTGAATAATCCACCAACTGTTCATTCTTAGGTGTTCTGACTTCTGACAAGATAACAAAGTATTTCACTACCAACATTTTTCTATTATGGAAAAAATGTTGAACTTAGATTTCCTTCTCATTCTGCTGTAAAATATCTTTTAAGATAATGCAGGAAGAACAGTAAGTCATTCAATGGACATTTAAGAGTAACTTATTGCTAAAATGAAGCAAGCAATTGAAGTTATATAATCTTATTCCTGGGTCAAGATCAACAAATTTTTTTAAGAGCTTGCTGGAAAGAGATTGGCGAAAGGAACGTTATTACAAAAAACTAAACACAAATGAATTGATATGAATAAAGAAGAATGACAAGATGTATCTTTTGTCACTGTTTCTACTGTTTAGACAGACACTAGCATTTTTCAAAGACTTGAGTTTTTTAAGCTCTACTGCTGTGCAACAGGGCCTTATTAAGGCCCTGTATGCAAATATAACTCAGTGTTTTTTTTTTCAATTTCAAGTTCTACTTATTTCTGCCAACAGTCAATACTGCCTATACTAGGCAGGCAAATTCTTGCAGCTGCTTCCTGGGTTAGTACCAGTTCTTGCGCCAAAAGTGAGGCCTATGGAATGTTACTGGAGAATCTGGCCTCTGGTGGGATTCGAAACAGCAACCTCCGGATCGGGAGTCCGACGTTCTATCCCCTCGACCACTGCTCCTCCACCTTCTTATTGCTATTTTCCATGTCTCAAAAAACTTTATTAAAATAAACATAAAGCAGTTCATGCCAAATCAAAAAATAAGACCACGAAGGTATACCATGTGTATGAAATCCGTAATTGCCTGCCATACGAATATAGATGACAGTGATTTAAAATTGACATTATTCGCAAATGTTTTATGACTGTAAACAAAGGTTTGGAAGTTGAAGAAGAAAAATGACAGATTCTGCAAGCGCTGTACCCGACGATGATGTTTTAATTATTGACGACGACTCAGATGACGAAAATTCAAATGACTATACAACAAATTCAGCATCAAACGAACAAAAGGTTAACGTATCAAGGGTGAACTCTTATTTTAACACGTTTTCGCGATGGCAGTGTCTAGAGGTACGGGTCAGCAAGTCCTATTTATTTCTCCATAGACTTACATTATAAATACAGTGTACAGGGGCCCCTGCCACATTTACAATAAAATGTGTTGGCATATAGAATTTGTTTTTCTTGTTACATAAGCATTCAATAGACCAAATAATGGTGTTTTAACATTGGCAAATCCAATCCATTTTCTCACATTTTTTTACTGAAGGCACCTACCCCTCAAACTGGGATGAAATTTAGTCATCATTACCGCACTGAGGTGCTCTTTCTAAAATGCAGATTTTAACGTACTGTTTCAGCAGAATCTCTCATGAAACATTCCAAAATGTGCAAAAAGCAGTGCTTTTCATTTTTAGCATAATGATTTTCATTTGTAAACATTTACTTTTGAACCAATCAGGTTGCAGTCTCATTTACTCTTATGGTTTTCCCTGTACTTTTTTCAGCCAATCCAGAAGCCGGAATGAATTAGGATCCGCTGACCTAAACGGATCCGTACCCCTAGACCGGCAGTCTACAGGTACGGATACCTCTAGACAATACTACTAGGAATGTCTAGGGGTACGGACCTTTTTCCAATATATAATTAAGCATTAATTTACGTTAGAAGAAACTCGTTTATAGTGGTTTTGACAGTTTTTAGTGTTTAACAGATTAAAATTTTATCTAAGAGTGGCAATGACTTCGATTTTCAGTTCCCGTTTCCGACGATATAATGCGAGTAATCCGGAATCCAAATTTGCTTACGAAAAAAGAGGAACATATCGTTGTCATCTATTTTCAAATAGGGCAGAAGAAGTCCATCTCCGTCTATCTCAAGAGAAATACTTCTCTAAGAGTATCAGAGACGTGCTGCTTACCATGACAGCGAAGTAAGTAGTACTGACTACTTTAAAGTCTTTTTCAGGACTATACACGTTACTTGAAGAGATACCTTCTCAAATTGTCGGTGTTAATGAGCCTGCTGGACGACAACGATCTTTAAAGGTAAAAAAAATCTACACCAAATCATAAGTATGTATCACAAATAGGTTTAAGTGAACTTTTCATTGTCATTTGTCACAAACATTTAGGTTTAGTTATAACTGAACGATCTCTGTTTGAAAATAGATGACAACGATATGTTCCTCTTTTCGTAAGCAAATTTGGATTCCAGATTACTCGCATTATATCGTCGGAAACAGGATTTGAAAATCGAAGTCATTGCCACTCTTAGATAAAATTTTAATCTGTTAAACACTAAAAACTGTCAAAACCACTATAAACGAGTTTCTTCTAACGTAAATTAATGCTTAATTATATATTGGAAAAAGGTCCGTACCCCTAGACATTCCTAGTAGTATTGTCTAGAGGTACGGATCCGTATCTGTAGACTGCCGGTCTAGGGGTACGGATCCGTACCTCTAGACACTGCCTTTCGCGATACTGCCAATAGGTGCTAAGTTCAGTAAATTACACGTTCGGTCATTCGATCCTAAATAGCAAATAAAGTCTAGGTCCCCAGCAGGGGTTTGACTTCATGGAAGATAGATAGATAGCAAAGGCAGTGACTACAGTTATGGAACCGTAATCCTAGCCTCCGAGTCTAGAATTACGGAAGTTTCCTTTTCCTAGACAAACCCACTGGAAAAGACTATGGTTACGGAAGTTTTTTTTAAAGAAGGGTTACGTACCCAAAATAGAGTGATAAACTGTTTATTGTCTCAAATATTACATTTTCTTCAAAATGAGTCAACACTAATGTTATGATACCCCATCTTGGTTGTTGTTGTATTGACTAACTTTAATGGTTAAATGTCGTTGTCGTCATCTACAGACACTCAAAGACGACTGGGGTGGGACGGAGGGGCTATATTTGTCAATGAAACTAAATAAATTTCCATCACCTTTGTAACTTGGAGGATATCAATGAATGTTTATTAAGGAATATGACAGTTCAAGAAGGATTTTCTTTCAATAATTTGAATGGTCCTAACAAGGAAAGTAGCTGGTCTAATATGAAAAATGAAGGTATTGTGATGAATGACCTTGTGGCAGCCAAGAGTTGTCGGTCAGTTCATCAGTGACTAAACTAGGCCTTGTGGCACTTAAAGTAGCCGGTCTTTTGTATTTACTATGGCACATTTATACACTAGCATGTGACAGATGTAAATAATTGCCCTCTAATGTGTTATTGTCTTAAGTGTTATCTTGTTCGCATTATTATGATGCAAAAAATGAACGACTATCTATTAAATTCCAAGTTTCCATTGAATAATAATGTTAGGAAGCAAATACTGCAGGTCGAACATGTCAATTTCTACAACTGAACGCTCGAGTGACAGTGTGAAGATGACAATGATATTTATTGTTAGTTCATTAACGAATCAAAATGACGTAGAAAATGACAATTTGGTAAAATGGTTTGTTTAATGAATAAAAATTAAATTTGGCATGCTATTTGATATTTAACTGTTAAAAAATACGCATCTTTTAAAAAAAAAACTTCCGTAACTGTAGCCGTTTCCAGTGGGTTTGTCTAGGATTACGGAACTTCTTTAATCCTAGACTCGGAGGCTAGGATTACGGTTCCGTAACCGTAGCCACTGCCAATAGCAAATGGCATGGAGGTTTCGGCTAAAAGGGTTTTTAAAAGAAGTAAGTGATACATGAATAATTGTTAAAATTATACAAAACAAGCTAAATAACAGAATATGCAAACAATAATTTGATTCATTCGTACAGCTTACATGGGTGATTTCATCTCTGATGAATTGTTTTTATAAATATTAATGATGAAAATTACCATTTATTAATGGAAAAAAAAAGAAATATGAAAACAAAAACATGAAACTGACATCAAATTTTTGGAACAAATTTACCTCCATGCAACATGTAAGACTATATACTTCTTAACCAGATTTAAATTTTGTTTAGAAATTTTAAAAGCTTACTTTACAAAAGAAGAAACTACCCACTTCACTTGTGCATTTTAAAATGTTATGTTATTTTGTCATGCAAGATTGTATAATAATGATGTAAAGAAGCACTCTGTAGATTTAATAAAAATATCGACATTTATTTTCCAAATTGGGCTGCTCTGGACTCTTTTGGACCTGTCCTTTATGTGTTTGGACAAGGTTTGACTAGTTATGGACAATTAGATCATACTGACTTCTATCCGTAGAAAAATCTTTTATCCACGGATAGAACTTCTGTTCAGTTTAAGTTACGTCACTGTGGACCTGTTCAGGACAAAACCCTTTCAACAATTGTTATTGGAGAGGTCATCAGACCTCTCCACAGTGTTGGCTTTAATTGCTGGCGGCATCCATTTTTGCGTATCAAATTTTAGTTAATGATCTCATATTAAGCCTAAAATCATGAAAACCAGTCCACAAAGATAGTTATGCGCATGCTCCGAATCAAAATACGAATTCATTTAAACGAAACCAAAATTTAACATCGGGTCAAAACGGCCCATGGTTGAAACGGCCGATTATGAACAAAACGTACAGAATAATTTTGTATTCCCTTAAAGCGACTGACTTACAGATGGGCCGACGATGAAAAAAAAAGAGAAAATGTTCTTACATCTTGAAATTTTTGCTGCAATTGCAAAG
Organism: Cyclina sinensis; assembly: GCA_012932295.1. Taxonomy (NCBI): domain Eukaryota; kingdom Metazoa; phylum Mollusca; class Bivalvia; order Venerida; family Veneridae; genus Cyclina; species Cyclina sinensis. The sequence goes on along the minus strand of JAAONU010000017.1, from coordinate 19,769,357 downwards.
AACATATTTAAACTAAGTTACTGATTCATTTACATCAAAATATAAAGTTTTACACACTTTTATTGGTAAAAAATTTACCCCGTTAGTCACGGGGTAGATACTTTAGTTATAAGATTAATTTTGACGCTTGCTTACAAGGCTCAGTGGTCTAGATCGTCGTTCCCTATTTTACTGACCGAAAGGTCGTGGGTTCGAATCCTGGTTAAGTCAATTTTTTTCAGTTTTCATGGCGTATAGAAGCATAATATTATGTTTTTTTCCGTAGTATATTAAATTCTCTTAAATTTTAAAGAAAACAAATTCAGCAAAATTCCGTGAGTCAGTCGCTTTAACTAAACACAAAAAAATACAATTATAGGGATGCATTTCTTATAAGGCATGCTACTTTTTAAAAACTACAAATTCTAAAATGCATTTTTTTTTCTGAGAAACTCATCAGCCTGCTGAACAAATTAATATTTAGCCATGGTCATGAAAAAATGGTAAATATTTTTTACGAATTTAAGATGATTTTTGCAAAGTCCATTTCCTCGATTTGGATCAAATTTACGCCCTTTTAATATTTAGTCCAGCTTAACAGATACTATCGCTGATTATTTTGTACATATTTGGAGTAAGAAAGGTGTAATCAAAGCTTGAAAGGGAAAACAAAACTTAATGAGCCTAAAAAAGCAGCAGTTTAACATGGGAGTTCTGGCTTCAACAACTACATGCATTGTTGTAAAAGAGGGGGGGAGTAAAGCCTTAGGGGCTTATAAGAAGATCCCCAAGATTCTACAAGGTATGAAATACATGAGGTTATCTTAATTTGTTTCATTTATTTAAATGATAGATATGCCACTATAAAAACATTTGAAATAACTAAATTTTAGCCAGTTTCGGTCATTTTGCCTAATAAGGTATTAACTATTAATAATAGTTAGGTTATTAGTTTTTATAATTATTTAAGACACAGAACGTATAACAAAATTCAAAATGATCTTGGAAACAAGTAGATTCATTCTTTCATTGACGACAGCTGCTGACCTCTCTTTGGCTTACTTTTTAAAGGAAGCCAACTTGTTGGTTTATGATTTAAACCTGGCAACAAATCGAAACACTCTAAAATGATTAATCTGTGTTAGTAGTTGTTCTTTGTTCAAAACTCATCCAGGATGTTAAGCTGTTATTCACAATGTGACAGCTTCATTTTAGAAATTTACAAAAAGTACATACATTTATGTATGTTTTTAAGTATCTGAAAAAAAAAAACATCCTTAGAAAAAAATCTATCTGCTTTTTCAGATGGCTCACTTTTGTACTAGTACAAACACTGAACACAGGCTATTAATGTGTATTTATTTTATAATGTGCAATTTCAGTTTGAGGAGGAGGGTGGTACACAGTGCAAGAATCCCTGGCATGACAAATGGGGAGGGTGTGACTCACAGCTTAAATGGCTGTCACAGCTTCCAAAAATAGCACAGTACATTTTCCAAATTCTTACATATGAACCGGTTGGTAATAAAAATAAGAAGAAAGGAAAATACTGTGCTACATGTGTCACAAGAGCAAATAACCTGACAGTTGATGAATTCAAAGACCTTGAAGCACAGAGCAAACAGAAATGGGTAATATATGTAGTGGTATTTTGTTTGTATACTTTATTTGACCATGTTATCAGCCAAAGAAAAATAAAGTCTTGAATTTTTCTTGAAATTTCCTGCATGCAACATTTCGTCAGAAAAAAACATGATTTTCATCCGCTTGCCTTCATCTTGAGTTGCCCTTTTACTTACCAAAAGTAAGAGTTTAATAACTATCCTGATTAAGTCATAGTACCTGGTAATCAGAAAGTATCTTGTTTCTGCTATAAAAACAAGGTATTGGCCAGGGAATACATGTTTGGCAATCTCTGAGGGCCTTATGCTGCATGGCTTTCATCATTCAAAATAAGCCCATATGAAATATAATGTTATGTTCTAGAGTTTTGCTTGCCTGTTTCTTCATGTGTGAATGTAAATTATTATGCCCCCACTTCAAAGAAGAGGGGGTATATTGCTTTGCAATTGTCTGTCTGTCGGTCGGTCCGTCGGTCCGTAGACCAAATGGTTTCCGACCAATAACTAAAGAATGTTTAGGCCTAGGAACTTCAAACTTGGTAGGATGATTGTCCATCACCAGTAGATGACCCTTATTGATTTTGGGGTCAAGGGGTCAAAGATCAAGGTCACATTGACCTTGTAGGTAGAAACGGTTTCCGACCAATAACTAAAGAACGCTTAGGCCTAGAAACTTCAAACTTGGTAGGATGATTGTCCATCACTAGTAGATGACCCCTATTGATTTTGGGGTCAAGGGGTCAAAGGTCAAGGTCACATTGGCCTTGTAGGTAGAAACGGTTTCCGACGAATAACTAGAGAACGCTTTGACCTAGGTTCACAAAACTTGGTATGCTGGTTGGTCATCACCAGTAGATGACCCCTGTTGATTTTGAGGTCATTAGGTCAAAGGTCAAGATCACAGGAACCTTCATCCTAAAAACGGTTTCTGATCAATAACTAGAGAACGGTTTGACCTAGGTTCTTCAAACTCGGTATGCTGGTTGGTCATCAACAGTAGATGACCCCTAATGATTTTGAGGTCATAAGGTCAAAGGTCAAGCTCACAGGGACCTTCATTCTAAAAACGGTTTCCGATCAATAACTAGAGAACGCTTTGACCTAGGTTCACCAAACTTGGTATGCTGGTTGGTCATCACCAGTAGATGATCCCTATTGACTTTGAGGTCATTAGGTCAAAGGTCAAGATCACAGAGACTTTCATCCTTAAAACGGTTTCCGATCAATAACTAGAGAACGCTTTGACCTAGGTTCACTAAACTTGGTATGCTGGTTGGTCATCACCAGTAGATGACCCCTATTGATTTTGAGGTCATTAGGTCAAAGGTCAAGCTCACAGGGACCTCCATCCTAAAAACGGTTTCTGATCAATAACTAGAGAACGGTTTGACCTAGGTTCTTCAAACTTGGTATACTGGTTGGTCATCACCAGTAGATGACCCCTATTGACTTTGAGGTCATTAGGTTAAAGGTCAAGATCACAGAGACTTTCATCTTAAAAATGGTTTCCGATCAATAACTAGAGAACGCTTAGGCCTAGAAACTTCAAACTTGGTAGGATGGTTGTCCATCACCAGTAGATGACCCCTATTGATTTTGGGGTCAAGGGGTCAAAGGTCAAGGTCACATTGACCTTGTAGGTAAAAAACGGTTTCCAATCAATAACTTGACAACCCATGCGCCGTTGACCCTCAAACTTCATATCTGCATTTGTCTTGGCCAGTCGATGACCCCTATTGATTTTGGGGTCAAAGGTCAAGGTCACATGTATGTCAAAACAGTTCAGACCAATTACTTGGCTACCAAATGGCATCGGGTTTTGTGGACTGTGAGACTTACATTTTAGATAACATGTATATTTGGTCACTAGGTCAAAAGTCAGTCACAATAATCTGGCCACGTGACTAATTGGCTGCCGACAGGGGGCATACATGTTTTACAAACATATCTTGTTGTAATCATGTTTGTCTTTATCATTCTTGATTTTAAAGCTGTATGCTTTGTTGAAATGTGCATGAATACTATTTTTGCACATGTACAAATTGATTTCACACCTTGCAGCTTTTTTAAATCACAATCTTTTCTGCAGTAACTGCTTAAAGTAGCATTTTAGTCTTTCCCAGAATCAAAGCACAGATGTTTCAACTGTTTCTCTTTTTCCCTAAACAGGGTTGTGTACAGGATCATCCAAGCTTGCACTTATCTATCATTATTGTTAACAAAAACAAAATCTTCTTTGGTCAGAATCCCATCAACAAAGTCCCACCAATTCCTCCTTCGACAGCCATACAATGGGGCACCATAGGCCCAAATGGCATTTTGTTAGGAGGGGCAGAAACAAATGTTGAAACTCCATGTTTTACATGTATTTGTTAGCATGGCATTTTCTGAACAGAATTTTAGAAATCTAATGGTAGATGTACAAGAAAATCTAACTGTAGTCAAACCCTGTGAGTGTGTTTTCAAGCTGTCATCCTGCAGTACAGAGTTTCTTAAGGAATAATATAAGATTTGCTTTGCTTTCATGTGTGTTATGTTGTTTTTAATGTTTGCATTGGGGATAATGAAAAGTCTGTGGGTACAAAACTCAGCCAGTATTGTTGTCCATTTAATGGGGAAATGCAGGGGTTGGTTTTCCCATTTGGACCTTTATCACATAGGTTTTCTTTGCCTAGGGTGTTGCTCACCAAATTTGATTATTTCAAACACACTTGGATCAATGTAGACTTACATGTTAAGTTCACAACAAATATCTCTTTTTTTCTCTCTGTCATTTGCTTTTTGGTAAACGAGAGCCATTGTTTGTATGTTTTACAGAGTCGGAGAGTGAACCAGGATGTGCCATATGACGAGCTCCCTCAACAGAAAGCTGTTGTAATGCATTTTTTTCTTTGCAGATTTAAATGTCTTTTTCCGTTATATCAAAATTTGAATTTGGAGGCACCGTGGTCCAGGGGTAGAGCGCAGGACTCCGGATCCGAAGGTCGCGGGTTCGAATCCGTCAGAGGCGAGATTCTCTCACGATCTTCACATTCCTCAACGCTGCGCGAATACTGGTATGGAACCCAGGAAGCAGTCATCGAGCGTGATGAATCTAAGTTGTAAGAACTTGTATCGCAGTCGATGTAAAATAAATGAGTCTAAAACAAATTTGAATTTGGGTACATTTGTCTGGCTGCTACGGTTCAGTACTGGTATTTTCCAGGAAAGATTTTAGTGTTAACTTTCAGTCAGTATTGCTGAATATCAGGAAATTGTCAGTAAAACTGCCTGGCTGAATAAAGTGAAAATGAAACAAACAAACTGATTTAGGTTAAACCAGAAAAGATATTGAAATAATGCTTAAAACATTGAAGGTTCAAATCATGTAATGTTAAAAAAACAAAGACATATTTCATATTTAAGAAGTGAGCCTGTCATAATTTTTTACTGAATTCAGCTTTACTCAATGTGAGACAAACTGTTTCCTCAGTGGATATTTTATATGAAGATTCAGTTTGGTAATGTTTTTTTTTTCTCTGACCATACAATCCAATGATCTACAAATTGTTCTGAGTAAGAGTGGTCATGGCAGAATAAAGTCAGATGTCCGTTAGTGACAAGAATAATGTTTTCAGTGCACGTCATTAATGAATAAAGTCTTCTTCTAATTTTTTATATTTCGTATTTTTTAAATAATTTTTAAAAGCAAATAATAAAAAAAAAGAAAAAGAAAGGAAAAAAGCAACAAAAAACCCAAACATATACATACATTAAGAATGAACAATAACTTCATGGGTCTTAAAAAAACTTGTCAAAAGAAATTGAGGACACAGTTGTCTGAGAGCAATTTATTTAGAGCAGTCCAAGACGTCAGACTATAGGATATGTAGAGCCCTGCAATTGGTGCAAAATTTGTTTTTCTGAAATATTTACGGTCACCGTGACCACTTATTTAACTTTAAATTGAGGGGATAAGGGGCCCATATAGTATGATGTTACACTGGTGGCTGTATCATGACGGGGCATTGGAAAATTCTTTATAATGATACCTGTAATATCAAATCATTATTGGAAAAATAGATAGTTATTTTTATTACATTTGATTGTATAAATTTGTCAAATGTTCAGTTTTAGAACAGGGTAAAACAATAAAAAAAAATATTGTCTTTTCATGTTGCTTAAATATGGAGATTTCTTTTTCAAAACTTTCCTGTCATATGTCATGTTTCAGTGCTGCCATAAAGTCACTTTGCTTTGCTATGTGCTTACCCTCCACAATATATTTCATTGCTTGTTTGCATGGCCAGGACTCACTAAGTGTAAAAGTCTTGCTTTCCCAATATAATGCCATTCTCTTCTGTATTGTATAAATTTCAGAATAAATAACAGACAGATATTAGTATGCAGTCTTCCTAAAGTGGGAATTAGAATTCTCAGAATTGAAAAAACATCCTATGTTGTCTGAATTTCATGACTTGGAACCCGTAAATGTGGCAATATCTTCGTTCAAATTTCATTTTGGTTTCAGGAATGGAAATCCTGACAGACATTATTACCCTTGTTTCCTAGACTTCTGTCACAATATCCTAGTTATCCTAAAAGCAGTGCATGTACATTTGACACTCTGATATTAGACAATAAATATTTTGCATTAGGAGTTTCCTATACAGCAAGATGAAAGGGTTCAGTCAATAGATTCAGTCAATAGATTAATAATTTCTTTGGTATAAAATTAAAATCATTCCCTTGATGTTTGTGTAGTGTACAGATTAGTGGAACAAAGTATTTAGACTATGCCCTCTCAAAAATTGATTGTTATAAAGTCATTACTTATCTGTGTTTTGGAATTTTTCAAAGCCATTTTACAAGTAAAACATGTTTATACTTAATTGCTTGACTATTATATTAAGTATCTAAAACACTAATAGAAAATTGCCTGCCACACTGCGTTTTTTTGTTCTGACCATGTATTTCTGTCCTGAATATGTATTGTGGTAGAAGTACAGAAGCTGTGCTCAGTATCTGCTGAATTAACTATGAAAATGTATTTAAGTAGACTATTTTGGTATAGGCCTGTATGAAAAAAAAGGCAGTTGGTTTCATGCTTGTTTCTCTGACTTGCCAAGTAAACAGAGAGTTTTGATGTTCTATTTGGTTCTCTATTTCAAGTCTAGAAGACAGTCAGAGAACTCACAAATACAGTCTCAACTTGAAAAACTTGACAAGCTTGATATAACAGAAGAAGAGAAGGTAATGTATATACATGTACATGTTTAGTATGTTTTTGTTTTGTCAAAATGTTGTATTATCTGAAATACTACTCAATAATTATTATATGCTTTATGTGTGCATGTAAAAAACCTGATAAAAAAGTTTAAAATTATTTCAAAGTACATTTAGAACTTTATGAAAATTAAAAATGTTAAAGTCAATGATACAGGGGATAAGGTTGCTGATTTCTCTAATTTCATACTGAATGACATGGGTCACTGTTTCAAACTGTCTTTTAAATTTGGAAAGTTGACAGCTTCCTTCAGAAGGGTGCTTCCCTGTAATATTATTGAATTAATTGAAAACTGGTTTGAACACAGGAAGCAGTCATCGATAGGGATTTATATAAGTTGAAGAACTGATGTAAAACAAATGAGTTTAATTAATTGCTGGATTACATCTACTGCACTTCTGTTAAATTAAGAACTACAATTTAGTTAGCTTTGCCTCCATGGTTGAGTGGTTAAGTTTGCTGACTTCAAATCACTTAACCTTCCACTGATTAATGGTTATTGGTTTAAAGGGGCTGTGCTCCAGATGACAAAAAAAGAAAGTTTTCTTGTATTATAAATTTCTTGCAATATTTATGACTAATGCTTAAAAAATAACTTACTGACAAAAAATAAGTCAAATAATTACATAATAAATTGATTTTTTTCCCTTTCAAAGTGCTATACCGTAATGCGACGGTATAACTATATCGTATAAGATTTAAAGTAAATATCTGTAATATCACACGCAGCGATGGTGGTGACAGTAAAAGCGTTGGAAATATTTTGTTAACATGAGGGTCCAGAGTTCAAATCAGACTGGAGCGAAAATAATTTTTTTTATTCTATTTTGACTTTAATGTTCAGTTTTGAAGTAAAATATTATGTTGTTATAATCTCACGGCATCTAAATATATTTATTTATGAAAAAAATTTTTTTATGTCAAATCTGGAGTACAGCCTCTTTAAGTCCTGCTACCGATCGTGACTGTTTGAGGAAGTTGGCAGTTTCATATGGAGAATGGAAGTCTTGTATTGGTCCTTTCCAGGAAAACTGCTCGTCTGACATAATTATGACTGTTAACCAATTTAACCGAACCGTATCAGAACTAGGTGGCAAGGTATAACTTTACGTAAAAAAAAATAGTGGCTAATGTTAGATTTACTATAAGGAGTGAATATTTGATAATATTGTGTAACAGATATAACTGTATTCTGTACCAAGGGTTATAACTTTATGTCTTTACCAGAAATTGTTACTGTGCGTTTTCAGGTGAAACAAGCCAAGCAGTTGAGGATGTTAGCTTTTGTGAATCCAGGGAAGTTTATGGATGATTTTGACCCAGAAAGAAGTGCTCGTGAGATGAAAAAGATGAATAGGAGATTGTATAAAGAGAAGAAGTAAGTGACTTTATATGTTCACAGTGTAGACAAACTTTGATACAAATTTTCGGTATCTCTAATTATTTCCTATGTTGACCATTTGATATAATGTTTGAGGCACTGTTTCACTGTATACCAGTTGCAGAACATGTCCATTTGAATTTCAGTGTCTAGGAAGTAAAGTTCTACTGTTATTTACATTTAACATTCCTTCTTACACCTTAATGCATTTAGTTTTGATAAATACCTTCAAATTCAGTGATGCTTTGACATGAGAGATGTACAGTGTATGACCAGATATTCATATTCCTGGAATACCTGTAAAGTTTTTTATTCCTTTTTTCTTATATTTGATTTTTTTCTTTCCACTGAAGCGTAAGAAAGAACCAGCTGTATGATGATGATGGAAGGCTGGTATCAAACCAGAGAGATCTCTGTGATTGTTTGGACATAGACTGCCCAGGCTGTCATTTTCCTTGTCCTAAATGTAAGTCCGAGAAATGTGGTGGGGACTGCAGATGCAACAGAAAATGGGTTTATGAATATTACGAGAATGAGGGCACAGGAAATATGTACAGATGGCCACCAGAAATCAAACCTTGATGTAGAAACGTTTTACGATGTAAAGAACTGGAGCAGAGTGTTCTTGAGTATGAAATAAGTATTTCCTTACGTCTGTGGACAATAGAAAGAAAGTGAAAGTGAAATGTTCTAGGAAGTGAAACATTTACACTTAATAATACTTTTATTTTGTTGTAAGATGATCAAGTCCAAACAGTGTAGGCTACGGTGAAGGCTACCACTTTGTAATTTGCATTACATGTTTATGAAACATTGTGCAACAGACCAAAGGTCTTAATACATACTACCATAAGTGATTAATTATTTTGTTCCTTATTACAAATTGCTTTAAGTGACAGATACGTTTATTTTCTGTTATCAGTTGATACCTTATAGAATTTTTTAAATCATGGATTTTAAGCCCCAGAAGGAGGGCATATAGGTTTTGAGCTGTCAGTGTGTCATTCTGTCCATGAACTTAAACATTGCCAGTTACTTCGGTATTAAATCAATTTACTTCATACTTGAACATAACGCCCCATAGGATATGACCTTCCCACTGACATATATTTCGATGACCTTGACCTCAAAAGATCCAGTTGTCAAAAATTCTTAATAATGTCCACAACTCCCTTATTACTAAACACATTTAGTTTATTATTGCTCACAACAGTCCTTTTGGAGAAATCTTACAAATGCTCATATTTTTTGACTGAGATCCCTAGATAACTTTGACCTTGAGGTTAAATTGTCAACCACCCCACTTCTTTTGAAAGATCTACAATTTAGCTTCATCTGGTTACATATCATTTTTACCTTGACCTCTAAATGACCTTCACCTTGAGAACAAATTTCAAAAATACACTTCTTTTCAAGGTACTACAATTTATGTTCATCTTATCCAGCTCAAAGGTCAAAACACCACTTTGGGGGCATTGTTATCTTTCAGTGACAGTTCTTGTTTTATCTACATGTCAAGTCATATAAAGTTGCATTTAACAAGTTATTTCTAGAAATGTAGATGTGATCTTCTTGCACTGTTAGAAAATATTTTAATGACTATAGGTTTTATAATATCAGTCAATATTAATAATGAAGAATGTTGTTTTTTAAATTCAAATAAAAAACGGCAAATTAAAATAAAGGTATGAATGGTGTCAAACTAGTAATACAGGCCGACAGCACAACATTTTTTTTCGTTTATCCAAATATATAAGTTTAGATGAAGTCAAATTACACGTATCTGCATGTGAAGCAAGAGTTTTGAAGTATTGTAATAAAATCCAAATGACGTTAATATGTCTGATTTTTCACTCCTGAACAACCAGTGATGTAACTCATCTGCAAAATGATTGGAAAAAAACTTATAAAACCAAGACTGTATCAAGTCAAATAAAAGAATTTGTTCTGAGACAAAAAATATAATTGTCAAGATTCATTCCATCATAAATGTGGCATTGTCTTTAACTTAGTTTTGAGAATACGAAACATAAAAAGGTCCGGGAAAGCTTTAAGGAATACATGTATTTAGGAGATATTGATTTTACAAAAGAGTTGATATTGTGCTCAATATTGACCCAAAATAAAGTTTCTCGCATAACCTACCTGTCAGCCATTACCCGTGTTAGACAGCATTGCCTTGCACTCACATTTAAGATGAGTCACGTGACCCCCTTGACGTCACTGTTTTAAATCACTGATGTCAGCAGAGATTTATTCCGATTTTGGTGTTAGTCTTGGAAAAGAGCAAAGTACTTAGTTTTATGCTATAAAGATATTAAAGGTTTAAACAGTGTGTACAAGAAGAAGTATAACTCGTGTTACGGTACTTGACATGCTTGAGGCTCGGATCAGGAGGGCCTGCAAGAACTCGGTAGAGCTTCGTTCCCTCGAAGATGCAGTTTCCCTCAGACTCGATCACCCAATTCTAGCTCAAACACATGAAATATACTTTTCGTCACAGTTCAAGGTTTCTGGAATTTACTTTTCCTTTCCCTTATTTGATAAGACTATGTTAAATGTTAACTTTTAAACTGATATTTGTTTTCTGTTCTTGGAGTCCAATTTTAGATGTTTGCAATTATTTTTGCGAGAAGTAATTAGTATGAAAGGTTATAGGAGACGTTTTGAGTTTATAATTATTTGCTTTTACAATATGAAGACCAAGACTATATTTATTTTAATACACCTTATCCGACTGGATACGTAGGCCGTATCATGTATTGCGATTCACTGTGTTTTCATTTCAGACGTTCTCCAATTCCTTTCTGTAACACCAAAGGTCACATCTTTAAGCAATGCTTTATTTACAGTTCTGTCTGTGTTTCGTCGAAATTGCATTGTTTTAAAATTAATTCTCATGATGGATGGACGCCGTTTTAATTTCATTAAGTAGAAAAGAAAGTAAAGTTTAGACGAGAAATCTGGAATTATTGGATATACGCAACTGCCTTGATTGTCTGACAGAATTAGAAAGTATACAAGATACATATAGTTCCTGACAATGTTGTACTTGTTCTTCACCGCTTCTGCTTTTACAGATCACAGTTTTGTTCATTGCGTTTATGCGTTAACGTTTTAATATAAAAACAGCCCTAAGATGGAGCGCTACATTTGTCTGAATGGTGTTCAAGTGGATGACTACATTTCTAAAAGCCAGCTTTAATGGGATAAATACAAAATCATGTCATTAAGTGATGATTTTCGTAAGAATGTAATCAAGTACATTTAGGTCATTATATGACAAATTAAATTCACAAAGTCTATACAATGTTCATTAGTTGCGGTGGTCCGATAATATTCTACAATAGACTATTCACATGTACAACTACTTCAACTGAAGTAGCAACAATCTGAAGTTTTATCTTATACTAAAAGAACCTACTTTGCCAATGTAACAATTCATATATAAGATATTTACTGAGATGAAAATATGAAGAAGCTATTTATTCCGGTTGGTAAAAAAGCAGTAACAACAAAAAAGGAAAAAAAAACGTTTTGATGCATTCTTCACAAAAACAACCGGAATTTCTGTATAAACATTTACTTTTATGCTTCGTACTTCGATGTGGAGGTCAATCCTTTATTGTCGGAATTCTTAAACTAACTGGCAATCGATATTTGTAATGAATTGTAAGATGCCGTAAGACTTCCAATGTGTTATTAAAAATCTTGTGTTCTCTTACGTGCAGTTGATGGTAGCTTTAATTGGTTTGGAACGCTTCAAAAGAGTTTAAAGAAATCATATTATTACCAAAAAATTGGACTTAAGTTGAAAATCTTGCGACTGTTTAGTCTTCATCACTCATTATTCATGACTTAACTATAGCGTCACACATGGTAAATTATCATAGAATTGATACCTGATTGCTTCACGTTTATTTTTATAGCATTTTATTAAGTGTTAAATAACTCATTTAAAAATTCTTTGTTTTACCTAAACAAGTAATACATAAGACAATTTATGTGCAGACGAAGATATATTGGTGAATATCCACCATTTTTTGCTCTAAGTAATATTTGGTAATATCCGGAGTAAATTATCTATAAAACATAATTCATCAAACAATGTATTCTGAAGCATGGCACTTACACTGATACTAAAGTTAAATTATTTTGATACAAATATAAAATGGTCTTAACTGTAAATGTCTGCACTTCTAGAGCGTGTTAAATTATTACATTCCTCTCAGCACTGCAGATTGATATGAAGCGAGAACATTTTAGATCACGTGATTCTATCTTAATGTCGTCTGCTGTCGCAAAAATATTCCCTTCAATTACTAGTACAATAAAGATACTGTCACATTTACAACATTCTCTCTCCTGAAGTACACCCAGTAAAGACATGTCAAAAATCATGCGCTAAATCTTACGAAACAATTATATTTTTATCAAAGAAATGCTCTTGTGTTCTGTGTGTGTATTTTCTCGTATTCAGTCTTAACTGCACACGACATACTATGTAGGAACATATGCATTCTATACTTAAAGATTTGTCTTAACTGATCCCACTGGTCACACCAAAACAATATCAGTATTTGTTTTATAATAAATGTCAACTTTAAGTTTTAACTATATTTAATTTAGCATATTTGCATAGATATACATGCTAAAGAATCAGTTCGTTCTCTGTATCAAATCTATGCATACACATGTTATAAGAAGTAGCTGAAACAAAAATATTCAGCTTCTTACAAGTAAACACCAGATAGGAAGTCGATCTGACAACGCCATACCTAAAACTATCCAACGCTTTGAGATGAATGATGCACTTAGAACTTTAGTCTGGATTACCTGCCCCTGAAAATCGAAGATATATTAGGCAGGGAACCAGACTATTACAACTTTTGTTCGACCCCCGGGCAGGGCAAAATTTCTCCGTGACAACTGTTCTCAGACATTGTGTCTTATGTTCATTTGTCTCTCACCGCTGATTCAGAGTAGATCATGTGGGAACAGTAGTCAGTCACTTGCGCAGAAATTGGCAATTACTGGTTAGTTATCCAGGAAAACCGGTTAGGTGGACTGACCGCCGAGATATAACATATGTTGAAATCGGCGTTAAACCCCAAAAAACAACATTACAACTTTTGAATAATTAGAAAAAACAATCAACAACCATAAATACATTAAATTTTACTACAAATACACACTGGGGAGTAGAAATAATCAAATAAAAAAAGAAACTGTTGTGAAAACTTTTGACATGATAACGCTTCATATGAAATACGAGCATTTAAAATATTACGAGAAAACTGGCTTATCAATATTTTTTCTTTATTCTATTTAAAATCCTTCTGTTAAAATCAGAATTGATAGCGAAGAGAGCTTCATGACTTAAAACTGAACGGTTAATTATGGAAAAAACGTCATTGTTGTTTTCCAAGAAATGGTTCAATCTTCTGTAATTGCTATTTCAAATGTTATCATATGAATAATAAAGTCGTTTTAGAGCAAATTATATCTATGGTATACATAACACAAATAATGCATGACAGAATACATTCACATGTACACCTGAAGAACGAGAGTTGCCAGAAAAGTTCGCGCACAAGCCTTGAATTAAACTTAAAATGCTGTAAACAGATCAATAAAAGCCATTTAACGATATTACGAATTATTTTCAATACTGATTATCTATACTGAGAAACAGAAAAAGTTTGTTTCCTGTCTTCATGGAAACAGCAGGCCCTGCTTTACATAGACCTTCTATATTTTGGCATTATCCTTTACAAAAGATCATTAACTGTTTCCCTCATACTAAACAAAGTGTGCCAGTTTCTGAAACACTGAAGATATAATATTTCTGTGATATTCTTTTGAAATTTAGTCGGATTCTGTTCAGCAGATGTCAATAAAAATCATATGAAAGGAAGCATGGTGGACGACCAAAGAGCGTATGAAACAGTTCAAAGTGCGATAGGCTGATGCTTCAAGTGTCGACTTGTGTCCCAGTAGATTATGCCGTCCTTGTCAGTTTGACGAGACTATTTTCAATTAAAAAGGCTTCTGGTATAAATTTTCAATTATTCAATTTAGGGAAGAAAGTTTTTTCGCCTGTGTCAATTTTTGTAGACGCTAAGCATTAAAGGGTTAAACATGCCTTAAAATAGTGTAATAGTTGTAGAGGATAAAAACAACAACAACAACAAAAACCACCACCACCAACAACAAACAACAAAACAACAACAACAACAATTCAGTATTTAAAGCAGAGTAAAGATTAAGAAGTTAACAAATCTCTATAACCGCTTTCTACATATGGAAGTTTTTCGTTGAAGGGAGTGAGACGAATCAAATACAAGAGACTGCCATGTTGTGATTTTATTCGTAATTATGAAAATGAAATATGAATTTTAATGATGAAAGGCTGTATTATATATACTTGTCCAGGTGCGCCTTCACATATGCTCTCTTAACTAGAATATCTTAGCATTTTCAGAGAATTTGTCTGTGACATCACATTGACAGTTTATGAATACACTTCAAGAAAATAAGAACTTGTCATTGTGCAAAGTATGGTTTATTGCAATGACAGTTATCCAACTTTTAATTATTCAGCGCTAAGTTTTGTGACCCACATTAAAGTATTTCTCCGATTTTTTTTACTGCAACGTCAAAATGTATCCTCTGTTAGCAATGGTTTATTTCTTGTCTTGTCTGTGTTTTGTCGAGATCGCATTATTTTAAAATTAATTCTCATGATATATAGGTTCCATTTTAATCTCATTTAGTGGAAAGACAATATAATTTGGAAGAGAAATCATGAATTTCTGGAGCACGTGGTGATAGTCTGGCAGACATGGCAGTTAAGTTTACACAATACACACAACGCCTTACATGTTCTACGTTCTCAGGTCCAGGTTTTAACAAAAGATATTTTTTACAGTGATTGGATGTTACAGAGATGACGTAAATGACATCAGGGACCTTACGCGAGACATACATTATGATGCATGTTGGCACAAACTCTATTAACTAGGCTAAACGTACAGTTGATAGTTGCCACGTGATATGTTTAATTTAATAGGAAATGTGATTTACGTTGGAGCAGACAATTAATTTTTCTAATATATCATTTGATTTGTGTATTTACTAAATATAATATACCCGACTGAAATGCACTCATTTCATTGGTCGGGAGTGTTGCACGCGCGAGTCCGTTAAAAAGCGATAGAAAACCCCAAAGAAGTAATAAACACCTGCAAAATTTTCACGAAAGTGTAGTTATTATGCGTACTTAAACCGATATCAACATACAGTAGGGTATATAACACTTATAGAATTATGTTTCGGTCAATATTTACGGAGCTTAAAAACACATTCGTCCGAGGTCAATGTCATTTTAAACACAAATAAACCTCAACTAAAGTTACTGTTTATTAAACGCGTTAAAATGCTAAACTTTTGTAACCTAGCCTTTGAAGTGGCATTGCCTTTCACAGTTGAGTGTAATTTGAACAGGTCGTGTATTAAGCTTAAGTTCAGGAAACAAAACGAACGTGAAAAGTAATTGCACGAAATTTGCATATTTATACTGTAAGTAAAAAGCTTTGGTGGTTAAATAAAGGACGTTGGGAA
This sequence comes from Cyclina sinensis, assembly GCA_012932295.1. Classification (NCBI taxonomy): domain Eukaryota; kingdom Metazoa; phylum Mollusca; class Bivalvia; order Venerida; family Veneridae; genus Cyclina; species Cyclina sinensis. Next base: position 19,753,486 of record JAAONU010000017.1, on the reverse strand, counting down.
ATAACAAAGGGATTTTTTTGTATAATCTAATGATGAACATTCCTCACATTGTTATGCTGCCTAGTTTGTCTGTCTTGTTCCCATTATTAGTGCATGCAAGTCCTTGTTTCTGCAAACATTTTCAATTAAGCATGAACTTAAAGTTATTTTATAGTACATGTCACCTAAACCAAAATGTTTCTAAATGCGTGGCCTTAAAGTGTTTGCTTCATGTAACAGCCGTTGTAAGATGATGGTATTATACTATTTTAGCAATTTTAATATGACTCCAATTCCTCTTTGCTAATTGTCAGTTTTCTTCCTTAAATGCTTGTTTCATTGTTTTCTAATTTCCCATAGTTGACGTAGCCTACTTTTTCATAAGTTTTACGGGACAGCGGAATATCCGATATGGTAGCCAAGGAAACTGTTTTAGCACTGTGCCATTACTGCGCTCTTATTATTTGTAATTATTGCTGGAGTTTTGAAGGAATAATGACAAAAACTCTCATGAATCTTTAAATGTCGCCTAGGTTCCTATATTTGATATATCTTTTGTCTAGTTTAATTAGCTTGTATTGTTTTAGACTATCTCAGACTTCAAAAAGAATACATGCTGTTATGTAATATTTATATATATCAGACTGGTAACTTAAAAATATTGAATTTCTATCTCTTAAGTGAACGAAATAGCGTACTAGTGAATTAAGGCTGTTTCACCAATGCATGCTTAACTTTGCGGTGAAAAACAACAACAACAACAGAACAACAACTGAAAGGATATTTACAACAACAACAGCGTAGATACCTTGTTTGAGGACTCACGTGGAGATTGCCAGTAAAATGACACAGGCTGAGTTATCAGAGAGATTGCCCTAAGGATAGTAACGTACCGCTAAAGTGAAAGCTCATATTTACTATTTACAAGATTATATATATAAATATATAAGTTATATAAATAAATTGTCTACAAAACGTAATTAATCATATAACGTATCCCAAAGCATATAATATAACCAAAGCATATATAACGTATCCCAAAGTATAAGCAACGTATCTCAAATCATGACAGTGATCAATTAATGTACATCATTTAGATACAATGCAGCCCAAATACCACTATTTTCAAGGCATACCACAAAAGGAAAACAAAATAAGTATCGGACAAGTATAGAATTGAAAATCATGCCAGTAAGCAGACCTATATACACTACGACAATTGTTGCTTAGGTCATAGAAGGGTGTTGACAAAGCTTAACTGAAATTTCTATTTCTGTTGAAATTCGACTTGTTACCAGTTCGAAAAAACTTGAGCTCGACAAAAAGATTCGATAGCAGATTAGTATTATTGTCTAACAAGGCAACGACCAATGTCTTTACCGAAAGAGTAATGATATATACGTAGTCAAACAATGTGTTTTAGCAAGTACTCTGGAGGACAATCTGTTAAAAAATGCCTGGCCAGGAAAAAAGAAAACCGAAATGTTCATCGCAAAAAAAAAGAAAAAAAAAAAAGAAAAAAAAAATTGTAATCGAGTGCATCAGTCTGGTTCTACCGCCTGGACATTAACTGTACTTATATTAGCAGTCAGTTTGTATGGACACTAATCGTGTCTGTAAGAGTGCTTTGCCTCTTCGAGGGGACACATTAACTCCTCGGTTAGCTTAAACCTTTGCGGGTTAAACTTATGTAATTTCACCTTAAATAGTATCCGATCTATATAATACTACTGTTAAATATATCAGCAAACAAACATAATCTACATCGTTCTCCGTAAACAAGTAAGTTTTGAATATGTACTATATAATAATGACTATCCTTGATTTCATAGGAAGCCATGAATATTTTTCATTTTCGTGACTATAATTATTCTATCACAAAACTTATTTGACTGGAACATATGAGACTTTTTTCTCTAATAAAATTGTCAAAACGTATTACACTGGCTTGAGCTTGCCAATTAAAGTTTCCACTTAATTTTCCAAAAAAATATATGTAGTTTTAAATATACACATTACATAATTTTCCTTGGAGGGAACGTGCTTGATATATTTCTCTGATACAGAATTATTTACAATGCTAACAAGAAAGAGTATTTGTAATCAAGCCTAGCACTAAGTTCAATTAATCAAAATAAAAAAAAGCGTCCAGACAATTAAAATTTAAGTCGAAATATCATTATAATATAAAATGTATACAGTCTGATTTATTTTCATAGAAATTGTACTATGAAATGAAGTTTTCACTTTAAAACTGAATACAGATATTTAAGGATTGGAATTTTATGAAATGCCTCAGACATCGCACAACTTTGTTCTTTCATCGAATCTGTACAAGTCAAAACTAGTACTTCAAACACAAAAACTGAAGCCGCTTAAATACAGTTGTGCTTGATCCATCTAAAGGCTTATGTAGAATGGGATGATATATAACATCCGGCAATCTAGCTGATTTGGAGACACCAATTTCCCTTTGCTAATTGTCAGATTTCCTTCTTTTATGTTCATTTCATTGTTTTCTAATTTCCCAGAGTTGTCATATATTCTGTTTCATGAGTTTTACGGGGGAGAGAGATTACCGATATAGTAGTCAACTAGACTATTTAACAGAGTTTCTAATCAGTGCGCTCACTGTATTCGCAATTAATGTCGTAATTTTGAAACAAACGAGTAATCGATACCTTTACTGAATCGTAAAATATTGTCTAAGATATTATATGTAATGCCAATATTCCCGTTTGCAGTTATATTGCTAGTTTAGGATAGGCGAATTTCAAGCCACATATAAAATTATTTAAGGAAATACATGTCTTGTGTTAGCAATCTTTAAAAACAAATTTGAACTAGCTTTTTCAGACTAACAAATCACGATGGATAAATGAATGAGCGAGTGGGCGGGTAACTGAGCACTTGATTACTCTTGGTATATCACCATAAAAAAACTAGAGAAGGAAGTTCTTCGTTAATACAAATACATAATAACTTACTCATATAGGTATTTGTGAAAAGTGAATACTTACTGAATCAGACTTTTTTCACATAACAAATAATGAAACGTCAGCTTAAGAGATAATCACTATGGCGACAATGTATATTTGCACTTGATAATGTTTTATACCCACTGAAATAAGATGTCAAAGAAACGTGCCAACACATTAAGTTCATAACGAAGTTTGGGTAGATGTTAGTTGTATATTTCAGAGCATGACAACGTTATTAGGGCTACCGTATAGTAATTCAATAAAATGGCGGACATTAACGGATTATCTACCCTGAATTCTCTCTGATATTACATTGGTACTTCCATTTGGATTCCTCTGCTTTCATCGCTATTTTATTTGGTATGGTGATAATTAAGCTTAACTATTTGCAACAATGGTGGTCAGATTACAAAGTTAGTTTAGCAACATGTTTTGTTAAAACCATTATATTGCTTTTTTGATAATCCTTACTTTTTATTTAAGTTTAAGTGACAATTTTCATAACTAAAAGTCGACTATCACAAAGAGAAACAAGGATCAAGTCAGAGGATTCCAAATGAAAGGATGCAATTTAGTCTACCTTTAATGTTATCTGAGTAAGGGAGATAATCTGCTATCAGGAATGTCCCTCATTAACCGAGAAACTAGAATTTACTGAGTTTGCTATTTATTTGTAAAAAAACAAATTTTTCTTTAACTGTCAGGTAACCATTAACGGCTTATGTACTTATCATAGACGAAAATCTTATGTACTTACTATTGAGAAATAGTTACTTTGACTTGATTAAAATAGTCTGTGAAACATGATCTATATACTATCTCAGTACGTATCTAACGCTTCAAGTACGGAAGATCGTTAAGTGAATTTACGCTATAAACGCACATTGGTTTGAAGTTCGCGTTTCGTTTCAAACAGCAACCGATCATTTGGTTGTACATTTGAAATAAATGGATGCAACGTTTCAGTGATAAAATTGCAATTTCAGTATATCTAATACTTGATTAATTCTTCCCAGTTCAGTTGATTCCGAGCCAGAAGATTCTGCTGATGTTTGGCTGTCATCGTCTTCACTAATATGTGTCACTCATTTCCTTTAATTATAAATGTATGATAAAACGATTATGAGATTATTTTCCTCAGGGCTTCGCATTTATTTCTTGATTTTATGGAATCAAGAACTCTTTACAAAAAATATTCCTACGTCTGTCAGTTTATTCAGCAAAGGATACGTGCAATAACTTTTCCCCTGTTTCTCTGAGGACATTGTCTCCTGAAGAATAAAGAATAGTCACAGAAATTAATGCCAAGAGTAAAGGATACTTTAGCAGTTATTCAACTATAATTTAAAAAAGAATGTTTTTTTTTCATTTTGCAAACATTGGATGTAACATCTGCGATAATGAATAGTGGTGCCCATAGAGAAAAAATACTGTTATATGATAAGATGTTAAAATCATTAAGCTGTAAGTCTGGGTGGAAGCCTTCATTTTGTTCTGTATCAGACATACCCATCTCGTGCTGGTTCAAAGTTTATAAAACAAGCAATTCTAGTGTGTAGATATAAATAACAACACTCACCGACATGATATACTGGAAAAGAAACTGGTTGATAAATGATGCAAATCTTTCAGATAATATACGCTACAGATTTATAATATAAAATATCCTGTCATTAATTCATATGTGTCTAGTAAGAGCGTGTCCAGACAAGTATTACTGTCCGGGTCATAGAGAGCATACTGTTATGCTGATGTTAGCTGGAGATGTTTCATACTATCATCTTTCGACAAGTTTTTTTTCTACTTTGATAAAGCGAGGACCAAAATGACCATGGTTTGGTGAAGAAAATTACGGACTGTCCTCAATAACTTGGGTCAATAACATTGTAAAAGAATGAGCTTCGACATAAGAATCGATAATTCATTTTTAATGACAAAGAAAAAGTATTTCAGAGGTATTCGCTGTGGACAAATCTTTGTTATAAATACTAAATGGTATCATTGCAGGAAAAATAAACATATCAGGATGTAACCGTACATTCAAATGTGCATAAATAGATCATATCAAAACTCAGAGGATAAATCTGAATAAATAATGATGCAAACTTCTTACTAGATAACACACACAATAGATCTACAAGATAAATTACCTTGTAAATAATTCGTTTGTTTCTAGAAAGAGTGTCCGCAACCAGACATTTGAATCGTATATCGGTTATTATTTTGTACACTAGGCGTAAAAAGAAACGCTCACGTTTCTCAATCGAAGCACACTCGATAGATCTACATGATAAATTACACTATTAATCATTCGGTTTGTATCTAGAAACATTTTCCACAACCAGACAAATGAACCGTACATCGGTCATCATTTTGTATACTTGGCGTAAAAAGAAACTCCTACGTTTCTTAAACGATAAGATAATGGACCAGTTCAAGGCGTTGATTTTCTCAATGTCAGCATTATGATATAATTAATAATTTCATAAAGAAAACTTCATGAAACATATTTGATATGAAAGACCTAAAGATTTTTTCTATGCTAGTATATAATTAATAGAGGATATTCAAGTTTTTTTCTATAAATACGGGATTTATTTTCATCAAGTGGTATGAAAATAGACATTTCACAAGTGGCGATAGCTACAAGTGAAATATGATAATATTTGATACAACGAGATGAAAATAAATTCCCTATATATGTAAAAAATTGAATTTTCTATTTTGTTATATACTTTCTCTCTTTTTTTGACCTTACGATTCGAAAGAGTTCTCCTTTAATTTGGGTATTGGCCGAATTTAAAAGAAAGTAGTCCGACAAGACACCAGTGAAAATACGGAAAATATGTTTCAGTGCAGTGAAAAAATAAATGTTTACAGTGAAAATATGGAAAATGAAAATACGCATTTTATTTCATCAATATCTGTCAATATTTCATTTATAAGTATATAATAAACTGTTTAATTGATACAATCATGAAAAGTTTCAGTCTAACAAAAAATGTTATAATATTTATTAATAATATTTCTATTTGAAGAATAAGATTAACGGAGGAAATTACAGAAGCAAAAATAACCAAATCTGTTACCTAAACATTGTATACATAAAGTTTAAATACTTCTTTGGTATTTCTGCCTTGTAAAATATTAAATTAAATAATACATAGAATATATACGATATTGTGAACTGATGTCGGAATAAGAATGGCTAGCCTGTCGGAATGGGTACGTACAATAATGAAAGAATTCAAGGAAGGACGAAAATCCTTTCTAGTAAAGCTATTTACTGTGTCATATTAGTATGCATCAGCGTTCTAATCTCATTGAAAAGTCAGTCATAACGTAAATAAAAAAATCTCTTTTTATGTTGAAAATTAATATTCTCAATCTTACTAAAATATTAAACGAACCAGCTGAAAATTCCAGATTCTATATCAGTTGTGTTTATATTTGTAGATACATTGTTTTCATTGCTATCAGGTGACACACTTCTAAAGGTCATTTAAAGTTTATCATATATAGCAATATTGTTTATAAGCATTTTCAGATCTTTAATGAATGACGAATATAAAAAAGCACACTCAGTAAAACAAGCAAGGACAATAAAGCAAACCACATTACAAATTTCAAATTGCCGGACAACATAGAGATTTGGCCGAAGAAATTAAACAAGATGAAAACATATATTATTATGTAAGCGCACTTAAATGAAACTACTTCTGAAAATCAAATACTTATATCGACATCGCTTCAAAATTGTTGTGGCGTTTTGTTCTTGTTTTAAGCGAGCAAAAATGTGCTGTAAAAATGTAAATCTAAATTCTTGAAAATGGAATCGTTCAATTTTCTTTAAAATATTACAATTTTCAATTTGTTACCGATGCATTCACAATGGTTGAATATTTTTTATTGTCATTGCCATATTTAAACTATTGATCTAAGATAAGTGATAAAATATGCAAAATAAACGTAAAAATGAATGGTTAAAAAAACTGATGCACCTACAATTTTGTTGCATTTGCTTTACCGTTGTTTGAGAAAAGCATTTGTTAGCTCGATATAATCAAACTTTCACCATATTGCAGATAGCTTATAACGTTTGGATTCGACAAAGTACAACTTTTCGTAATTAAGATGCCTATCAAAATATGTACTGAGATATCTACCAGAAATCTAGACTCACTAGAATAGCGGTAAATAACAACTTCTGTAATAAAAGAAATACTAGGCAATCAATTAACCTACCAAACATTATTCATACACCTTACTAATCGCTACACTGCATCTAATTGGCCATAATTACTCTGTTGTGCAGTCACTAGGAAAAGAATCACGCTTAAGTGTAATCAATATCATAATTTGCTTTAATATAATGAGAACCTTCAGTGCTGGTTTATTTAATGCGAAGTCAGATGATCATAGCCGGTACTGAGTAGAAACCAACTCAAACTGTAGTTCAAGTTTAATCTTCCAGACATATGAGACCTTCTTGGCCTGTACAAATTCACCTTTTGATTCTCTGTATATAGATATTTCTGTGTGAAACAATATAAGGAAACAGTCTACCAAATTGAATGTTTAAGGTGTACCGTTGAAAAAAATGACGTTTTACGAGTAACCACGTATAAACGTTCAAGTTATTTAATTACTAGTACGAAAGAATCGTAACTTGTCATACTACTGCCCACTCAATATCGTATTTTAACTAAGTTCATATTCCTTTTTTACCTTCTGATTTACCCATTGAAATTTAATGACAGTTCTAATTATATGAATGCAGAATTTTGTCATCTTTATAACAAGAGAATAATGTGAATTTATTTTATGCCTACCAATGAAATATAGAGAAATATCAGTGAGATAAAAGTGATAATACACTGTTTTGAATCAGTGAAATTACCATTTTGATAATACACTGTTTGTGCCCGAACTACTTTTTTTACCTGATTCAGCCAAGAACCACACTGCTCCAATGATTGCAGGAAATAGTGAATCTGGTCCTGCACCAAGAGGATTTTTCATGAACAGTCACTTTCATGGAAATGTTACTTTCAATTTCAATTCCTCTAAAACTGCAACCCTGCAACTATCTCAACAGGTCATAAATTCCAGTCCAAAAGCTGGCCTGCTTGATGAAACTTCAGGAATTTCCCCACCACGTAAATACAAGAGAATCCGCTGTATTTCAGACAGTGACAGCGAGTGAAATTTATTTACCTTGTTAAATCCAGTTATAATATTGAATTCCTAGTTGTGAACAATGATGAAATTCGCCATAAATTATTTAAAATCACTGATTTGTTTACATAACTCACATGGACAATATCCAATATGGCTGTCTTTCAATTCAATTGATTGAATATTGAATATTGAGTATTAATCCGCTTTTAAAATTAAAGTATGTATGGCAAAAATTCAATAAATATTGATAAACTGTGTAGACAAAAATAAATGTTATTTGATGAAAGTGTATTCAGTTTATTTCAGCAGAAGTAAAGTTATCAAATGTATTAGAGATTGTCTGCACTTTTTTTGTGCGCAGTAACCAAAGTACGCATTAACTGATTTGGGGCTCACCATGGGGAATTTATTGAAGGCCCTGATTAAAAATGTCATTAAAAAACCCATTTTTGACGTGTTGGCATCAAATAAAAAGAAAATTTGTTTGTTTTTTAGTGGAAGATGGGAATTTATTTCATCTCGTGAACACCATATGTTGATATTTTCACTCGTGGCTGCGCCACTCGTGAAAATATCACATATGGTGTTCACTCGATGAAATAAATTCTCATCTTCCACAAAAACAAACAAATATCCTCTATGTATCCTTGAAAAAAATTCAATAAACAGTAAATTTCTAATAAGTAGAAATTATCCTTGCAAAAGCAGCTTTGTATAACTTTTTATTATTTGTAAACAACTATTATAATTTCAAACCTAAATGTTGAAAATCTCTTTAACTGTCTTTGTTGCCAAATGGTAAGGTCTTTTTCATGTGGAGCCAAAGAAGGGTAGTATAATATATGAACAAAAAGTAATAATAGTTACATGGACATTAGACAGATACAATTTCGTCTGCAGCTAATGTGATTTTATCAGTTTAACTTATTTATTACACCATGGCTCCACCTCAAATGTAAGAATGTGATATAATTCATTCTAGAATAATGGTTAACAAAGCCTTTTGACTAATATTACCAGGTTTCTCCAAAGGTGAAGCAAATGACTACAAAATAAACTTAATCTACTGAATAACTTTAAAGGGATCTATTTTTTCTGCAGAATTATTACCAATAAAATAATTTACGAAGTTATAGGGTTAAACAGAATTCCACGTATACGTCGATACTCCGTTCTCCCAATGTTATATAATTCACTACTGTATAACATGATTGGCTCTTCTCGTATCGGAGAGACTTCGAATGCACATATTTGCATATGAACCAAACAGATATTAAAAGTTTGCCAAGGAAGTTGCTTTACCGTCTGTCAGTAGAGTAGTATTCCTATTTTTGACCGGCCATAATTAAGATAAATCGAATATAAAGGTATAATCTTAACAATAGTTTAATGGAAATATGATCAACATTCCTGTTTTTCTATCTCCAGTTTTGTTATAGATTTCTCATTGTACAAAACCATAAGGTCTGTTTCTGTGGTATAGAGTACGCTCATTAAAAAAAGCCATTTTAGGTTTTGCTTAATGATCAAATAGTTCTCTTTAAATAAATATATCATTGCATAAAATAGAACATATTTGTTATGTGTCTATACGGTAAAGCTCTTGTCTTTATATTTATGGAGTATAAATTGTAGGCATAATGCAATGTGTGATTAAGCATTAAGCCCTCTTAAAATATACTCTCTCTTGAAATTTCAAGAGAAATTTAGGTGAGAAAAACTTGTGTTTTTATTTGTTGTAAAGCAAATGAAGGAGACATAAAACGTCTTATTTATTAGAACAGAATTAAATTCCTTTTGAACCATTAAAATTACCATCAAGTTTATCAAGCAGAGAAAATTATAAATTGATTATTTCAATTTGCTTATTTCAGTTGTCTCAATTGTTTATAAGCAGGGTGCTTTAAAACTAAGTCTGAGTAAGCATGGTTCTTTAAAGCTAAGTCTGAGTAAGCAGGGTGCTTTAAAGCTAAGTCTGAGTAAGCAGGGTGCTTTAAAACTAAATCTGAGACTGCTTTGTTCACCTATATACTAGTATATTCTTGTATCTGAAGTTATCTTAATTTTTGTATTTCAAATGAAAATGGCAGGATAAGAAGATGCGTTTGAACAAACAAACTTTAAAATAACCTTAACAGCTGAAGAATTCAGACGAATCTTAAGAAACAGTGTACAAAAAGCAATTTATAGTTATTGTAATACAGGCGATATAAATTCAAAAATGTGTTACAAACAGCAGGTCGAAAATTCTTAAGGGCAAGCAGAAAAAAATAAACATTCATTACTGCAAATATTAAGATATGTGTTTACTCCTTTCGTTGATGTGGTTGGTTATTTTTTTATGATTCTTTGAAACATGATGCTATGCATGCATGTTTCTCTTAAATGTATGCAGCGTTATTTATATGTTAAATTTGTACAAGTATTATTAATATGTGTATTTACGTCACGACCATTAGAATGTATGTATGTAACTTACATAATGTGACTGATGTTCTTTGTTGTTATTTCCAAAACTCATTTTGAAGACGTAAACTACACCTTCTTTAAATGTCCATTCTCCGCTCATTACAATATTGCACCTGTGTCTTTTCTATGCTAAATAGAATACATGACTACTTTATGAATATTATAGGGTCCATTCACTCAAAGTTTTAATTTCAGATAAATAGATCAAACCAGACCGAATACTGATTGGCTGTCTATCACTATCAGGGTAAAATAATCGTACGTTTGACTCTGTTTCCAGACAAGAGGCTTTGAATTTCTGGAAAAGCGCTTGGAAAGAAATTAGTTGCAATACCCTTGAGAGGATTTATCTGACAAGATTACTTTAGCAAATACGTACACGACAGCGTTTCTTTAAACATTATGTCATCTTTGACTTCGCGATAACAATATATCATTTCGATGGCTTTTGCCTCTTAAGCTGTTTTCGGACTTCAAATTTAATATATCGACGTAGACAGACACATGATGCATGATACATTCTCGGTGCTTTGAATAGTCAGCAGTTTTTGTACTCATGGTTGCAATTTGATAAAATCAACTGGCATCACATGAATTAAATCTGATTGAAAATCTCCCAAGGATAATTTGTTTTACCATTTCTATATGTTTTGAACAATTAAACTAACGATACGATAGCTTTACCCTTTGTGCTAATTTTGTTAAGGTATCATGTAAACTTACTATTTATTACATTCTTTTACATTCTTGTAACAATAAGGATAACGTACAGTCAGAAGTAAGAGCGTCACTTCATTATTGTGAAATAAACTAAAATTAGCAAGATTTCTTGTCTTCGCGACTGTGCAGATTAGCAAACTGGGTATAAAAGCTTGAAATGTATACATCTAAGAACCAGTTGGAAATTACAATATCGTCTTAAAAATGTAAACTTAACGTTGATACCTTCTTGCTAAGATACCAGACATAACATATATACAAACTTCTTATGGATGAGAAGAATCGGTTCATTTTAATGATTTTATCGTCCACTTTTCCTAAAATTAATGTAATATGCTAATTTCGACTTCTGGGCAATGAAAAAAATAATTTCTTTTCACTGAGAAAATTATTATTTTATCTCGAAGGTATGTTTAACGTCTTTTCTATAAAGTTACTGAAGCGTTTACATTACTTTGTTTCCTTACTACCTACGTTTTTGAATTTATTTCACGCAACACTGAGTCCTTCAAATGTTATGTGCAGACAGAAAAAAGTCGGAAATAACATTTTCAAAAAGTTATGCACTTTAATCACGCGAACAGTGCAGTTCCTATCGTTAAGTATCTATTCAGAACGATGTGCACCGGCTTCGAAATGAAAATATACAATACCATTGCTGTCACTGTACAAGTATATAATTATGATCATATAATCGCAGTATGTCTGGAAGACAAAAAATATAGCAGCTATATTAGTGTTCATTGCAGTCATGTTCAACATAGATTTTTATCTAACATATAGCCATTGCATTTAACAAATTTTACAATAGCTCTTTATTTCAAATCATTAATCAAGTATGCCCCACAGCGTCGTGAACGCGAGGAAGCTTTTTATTTCTAAAATCTGCGGAATACTACTATCTATTTTCACATCAAGTTAAAAAGAAGATAATAAGATGAATTGATGCATTTACGTTATCACATATTCCACGCGTCATGACAAGCTATGTCAGTCATTACTAGTTGATAATAATTATGTAATAATAGAATAGCATGCATTCATGAACAGTTAACACCCCAGTTTGGCTTTCAAATTCCCGGCATTATCCTCTGATGTTTCTTTGTGCCAACACCTTATAAGAAAGGTCATCAGACCTCTCCATAGTATTGGGCATAGTTGCAGGTTGCAACGGAACTTAAACCACAGATTTGAAGCACATTATCTTTAGAACCAGTCTTCAATAATCTTCATGCGTATGCTGTGCTTGAAAATACAAGTTCAGGAACACGCAAACTTATCAGATATTGTCAAAAGTTTTGTCTTGAATGAACTTTCATCTGTTGAACCTGTGCAGTCTGCATAATACAGTGGCTGCAATTGGAGCAAACCATATCAAATATTTGCAGGTGTAACAAGACTACTTGAATTGTTATAAAGTTTTCATTAGTGAGAAACAATGCTTCAAAGCAAGACACATTTCAGTGTAAGACACTATGGCATTAAATAATCAGTTTGAAGTCATCTCAGTTGTCCAAAACATCACATCCATTGACCACATAATGAATTACAATGAATTATATACTGCTCACTTCACTATCGTTTAAATCGATGCTTTCGTTTATAGTTTGAGATACTTGGGTAGAATTTGTCATTAGGCTGAGTTATAGCTTAAATCAACCAAACTTTTATTTATTTCATTTTCGCCTACATTAAATGTGAGACACCAACAGAGTATAGAAAAGTCTTAAAGGCATGCAGGAAAGAAATTAATGTTAATTCTAGCACGCCACTGCATTAACGTCTTTTATACGAATAGCTTTTTGTCAGGTTTATATCGTGACCCGGTAGCATACATCTTATCTTCCATATTGTAACATGTCACTTTTGTGGGTGCTTAAAACCAACATGTTTATCAATCTTTGTTGTAATTGTCTTTTCAAAATTTTCAACCCCAATCATGTACTTATAACTAAACTAGTTAGACTATACGTTTCCATACATATTTCTGTTATTTAAGATACAGAGTTGTTTTTCAGTCGTAGACCAGATTTTGTAAAAGGTATTTTCTTTGCTACATAAAAAGAAATCCTTTAAAGACAATTATCAAATATTTAAGATCAGTGATAAAAAGTGTGCAAATTAAATGAAAAAAATGAACCAATGTATTTTAGACAAGCATTTGTTAGCTTGATATAATCAAACTTTCACCATTATGCAAATAACTCATAATGTCTGGATTCGATAAAGTAATTTTCTTAATAAAGGTGCCAATCAAAAGTATGTACTGAAATATCTACCAGAAATCTAGACTCACGAAAAAGCAGTAAATTGTAATTACTGTAATAAGAAAAATACTTGGCAATCAGTTAACATAACAGCCATTATTCACACACCCTCCTCCTCGCTGTACTGCATCTAATTGACCATTATTACTCATATTGAACATTTACTGGAAATAGAATTACACTTTAGTGTAAACAATACCATAATTTGCTTTAATATAAAGAGAAAGTTCATTGCTGGTTTATTTATTGCTTAATCAGATGACCTTAGCATAATTTGCTACAATAAAGAGAAAATTAAGTCCTGGCTTATTTAATGCTCAGTCTATGACCATATCCAATACCACAATTTTTAGATACATTTTGTATATTTCATTATGCTCTCACCCATACCATAAGGGCCAATCTCTCAGACTTTTGTGACTTTCTTGAAGTTCTTCGCATGCAAACATTTACTTTTTGATTTTCTGAATCTACATTAATATTCGGAACACTTAGTCTACGAATTTGTAATGGTGAGGAAAGATGTTTTATGAGTAACCAAGTTCTTTAAATACGAGTTAGAAAGAATCATAACTTGTTATAAAGTTGCCCACGCAATATCGTATTTACACTGAGCTAATGTCACATTTTTCCTGTGATGACTCACTGAATATCGATAACAGTTTTATTTGATTGCAAAATTCTGTCATCATAATAACAAGAAAAGAATGTGAATATATCATTGTAAACTGTTTTAAAACTGTTCATTTGAAAGAAAGAGGAACTTATCCTCACAAAAGACAGCTCTCGATGTTAACGCAAACATTTTGTTATTTGTATCAAAACCGTACTGCATTTTCAAACACAAAGTATTACATGTCAAAATCAAAGAAAGATAGGCTTAATTACGGCATCCTTGATTGATTTAATATTAAAGGTATCTGAAGAATTAATGAGCTTTTGATTTAACAAGTAGCATGACGAGTTGTTATACGAAAGAAAATATTTTCAGCATACAATTTGTAAGAGTTATCTTTTATTTTGTAATATGAGTGGAAGGATTAAAGGATGCAAAAGCAATGAAACCATAATACATCGAAATACTCAGTTTTATATGAGTAAAGTCTGTATTAACATGTCCTTGGTATTTTCTTTCTATTATTAGAAATTGTCATATTTATATACAAAACGTTTTGTGTTACAGGCGATTTGTTATTTAATTTGCTGTTACAAGCTCTATAGCCATGATAATTGTTTAGTTAAAAATAATTTATTAGGTTTGTTTTTGTAAATATGAATAGAAGATTTTTTTGCAGGAAGAAATGTCATATCCGAAAGGAAAATAGAGACATGCACAGAATTCCAAAGACCTCCCTTCAGCTTTTTGTGGAATACATAGTGTCATAAATGTTTGAAATTACTTCAGAGACTGAATATGTAGTGTCCTAAATGTCTGAAATTACTTCAAGAATAAATGTTTGGTGCCGGGATGGAGAATGTTTATCTTGTGATGTTTGTAACCTAGCAGGGCCTTCCGAAATATAGTGTAAAATCAATGTTCTGCTGGAATGCCCTGCTGGCAGAGAATCCTAGCAAGGCATTCCGAAATATAGTGTAAAATCAATCCCTGCTTGCAAAGCAACCTTGCAGGGCATTCCGAAACAAAGAATAAAATAACTCAATACTTCAAGTATAAGCAATTTCGGTTGATTGAAAAATTTATGTGGCATAAATCAAGTAAATTCAGAACTGCGTTGACAAAGTTCAGACTGTCTTCACACAACCTCGAAATTGAAATAGGTATAAAGGAAAGAAGATGTACGAAAAAATAATAAATAAACATGAATATGGATATCGTCATGAATTTAGGGGATCACAATGAAAATATGGGTTTATCCATTTTTGTGTTATCCTTAGTGTTGTTGTGCATGTCGTGGTATATTTAATATCATATATGATAATATATGTTATATATATATATTGTACATGATGTTAATGTCCATGTATGCTCTCCTAGCCAAAATCTATCTATCTATCTATCTATCTATCTATCCATCTATCATTTCTACAAGTATACTAATGAAGGAAATATCTTAAACCGTGCCACTGAAGATAGACAACAGAAAATGTAAGATCTAGTGAAAACTTACAAAGAACTAAATTCATCGAAATATTTCTTTTAAGGAACAATTAATTTCACTATTTCGCCACCGAAGATGAACCGAAATCATAGGTTGACATTTTATAATTATAGTTGTTCACCGTCTACTTCTTTTAAAGATTATCAACAAAAAAATATCAGATCTATAAATAAACGGTTCAACACTTTAAGCATAATAAATTAGGCTAAGGAACAGTCTAATGCATGGTCAGGTAATATCCAAATATTACGTAATTATAAATATTTGTGTTTGCTACCTTCACAATTTTCAAAATTATAATACAAGTTAACACGTGACCTATGATGTGTGTGTAGCGGCTATAAATGTGTTACACTTATGTTAACGGTAAATCTCCACCATTATGATAATCGCTCACTAAAACTCGTGCGATTTTGTCATTTAATGCGTGACCTTGCTCGTTCTTGCCGTCGTTTAGTGGTCATTGTTTGATCTAGCAGATGTACATGGTGCAGTAGTTGGTGATATTTCGATGTTTTGTTTGAAATTCGTCGTACTCAAACAGAGAAAAGGTAAACTTTTTGTTGTTGTAATACATTTTAATAATGCTAAATTATTAGAGTTCTATTAGACTATTACCTGCTTGCCCAAATAGTGATGTTATGCTATTTTACTAAATGTCATAGTGCATGAATGATTCTGTAAGAATATTATCTGTTAACAAATACTCGTGTCAAATCGACATATTTGTTGTGGCGAGGAGGTTACAATGGTAAAATATAAGAGACACAATGTATGGTGCTATCTCGAAGATGATTATATTGGTTAGAACCTGGAACGGAAGAAAAATTCACCACGAAAATTTAAGTCAAACTGCATGTTCTTGTTTTTGTTGTCAGTGGAAACATGTTGAATAATTGTCTTATGTATTTAGTAACGAAATTGGAATGGGTGAACATGATGACAAGTGGAATAGTTGAAGATGCTGTAACGATGGTGGAGACAAAGGGCACGTTGGTTGTTGGAGGAAGGCGGTGTGACAGAAATTGGAAGATGTTATTTGATGAGCTGATGAGTGTCGATGAAATTTACAGATGAGTAACACTTAGTATTTTTAAAAATAGAAGATTTTAGGAATCCAATTCCAAATGTAGTTCAAGTGAAATCTTAGTTAAAAGCTGCTCGCTTACGGTTTCAAAGCAAAGTTGACTTCTAAAACTCGGATAATTTTGTACATTTCAAAGATTTTTCGGGATATACTTTATTTGTTAGGTTACAACTTCTTCTTTGCCTGCTGCTTATTTTGCAAATGTTGAAGCCAAATAGTTTTATACTACTGGTTGTCTGTCTGTCCGTCCGTCCGTCTGTCTTTTGTTATATTAAGCGCACAAATTTCAATGAAAACCTTTTTCTGAAGATCATACTAGACAGATGTATATTTTAATTTCAAAAGTACCAACATAATTATCTTCTTTTAATTTACAATTTATTTTTGGAAAGATAACCCCTTAATATTAGGACATATAACATGTAATTAATTTATGGATCCGGAGTTACGCCCTTTTTACTACTTTGATAAAATACATGTATTTACGTTTCTTGTCGGCATCCATATCCAACATTTCATTTTGAATATTATACTCTACTGGCACATATTTCATCCGAGTTTAAGCTCACCTGAGCCTTTGGCTCATGGTGGTCTATTGTGACCAGTCTTTGTCCGTCGTCCGTCAACAATTTCATTCAAACGACATCTCCTCTGAAACCTCTGGGCCAAATTTGATGAAACTTGCCTGGGATGTTCCTTGCATGAAGCTCTACCAAAGTTGTTCAAAGAATTCAATTCCATCAAGAACTCTGGTTGCTATGGCAACTTAAAGGAAAAACTTTGAAAATCTTCTTGTCTGAAACCACAAGGCTCTTAGCCTTCAGATTTGGTATGTAGCATTGTCTAGTAGACTTCTATCAAGTTTGTTCAAATTATGCCCTTGGGGTAAAATTTGGTCCCACCCCGGGAGTGAATGGATTTTACATAGGCTTAAATAGTGAAACTTTAAAACTCTTCTTGTCTGAAACCGCAAGGCAAATTTGATGAAACTTGCCTGAGATGTTCCTCGCATGAAGCTCTACCAAAGTTGTTCAAAGAATTCAATTCCATCAAGAACTCTGGTTGCTATGGCAACTTAAAGGAAAAACTTTGAAAATCTTCTTGTCTGAAACCACAAGGCTCTGAGCCTTAAGATTTAGTATGTAGCATTGTCTTGTGAACCTCTTACAATTTTGTTCAAATTATGCCCCTGGGATCAAATTTGGCCCCGCCCCAGGGGTCAACTAATTTAACATAGTGAAAATTTAAAAATCTTCTTGTCTGAAACCACAAGGCCCTGAGCCTTAAGATTTGGTATGTAGCATTGTCGTGTGGACCTCTACCAAGTTTGTTCAAATTATGCCCCTGGGGTCAAATTTGGTCCCTACTCGGGACTTTACATAGACTTAAATAGTGAAACTTTAAAACTCTTCTTGTCTGAAACCACAAGGCCCCGAGATCTAAGATTTGGTATGTAGCATTGTCTTGTGGACCTCTACCAAGTTTGTTCAATTTATGCCCCTGGGGTCAAATTTGGCCCCGCCCCAGGGGTCAACTAATTTAACATAGTGAAACTTTAAAAATCTTCTTGTCTGAAACCACAAGGCCCTGAGCCTTAAGATTCGGTATGTAGCATTGTCTTGTGGACCTCTACCAAGTTTGTTCAAATTATACACCTGGGGTCAAATTTGGCCCTGCCCCGGGGGTCAATGGATTTAACATAGGCATCTATAGTGAAACTTTAAAAATCTTCTTGTCTGAAACCACAAGGCCCTGAGCCTTAAGATTTGGTACGTAGCATTGTCGTGTGGACCTCTACCAAGTTTGTTCAAATTACGCCTTTGGGGTCAAATTTTGCCCCTACCCAGTGGTCATTTGATTTTACATAGGCTTATACAGTAAAACTTTAAAAATCTTCTTGTCTGAATTCACAAGGCCCTGAGATCTAAGATTTGGTATGAAACAAGCTTTATCAAGCTTTTTCGAATTATTAGATTAGGTAAAGGTCACCGAGGCTAAAAATAGGTTTATATACTGTACCTCATTGAGCCTTCATTTAAAGACCAATATCTTTGATATTCGGTATATAGGATCCTTGCATGGACCTCTACCCATGGGTAGGCTTTTAGGTCACTGGGTCAAGGTCAAGGTCACCATAGCTTATGATAGATATTTCTACTTTCTGTCATAGAGCCTTTATTTATTGACTGATATTTTACATATTTACTTATTTATATTTACATTACTTATATATTTTCAATTAAAACATGAAATACTGCTTAACTGCAAACCTACAGCCAAAATACTCAGGTGAGCGATCTAGGGCCATCATGGCCCTCTTGTTTTTGTATTCATTTCAATACAGTTAACTGCAAGAAGTCAAGTTTCCTTTGCAGTTGTAAGTGGGCATCGTCGGATATCCACGGCCGATCCATTAACATTTACACATGTAATAATCAACCATGGGTATCCGACGTAATTGGGTAGCTTTTAATGTTTAAATGACATCGCACCATTGTAGCCAAATTTGCAGGTATCAACAGTTGAACCAGAAACCCTCTCCTGCTGTTTAGAAAGTATATTGTCAGCCAATGATCTGCCTGTGCCAATATTTGGGGCTTTTTGAGTCAGTGTCCTCTTGTTTGAAGGTAATTTTGTACATGGAAATCACATGAAACGACAAACCCCTAAACACCGAATGGACTGAAGTTCATGTCATATGGACACCAGTGTGATCATTTTTTTGCGTCTGTCCATCCACAACTGCCCAGGTTTACACCTGCTGGTTTAACTTATTACAAAACTTTAATATATGGGCAAAACAGGTACATTGCCTAAATCTGCGCATGTTCAATTTTCTGTGACAACGTTTTACCAACAGGTACTAAGAGATTAGTCTAAACGCTTAGCATTCACATGCTTTTAAATGAGCAGGCAAAATCAGAGAAAATAAGCTAAAAAATAACTGATTATCACAGAAATGTACCTGTTGAACTGCACACTGGTTACTTCACTTAATCAGGCAAGTTGCATCACTGCAAGAACTAAAATGAAGTTGATTTTATTTTTTGCCATTTTACTAGTTTAACAGGATTCAGTGTGGGATCCAGAAATTTTGAACTGGGTGTGAACAAAGTTAAAATTGCATCAAATAAGTTTTATATAAATTGCAGTCCTGTTCAGATTTTACAATCTGTCACTATGGTTTGTTTAAATGCAACATTATAATAGTTTGTATTTCTTTTACTTTAAAAAAATGGCATTGTGTTAAATACAAGAAATTGTACTCTGAATATGCCTGTGTTCATTTTCTATATGTAAGGTCGATGTTTATGCATTAGCTGAACATTTACACAAACATAGAGTAAGAACTGAGATAATATTTGGTTCAAAATATAACAATATTTAGCCTTTATTTCTAAAAATAAAATTTAGGAAAAAGAGATACATTAACAAGATAGGACCCATTTTTCATTACTCAGTAATTTTTTTCAAACATGAATCTACTCAGTCTAACTCCGGATATAGGGAAATGATAACTGGTATCCAACGATGTTTATGTTGTCTGTTACAATATTGACATTTAGATTTCAGTGGTACAGCTGAATTCTGTCTTCTTGTTATGTTAAGCAATTTTCATCTGCATATAAATTGAAGGTTATGGATTTGTCTCTTAATTGTCAATTAAATTTGACCATGAGTTTTGAAATTTCAGTATTTGATTAGTCAGAATTCCATTTTAGTGCACTTAAGTTAAATAAAATTCCCTTAAACAATGAAAAAAAAAATAATTGTGTGCACCTGTGTAATCTAATGGATGTTATTTTGTTTGAAAATTTTAACTTGGCATAAACCAGTAGTAATCATGAGGGTAACGGTAGTGACTTGTTTTGCATAAAGATACTTTCAAGAATCTAATAAAGTCTACTTGTCTGAAACTACTTGACCACGAGCTTTCATATTTAGCATGTTGAACTGTCTACTCGAATTACACCAGTATTGCATCTGAGGATATTATTGGTTAACTAGTTCCAATAGGGGGGGGGGGTGGGGATGGGTCACATATTTTACATTGAAATACATAAGAAAATGCACAAGAAAGGTTATTGTCTGAAACCACAGTGCCTAGACCTATCGTGTTTTGCATATTAAATTGTGTAGTTTCCTAAAATCATACCTCCTGGGATCAGTATTGGACCTGCCTCAGGCCCGGGGTTAATGTTTTATATTGGGGTAAGAGATCTTAAACCACAATGTCTAGAGTATTCAACTTTTTCTAAAGTCATGCCTATTGGATCATTGTTGAAGGAAATTGAAACTGTTTGTCAGGATTGCTCACCATAATGGGATGGTGTAAAGAGTGCAGGTTTCAGCTGGCTGGGATTAAGGTCAGGGTTGCACTTAGAGGCTGCTTGTCATATAATTGTATTGTGTGAATATTTTGTGTGTCTCGACTGCATCTGTTGAACTGCTTGAAGAAAACAAACAGTTTGACAGGAATGTTTACCATAAGATGATGTACAGAGAGCAGGTTTCAGCAGGCTAAGATCAAGGTGAAGGTCACATTTACAGGCCACATATTCCATATTGTATCTCTTGAACATCATGAAGGAAATTAAAAGTATTTGAAATTTTGTGTCCACTCTAGATCACTCCAACAGCTGGAAGGATCTTGAAATTATTTGTAAGAAAATTTTAATACACCGAGGTGATGTGCAGGGCACATGTTTTGGCCAGCTCAAGGATACAGAGGCCACTTGTCATACAGGTATAATCTTTAAATATCTCGTCTGCTCTGTATCTTTTGTACTGCTGAAGGTAAAACATGACTAGAATACTCATCAAGAAACAATAAACATTTTGAGCATTGCCACACCTTTAATTGACCTTCAATCATATATTGCCATACCTCCTTGTCCTCAGGTCACATATTTCCACATCTCAGCAGAAATCTTGTTTTTTATGGAATGAGAAATGTGGGAAGGTCACCCTTTGTTTTGCATGTTCTAGAAATATGTCTGTAAGTTTGTATTTCATCCTTAAAGAAGTTCCAACTTCTAGTTGGGTAATCATGGCCAATATTTGAACATGTTTCCTGGAAACTAGCTACATCTTTCTGAAATTTTAAAGCAGGCCAGTTTGCAAGTCTTGTTCGATCATATCTTGTGTGTTTTGCCGATGTTGAACAAAGTGATTGGCTAAGTAAATTATGTCTAACAAATGTATTTGGAAACAGTTTCCGTGGAAAGTATATTTTCCTAGATGAAAGCTTTCATGTTTTGAAGAATTTCACCCTCCTAAAAGTCTGTCTTTGAGGTCAGATGTTAATTTATGCATACTATCCAACTGATTCCTGAGAGGCAATTTTATTTTCTGTGTTCTGTTTTTGTGCAAAGTGTTATAAATCTGGTGACTGTCAAATAGTTTCATCATTATCTTCATGGTCATTATACTCACTCAAGCTTTCAACATCAAAATATACTTGGATTGCCTTATTTATAGCCAGACTCTGAAAGTGGTCTGCTGTACACAACAGTATCACTTCATGTACAACAAACTGACTTGGTTTATCCACAAAATACCCATTTACTTCTAGCAGTCCCTTCAAACTGTCACAGACTCTATCAGTCAAAGATTTTATAACATTGACTTCCACCCTTTTCCTTGAAATTTCTTTGAAAGACAACTAAAGGAGAGAATATCCATATCATCAAGTGAGTTATGAAACTGGAAGAGAAGCACTTTTTGAACAATCTCTTGCAGCTTCATAAAATGAAGTCTCTTTTACCAATGCCATGCACATGGCAGATTAAATATTGTTAATAATATATGCAGTATGGTAAAGATTCAGCCATCTCAATGAACTTCCACACAATTTATTTCTGGTATAGTGAGCAAGTTCTAGATAACATCAAGATGATAAGATCTTGGTGCTGAAGTGTGAGAGTACTTGAATATACTTAATATTGTTCTTATTTCTGGCACAGTTCTGGCTGCTTGAGATGTTGCCAAGACTATTCGGTGGGCTCTGTCTAACTTTGAGAATAACCTTTTTCAACAGTTCCGCTGTCATAACCTTGTTCAATTAGATCCAGTTCCTACCTTTTTGCTTATGTCTAGTCCCTTGCACCTAAGCTGCTTAATGTTCCTGGCATAATAATAGGATTTGTTTGTTTTTGAGAGGACAGTAACTATTCAGTCCTGATCAGTAACACATACCCAATTTTCATTGTCAACTCTTGACATCTTTATTTTACTCCTGTGTAGACGCAGTTTGTTGTTCATATACACTTCATGGAGTAGTGTATATAATTAATGCTCTCAGAATTAAGTCCTATTTGAGTTATGGCACAAAATGTTTGATTTCAGTTTAGCAGTTCTCTTTTGGCCAAGTATTGTGTATTTTTTCAGAAGATTTCACACAGCTTATTTCGAATTCTTATGAGTGTCCAAAGACCTTTCCTTCATTACAGTTAACTGCTAGCAAACATTCTTTAACTCAGAAGAATGAGAAAATTTGTAGTAACTATCTGTAAAAGCTTATACATGGTAACAGTTAATGAACAGTACAGTCATAAATGATGACACTAAAGTATCACTAGAAGTGAAAAAGATGCTCCTCATTCAGTGTATCAAATCGTCATGCATTAAAAAGTTATGGCCTTAAGATTAAAAAAATACAACAACATCTCAAAGCATATCATTTACCTTTATCCAAAAGACCTTAGTTGACGAAATATTTGACAGTGCCTTAAGAAAACAGCTTTACCTACCCTGTCTGAAAATGAAATTCCGACAAGAGAATGATTCTGTGCATTGAAATTACTTGGATTTATGCTCTGACTTATGAACTGAAGGAAACCATTACTATACTTATGTCTGTTCTTTAGGTGGGGGGATACAAGTACAGTAGTTCTTGTAAGTATGTTATTTGATGACTGCTGTTTTCACCTTGAAGTTAAAACTTTAACTGTCTTGAACATGATCAAGTATAGTGGTGTCATAAAGGTCAGTTTTTCAACTCCCCTGTGTCTGCTTTGATTGTAACTCCTCAAGCCTTGTTTCCAGAAAAATACAATCACTCTTGGGCTGATTTACATATTATGTATATGTGACATTTAAAAGTATTTGAAATTGTCAGCACTGAGTATTGTCGAATGCCAAACAATTGACACTCGGAATAGAGTAGGATTAAAAACCTTAGTGCAAACCATGCTGTATGTGATTGATATACATGATATTGCAGAGGGTAAGAATTCAGAAGGTTAAAGGCAAACATGTAAGGCAGTAAGCGATGTGATTATGGCTTGGTTATACAATTATAATTGTAAATCACAAGTAACAGAATCATTTAAAGTATGCCACATAGATGTTAGAGTAAAAACGTATGTTATATGTGTGCCAGCTCATAATTGGGATGTTAAAACACTTTCAGAAAATATATACATAAATGTTGAGCAAAAAGAATAGAATGAACCACACTTTGTTGAATTTTATTGTTAATACAATAAATATAAATGATTTAGATAAACTTGAAAGCAATTCTGCTTTAGATCACTTGTGTCAAGGATCTGCAGTTCTTGTGTATAGATAGTGAACAAGAGTGGTGATGTTCTACATATCATAATGTTAAACAAGTCCTGTTGCTTGCGAAACAAATGATTGGCAAAGTCCTTATCAAAAAACTTTACACAGCTTTTCCATAAAATAAGGTCAAACAAATCTATTTTGTTTTTACTTTGATGCTAGAGAACAATATCTGTGGACCTTTAAGTAAGTTTATTGAAAAAAAACTGTTTCCTTAATTCAATGTCAGTGTGAAACTGTTAAAGATTAAAACTGTGCTAAACATGTGATAGATCTGTTGTTGGCTGTGAAGATAGTGGGCAAGATCTTGTGAAACTGTTAAAGATTGTTGTGGTAAACATGTGATAGATCTGTTGTTGGCTATGAAGATAGTGGACAAGATCCTGTTCGCTTACACCACACAATTTATATTGTGCTCAGCATGTGATAGATCTGTTGTTGGCTGTGAAGATAGTGGACAAGATCCTTGGCACCTGTTAGTTTCAGTTTGAATACACTCCACTGCCCTTTTAGGGGCATCTACTTTTGACTGCCCTTTTCAGGGCATTGACTTCGAGCTCCCCTTTTCAGGGCACCATTTTTAACTGCCCTTTTCAGGGCATCAGTTCTTTACTGCCCTTTTCAGGGCATCATAATTCAACTGCATTTTCCAGGGCATTGACTTCCAGCTGCCCTTTTCAGGGCATCAGTTATTTACTGCCCTTTTCAGGGCATCATAATTCAACTGCATTTTCCAGGGCATTGACTTGCTGCTGCCCTTTTCAGGGCATCAGTCTTTTGTAGGTCACCATAAAAATATTCTTTTCAAAATTGTATCCTGTGTCTGCCTCTAGTATAAAAAGAGCAGAACTCTTTGAGGTAGGAAAAATGACCTAAGCTTATGTAATGTGTTAAGCACTTTTCTGAGAATTTTTTTCAGGCTTGAATGCAGCTTTACACAAAAATTTTGGCTTATATTTGGACAATGGAGGAAGCAGGTATTTTGTTCACTCTAAAATGTTGAACAAAACTGTGTTTTATTTTTATGAGATGACATCTCGGAATTCTTGTTCACTGTCTTGCAGTATTTGACAATATCTTTTGAACTAATTGTAACAGTTCCAAATTGTCCTTGTTTATCGAACTTTTTTAAATGAAAATTTATTGTCCATGGGAAAGAATTAGGAAACAGACTTGTTTTGTTAAAGTGTCATTATTATGTTATTTTTGATAAGTAATTCCGTTTTGGGCTTTATGAAATTGTGCACACATATTTTCGTTGCATGTCATACAAAAAGTATTTTTCATCTGTTTCTGCTTAATTGTGGCATGTTAAGTGTTACATAAAGTAAAGGTGACCTTGCAGGCATATTTTTGCCCTGCACAAGGTAACTGCAATGGAAGTGATGATGCTGTTGTATGCAAATTATGAAAGCTGTGAACTTGAAGTATTTGGTCGATAAAAATCACAAGAAAATTGACAAAAAACTTAATATATACATTTGTATATAGTTTATTCAAACATACATGAGGTCATACATGGTTATTACAGAAATAAAACTACATAAATTAGAAACACAAACTTAATTCCACATTCTTAAATTTTTGAGTCACAAATGCATTATGTAATAGAGCATTGTAAGGGCCAATATTCTGGTTGTTTAAGTCTAATAATAAGAGTTATTCATGCATCTGATAATAGTTACAGAAAAGTAGAAATGAATGCAACTAATTCATGGTGAAAGAATCACATTCCTTTCTTTGGAAAAGGTTTGGAAATTTTCAGCCAATTGGTAATACCTATAACCCCCCAAAATACAAGGGGTCACAACTCAGACCTTGTTGAAACTACTGTTGAAACTAATAGTGATAAACAGGGAATAACCGGAAACTGTCTAAATATACTTTTTTTGCAAAAAATGATCTTTCACAACGCAGGTCATATACAAACTAACTTACATTAGAAGACCTCTATGTAAATAAAAAACAGTTTTTACATCTTAGAAATAGTTGTTACCAAACTCACTAGACGCTTTGAATTTCCCTTTGTTTGAAGAAAAAGAACTAAAATTACTTTTTAATAGAATTTCAGTGGTGTACCTTCCTTTTTTAACTTTATCAAAGAAAAACAGATTATTGTTTAACTTCAAGAATATGGATGTACATATTGTCATTACATGGAAGCTTTATTGGCTTTATATCCTTAAATAGAAGGGGGCAGTCACAAGCTTCTTTCCAACAGAAAATGAGGAATTGGTTCCAATTTGGCAGCAAAATTTTCAAAAAATTGATATTTATCTTCCTAGCTACTAAAAACTTTAATTTTGATGAATAACCCTCAAATACTGGCCACTTAGACGTCCTGTTCTCCCAATTTCACATGATGGAATATCATTATTAAGTCCTTCCCAGTTTCCCAATGTAAAGCCCTTGTCTCCTTGTCTGTATATTTTTAATTGTGTGTTTCTTAAAATATTTCAGAATTTTACTCACAAGTAGGGCATACTCAGTCTGACTCCTTTTAACCTAGCTTTCGTGTAAGTTTATTTTTCATTTTCAGAAAACTTCATGTTCTTTTCAACTATCAGACTTAGAAGAGCATTTTGAACTGTTTCTTCCCATTCCTTTGTGGGTTCATTGCCAAGTTTTGACAGTTCATGTCCCATAAATGTAATCTGTCCATCCCAGATTGTCATTTTGCATGATTCAGTTTTTCATGTTTTTCACTGAACCTTTGAAATACATTTTTCAAGCATTGATTGTTTTGTTGTTTGTTTTACACATGAACAATCAAGTCACCCCCTAAATTTTCAGCCCTCTCAAAGTCTGCAAATACTTGTAAAATGATTTTCTGATAATGTTTTAAGAGTGGCATTGATGTTAAAGTTCACGTTTTTGTATTGATATAAGCCTGTATTAATCACAAAAGTTCTAATGTGTCATGGTGAAGGACAAAGCTCAATCTGAAGGAAAGTCATTGTCAAGTCAAATATACCATACACTTCAACTGCATTTCATTTTAACAGTTTTTACATGAGTATGATCTCTATTGTGCACATTTCTTCATCCATTTCCTGGATTTCCACATTTTTTCTACGAGGGTTTTACTCCTAATATGTCCTACAAAGCCACACTGAAGACACCTTTTATTCATGCTCGTATTGCCAGCTCTCTCTCTCTTGTGAAGCATGGAGTTTGGGTCTTGCTCCTTTCCTAACTTTATGCATTCACTCTACAGATGAAGTCCCCATTTTGAGACTTCTTTCCATCGTTTTTGATTGTGTTTCCACAAACTTCATGGTCAAAACAATTGTGTATTACTTTTCCACCTGCAGGTCTTTCCATTTCCTTCTATTTATGTGTTTTTCCACACTTAAGTGGGACAAAACACTGGTAGGTGGAAAATCACACATGCGAAGGTATCTGCAAGTTTTGTAATAATTTCAACTCATGGGTGATAAAACGTTTCCTGGACATAAATTTTATGGTCAGACGCATGGGACTGGAGTGTTCACATTGATGTTTATGTGGCATGATCTTCAGTCTATTCGGTGGAGGGGATCGTTCCATGTGGCTTTCATGTACGAAACTACCTTTCATTCATGAGGGTCCCAACTCTTGAGGTCCCTGATGTTGGTCTGTACAGACAATGAGCTGACTTTATGCTTTCTGGTATGATGTCCAACTTGATTCATTTATTAATGAATGTTTTAATATAACAATATAAGTATCTTCTATTTTCAGATTCAAATAGTGTGGTATCACATGATCATAACAATCTCTAAAGAAGAACGGAAATTTCAAATTCTAAAAGACTAAATTCTATCTTTCCTTTTTTCGTTTTAGGTTTTCATTATGCTGTTCATTTTTATTCATAATAATTAAGTAGCAACTTTAAACCATTCCTTATTGTTCTTGTTTCTAGTTAGTCATAAAATATGCTCTTTGCTTAGAGATTTGTCTGATCATGTGATTCCACATCCTATTTGCATGTCAGTTTATAAATTATATTGGAGTGACTTTACTAGAAAAATTTAAGCTTTATACAATTATTGCTTTTTTTCATCGCAGACTTTTTCCGCCAGCTGTGGGAGAGGTATAGCCTGATGACATCTGTTTTCGTGGCAATGCATTTCAAGCACAGAAAACATGTGCACAATCTGGTAAGTAATTTCTTGAATATTACATTTAGAAAATACTTTTCATTCATTAGGGGCCAAACTCTTACACATTTTAGAAACGAGTGTGATATTGTTCACTTTCTTTTTACTGCAATGCCTTT
Source organism: Cyclina sinensis (assembly GCA_012932295.1). NCBI lineage: Eukaryota > Metazoa > Mollusca > Bivalvia > Venerida > Veneridae > Cyclina > Cyclina sinensis. The sequence goes on along the minus strand of JAAONU010000017.1, from coordinate 19,724,855 downwards.
ACATTCCGATTACAGATTCTCAAGTAACCACTTGCCCCGTCTAAAAGATATTGAAATGACACCAAATTTTCATTTGTACTCAGGTGAACAATTAAGGGCCATTACGACCAGCTTGTTATCATTATATCAGTATTTGTATTTAAAAGGATAACTACCTGATTTGTTTGGTTCAAACTTAAATCTTCAAAAAAGATTATTTTCTTTTTCAGCAGTACCACAGTCCACTCTGGCATAATCAGTTTTACAGTTTAATTACACAGTAAAGTCCAGAGATTGATGATTCAGATGACTGTGCCTGACTGGAACTCTGACCAAACATTAAGATAATGCACAGGTACTTCCATAAAAATATTACTTTTTGTTGTTTTTTCACTACTTACTTTATTTGAAAATTCAATCATATTAAAAGTAACACAGACGTTTTATGGAACATTTTGACACATTAAGGCACAGTTCAGGGTTTTTAAATGCAGGAGTTTGAATGGAAAGTTGTTTTGCATATCCAGTAAGACATTTGAGAAAACATGTGGAAAAGCATAAACTGTTTCTTTTTTGCTTAACATTTTGTTATGCTTCCTGGCATTTAATTATTGATCTGTATGTAGGTATGTTAACCTTTCAGCTAGATAGACATGTTTCAGTCTCTAAAAATGCTAGTGGCTTGTTACTTTACACAAGAACCTACCTGCTCAAAAGTCATGAACCTTACGTGTACAGACCTTTTTACATCAGCTGTTTTCCTTATATGAACTTAGAAATAGGTTATTTTTAATCAAGTTAGATATTTACATATTTGCAAAAGGCAGCGGTATGAAACAACAGATTAAAATGCACTGATGTTAAAGTCATTAACTATAAACTTGACTTGGAAGAAATCCTTTTAAGGTTGATGAAGTGGTATTGGAATCGTCAGTGGTTGGGTTGTTGTCAGCCAGTGGATTAATGCTGAAAACGGATGTCTGCTACTTTACGGTAAATACAGCTTTGTTGTGTTTTTAAGATGACATTTTATTGCTAAATAAATAAAAAAGATGCAACTCTTGTATTTTAAACACACACTAAGCAGAGCAATATTGTACAGGGGAGGTGACTGAAAGTGCAAAAAATGAGAAAATGATATATGAAAATCTGTAATATAGATTTTGTTAATATTATGATATAATTTAATGAAACACTGCCGTTATTGGAATTACAGATGCATACTAAGCCTGCTGACCCAAATTTGTCAGTTTTTTTTTTTAAAAACAAAACTTTAATTTATTTTGTCTCTTCTTTCCTGCACATATCTATGTAGATGAGTGAGGTTTTAAAAAACAACAAATAGAGAAATAGTTAGCATGTGTAATTTAGACCTCTAGATTGAGGATTTAGTGTTTCTTTAGTGACTTAGACTAATGTCAAGCATTTTAGTGTTACTCAGAAGAAAATGTAATAAAAAAGATAAAAATATTTTAAAATAACCAATAGAGGGTGAAACCTTACAATTTAAAAATATGGAAAACTATGTAATTACAAGAAAGATCTTGTCAAAAAAAAATAAATAATAATCTAAGATTTGTATGATAATAAAAAAGAAATTGAGGTATGTTTAGGCATTGGAACAAATACTGTTGTGTGATGAAAATTGTAAACATTATGGTTTAAAAGCTATGACTATACTAGTGAAAGTATAGTTACCTTAGAGTGATGATTAAAATAATATTAATAATAACAATTATGATGATGATGATAATGATGATATGATAATAATGATAAAAAAAATAATTTTGATATAGAAAATAAATGTTATGAAATGAAGACTGTTGTAAGTAGTAGTAGTGTTGGATGCAGTATCAGTAAAATTTGTGGTGATGGTGTTGGTAATTGTGCTGGGTTGTGATGGTGTTGTTGATCATTGTGCTGGGTTGTGATGGTGGTGTTGATCATTGTGCTGGGTTGTGATGGTGGTGTTGGTCATTGTGCTGGGTTGTGATGGTGGTGTGATGGTGTTGTTGGTCATTGTGCTGTGTTATGATGGTGATGTTGATCATTGAGATGGGTTATGATAATGATGTTGGTCATTGTGCTGCGTAATGATAGCGTTATTGGTCATTGTGCTAGGTAAAATGGTGTTGTTGGTCATTGTGCTGAGATAAGATTATGTTGTTGGTCATTGTGCTGGGTTGTGATGGTGTTGTTGGTCATTGTGCTTGGTTGTAATGGTGTTGTTGATCATTGTGTTTGGATGTGATGGTGTTGTTGGTCATTGTGATGACTTGTGATGGTGTTGTTGGTCATTGTGCTTGGGTGTGATGTGTTGTTGGTCATTGTAATTGGGTGTGATGGTGTTGTTGGTCATTGTGATGACTTGTGATGGTGTTGTTGGTCAGTGTGTTTGGTTGTGATGGTGTTGCTGGTCATTGTGCTTGGTTGTGATGGTGTTGTTGATCATTGTGCTGGGTTGTGATGGTGTTGTTGGTCATTGTACTGGGTTGTTATGGTGTTGTTGGTCATTGTGATGGCTTGTGATGGTGTTGTTGATCAATGTGCTGGGTTGTGATGTTTGTGTTGATTACTGTCCTGAGTTTTGTTTGTGGTGTTGATCATTGTGCTGGGTAGTGATGGTGGAATTGGTCATTGTGCTGGGTTGTGATGGTAGTGTGGTTCATTGTGCTGGGTTGTCATGGTGGTGTTGGTCATTGTGCCGGGTTGTGATGGTGCCGATGGTCAATATGCTGGGTTGTAATGTTGTTGTTGGTCATTGTAATGGATTGTGATGGTGTTGTTGGTCATTGTGCTGGGTTGTGATAGTGTTGTTCGTCATTATGCTGGGTTGTGATAGTGTTGTTGGTCATTGTGGTGGGTTGTGGTGGTGGTGTTGGTCATTGTGCTGGGTTTTGATGGTGTTGTTGGTCATTGTGCTGGAATATGATGGATTTGTTGGTCATTGTGCTGTGTTAAGATGGTGTTGTTGGTCAATGTAATGGATTGTGATGGTGTTGTTGGTCATTGTGCTGGGATATGATGGTGTTGTTCGTCATTGTACTGGGTAGTAATAGTGTTGTTGGTCATTGTGTGGAGTTCTGATGATGGTGTTGGTTATTGTGCTGGGTTGTGGTGGTGGTGTTGGTCATTGTGCTGAGTTTTGATGGTGTTGTTGGTCATTGTGCTGGATTATGATGGTTTTGTTGGTCATTGTGCTGTGATGGTGCTGTTGGTCATTGTGCTGTTTTATGATGGTGTTGTTGGTCACTGTGCCGTTTTATGATGGTGTTGTTAGTCATTGTGCTGTGTTATGATGGTGTTGTTGGTCATTGTGCTGGGTTGTGATGGTGGTGTTGGTCATTGTGTGGGGTTGTGATGATGGTGTTGGTCGATGTGCTGGGATGTGGTGGTGGTGTTAGTCATTGTGCTGGGTTTTGATGGTGCTGTTGGTCATTGTGCATGGTTGTGATGGTGTTATTGGTCATTGTGCTGGGTTGTGATGGTGCTCATGGTCATTGTGTTGTTTTATGATGGTGTTGTTGGTCACTGTGCTGTTTTATTATGGTGTTGTTGGTCATTGTGATGGGTTATGATGGTGTTGTTGGTCACTGTGCTGTTAAATGATGGTGTTGTTGGTCATTGTGATGGGTTATGATGGTGTTGTTGGTCATTGTGCTGTTTTATGATGGTATTGTTGGTTATTGTGCTGTTTTATGATGGTGTTGTTGGTCATTGTGTTGTTTTATGATGGTGTTGTTGGTCATTGTGATGGGTTATGATGGTGTTGTTGGTCATCATGATGGGTTATGATGGTGTTGTTGGTCATTGTGATGGGTTATGATGGTGTTGTTGGTCATTGTGATGGGTTATGATGGTGTGTTGTTGGTCACTTTGCTGTTTTATGATGGTGTTGTTGGTCACTGTGATGGGTTATGATAGTGTTGTTGGTCATTGTGCTTGGTTATGATGGTGTTGTTTGTCATTGTGATGGGTTATGATGGTGTTGTTGGTCATTGTACTGGATTGTGATGGTATTGTTGGTCATTGTGGTGGATTATGAAGATGTTGTTGATCATTGTGCTTGATTGTGATGGTGTTGTTGGTCATTGTGATTGATTGTGATGGTGTTGTTGGTCATTGTAATGGACTGTGATTGTGTTGTTGGTTATTGTGTTTTGTTATAATAGTGTTGTTTGTAATTGTGTGGGGATGTCATGGTGTTGTTGGTCATTACTCGTGGATTTAGCGGTGTTGTTAGTCATTGTGCTGGATTATGATGGTGTTTTTTTGTGCTTTTATTTGATGATGTTGTTAGTATTTGTGTTTATATTTGATGTTTTTTGTCGATGTAGTCTTGTTGCTTTTTTTCATGGATGTTTTGTTGTTGCTTGTTATTGTGCTAGTATGTGATGGGGTTTTAATTTTTTTGCTGGGATATGATGATGTTGTTTGTTGTAACCCTGGAATGCAATGATTTTGTTAGTTTTTATGCTGGTTTGTGATGCTGTTGTTAGTTATCTGCTGGTGTTTGATTGTGGTGTTAGTTATTTTGCTTGTATGTGATGGTGCTTTTATTATTTTGCTGGCATGTAATAGTGTTGTTAGTTATGTTGTTGGTATGTGATGGTGCTTTTAGTTATTTTGCTGGTATATGATGTTGGTGTTAGTTAAAGCGCTGGTATGTGATTGTTTTGTTAGTCATTGCGCTTGGACTTGATGTTGTTGTTTGTCGAAGTGTTATTGTTGGTGTTCTTTTCGTATGGATGTTTTGGTGTTGTTGGTCTGTGTGCTAGATTATTATGGTGTTGTTTGTCATTATGCTGGATTGTGGTGGTGTTTTTTTGCATAGATGCTTATTTGGTGTTGTTGGTCATTGTGCTGGGATGTGATGATGTCGTAAATCATTGTGCTGGTTGTGATGGTGTTGTTGGTCGATGTGCTCTTGATGTTGTTTTGTTTGCATGGAAGTTTTGGTGTCGTTGTTATTGTGCTAGTATGTGATGGTGTGGTTAGTTTTTTTTGCTGGGATATGATGGTGTTGTTTGTTGTTAGGCTGGATCGATTGTGTTGTTAGTTTTATGCTGGTATGTTATGAAGTTTTAATTTTTATGCTGGTTTGTGATGGTGTTGTTTGTTGTAGTGCTGTTATGTAATGATATTGTTAGTTGTAGTGCTGGTATTTGACAGAGTTGCTGTTTATTTTGCTGGCATGTGATGGTGTTCTTTGTCGTTGTGTTCTGATGTAGATTAGACATCGTGATAGTGTATTTGTTCATTGTGTTTTATTTTAACAATCTTGGCATTGTTTCGGTCTTAGTAGTCATAATGGTCTCTGTGATTATGTTTATTTCATTGTTTTTGTTGGAAGTTGTTGTAATGTTGTTGTTAATATCCTTGCATTGTATAGGTCTTCATGTTTTCAGTGTTTGCTGGTTTTGGTTGTGTCGTCATGGTGGTCCTCTGTTTTGTGTTGTCCTGATGATTATTCGTCTCTGGCATGTTTTGTTCATCATCTAATTGACTGTAGTTAATGTTTTTGCAGTAACTTTTTGTTGAGATGGGTGTTAGGATTTTAGGTGATATTATTGTTTTCATGTTCTTGTTTTTCAGCAAGTCTTATCTTGTAGGTTATGGTAGAATTTAACTCAAAAAGTCCGTAAAGATGGAGTGAATTGTAATGATGATGATGCTGATGATAATAATAATAATAAGAAGAAAATAATAAGGATAAGAAATGATGAAGAAAACAAGAAAATAGTGTAACAAGTACATTGTATAAACGAACAGTTGTTTACCAAAATTATGAGTGACTATGACACAGACAGTATCTTCTCATTATCGAGATTTCTAGTCGAAGCATTTGAGTCAAGGAATTCATTGTGTACTGATAAATGAATATGTGTTTACGGATGTTGTTTAACCTTTGGTATATTAAGCGCAAAATATTATATAGACAGCGTTATTAACATAGTATTCTAATATCTATATCTTCACCACTTGCTTAAATTGCGAACATATGTTATTAAAATTTAGTACAAGATTCTAATTCGCCAAGATTTACTTGTATGCTATTTTGTACATATAAAACAAAATGTGTTGTATATTTAAAATTGAGGTTAAATTGTCTCAGTCTATATAGCGGTAACACTTTAAAATGTTTGCATACATTAGTTACATCTAGATCAATATATTTTGTTGCAAACACGTGTTATTAAAGTATATGATCCTAAAAACCCAAGATTTACTTGTACATTGTTTTGTACTTAACTAAATGTGCTGTATACATCAGATTGATGTTTAATAGCCTCAGTATATTTACTGCAATATATTATAAAGACAGCGTTATCAATAGTACGTAAACTTAATATTTCTAAATTGTTAACATACATCAATTTACATCCACATCTATATATTATGTTACGACTTGCTTAAGTTGCTATAACGTGTTGTTAAATTTTAGTATGTTTGCATACATCAGTTTACATCCACGCCGACAATTCGAACATTTATGATTTAAACATAGAAAGTTTTATCTTATTAAATGTTTTAACATGCTACATTATAAATCAAGGCCATGTTGAATATATTTTTGGCCGGAGGCCTTACACTACGAATAAATCATTGTTGTTGTTGTTATAAAGTAAAATGACACCAGTTATCTGCTGCATAAAATATTCATAATCAAAATGTGAAAACATAGTCTTCTTGGTTTTTAAAGATAAATTAAATCAGATGGGTATTTTCTAGAAAGTCACACAGCAGAAAAGAGAAAAACTCAATTACAAATTTTGCAAACAAGGTATAAAGAGTAGACAGCAGAAAAAAAACAATTGTTTTAAATAAATGAAACATGAGTGACAAAATTGACAATGCACAGATAAATTAAGTTGTCTTTATCTTCATAAGACTAATGGTCTGTCTTTGCCTTCTTGTAAATTAATCTTTGCCATAAATAAAACTAGTGGTGATCCCTATGTGCCTTTTGCTTAATAAAACTGATCCTCCTTCTTCTTTTTCTCAATATGAGCAGTGATCTTATGTTCCAGCTTATTGTTTAAAACTATTATAGCTGTCTTGTACATTCATGTTAATCGTAAATCACATTTTGTTCTGGAGTAGCTTTACATTTTCATCTGAGATGGCTTAACATTTTAGAGAAGAAATAATCAATGAAAAATCACAACCCGGATGCGATCACTTTAAATATTGCTATAGAAACATTAATTCTTACTTTGTTTCCTGTCCTTGATTTCTGTATTTCAGGTGCAGCTGACGATAACAAAGAACAAGAATGGTTCAAGATAAATGCTATTATAAAGATAGATTAATAAAAATAAATAAACAGGGCAAGTGATTGGGTGGGCACTAAGAGTTGTGTTAGAGTGTTGAATAAGTATTGACTGAATGAATTAGTGAGTGAAGCGAAATGCCCCTTACATATATTGACATCAACTTTCGTCACCAATGCAAAATAACCCAATTGATTGTTTAACTATGTAAGAGTATTATCTTTTTCCTTTGACGTCAACATGGAAATAGCTTGTAGAAGTATTGTCTACTTTCCAGTGATGTCATCAGCAAAGGGAATCTCATTTGAATTTTGTAAGATAAAAAGTAATGTCCCCTCTTGACGTCATCATCAAAGAAAAAAACACCCACTCATTTTTAGCTCGACTTTTTTCGAAGAAAAAAATCGAAATATTGCTACAGTCATGGTGTCGTTTTTTTATTCCTTTATAGATTGCCTTCTTACTTGACCACAACAATCCTTTGGACAAGACCTTCAAGAACACCAGACTAAACTTGACATTGACTTACAAATGACATTCATCTTCATGGTCAAATTATTAAATTTAGCAAAAATTAAACATAACTTAATTATTAATAGGTGGATTGTCTTCATATTTGGACAAAACAACCCTTTGGACAAGATCTTCAAGCGGACCAGATTGAATTTGACCTTGACTAAAAAATGACCTTCAACTTCAAGGTCAAATTATAGAATTTTGCTAAAATTTGAATATATTTGTTATTTGTAGTTAGATTTTATTCATACTTGGACAAAACAACACTTATGATTATTCCGACATTATTTTTTTTCAGGTTTGACCTTGATCTTAAAATAACCTTCACATTCAAGGTCAGATTATTGAATTTTGATAAAAGTGGCCATAACTTAGTTGTTTATGGTTGGTTTTGATTTAAACTTGGACAAAACAACACTTATGACAAATCCGACATTATGATCCTTTCAAAAATGATTTTGACCTTAAAATGACCTTCACAGTCAAGGTAAAATTATTGAATTTTGCTAAAATTGGCCTAAACTTTGTTGTTTATGGTTGGAGTTGATTCATACTTGGACAAAACAACGCTGACGACAAAACCGACATGTTGAATAACTGAGGTATGACCATGACCTAAAAATGACCTTGACCGTCAAGGTCAGATGATTGAATTTTGCTAAAATTGTATCTTTCTCATTTATTTATAGATTTGATTCATACTTAGAGAAAACAACACATATGACAAATCGGACATTATAGTTATTTCAGGTTTGACATTGACTTTTAAATGACATTGACATTCACGGTCAAATTATTGAATTTTGTTAAATTTAGTCATAACACACAACACTTATGACAAAGCCCACATGTTAAATTATTCAAGTATGACCTTAACTTAAAATGACCGTGACCGTCAAGGTCAAATTATTGATTTTTTTTAATTGTCATAACTTTATCATTTATTTATGGATTTGATTCATCTTTGGATAAAACAACATTTATGAGAAATCCGACATTATGATTCTTTCATGTATGACCTTGATCTTGAAATGACCATGACAGTCAAGGACAAGTTATTGAATTTTGCCACAATTTGCCGTAACTTAGTTATCTGTTGTTGAATTTGATTCATACTTGGATAAAACAACACTTATGACAAAACCGACATCTTGAATAACTCAAGTTTGACCATGACCTAAAAATGATCTTGACTGTCAAGGTCAGATGATTGAATTTTGTTTAGATTGTCATAACTTTGTCATTTATTTGTGGATTTGATTCATACTTGGACCGTGCAATACTTATTACAAGTCCGACATTTTGATTTTTTCAAGTATGACCTTGACTTAAAAAATGACTATCAAGGACAGTTATTGAATTTTCCTAAAATAGCCAATTTTTTGTTATTTATGGACGGATTTGATATATACTGGGAAAAAACAACACTGAGAATAAAACAAATGTGTTGAACATTTCAAGTATTACATTGACCTTTAAATGACCTTGACATTGCTTAACTTCTATATCTCTATATCTTTGTAATTAATGGCTGTAGTGTCTACATGCTTTGACATAACTACCTTTTAGATAATACTTCCAAAGAAGGTAACGGTTTAACTGAACTTGACCTTCCCTTAAAGGACAAATTTCTGAATGTTGCTAAAATTTGCCATAATATGTTATGTATGGATAAATTTGATATTTATATTTCCAAATGATGTTTCATTTGAAATTCTTTTACCACAATGAACATCCTCTGGTGTCTTTGCTTTTAAAAAGAGGAAAAAGTCTAGCGTGTCCCCGCTTGCGGTGGCTCTTGTTTGAAGAGGTATTGTCCCCTTTCCCATGACGTCATTACCAAAGGGAAATAATCTCAGATTAGATCGTTTCAGATGATGAAGTACTTCCCTATTTCCGTGACGTCATCACTAAAGGGAAATAATCCCAACTGATTTGTTTAAAATTTAGGGGTATTGTCCCCTTCCCCGTAATGTCATCACCTAAGGGAATTAATCGTGTATTTAATTTTTGTCAGATTAAGAAGTATTCAACTATTGTCCCCTTTCCCGTGCGTCATCGCCAAAAGAAACCCAAATTTTCATTTTAAGAATATCGTCCCCTTCCCCATAACGTCATTACCAAAGGGAAACAACTTCTACTTTGATATTTGTCCCCAGAGTATTGTCCCCTTTCAAATTACGTCATCATCAAAAATAAAAATTGCTGAATTTGATTTTTGTCAGAGGTAGGAATGCTGTCCCCTTTTCCATGACGTCTCCAGCAAAGGGAAAGATCACTTTACTATGAAGTCATCATTAAAGGGAAATAATCCCAAATTTAATTTTTATAAGACGCAAGAGTATTATCCCCTTAACTTTGACGTCAACATCTAAGGCAAATAACCTCAACTTTCATTGAAAGTGTTGTTTGTCATTGTCCTGGGATGTAATGCAGTTGTTGGACATTTTGCTGGGTTATGATATTGTTGTTGGACATTGTGCTGGGATTTGATGGTGGTGTTTGTCATTGTGCTGGAATGTGATGGTGGTGTCGGTCATTGTGCTGGGATGTGATGGTGGTGTTTGTCATTGTGCTGGGTTATGATGTTTTTGTCGGTCATTGTGTTGTGATGTGATGGTGTTGTTGGTCGTTGTGCTAGGTAATTATTTTGGTGTTGGTCATTGTGCTGGGTTATGATTGTGGTTTTGGTCATTATGCTGGGATTTGATGGTGGTGTTGGTTATTGTGCTTGGTTATGATGGTGTTGTTTGTCTTGGTGTGGGGATGTGATGCATTTGTTGGACATTGTGCTGGGTTATGATAGTGTTGTTTGTCATTGTGCTGGGATGTAATGCAGTTGTTGGACATTTTGCTGGGTTATGATAGTGTTGTTAGTCATTGTGCTAGGATGTGATGGTGGTGTTGGTCATTGTGCTGGGATGAGATGGTGGTGATTGTCATTTTGCTGCGTTATGATGTTGTTGTTGGTCATTGTGTTGGGATGTGATGGTGTTGTTGGTCGTTGTGCTGGGTTATGATGGTGGTGTTGGTCATTGTGCTGGGTGATGATGCTGGTGTTGGTCATTATGCTGGGATATGAATGTGGTGTTGGTCATTGTGCTTGGTTATGATGGTGTTGTTAGTCATTGTGCTTGGTTATGATGGTGTTGTTTGTCATTGTGCTGGGTTATGATGGTGGTGTTGGTCATTATGCTGGGATATGAATGTGGTGTTGGTTATTGTGCTTGGTTATGATGATATTGTTTGTCATTGTGTGTGGATGCGATGGTGTTGTTGTTTTTGTGCATACTTTTGATGGTGATGTTGGTAATTGTCCTGGGATTTGACGGTGTTGTTGGTCATTGTGCTGGATTTTGATTGTGTTGTTTGTTGGTGTGCTGGAATGTGATGGTGTTGTTAGTAATGGTGTTTATATTTGATGGTGTTTTTTGTCAAATTATTCTTGTTGCTTTTTATGCATGGATGTTTTGGTGTTGTTTGTTTTTGTGCTAGTATGTGATTTTGATTTTAGCTATTTTGCTGGGATATGTTGGTGTCGTTTGTTGTGACGCTGGAATGGGATGATTTTGTAAGGTATTATGCTCGTTTGTGATGGTGTTGTTAGTTATTTGGCTGGTATGTGATGGTGTTTATATTATTTTGCTGGCATGGGATAGTGTTGTTACTTATGCTGTTGGTATGTGAAGGTGCTTTTAGTTGTTTTTCTTGTATGTGATTGTGTTGTTAGTCATTGCGCTTGGACTTGATGGTGTTGTTGGTCGAAGTGTTCTTGTTGGTGTTCTTTTTGCATGGATGTTATGGTGTTGTGAGTCATTGTGCTGGGTTGTGATGGTGTTGTTGGCCATTGTGTTCTTGTTGTTGTTCTTTTTGCATGGATGTTTTAGTGTCGTTGTTATTGTGCTAGTATGTAATATTAGTTATTTTGGTAAGATGTGATGTAGTTGTTTGTTGTTAGGCTGGGATCGATGGTGTTGTTAGTTTTTATGCTGGGATGTGATGGTGTTGTTAGTTTTTATGCAGGTTTGTAATGGTGTTGTTATTTTTTATACTGGTTTGTGATGGTGTTGTTTGTTGTAGTGCTGTTATGTTATGATATTGTTAGTTGTAGTGCTGGTATTTGACAGAGTTGCTGTTTATTTTGCTGGGATGTGATGGTGTTGATAAATATATTGCTGTGATGTAATTTTGTCTTTATTTATTATGCTGGGATGTGATGGTGTTCTTTGTCGTTGTGTTCTGATGTAGATTAGACATCGTGATAGTGTATTTGTTCATTGTGATTTATTTTAACAATCATGCCATTGTTTCGGTCTTAGTAGTCAAAAAGGTCTCTGTGGTTATGTTTATTTCATTGTTTTTGTTGGAAGTTATTGTAATGTTGTTAATGTCCTAGCATTGTTTTCATTGTTTGCTGGTTTGGGTTGTGGCGTCATGGTAGTCCTCTGTTTTGTGTTGTCCTGATGATCATTCGTCATGGGCATGTTTTGTTCATCATCTCATTGACTGTAGTTAATGTTTTTGCCGTGATTTTTTGTTGAGATGGGTGTTAGGATTTTAGTTGATATTGTTGTTGTCATGTTCTTGTTTTTTAACTAGTCTTATCTTGTAGGTTATGGCATTAAAAGTTCATAAAGTATAAGTGAATTATAATGATGATGATGATGATAATAATAATAATAATACTAATTATAATAAGAAAATAATAAGGATAAGAAATGATGAGGAAAACACGAAAATCGTGTAACAAGTACTTTGTTATAAATTAAAATGGCATTAACATTTACCTGGTGCATAAAATATTCATAATTTAGATGTGAAAAGGTTTTTAAAGATAAATTAAATCAGATGGATATTTTCTAGCAAGTCACACAGCAGAAAAGAGAAGAACCCAATTACAAATTTTGCAAACAAGGTATAGACAGCAGACACCAGAATTTTTTTTTAAAACAAATGTAACATGAGGGACAAAATTGACAAGGCACACTGTCAGATAAATTGTTGTCTTTATCTTCATAAGTCTAATGGTCTGTCTTTGCCGTTTGTAAATTAATCTGTGCCATAAATAAAACTAGTGATCCCTCTGTGCCTTTTGCTAAATAAGACTATTGATCCTTCTTCTTTTTCTCAATATGAGCAGTGATCCTATGTTCCAGCTTATTGTGTAAAGCTATTATAGCTGTCTTGTACATATATGTGAATCGTTATTCACATCTTGTTCTGGAGTAGCTCTACATTTTCTTCTGAGATGGCTTAGCATTTCAGAGAAAAAGTACACAATAAAAAATCACAACCCGGATGCAATCACTTTATATATTTCTATAGAAACATTAATTCTTACTTTGTTTCCTGTCCTTGATTTCTGTATTTCAGGTGCAGCTGACGATAACAAAGAACAAGAATGGTTCAAGATAAATGCTATTGTAAAGATAGATTAATAAAAATTAATAAACTGGGCAAGTGATTGGGTGGGTACTAAGAGTGTTGTTAGTGTTGTTGAATAAGGATTGGCTGAATGAATTAGTGAGTGAAGCAAAATGCCCCTTACATAAATTGATATCAACCATCGTCACCAATGAAAAATATCCCAATGGATTGTTCAACTACGTGAGAGTATTATCTTTTTCCTTTGACGTCAACATGGAAATAGCTATTTTAGATGTAAAAGTATTGTCGCTTTCCTATTATGTCCTTTTTTGTCTTTTAATTTGGTATTTCTAAAATGTAGAAGTATTGTGCACTTTCCAATGACGTCATCAACAAAGGGAATCGCATTTGAATTTTGTAAGATAAAAAGGTAATGTCCCCTCTTGACGTCATCATCAAAAAAAAAACACCCAATCAATTAAGCTCGACTTTTTTCGAAGAAAAAATCGAGTTATTGCTACAGTCATGATGTCCTTTATGGATTGTATTCATACTTGGCTACAACAACCCTTTGGACAAAACCTTCAAGTAGACCAGACTAAACTTGACCTTGACTCATAAATGGCATTCATCTTCAAGGTCAAATGATTGAATTTTGCTAAAATTAGACATAACTCTATTATTAATAGGTGGATTGTTTTCATACTGGGATACAACAATTTTTTTGACAAGGTCTTCAAGTAGACTAGACTGAGTTTGACCTTGATTCATAAATGACCTTCACCTTCAAGGTCAAATTATTGAACTTTGCTAAAATTGGCCATAATTTTATTTATGGTAGGATTTGATTTATAGTTCGATAAAACAACACTTATGACAAATCCGACATTATGATTTTTTCAGGTATGACCTTGACCTTAAAATGACCTTCACAGTCAAGGTCAAATTATTGAATTTTGCTACAATTTTTCTGTAACTGTTTTTTGTTGTTGGATTCGATTCATACTTGGACAAAACAACACTGATCACAAAGCCGACATGTTGAATAACTCCAATTTGGCCATGACCGAAAAATGACATTGACTGTCAAGGTCGGATGATTGAATTTTGCTTAAATTGTCATAACTTTGTCATTTATTAATGAATTTGATTCATACTTGGACCTTACAATACTTATTACAAATCCGAGATTTTAATTCTTTCAAGTATGACCTTTAAAAATGACCTTGACGGTCAAGGTCAAATTATTTAATTTTCCTAAAATAGCCAATTTTTTGTTATTTATGGACTGATTTAATCTATACTGGGGCAAAACCACACTGAGAACATAACAATCGTGTTGAACATTTCCAGTGTTACCTTGACCTTTAACTGACCTTGACATTTCTCTGTATCTTTGTTATTCATGGATGTAGTGACATAACTACCTTTTAGACAATATCCCAAAAGACGGTTCAACAGAACTTGACCTTGACCTTTAAGGTCAAATTTCTGAATGTTGCTAAAATTTGCCTAACTTTGTTAGGTATGGATAATTTGATTATTATACTTCCAAATGATGTTTCATTTGAAATCCTTTTACCACAATGTGCTTCCTCTGATTTGTTTGCCTTTGGAAAGAGGAAAAAGTTTGGCGTGGCCCCGCTTGCGGTGGCTCTTGTTTGAAGAAGTATTGTCCCCTTTCCCGTGACGTCATTACCAAAGGGAAATAATATCAGATTTGATCGTTTAAGATGTAGAAGTATTTTCCCTATTCCCGTGACGTCATCACCAAAGGGAAATAAACCCAATTGATTTGTTTAAAATGTAGGAGTATTGTCCCCTTCCCCGTAATGTCATCACCAAAGGGAATTAATCATGTATTTGATTTGTGTAAGATTAAGAAGTATTGAACTATTGTCCCCTTTCCCGTGAGTCATCGCCAAAGGAAAATGACCCCAAGTTTTTAATTTTTTGCCAGTATATCGTCCCCTTCCTCGTGACCAAAGGGAAACAACCTCCATTTTGATTTTTGTATCAACAGTATTGTCCCCTTTCAAATGATGTCATCACCAAAGATAAAAACTGCTGAATTTGATTTTTGTCAGAGGTAGGAGTGTTGTCCCCTTTCCCCATGACGTCTCCAGCAAAGGGAAAAATCACTTTACTATGACGTCATCATTGAAGGGAAATAATTCCAAATTTAACTTTTATAAGACGCAGTAGGATTGTCCCCTTTGTTCCCTTTACTCTAACGTCAACATCTAAGGGAAATAACCTCAACTTCTATTCTTCGTTAGAGTATTGTTCCCTTTAACCAAAGATAAGTAATCCCAACCTTCAATTTGATTTTCGTCCCCAGAGTATTATCTCCTTTCATAAGACGTCATCATCAAAGAGAAAAATTGCCGCATTTGATTTTTTTTTCAGATGTAGGAGTGTTGTCCCCTTTCCCATTACGTCTACAGCGAAGGGAAAAATCACTTTACTATAACGTCATCATTGAAGGGAAAAATCCAAAATTTAATTTTTATAAGACACAGGAGTATTGTCCCCTTTATTGTGACGTCAATCTAAGGGAAATAACCTCAACTTGCATTCTTCGTTAGAGTATTCATCTCTAAAGATAAATAATCACAAATTCATTTTTGTATGATGTAGGAGTAATGTCCACTTTCCTGTGACGTCATTACCAAAAGGAAGAAGTCCCATATTTAATTTTTGTAGGATGGAGTATTTTCCCCTTTTCCATGAAGTTATCCTACAAGAGAAAAATTACCCCCACTTTCATGTTGTAAGAGTATTGTCGCATTTCCCGTGACGTCATCACCAAAATAAAATAAATTCCACTTTTATTTTTGTCAGAGTATTGTCCCCTACAAATGGCCGCATCACCAAAGAGGAAACAAAAACGCTGAATTTGATTTTTGTAAGATGAAGTTTTGTCCCCTTTTCCTTTACATCACCAGCAAAGGGAAATAACTCGCACTCATTTTTATACATTTTCCGATGACGTCATCGAAGGGATACCATCCCAAATTTAATTTTTGTAAAATGCAGGATTATATTTTCCATTTTCTGAGGCGTCATCATCAAATGAAAATAACCCCCAATTTTATTGTTAGAGTATACTCCCCTTTCCCATGACGTCATCACTAAAGGGAAAAAGTCCCAAAATTAACTTTTGTAAGATGGAGTATTCTCCCCTTTACCAGAACGTTTTAATGAAATCAAAATGAGAAGGAGAAGAATTTTATAAGACAATGTCTTTCGTTCTTATCCTTTTCATTATGAATATTTGTTTGCTGTCTTGTGTATATATTGTAAAATATAAATTGTAAATATTCTGAGAATAAAATATGTTTAAACTAAATCAAAATGACACCACTTTCAACTTAGTAAGAGTATTGTCCCATTTCCTGTGACGTCATCACCAAAGAAAAATAACTTCTACTTTGATTTTTGTTAGAGTATTGTCCTCTGTCAAATGACGTCATCACAAAAAAGGAAAAATGCCGAATTTGATTTTTGTAAGATGTAGAAGTGTTGTCCACTTTTCTGTGAGGTCAACAGCAAAGAGAAAAAATAGTCACTTCGATGACATCATCATCGAAGGGAAATTATCGCAAATTATTTTTTTGCAAAACGCAGGAGTATTGTCCCATTTCCCATGACGTCATCATCAAAGGGAAATAACCCTCAATTTCTTTCTTAGAGTAAATTGTCCTTTCCCGTGACGTCATCAACAAAGGGAAATTATCCCAAATTTATTTTTTTCTAAGATGTAAGTGTATTCTCCCATTTTCCTTGACATCATAATTGGAATTTTATTTTTGGTAGAAGTATTGTCCCTTTTCCCGTGACATCATTAAATAATCAAATATTAAATTGTAAGGTGTAGCAGTATTGTCTCCTTTCCTGTTACATCATCATAAAAAAGAAATAATCATTCAATTTTTGTAAGGTAGGAGGATTGTTCCCTTTCCAGTGACGTCATCACCAAAGAAAAATAATCCCAAATTCAATTGTCGTTAGATGTAGGAGTATTGTCCCCGTTCTCGTGAAGTCATCATCAGAAGGGATGAACCGGAATTTCATTTTCGTTAGAGTATTTTCCCTTTTCCAGTGACGTCATCACCAAAGTGCAAATAATCCGAGATTTTATTGTTGTAAGATGGAGTATTTGCATTTCCCGTGACGTCATCATCAAAGGGAGTTTTGTCCAATCTTATAAAAATCAGCTCCTAAAAACGCTCTGCTATTAGGATCTGAACGTCACCAATAGAAGGCCACCTTCTCATAACCTTTCAATTAGCCAATCAGTGCGCAGCTTTCAAATTTTTGAAGATAAACCTGTTTCCTTTTTTAACAATTTGAAAGCATGTGAAAAAAATCTTTAACTGGGATCCCAAATAACTCAGTTGTTTTCTGTCATAAACGTCACAGTTAGAGAGACTGAGTCGATGCATAAAAACAGAAAAATGTTTATATATGTAAAAATTCTTAGCATAGTTGTGAAAAACATTCCTAAACTAAGTTACTTTCTCTGTTTTGGATACAGAAACAGATCATAATATAAAGTTGTTTACACTTTTATCGTTAAAGCAATTACCTAGTCACGGCGTAGGTATTTTGTATTGTAAACTTTTACGTCGAGAACGAACATTCCGTAGTGGCTCAGTGGTTTAAGTCGCTTATCATAGTTTTATTGACCTATTTTTCCATAGTATGTTAACATCTCATTGATTTTTAAGCAAACAAAATTTAAGCTTAATTTTGTGAATCAGTCGCTTTAATTGAGGACATCTTGTAAAATATTGAGATAATTGTATGTCTGGGAAAATTTCCAGCAGCATTTGATATTTGATAGATACTGCATAACAGGCCCGTTTACTTGAATATTTTCGTCACCATGCTTAACGCACTAATTAATATTCATTTAGAAAATACAAACCGAAACTTAAATGAGCTTATTTTAAACGAAGGAGAATTCATTTATCCTACGAAACACACAATAGTTTCATAATGTTCAAGACGATTTAAACACGCTGTAAAACATTAACACACGTAAACACACACGTGTACATGTAAACCATAAAGACGCGTCATAAGATGCAGTCTCATTGGCTGGGATACGTGTACTTCAGTCAGATTGGAGTAATGTCCAGTTTTTCTTGTGACGACATCACCAAAGGCAAATAATCCCAAATTCATTTTTATATTTAAACAAACAGTGATAATAGTATTAGTCACCTGGACATTAGACTGATAAAATTTCGTCAGTAAGACTTTATTCATTCTAGAAAAATGGTTAACAAAGCTTTTTGATTAATTCTCCTAAGGCGAAACAAATGATAACGAAAGAAATGACATAATAATAGTTTTAAAGCAGTCCAATTATAACCTGTTAAGCAACTAACGGACGCATCAGTTGCAGAGTTAACCAGAATTTGAGTTTAAACATGGATACTCTGTTCTCCCATTATGAAATAAAGCCAGTTAATAAAGAGAGCAGCATTTATAATGTGATTTTTTAGCATTAAAGTCGGTTTTAGTCTTCAGTTTTCATTATTCAGATGTACTTCCTTTTCCTTGAAAGTTAACCACTATTTGAATGTTTCGTGAGTGACAAAATGTCAATACACTCATCGATTTTAAAATTTGCCAGCTGTTGACGTATGCTAAAATTGGCAAGAAAATGTTTGTTAAAAGACTGTTAAGCAACACAGACTGCTAAAATGTCCTAAAGCAAATCTGATATCCTTGGTGCAAAGTTTTTTTGTTCACCCTTTCTGACGTTATTATATGTTCCTGAGTCTGATTCAAACAGTTTAAGCGACTACCTTCTGATGTTTGCAAAAACATTTTAAACAAAATAAAACATGTTTAAATAAAACCATACTGCAAAAATGTTATATAATTCAATAATGTATAAATGAATTGGATATTCTCGTATCGAAGAAAAATTTAAATATATTTATCTGCATATAAACTAAACATATATTAAAAGTTTGCCAAGGAAATAGCTTTAACGTATGTCAGTATAGTATTCGTATTGTAGACTGAACACAAATCAGATGTATAGGAAATTAAATATAATCTTAACAATGGTATAATGGAAATGGGATCAATATTACTGTTTTGTTGAAGATTTCCTATAGTACAAAGCCATTAGGTCTGTTTCTGTCGAAAATAGTACGCTCATTAAAAGAAGCAATTTGAGGTTTCCTTAATGTTTAAACATTTTTTTAAACAACTACATCATTGTATAAAATAAAACCTATTTAATAAGATCTATTCCTTGTCATTAAATCTATTGAGTATAAATTGAAGGGCATGATAAAACACGTGATTTAGCACTAAACATTCTCAAAATATCCTCTCTAAGAAAATTTTTGATCAGAAGAAATTCATAGAGTGCAACCTCGCGTCTTAATCTGTTTTAAAGCAAATGAAGGAAACATAACAAATTTCATTTATTAGAACAGATTTTTTCCTCTTGAGCCATTAAAATTTCCACCAAGTATAATTATTTCAAATCATTTAGTTCAGTTGTCTCTATTGTTTTAAAGTAGGATGCTTTAAAAGTAAGTCTGAGATTGTTTTGTACACCCCAAATGTACATAATAATGTGAAGTAATCTCGAATTGTGTATTTTAAATGAAAATGGAAGGATAAGTTGCTGCGCTTGAACAAATAAACTTTTAATTTACCTAAACAACTGAAACATTCAGTTGAATTTTAAGAAACAGTGAACACAAAGCAATTTATAGTAATTGTAATCTAGGCGATATAAATTCAAGAAATGTGTTACACAATCTTAAGGGCAAACACAATGAAATGAACATTCATTACTGCAAAAATTAAGATCTGTCTTTACTCCTTTGGTGGCTGTGTCTGGTTATTTTTGTAATTCCTTGAAACATAATGTTCTGCATGGATGTTTCTCTTAAATATGAAATGTATGCAAAGTTATTTAATATGCTTAATTTGTACAAGCATCATTAATATGTTTATTTACCTCACGACCATTAGAATGCGTGTATATACCTTTCATAATACAACTGTATTTCTTTGTTGTAATTTCAAAAAGTCTATTTTGTAGAAGTAAACTACATTCTCTTTAAATGTCGATTCATCGCTCATTACGATAGAACTGCCTCTTGAATTATCTGGTAGCCGTGCCTTTTCTATGCTAAATAGAAAAAATAAATACTTTATGAATAAAATGGTTCCATTGATTGAAAATTTTTCTCACACTGATTTCAGATAAATAAATCAGATCAGAACGAATCTTAAATGGCTGTCTATCATTGTACGGCTAAAATTATTTGTACCGTTGACTTTGTTTCCAGAAAAAGGCTTCGAAATTCTGGAAAAATGTTTGCTAAGAAATTAATTTAAAAATCACTATTAAGAGAATGTATCTATTTTCATTTTGTGAAAAAACAGCTTTAACATAAACTTATACCACAGCCTTTCTTTTTTACATTATACCGTATTTCATTTCGATGGCTTTTGCTTCTTAAATTGTTTTCGGACTTCAAATAGGTTCTGGTGTACTATCTAGACGTAGACAAGCAAATAAACCATGGTGATTTGTGTGGTCAAAAGTTTTTGTTCTCACGGTTGCAATAAGATAACATCAACTGGCGTCGCATTAATTAAATCTGAATGAAAATCTTACATAGATAATTTGTGTTACAATTTCTATGTATTTTGAATAGTTTAAACTGATCATAAATTTACTTTTTTGTGTTACTTTTGTGAAGATGTCAACTTAATATTTATTGCATTTTACAGTCTTAACATTAAGCACGAGTATCACTTCATTATTGTGAAGAAAATCGAAAATAGCAATATTTCTGCTCTTCGTGACCTGGACGCACACTGTGTATTAAAAACTGAAAATGTACATGTCGCAGGCCCCTGTTTATTATAAGAAACGTAATGGTGGGATCTGGACTCGGGGAAAAGATAGACTGAAAGAATAGCAAAGTGCGCTACAATGAAATATATAATTATTCTCGTGAAGAAAATCAGTCTGGCGCTATGAAAAGAGCATGATAAAAGTACACAAAAAATGTGGAATAGCAAAACGTAGAGAATAGGTACAGCATCAATTGAAATAGTCATGAAAAAGGTAAAAGTAGATTGAGGCCCGTACCTGGTGTTATTTAGTTATTACAAAAATATTAATGAAGTAACGCAAAAGTGACTGAATGACTGAACGAATATAGGATAAAAAGGACATAAATATAGGCCATTTACATTTATGCATGACAGACACACATTTATACACGGCAGGCACATAAACAAAAAGTACGGGAGACAAACACAAGTTAAACACAATACACGACTTTACAATACGGAATACCAGCGAGTTATAAATGGCAAGTAACAAATTATACGCGAATGACACTGCCACAGACATAATTATATAAGTATCGTATCAAATTCAAAATTACAATACCGTCCTGTAAATGTAAACCCATCTTACATTTTATAAAAACTCAGACGTATAATTAATTTTTAGAATTAATGAAATAGCCTGAACTTAGAATATTAATGTGGAACAACGTTTTTACTATGATTACACTAAATTTACGTATGGGGAAAGGAGTTACGTTGATACGTACGTGCTAGGATACCAAACATATCACCCATAAACGCTTCTTACGAATGAGAATGATCGATTCATTTTAAAGACATTCTCGTCCACTATTCTTAAAATTATTAAAATAAGTTAATAAGTTAAAGTCTTGGCAATGAATAAATAATTTCTTTTTAATTGAGAAAATATTTTTATATTACGAAAATTCGCTTAACATCTTTTATATTATGTTGCTGTGGCGTTAACATTTTCATTTTCTTAGTATCTACGTGTTTGCATTATGTTAAACAAAAATGTGTCGTTCAAAAATGGTATTTGTTGGTAGGAATTTATTAAAAATCACAGTATAAAAGTTCTATGCCCACTGTAGATGTAAGAATACAGTGACTCATTCTAACGTCAAACAGTCGTTTGGAAGGATGTGCGCCATAATTAGAATGAGAAAGAATACAAGACCATATTGCATAGATTATACTGTATTTACCTTTTTGTATATAAAATCATGATAATAATATACACGTATCAATCGCAGTTTTGTTCAGAAGGCAAACAAGTTTATTGAAATGAGTATTTATTGTAAGCAATCTAATTTCAAAACAGTAATGTAATATAACTTACATAAGCCAGTCTGTTTAACAAATTTTAAAGTATTTTTTTTTCCAATTCAAATCAAGAATGCCACAAAGATTAGTGTGAGGTTGGTTCTTGCAGTAAAATCTGAATTTTTACCAGGAATGATATAGTTACGAAAACTTTGCACATATTTTTGCATTTAGTTTATAAAAAAGATGACAGAATGAGTTCATGAGTTTACTTTAACTTATATTCAACGCGCCATGAAAGTTATGTCAGGCATAATTAATATATAATCATATGATAAAGGGTTAACATGCATTTATCTAAGAGTTAACATACCGATTTGACTTTCTAATTTCCAGTATAACCCTTTAAGGTCTCTTAATGCGAGTAAACATTTCTATGCCAACACCTTGTTGTAATTTCTAACAGGTCTTGGGAATATACCGCTTAACATCCTGAAGTGACAGCATCTGAGTGTTTATATTTCAAATTAAGACTTTAAAATTTGATGGTGATTACTCAATTTCGCTTTAAACAGGGTTTACATGTTTATAAGACAACACTTCAGCAGGAACACTGTAATTTGTAATTGTAGCACCATTGAATTATCAGTCTGAAGACATACATCTATGTTGTCCCAAAACATTGTTTCCATTTACAAAATAATGGATTATATATATTTTATATCTAACTAATCTAAGATTTTCGTTAAAATTAATGCTTCTGTTAAAACTTTGAAATAGTTGGGTAGAAATAGGAAGCTGAAGCAACACGTGTGAGTGTTGACAGTGTTCCTCAGACAAGATGCAGCTTGAATTCAAGTCAACTTTCATTTATTTCTTCTTCGCCTACATAAAATATGAGACACTTACAGAGTAGAGAAAATTCTAAAAGGCATGCAGAAAAGAAATTATTCACTCTAGCACACAACAGCATTAACGCCACTCCACATCGGGTTTATATCGTGACCCGAAAGCATGCATTGAGTTGTCGTATTGCCAAATGTCTCTTTTGTGGGTGCTTTAAACCAACATTTTCATCAGTCTTTGATGTTACTGTCTTTCAAATTAAGCAATCCCGATTATGAACTTTTAATTTAAATACTTAAACTACCATACATATAAAAATGAAACATTTCGAAAGACGACTGCAATATCTCGTGCGATAGTTGCAACTGAAATATTAAGAAATACATATTCTGTTAAAACCAAACTTGAAAAGAATTAACCTTTTGTTTTCGCGACGAAATCTATTCTCTGACATGTCTGAGGCCGCAAAAAATGAATAGTCAAATACTTAGCAGTATTTTGAAATATATATTATCGCATTTCACTTGATTTTGTTTCCAATCTAGTCCCATGTGGGCGCACCTAGACAGTTTTATTGGTGTCTTGTAGATTAATTGTCGTATTTTTGTTCTCAGACAAGTCCCAGTAGGAAATTCTTGTTGAGTTTAAATTTCATTTCTTGTGGTGACAGACTGTCTTGCTGATTCAATTAACAATTCGATATTTTTTCGCATTATATAACAGTTTGTTAATGAATTTTTGGCTCATTTGGCCAGATCAAGGAACGTGAATAATTGTTTACCTATCTAACCTTAAAATACACATTGCATTTAGAGTTGTCATGAACAAAGTACAATTTTGACTTTATTACCATTATCAGAAAGAATATGGCCACATAGTTTGTATGTATGAATGAAATTATTCTGCACGTAACAAGTAATATTTGCCACCATCAGTCACCGTACAGTATCATAATACATGTAGAAATGGCGTTATTAATTTCTTTTCCAAAAGTTAAAGCGAAGTTTTTACTTTTCTAGACAATTTCTAACAAATGTTAGTCGTAACAAAAAAGTAATATCCTCAGCTGTCTATTTAAACAGAAAGATAGACAAAAATGTATGAAACACACTATTTTGGTATTGTTAAGATTTTATTCTTTAAAGGTGATTATTTCATCATGACAAATGTTCGATATTACTATTGACAACCTGCCTTCTAAATGTAGTTACCGAAGCAAACTTATTATACTGGAAAACATATGTTGTTTAGTAATTCGGATTTCTGAAATTGTATTAATAAGAATAAAATCATTCCATTTATTTGAATAACTGCCGATTCTTCCGAAAGTATTCAGAAAGATCAGGCTTATTTTCAAACATAAGCTTAATATCTGTTGTTATGTCTCTGTTTCATTAATAGACGCAGTTTTAATCCTATTGAATATAAAGAAAGTAAGTTAAGAGATCGCAGTTTATTCGATTGATTCTGCATCTTGACTGTTGGTAGTACTAAAGTTTATTTTTGAGCTTTTAGCTTTTACCAACTCAGTTTTAAAGCATGTGCTATAACTTTTACATGATTTAAAATGGAATCAAATAAGGAATAAGAAACTAGTCCCCTGTTCCTTTCACAAAAAAGAAGGGACTTGGAACCACTTTTACAGACATGAGAGGATTCATTATAAAATCATATAATGAAATAGTCAATACACTTATGACTGAATAAGGCAAACAAATAATGCTAAATTACTTGGTGGTGCAAGATTTGTATGAAATAATCTAGCCGTTATTGTCCTACTAACCTGTTGCTGTCAAATTATCAACATTGTGGTAGACATTTAGTCACTTATTACCCTTGCGTACAAATATGCAACATAACGCACGAGACTTTCGAGACTTAGCATTTATCACTTTATCTAAGTTTCCCTTTAAATCGGCCTTTTTGCGATTGCAGTTAGTTTTTGCTTTTTGCGGACTGCTTATAATTCAAAGCTTACGTTTAAGTATGACGATTAACAGGGTTACAAGTATCTTGTTAGAGAGAATATTAACAAAGTTAAACTTTATTTTGCAAAAGCTATCTGTCAATCACAAACTGGAGTTGAGGGTTCTCGTTATAGAAAGAAATATAACTAGATATTGTTTTTTGAGAAAATTATATGTCTCCCTCCACATGTACGTTACCATGAAGAGTATTATTATAACTGAATTTAATTTTTTACAAATGAAGGGCGGCAACTCTGCTAAAAATAATCCAATCAGTATAAGCCAATAATATGCGTCATTACAGTTGTTAATGATAATTGTTGTGATGTTTCGTCAAAATCTAACCAGTTGTTATGGAGATATGCCCAACTGTTTGGACAAACCAAGGGCCGTAACCTTGTTTAGAATCATCCGTCTGGAACAAGACAAAAATGCATAACTACTCTTGCTTATAATCTATCCTGTTAACGTTCTTCAAAATTCCATCAGCGGTTTGGGATATGCCCAAAAGTATTAAAATTTGACAAATCAAAGGTCATTACTCCACTAAAATCAGACTAGTGGTTATTGAGATATGCCCAAATGTCTTCAAATATGGACCAATCAAGACCCATAACTCCAGTAAAAATCAGTCCACCGGAAAACATCAACGGTACTTGTAACTACACTTGCAAACAATCTTTTTATTTTTTATTATTTTTTTATCAGACAAGCAGTTATAGAGATATGCCAGTATGTGTTCAAATTTAAAAAAATGAAGGCCCATGACTTCGCTGAAATTCTCTGAACAGTAAAATGACGACGATATGCTCAACTAGGTTTAATACCAATAAATCATAGCAAGTTCCATTGAAATCCAACGAGCGGTTAACCAGCGGTTATCGAGAAGAAGTGCAGAGAAACTTTGCGACATACAGACAAACTAGACAAACATACAGACAGACGGAAAGTACAAAAACAATTTATGCCCCACCCGACTGTGTGGAGAATACGAAATTACATCTATAACCAGTAATCTCTTAAAGCAACAACTATTACAGGTTATGTAATGCAGATCTATAATTTCATAAAGATCTTTTTCTATTTATCATACATGTACTGTCTCTTTTATACCCCATCTTCTAAATAACAAAATTGATCATGAGATTCCGTTTCAAAGGTCATTGACTACTGATCTTAAAGAAATCTCCAGTGTTTATGTGGCTTTACTTTTTAAGCACTTCTGTTTAAAATTTCTTTTTAAGTTTAAAGTTTTCAACCTGAATTTAACCTTTACGATAATTTAGGCAGATCAAATGTTTTGAAACTGGAAGGAGAAACTACCATAATTTACTTTTGTATATGCAAACAACATAAATTTTTATATTTACTTCTATTTTACATTATTGGGATTGAAAGAGTGTGTGCATCTATATGGTTCATAGAATCATGAATAAATTGTATTTTGAAAATAAAACGTTTTAATTTATACTGACACTCATTAAAAATAAGACAATATTTACATATTTTGAAACAAGTTATGTCAAGTGTACACTGTTTATAAGTTTTACAAAGATTCATTTACATCAACATAGAGTTATATAGTAAAATTTGATCTTATTATAATCCTTCTACTCCTACGGTTTGGTAAATAAACATCCAAAACTTGACATATTTAATTATTTTTTCAATTCATTTCTAAGCATCGTATTGTATTAAAGTATAAAAATAGCTATTGGAACATATGATTTTTCTTTTTCTTTTCCTTTTGTTTGGATTCTTGCAAATTTATTTTTGCTTCTTTTATTAGATTTTCTAAAGATGGAACTCTTGTCTTTACGGAGTGAGATCATTTATGTATACGTCAAACAGGGAAAAGAGAAATTTATGTGTTTGTGAAATTCAATCTTAGGAACTGTAAAGAATAACAGCATCTTACTCCTATGTTTACACTGGCTTACAGACTTGATGCTTAACAGCATGTTTTGCGACATAAACTGCGTCAACAGATAAGAAAGTGAAAAACAAACCAGAATTAAACTATGTGCATACAACAAAAAAGATAATAACACAAAAGAAACCGATGCATGTTTGATGAAGTTATTCCTTTTTATCTGTTAAATATAAATTGACAATAAATATAATTTATTTGATTTTTCATTTAAGACCTTTTCCCTTATTCGAAATAAGATGTATCCTCGAATCATTTTATATTTTATTTGAATATTTGAAATCATAAGGCCAATTGTTCTGACAGTTGATCTGTATTTAGTGTTTGTGAGTCCTCTAAAAGGATTGTTATATGTTTTATTTATTTAGACATGTTAGAAGAATTGCGTCAAACTGAAGTACCCTAGCGACTTGATGCTTTGCAGTGCCTAAATTACGTTAAAGAATTTCAAAATATGTATCTTTTTATAAGGAACTTTTGATCACGACACAAGAACACTTGTACGTAACTTTCAGATTTACTAAATAAAATTGTTTGATCCATATTTTGCTAAGCACTGAAGTAATATTATAGTAGACAATTTAAGAAAACTTTTTTAAGTGTGTTTGCTTAATTTATCAGTTTATCTTTGTTGCTACAATCTAGCCTTCATAACTTGTCTTTTTCGTTTATTATCCACATTTGTAGTAGCAGAACTAAAAACAATATTCCCTTATTTTTATCTTGTCTCCTTAATTCAATACTAGATAAACTTTGTTGCTGAAAATGTTAAAAGTTTGGTTTTATAGCTCGGCTACTAGATTAGTCAACTAAATAACATTTGTTGCTTAAAAGGTTAAAAGTTTGACTTTATATATCGGCTGCTTTACTATTTATAATAAACCTTAAGTTAGTTGCTTAAAATGTTAAATGCTTGACTTTAGCTTTTCTGTCTGATAAATTTACCACATAACGTATATTGCTGAAAATGTTAAAAGACTGACTTGATAAACTTATGCATTTAAAAGAAAAAGTAACCTTTCTGCAGCAAGATGAAAAACCACCAAAGAAACGAGATATACTTAAATGAGGACAAACAACAACATGCATTTCGGCGGCAAGGAGGTAACCCTTCTGGTTCTCATTTTCGTTGTTTGTGGTGTCTTTTTTTAATTAACCTATAAATAAATGTATGCTTTATTTTCCTCAACTTTTTGACTGTGTAGGGAAGCTGTGTTTTATGACAATGATATTTTCATGTTTGAGTGATTACAAATGTCTTAGTTTACGGCGGTATCACAAACATGTATGACATAGGCCAATAGTAGTAGGTACTTGAAGCTGTTGTCTGTACTCGATATCAAAGTTCAAAGAAAGCATAAAGAGATATCTATTCAGCAGTTTTCACATATTTTGATCTAGGATGTATTTCACATACAGTTATTTCAGTAAATGGTTTGATAAGGATGGTATGTAATTACTAGTAAAATAATCATTAAAATTTGAATGCTTAAAGTATGATGTTTTCATTTATTTATAGCCGAATGATAAGGGTTCGTTTGATAACATTCAAACTATAAATCTTGAGACTTTTATTCTAATGTATTATTACCATGATACTTTTTTTATTACAAACGTCTTATATAACTGCAAGCTTAGTTGCGCGAATTGGTAATCGTTTGACAGTAGTTTCACTACTTTGATATCTTTATATCATAGTTATTCTATATACATTTTGTTAAATTATATTTTATTCCCTGATAAATGCGGAGATATTCTAAAGTAGATGTTAGGTGATAAACAAGTTCTGACAATGGTTCACACAAATTTTTAAAAAAGGCCTTCAGTAAATAACTTATTCAGCTCACAAGGGGCTCATTTAACAGTTCTTTTTCCTGAACTCGATTTGCTGAATTCTTAATGTCACTTTAAAACTTGAAAAAAACCACAATGTATACCTTTTTGTTGCTACCTTTTACCATCGGTTGAGAATGTTTTTACCTGAATGTATTTGTTTGCTGTGACTATCTTTTACCATCGGGTGATCATTGCTGCAATACATTTAAAACAACCTGGTTCACATTTAACAAAGACAGATTATGGAAGGAAAAATAATCAAATAATGCAAACAATTATAAATAGCGTGCGTGAGCATGTCATATGTGTACATGTAGAAACATAAAATATTATTACAAGAGGGCTTGCTATGGAGATGTTTTGCTTCTTTAAGTCGAACTTTTCTGTACAAAAGTAATATTGATGCAACGTAAATAGCTGTTGATTTCAAAAAGCGTTCCGACTGTACTTGTAGACCTGAAATATTCTTCACAATAGAATATATTTTTCAATAATATTCTTTAGCAATTACACTGGGGACGTGATGCGCAACAATTCTGGCTCATGTCGTGTCAATTCCAAAGTACCAACAATCTATTATATCAATAAAACATGAATTTTACTGTTCAGGATAACACATGTTAAATATTAACAAAGTAATTGCTTCAAAATTTTCTTTTTTGAAATTCCCTACACTCTTGATAGCATTTTAAAATAGGTTTGTATCACAGACAAAATAAACCCTTGACCAAATATTTTGACAATAAGGACATGATAAAAGCGGCACGTGTTTCTCATTGTATATTTACTTCTGCTTATGTAAGAATTACTAGGAAACATAACATTAATGAAATATCTAAAACTCCCCCTCACCACCCCTTCCTCCCCACCCCCCCCCAAAAAAAAAAGAAAAAAAGGAAAAAAAGAAAAAAAACAGCTTCGTTTCTATTGAGCTTAAGAGGTTGACTGAAGTACCCTCGAGTCCTTGATTGTTTACAATGTCGTCAGCGATTCATTGCATACAACTGAAGAATTGATTCCACTGACATGAATAAAGATGTCTGATAATGCATTTACTGTTTGTAGTGCATATACCTTTGATCTCAATGTTGTTCACAATTATTGCTATCGATTCGCTATGGAGTTTTTTCATTGCAAACAGAACAAAAGATCAACGGTAAGACGCATAGAGCTTGTTAGAAAAAAATCTTTTATTGGTGTTTTATTGACATTGACATAAACTTAGTTCTCTTCAAATGTTTTGTATAAAGTTCTGAATAGCATAACGTGATAAAACAATTAGAAAACTATTGATAAGTAGAGTACACAAATGCAAAACTGTCATATATAACGTGTTTTATCTTGCTGCACCCTAGCCCCACAGTGGCAGATGTTTTGCTACTGACCGTTCCAATGCGGTAACCTCTCGGGTTCTCATTTTTTTAAATTGTTTGTGGTATCCTATTTTAAATTTATCTATAAATGTATTTATGCTGTCATTTCAATTACTGTGTATGGAGGCTGTGTTGGTTGATTGTTGTTGTTCCTGATATGCTTTTTTTCCAATTTTTTTGGAAGTTAAATAAATGCTGATTTCTTTGGATAACGTGTTCATATACTAAAATTTCTTAAACATAATTGGAGGCGTCCAATGTTTACTAGAGTCTGTTTTTTTTTTTCATTTGACACATTGTCTTTTATTACATAGACGAAAATAACAAGCCCGTAACTCATTTGGTTTCATTTATAAACTGTTACATCATTTTGACCATTTCTAAATTTTATTCATTTACTCATTGTATAACTGGACAGACATTTATAAAAATATGTCACTGTCGCACCCCTACACAAACAACTTGATGAATCACATTTTCTTGATTTCCAAACGATGTGTTGCTCGAATGAATGCTAACTGAAAACTCTCAAATTACAATTTCTACCGAAAATTATGTTTTCACTTTCACGAATTTTCTAGCATGACCAGTCTTCTGGTGAATTGAAAGAAGAATAATGACACAAAACAAGATAAACAGATATAATTCACTGAAAATTTAAAATAAGTTACATTTTGCTATGTCCTACTTATTTTTTTTACGTTTTTGCATTGATCGTAAAAACTGCTGTTACATATGTTAAAACTGTTAAAGGTAACTAACAGCTTTCTCCAGATTTAATAATGATCTTTGATTCTGTATCTGGACTGATTAACCGTTTTATAAACTTTAAGGTACGTTTGCTTGCCAAATCAAGACGTTGATGATGAATACCACTTTTTGTATGAATGCATGAAAACATCCATTAATCAGACAAAAACTGTAAATACTGAGGAGGATGACCTGTCTCTTATGACACCTTGTAAAATATAACGGTATGGAAGTTTATTATTATATTAACAACATTGTTCTGTAAAAAGAAGGTCCAGTCGAAAAATGTACACGTAGATTTTGGAGTGCTGACAAGTGGATCGGAAAGTTTTGTCTTTATCATTTTGTTTTTCTTGCTGCGATATAGAACAGCAAAGAGGACGGACAGACTTAGAAAAATTTTATCCGTTAAGTGGCTTTTTGCGAAGGCAGGTATGTTTATTGTTTGTAAGGTAGTAACATATACACTAATGAAAATTATTTTTTTATTCATTCTTTTATAACTAAATGGGCCTTTCGTGTATTTGAGCGACGCTGAATGTTGCTATTTGCATATGAAAACAAATGATATTAAAATTTTGTCTGCGAAATAACTTTCATTCTATTTTCAATTAAGAAGCGACATTATCTTGTCTGCCACTGAATTATTTCTTTTGTGAACCGGACACAATTATGATAAATCGAATATTAACATGTCGTCCTAACAATAGCATTATTAGAATAGAATAAATCTTTTTTGTATTTATGAATAGAATGCAGATTTTGGAAACCTCTATCAGTATTTTATCTTTGGAATTTGCATCTGTATGACGCCATTTAGTTAACATCAGTCCTGCCCGTGGAATATGCACTGCCCTTTGAAAATAAAATGTGTGATTATTGAATTATGAAACAAATAACCAGACCGTAACGGGGCTCAATATTTCTTATGTACCACCCCAGTAAAATTTAGCAGTGACGTTTTTTCCGTTAATGTTACACCTGTTTCTACCATTTTAATACTTGAGGAGCATTCATTATCTTGGTAAAAAGTTCAAAATAAACATGGAGTTGAAAATGCATATCAGGCTGTCATTTTACTGAGTTTTCATGACTGAAAATATTAAGTTATCTACCGTTTCTGGATAATTCTTTGATATTCTTAATTGAATGCATGACAACAGTTGTTTGCACTGCAAAATTACCATTTCGTGTTCTTTGTATTACACACGTATATAAAAACGGCAAACATATTACTCGTTTCTGTTTGCATCAAAATAATATTTTTTATTTACCATTGTTATTTAAATTTGTAATCATTTAGATGCTTTCTTACAAAGGGACATCTTTCTAACATATTTTGACTTTTTATTTGAAATTATTTCCTCGGCAGATGTTTTGTGATAGCGTTTTTTCAGTAAAGTTTAAATGAATATTGCAATGTAAAGACCTACTGTTAAGTAGTTTTTTCCATGTGATAAGAATCTAAGTTTATATTGTCAGAGTCTCGCTTAATATTGTTCCTATACTAGTTTAATTCATGTCCATATGAAATGAAAACCTGTGTCAGATCCTATATACAAACATGTACGTTTTGAAAAATGTAAGTGGACAGACATTTCGATTTCTGCTTAAACCTATAGACTTTTAATTGTTATGAAAAGACAGTCAACATTTTATAAATTATTTTCTGCTTTTCGAGCAGGTGTTATTTCTCTTCATGTTTAACCAGATGTTACTGAAATCATGTCTATAATCTCATCTGCATGTAGTCAGTTTCGTCTGAGGATATGTATCTTATGTATTGTTACCTCTGTATATTAATCCTTTTACTAATTGACAAATAATAATAAGAGTAGATAAGATATCTTATTTAAGCCCTTCACTTGGAATTGTTTCTTGAAATGATGATCAAGTTATATGCAGTAAAAGACTTATGCTACAAATAATGGAAAACAGATGATCAAAGCGTTGGGTATATGTAAATACAAAATTTCTATGCATGGGGATTGTGAACGTATTCCTTCGAGCGACTGACTCACAGAATTTATCTGATTTTTTTCTTTAAAATTTAAGAGAAGTGAATATACTATGGAAAAAAACATAATATTATGCTTCTATACACCATGATATCTGACAAAAAAGTTTTGACTTAACCAGGATTCGAAATCATTAATTTTCGGTCAGTAAAACATAGAGCAACGATCCGCACCACTGAGCCACAAAGACAGGATACCAAGTTTTGTCAAACTTAATGTTATAACTAAAGTATCTACCCCGTCACTTAACGGAGTAAATTTTTTACCGATAACAGTGTGTAAAACTTTATATTTTGATCTTTTTCTGTTACAAAAAAATGATTCTGTTACTTAACTTAGTTTAGATATGTTCTTCACAATAACAGCTAGAATTTCCAGCTTAATGAACATTTTCTTTTTTTCATCGTCGGCTCATCTGTGAGTCAGTCACTTTAAAATTAAAAAGAAGTTCAAGTCAGCCACACATCGGGATTTTGAAAAATAGACGTGTCATTTTTAATTCATTTTAGTTTAAAACTTAACATTTAGTTGAAGAAGTTTCAGACACTTATTTTGCGTTCGTGTTGATTATTGAATATCACTGTTGCACAAGGGATAGAAAATTGAATTACTTTCAGTTTTATTCCTTGCAGCAGTTAAACAGATTTATACCCTATTTTCTTCTGTTCAAAACATTTCTGAATTTCTTTTGCAATTTTGAACGATGAAATCTTAAAACAATCCTTGATTTTTGTAAGAAAAACACTACTGCCCTTTTATGACCGTATAAACTTAATCTGTTCTATCTCTTTCCCTCCTTTATTGGGCCATAAGAAGTTATTATCATCGCAATATTATAATTCATTTTTAGTTTAATTAACATTCTTGCCTATCAAGCACTATGTGTAACAAAAACGTAAATATGTCTATATTTCACCGATAACATATGCCTTTCAAGTTTCAAAAATTTCTATATTCCCATTTGCTACATAAAAGACCACATCTCTTAAGAAGCTTAATTTCTGTTCTTTCTCTGTTTGAGAATTTTTATGCTAAATTTATGGCAAAATGACAGTGCTACATAAAAATTTAATATATAACTCTGTATTATAATTATTTATCTCTTCTGCTGCCTCTTAGTAACTATATAGTTTAATGCTATTCATATTCATACTCACCTTTGTCAGAACTGTGAGCCATCAAAATTTTGTGCATTAGAGCTATTAAAGCCTTTCTGCTGAAAAATAGACAATACAGTGTCAGTCACAAAAGAGGAAATTAAGGGCAACAATTTATCGAAACAATTTGTACAAAACAAACAAGTATAACATAAAATCATTCAGTGAAAATGTCAATAAAATTAAGACTGAACTAGGCACACAGATAATGATAAATTACTTGGCGGTGTAAGGTTTGAGTAAGTTAATCTCCTAGCCGATAAAGTTTGCGAACGTGTTGCTGTCAAATTAACTTATATGTGGTAGATATTTAGTCACTTATTTCCCTTGCGTACAAACATGCAACAAAACAAGAGAGACTTTCGAGACATACCATTTATCACTTTATTGAAAATTTTCCTTTAAACTGGCCTTTTTGCTAGTGCAGTTAGTTTTTTTGTGGAAGGGGGGGGGGGGGGGCTGCTTGTAATTCAAAGCTTATGTTTTAGTATGGCAAATAACACGGCTACAATTATCTTGTTAGCAATTCTCGAGAGAACATAAAAATGTCAGCCTTTATCAGTTGCAAATTTAAAGCTATCTGTCACTTGTGAAATGGATTTGAGGGTTTTTGTCAAAGAAAGAAAAATAATTACATTTATAATCGACCATCCTTTAAGGCAACGACAGATTGTCGTCTGCTTATCTATAATATCATAATAATTCATTTGTATTTTTATCAACCTAACTTTGGAAAACAATTCATCCTTTACATAATTATAAAAAAATACAATTGATTTAATTTACGTGTCGCATGTGCGTTTGGAGTAAAAATACTCTAGATTGGGCGTTTGTATTAATTGCAAATTTCTCAGGACGAAGTCTTATTTACTACCGCTTGCAAAACTGATTAGAGTTTACACTGTTGGGTAAAGAACGAGACTCGTCGGTACACCTGTCAAAAATCAATTGAAGCGCCGCCCATTTTGTTTTTTTTTCGAACTCCGCATTTTATCTGTAAAAGTGTCATTTTAATGTCATTCTGTGTACGAAATGGAAAAGCGGTTAAGAAAAAAACATATTGAGTGAAGATTTCCAGTAGCAACGCAGCGACAATTACGACATAGCACATTTTGCGCCGCCCAGGCACATTTTCGTGGCTGCGGGTAGATTGCAAGATGCAGTTTTATTGACAGTTATACCTGAGAAAACTGCCTCGCTGTGATTGGA
Source organism: Cyclina sinensis (assembly GCA_012932295.1). Lineage (NCBI taxonomy): Eukaryota > Metazoa > Mollusca > Bivalvia > Venerida > Veneridae > Cyclina > Cyclina sinensis. The sequence continues at coordinate 19,689,498 of JAAONU010000017.1, read as the reverse complement.
TGATAAGTAAAGTGACAGTTTAAGCTACTGAAATAAAAATCGTAACGTCATTGTTTACCGCTTTTCGAATACGTGAAACTCTAATCAGTTTTGCAAGCGGTAGAAATTGTGCACCATGAATATATATGACAATATCATTACATCAAAATATTGCAGACAAATTACAACGAAAAAAAACCCCACACATGAATGGCAAATTGAAAACAATGAATTAACTGAACAAATAATTACCTGCAAGGCAAAATAGAAAGAAACTGCAAATTTCTCAGGAGAAGAAAGAACACCTGGCGTGAACCGACGAAATCTTATTTAACTTGCGCATACTTCAGGTGAAAAACATGGAAAGTGGACAACTGAGCACCGTGGCACGTCATGCAAATATTAGTTTTGCAGGAATGAAAAATGAATGATAGATACTACAGGATGACGTATTGGACAATAGAGGAACACAAAAAATATGGAACGTATAGAATAGACAAACACAAATATATGATAGTAAGCTTTAAATGGAATAAATAATAACTGGTTGTTAAATACTAGTAGCTGATGGTTACGACCTCGTGACAAACGTTCTGCATTTGGTTTTTGTCCTATGTCTTGACATCGCTTAATTTACATCTGCTAGTAAATATGTTTGTATTAAGCAAAAGTCGCAAAGGCTATAATGAATACTATTTTTAGCAGTAAGCCAGTTTACGTTTTTTCTTCTCCTTATGTAAACAAGGGAAATGATAAAAAATCACATGTTTTTGATTAAAAGTTTTTGTTTTATGTAAATACCCCTTTTACTCTGTAGAATCTCTCGATTGCTTTGAAAAATTTCTTATCAGTAATAATTACAAAAGTACATTTTATAGCAGACACAAATTCTATGATACTTAGTACGTGATAAAATAACAAGAGATTCCGTCATCAGAATTGTCTCAGGTAAAGAATTGTATCTCTCGCACACGTCATGCACTGGAATTACAGTTTAATTTTGTTTTTAAACACGCTTAATTCTCCCTGATAATAACGTTTTGCTAGTCATTACCTAGCGCATGAAGTATGAAATGATATTTCGAAAGATGGTTGATGTGTTTCATAGAGCATGAAAAACTTCATTAAAGAAGAAGGTTAAGAAATCTTGATTTCTTGTCATGTTTAAATAATATACACAGGTTGCTATAAAGTAACAAGTAAGAAACATATGCAGAATTCATTTCCATTATATAAAATAAAATACAATCAGAATGTTTGAGTTCAGACCTGCATTTAATTGGTCTGAACATAAAACAAGTATTCGATGAATTTGTATTTGTTTGATATGTTTTCGTGAAACAAAAAATATTGTTGCTTTTTCAAATCACCGCACGTATTATTAATATTCTTATATTTTTGAATTATAGAAGTCTGAATGGCATTTACATGCTATAACATTTGTTTCCTTATCTCCATACTGTACTTTGTAATATAAAAAAAATATCCATAACATTCTAATGTCGTTGATACAGCATATATATTCATAGATTTAAGATTCTTTATTCAAAACTCAGTATGCATTTGCATAATCATGAGCAAATTACAAAATATTATACAAAAATACCTGTCAACATCTACAGAGGACAACATTGAATAAGGATAAGAACAAGTAACTTTATATTATAAGCTTGTCATATTTCATTCAATTTTGGCCATTCGAAATTATTGGCTTTAATCATCAATGTGTACTACCATCTAACATGTATATTTTAAAATCTGACTTGGTTTAGATGGTATGTGTGCTTAATTACTTGTCGGGAATAAGTTTACGTATTATGTTCGTTTGATTCATCCGAAAAGATTAACAGTATAGTAATTCCGTTTACGCGTGATGCGGTACTTTGCAAATAGTTTAAGCTGTTAATGCTGTCAATGGCGGCAATAACCAGAATAAAAATAAGTTCGATGCGTGTTTTTCAGTTCTTCAACACAAACTGATGTTATTTACGCTAGTCAAAAATTAAATATCAATCTTTAAACGATAACTGTAGATATTAATCATCGGACATAAGAAAAACGATTTGTATCAGGCACATGTCTTTTCAAATACGTCTAAGAGCTAGAAAAAATATAATGTATACTTTATTTAGTTCACAAGGTAAATAAATTGTCTTAAAAAACGTTCTGATTTATCTTGACACTTATTAGAATAAGACAATATTTAGTAGATATTTTGAAACAAAATACGTGTGAGGTCATCAACAAGTGTATTCTGATTTTCTGTTTTACAAAGATTCATTTGCATCAACGAAATTTTGTATTTATAATTATTCAACTCTTCGTGGTTTTGTAAGTAAACAGCTTAAATTTGACATGTTTCAATATTTTTCCTTTCGTTTCTAAGTATTTTATCGAACAATATTGCGTCTAATGTTTGGAAATAGACGCTTGCAAGTTTTAGGTAATCAATTTAAGTATACATATAGTAATCAGAACACTTTCTTTCGTGTGGTTGTTTTTGGCCGGTATGACTAATTACCGGATCTAAGTTAGATCCGCGGATCTAAAATGTTAGATCCGCGGATCTAAGATTTTCTAAGGACAGAGTTTCGTACGAGCAGATATTTGATAAAATCCAGATACTTATTGTACAAATTGAAGAATTATATAAAAATGTATGTTTCAACCAAATTTTGAATTAATATCTTTTTTAGGGATTGAAAAATTCATGAATTTCTGGCCGCGGATCTAAGATTTTAGATGCGCGGATCACAGATTTCACTGCAAACATTTAGCTTTTTTTCAGAGCATTGAATTAATTAAATCCAGGTCATTATTGGTCAAATTAAAGAATTATATAGAAATGTATGTTTCAATCGAATTTTCAATAAATGTCTCTTTTTGGCTCTGCAAATTGAATTTTCTCCATTTATTTTTTGTACTTCACGGAATGAGACCATTTCGGAATACTTCGAACACAAAAAGAGGAGATATATGTGTTTCTGAAATGCAATCACAGGAATTGTAAGGGCTTACATCATCTTAACATGTGTTTACACTGGTTAACAGACTTGATTCATTACAGCGCGTTTCGCGAGAGGGTTCTAAAAGTATTGTTGCCTTGTTCTAAACATTATTTTGCTATTTCTACCAAAAGTAAACAGCATAGAGATTTGGTGTTTAAATTATTTTTTTGACTAGACGTTACTCGTTCATGACTGTTTCAATTTTTTTGCGAATCTTTTATACGCAATGTTGAAGTAATACGTTTTATTTATTTCGGCATAGAAAGTAGATTTGTGTTTCAGAGACTTCAAACTTAGCACTGCCTAATATTTAGACATTTCAAAATGTACATCTTGTTAAGGTACTTGTCTGCTTAATTCAATACTAGATAAACTTTGTAACTGAAAACGTTAGAAATTTGGCATTTGATGCATGGCTGCAAGATTCGTTAAAGGTCATGTGACACGACTATAGCAACTTTGTCTATTCAAAATAATCATAATGTACTGATTTAAATGGTTTAACTGCAAAATTATGAAAATATTGCTTTTAATAAGAAAAAACGTGGTTTTGATGATCGGCTGTTTCCGTTTCGACATCGGTAATTTCCACCACAATTTTTGGCTGTGACGTAGATTTATCCCTACTGTACCATGGAGTAGTGCAGAATTACACTGCTCATAACACATCCGTTTTTAAATGAAAAAAACAACACTAAACCACAAGTGCAAGGAACACGATAAAGGCACACTTATAAAAATTGCATGCTATAAATTGTAAATTAAATAAAATAATGTGATTACTTCTCGACTTTTATAAGTAAATTCAAACTTTGTGCCTGGAGAACGGGTTGAATTTTACTCAAATTTTATTCCAATTTCTTCCATGTTGTGGTTCTATATAAAACTACCTCCTACACGTTTTTACATGCTGCGAAACACCTCACTTGATGTTTGTAACGTCATAAACAAATTCTTTTTCATTTAGGCAGTGTCTAGAGGTACGGATCCGTACCCCTAGACCGGCAGTCTAGAGGTACGGATCCGTACCTCTAGACAATACTACTAGGAATGTCTAGGGGTACGGACCTTTTTTAATATAAAATTAAGCATTAATTTACGTTAGAAGAAAGTCGGTTATAGTAGTTTTGAAATTTTTTAGTGTTTAACAGACTAAAATAAACTACATGTAAGAGTGGCAGTGACTTCGGTTTTCAGTTCCCGTTTCCGACGATATAATGCGAGTAATCCGGAATCCAAATTTGCTTACGAAAAGAGGAACATATCGTTGTCATCTATTTTCAAACATAGAGCATTCATTTATAACTAGTTATGTAAATAGTGACTGTAAAAATAACAATATAAATAGTGACTGTTATTAAAAAAAACAACATCAACTTTAATGAATTTTTTCTAGAGAAATGTGGAAAAAATGTATATAATGACTGTAAAAAATCTAAGGCAATTCATAAATATGCAACATAATAGGTTTATGCGAACTTTTCTTTGCGATAGAACTACCTAGAATCATAAAAAGCAATGTTAGTACTTATTTCATTAGCTCATTCGGACTAAAAAAAGGGGGGGGGGGCACGAAGAGAGTTCCTCCATGTGGTGTGGCCTGGATGTCGCTGAACCTAATATTTCCCATTATTTTTGCATTAGAATGTCAGAAGCTATAAAAAGGTCATTTGTCACGAACATTTAGGTTCAGCTATAACTGAACACTCTCTGTTTGAAAATAGATGACAACGATATGTTCCTCTTTTCGTAAGCAAATTTGGATTGCTTATTACTCGCATAATATCGTCGGAAACGGGAACTGAAAATCGAAGTCATTGCCACTCATAGATAATTTTAGTCTGTTAAACACTAAAACCTGTCAAAATCACTATAACCGAGTTTCTTCTAACGTAAATTAATGCTTAATTATATATTAAAAAAGGTCCGTACCCCTAGACATTCCTAGTAGAATTGTCTAGAGGTACGGATCGGTCGGTCGGCCTTTCATTTAAGTGTAGTAAAATTGAAGTTAATTTAGGTGACCTAATGTGTTAACATTTGTTTCACTGGAATGGAAATTCACACTATGTACAGTGTATTTTCACATTGGGATATTGTTTGAAAAATAACAATACATATATGGCATGTCCATCAAGTACAAATTTGTGTCTGCTTATAAATTAATATCCAATGAAATGTCAAAGATCCATAAATCACGCCTTATACTGTGGAATTTATGCAAATTAAACTGCCCTAATGGGACCCTTGTATATTCTGGATAGCTGTCAAAACAAAGCAATTAACTTTTTTATGACCCAATCAATGATAAAGTTGAGACAAATAGCAAAATTTATGGCAAGTGATCTTACAAATTGGTTGTATTACTTTTGATCAGTCACACTTGTGAAAACATTATGTAATAGCTTGTTCCAATTAACATGTCTGAATGATTCTTTGTTAAGAAGCTTCCATGCAGATACATATTTTAATTAGATAATTAAATGTAATGGATCTATTTATGATGAAAATAAAAATCATTCGACTTCTTAATGTGAACAAATTATTAAAAAAACAAAAAACAATGTGTTCGTGTTATGATTTTGACATAGTTTCTAGGGCTTCTTCATATTATTTGTTCTTTGATCTGTATTTTTTTGTTTAAAAAAAAGTAAAATGAATAAGCCAAAAAAAGATATGTATTTATTATGAAAAAAATCATAGATCTAGTCAAAGATTATTTATACGTACCTCAGGCAAATTATACCACAGACAAATAAGCAACACGTCACGGTAAGGAGAATGTTTTTATTAAAAAAATCTCTCGATTAGAGTTAATCAAGTTCCAACAAATTGCATCGGATAAAAATAAGCATGTTCAAAATCTTTTTGGATCAGTTACTTAAAAATATGTCTTAGTCTAGATAGTTTCACTGATGTATCTTTTAATTCTATAACCCTGATTAAACTAGCCTCTATATGATATTGCTCATTGGCTTCGTAATTCCATCAAAATTTCAAATTATTTATTTAAAAATCTTCAATGTATATTCATGATGTTAGCTTAACTTGTTCAATTTTTTTACTATATTCAGTCTACATTTGCACTTTCCATCATAATTTTAAAGTTTTTGTTAACAATCCAGGTAGCTGTGTAAAGTGGCAAGAAGGTAAATGTGCGTCACTTCCGGTTTCGCTCGTGACAGGTGCCCGCGACCAAGTGCGTAAAATATGGATTTTAATTCGCTATAAAAACATCTTTAAGATGAAAATTACCTGCGGAATTTTGTAAAACAGTCATAGTTATATATATATTTTTCGCTCATATGAAAATTTCGGGGTCAAAAATTCGTGTCACATGACCTTTAACGAATAACCATAGGTGTTTAAAAGGTTAACTATATCAGTTACTCGATTATTTACCAATAAATCTTAAAGTGTGTTGCTTAAAATGTTAAAAGCTTGTCAGCCAGATTATTTTTCTATATAAACCCTTGTTCTAAATATTGACTTGATATCCTTATTTGTATACAAGAAAAAAGAAACCTTTTGCAGCAAGATGAAATTACCAAATAAACAATATTCTTACATCTCTAATTAGAGTAACGAAGACAAACAAAACATATATTTCGACGCCATCTGAGAACAATTACGTAATATATCTGAAATACAAAATTAGTTACAATGCTTTTTAACAACAAGACGAACAACCGGAGACATGTTTGCCCTTCTTTCTCAAAATAACTATCCATGTGATTCATTTTTGTCTGTAACGTGGTGAAATTAAAGCTGATCATTGATGGCTATAACATTTGAAAGAAATGTCAATACAAGTTTAAATTGAAATTTTATACTGAAATATATCAAAGGAAATATTTCAAAAGATGAACATCAGGTTTCATAAAAAAATGTACACTTCTGGAAAGGAATGTTTAAATGATTACATATCTCTTAATTTTAGGAAGACAACACAATCTTGCATTGACATAGGGCACATGAAGTAGATACCCGATACTTCAAGCTGCTGTCACATTGTCATTTGTTGTAGTTGATATCTATGTTCGAAAGAGCATTATTTAGATCAATGTTCAGCGGTATGGGTTACTAGAATGTATTTTCACACAGAGTTATTTCATATGTTTAGGTACCAATTGATCTCATTGATAAAAAATGCTACTGATAGAAATAAATAAGATTTGAAATGCTAAGAAAAACTCTGTTGTTTCCATTTATTTCTACACTAAGGATCTTTGAGGGGTTTGTTTGAAAATATCCAAGGTATAAATCTCGAGACGTTTTTTTAATGTGTTATTTTAATTTTTCTTTTCATTACCAACGTGAAATATAAATGCAAGCTTAACTGTGCATTATTTTCTTCTTGCTGCGAATTGTTAAGTTTTACTGTAGTTTTCCTATTTTGTCTCTATAAACGTACATGTATTCCATTTTACTTATTTCTTTTCCATATAAATTTTGACACTTTTCTTGGCTGATGTTTCTTTACAGCCGTTTTCTAAAATGTCTGAAACGAAAACAAAAACCGTTGTAGACCTCTTGATATTGCTGTGATTGTCATATGGTAAACTTAATCTGACACTTTTATTTCACTCTTCCAGCCAAAATGTTATCAAACTCACCGGATTGTTTACAAATATTTTTTTTTGGTACAGATTTTTAAGTCAGCTAAATCGAACCAAAATAAAATTTACACAAAATTAGGATTTGTGTTGTTTTGACTATCTGATGTCCGTGTCAGTTCAAAGTGTAAACAATCGTATAACGTAGTTGACAAGGAAACAGTAAAACGTGAATTTGACTTTTCAATATAATAGAGGTTTTATGTTAACAAGCTAGTTTACATAAAGATTATATCACTTTTTGAAGTTACTTGCAATTTTAATGTAATTTTAAAATACTTAATCACAGACTAAACAAAACCTCTTTCAAAATATTTTGATATTAAGCATAGAATGAAGCTGCTTCCACGTTTTCCTCTTTGTATGTTTACTTTGGCTAATCTAGAATTACTAGAACATAACATTTACGAAATATCTTAAACTATCCATAACCAAAATACACTACAATACAGTTTCATTTATATTGGGGTAAAGAGTAAACTGTTGTTTCCTCGAGTCTTTGATTGTTTATAATGTCAATCGGATTCAAATGAGATGAACGAAGATGCCTGACATTGCATTTACTGTTTGTAGTACAAACACCTTTGATCTTAAAGGTCGTTCACAATTATTGCTATCGATTCGCAGATTGAGTTTTCTTTTGAGTGCAACAGAACAAAAGATCAACGGACGGAAAGAAGCATAGAGCTTGTTAGAAAAAAATCTTTGATGTTTTTATTGACATAAAATGTAAGTTCTTATGAAATGTTTCGGTATTAAATTCTGAATTGCATAACATGACATAACAATTAAAAAACTATTGATAAGATGAGTACACAAACGTAAAACTATCTCAGATAACGTGTTTTATCTTGGGAAGTTTGATTAGAAATAATTGCTGGTATGTTTGGATAACGTGTTCATAGATATGCTTAACTTTTCATAAAAAAATAATTGTTTTACAAGTGTCTGTCACTGCGATCCACATATTGTGCCGTCGTCTTCATTTTAAACAAAGTACCTAATTTGAGATGGAGGATTTTCTAAAAGATAAAACAAAACCTATGCAAACAAATTCGTGAATATCGTTTTGCGGCATTACTATATAGGCACACATTGCTATTACCCATTATTCAAATTCTCTATTTTATTCAGAAAATAGCATAAACATAAATGAAATGGAATATTATATATGTTCTCCTCTGATATTTTAATGCAAAATGCTTCTTTAGAAGGACAACACTACGTTTGATATTTGTTCTTTTTTATTATTTGAATCTGACACAAAACTGTTAAAATACCGTACAGATAACATCGTTGATGTTCCGTTGTTTGAAAACTCCTTTTTACAGAAACGGACAAAAGGCATATTACATGTGTTTGCAGCGTAGCTGTGATAATGAACGGCAGAGAGGATGGACATGCTTAAAATATTATATCAATTACCAAGTGCTTCCCTAGGCAAGCATGTTTGTTGTCTGAAAGGTAGTATTTTTGCAGCGATTGTAGATTGATATTGAATGAAATAGTAATGCAAATAATTTTTTCTTCATTCATTTATAACAAAATTGGCTTTTCGTGTATTCGAGCGAAGCTGAATGTCGCTATTTGCATACGAAAACAAGCGATATTAAAATTTCGTCAGAGAAATCATTTTCATTCCATTTTCAATTACGAAGCGACATTACCTTGTCTGCCACTGAATTATTTCTATTGTAAACCAAACAGAATTATGATAAATCGAAAATTAACATGTCGTTCGAACAATAGCATTGTAAGAATGTAATAAATCTTTTTGAATTTATAAATGGAAAGCAGATTTTGGAAACCTTTGTCAGTATTTTTGTCTTAGAAATTTGCATCTGTATGACGCTATACGGTTAACATTAGTTCTATCTATGGAATATACAAGTGAAAGCTCTTTGAAAAAACATGACATGTGTTGTTACTTGATTTAGTGATTTCTTTAACCAAACTGTTACTGACTCAATGATTCTAATTTAGTACTGCACGAAAATGTTCCAGTGACTTATTTCCTTTTGTGTCACTTTTTTCTGCACTTCAATAAAAATATTTTCTGAGATGATTTTCAAGTAATTTACAGAAAAGAGACAAGTTACAAACAATGGAAGACAGTTGTACATGTAAATACAACATTACCTTGCATGTGAATGCATTTTTCAGACATAAAAAAACTCAAGTCGGCGACACAGCGGGATTTTGAAAAAATAGACATGTCATTTTAGTTTTATACTTGACATCACGGTGGCAGTTGTAAATCTGAGAACAATTACAAGTCCCAAAAGTTTGAATATCGCTATAATAATGAGGAACCTTTCTTTGCGTATTGGATGTGTGCTATTTTTATTTTTTTTCCTATATATTAAACCTGCATTTTAATATATTTATGTAATATTCGGGCGATTACTTCTAGAACACTTGAGTTTGTGTTACTCTTTGGTTGATGTTGTTCACCTACAGGATATCCCATTTTTTAACTGTTTGCTCGATTACTCCTTGGTTTCTGCATTGCTCATGTATCAGTAAAGGCTATCTCTTGCCAGTGAAAACCCGCCTTAAACATAGTATTACAGAAGCACAGAAGGGACATGGTGTTTTTTTTATATTGTGGCCACGAGATAATAACTTACACAAAAAAAATGAAAAAAGGTCTTGCTTACTCGTGGCCACGAGATATATCTAAGTAAAAACAACAAATTTTGCTAACTCATGGCCACAGGATAATTATAACTACAAAACATTAATTTGTGGCCACGAGATAAAAACTTACTGGACAAATTTTTGCTTCTAACTTAGTTATTATCTCGTGACCACGAGTTAGCAAACATTGTTTTTTTCTTAGATATTATAAAAAAATCACCATGCCCCCTCTGTGCTTCCGTATAATATTGTTAATTTTGATTACACCATATTTGAGAGATATTCAAGCAAACCTTAGCTTTAGTCGGTCAGATTTTAATATATTTCATGTGTTTAAATACTAAGTTTGGCGCCGTTTAGACTAAGAGAGGTGTGTCTCGCTAAGATGAATCGAAAGTACAAGTGGTTAAAATATTTAGAATAGAGTCTTCTTTTACATGTTTTTCCTCTCAGAAGTCCATTTTATGAAATGAGTACTTGCTATTGCTTTTTACTAAGAAACGGAATGCTAAAACATCAGCGGTATTCTTGTAAAACAGATTGCGATGAAACTTCTGTTGTGCATTTCATGCTGACAGTATCCATTTGTGTTTAGATTGGTCGATTAAAATATTATTGATTTTTATTTCAAGAAATTTGGAATACTGCATAATTACTGATTATATTACCATATCAGGCACGCTAAGAACATATCATGCTTAAATTAAGAAATCCAAATTTAGTGCAAGTTATACATGCATTTGATTTATTTCTTGAGCTACGAATGATGTAATATTTTTTCGCCCGACAGTTTTGAGCAATACACTCAATCTTTTCTGCTAATTGCTTGTTTCCATTTATGTTTAGTTTCATTGACCTTATTTCCCATAAATATCACAATTTCAGTCACAGTCTCGTTCAATATCACAGTCTATTGTTTTGCATGTTTTAATTCTTTGACTTAGTTTGATATCCAATATGGAAGTGATGGGTCTATTTTGGAACGTTATTAATCAGTTCGATGAAACAATTATCGTGTACTGTTATTAGTAATGATTCTAAAAATGTCATTGCTGATCCTCTGTGGAAACAAAATAAATTGCGGCTTCCTGATTAGTGCCATAATCATTGTGATCATAATCTTTGTTTAGGTAACTCAGTCTGATAACAGAAACCCTAAATGATGTCTTTCTATTAAAATACAAAAAATGAATAATTCTTCACCTATAAATAAGCCAAATAATTGTATCAAATTGTGTAAAAGTGTTTCGGGTCATTCAGAATATGTAATTACTTTTTGAATGCTGCATTTTACTAAAACAGATGAATGAAATAAAACTTTTTATGATATATTTAAGCGGTACCATATACAAACATGTTAAGAAATTTAGTATATAGTAAAATGACATACGACAGACATAAAAACTGTCCAGTAAATAGTAATGGGGCGTCTTCGATAACTATTTGATTTATTAATTTTTTTACTCACCATAATGAACTGTTTTACAAGACATCATCGATTGTATAAGATATAAAATTATATTTTGAGATACAAGATATATAATTAATTTTTAGCATCTTCTGCGTGACTTAAGCAATGCTATTCCATATGATGAATCTTTTAGACAATCCACTTGACTTCTGGAAAAGTAAATAAGAAATATTACAAAAATGACCAGAGCTAGTCAAGTATGTCTTTTGCAAAGACGATATAATTATAGCACAAGGTAAGTCTTGCCTTGCCTTTAACACACGACCTACTTATTTCTTTTTGTTGTGAGTAATTGCTTGTGACATTTACTCCAGTTGGAAATGAACACGATCCTAGTCCTCAATATGTCATAGTGGAATAATACACATCAATATTAAACTGCTAAAGTGTATTTGTACATATTGTACGAACAGTAACTATTTAGTCAGGAAAAAAAAATGCCCTTTTGTGTCATTCCTGTAGAAAAAAGTAATTTCATAATTTCAACGTTTATTAAATAGGCTAAGGATCGCGTGCGTACCGAATATATGAACGTATTTAGTGTGAAGATTTAGCCTACGAAAAAATGATGTATATCTTACATTACCGATGTTTATGTCATATTATCTAAGAATTAACTAAGAAAGAGAATTAAGACGCAAATGTTCATAAAAAAGATAAATCATATATTCTGTTAAGGGCTCTACGGACACCTTTGATAATATATTTGCCTTTGCGCCTTTTAATGAAAATGAATGACATAATATTGATGCATAACTCGTTTTCCCTAATGATGTACTAAACGTATCGAATGAAACACGGTACTCGTCGAGTTAACACAGATCGAGAACAAAAAACTGCCAGATGCAATTATTTATTGAAAGGCAGCTCGCGTAACAAGAAAATATTTCTCTCGGGTGAATACACCGGCGTTACTTTAAAACAATTTTTTTTTAAATAAGGCTTTACATTGTTCAAAATGAAATACATTTTTTTCTAAGCAAAGTAATCGAAATTAATAAAGTAATAAATACCATATAGCTAATGCCTACACACTGAATATTTGTCTCTGCACTTGCAGAATTTTTGTCGTGTGTGTCAGGTGATATCGGTTATTTAGTTTTTCCTCTGTGACTAGTGATTTCACATATTATATTATACATTCTTTTGTTGCAATAACTTTAAACAAATACACCACAATCATCTTACTGGACCCAGGTTCTGTCAACAAATCAGCTATAAAACAAAGCAAAACAGAATTTTGCGACCAATCTATGACAACCTCACGACAGTAACTTTCATCACATTGAAGTCATATTTCACTATACACAATATTTTTTATATCGGAAAAGAGGTCAGAATTTGGAAAAAGATAATCTAATAATGATTCAAAGCAATACGAGACAGAAATGATTAATCCCTAACAGTGTTCATCCCGTTCTTTTCGGAATGACAATTTCTGAAAGAGAGAAACCAGAAACAATTATTAATAGTCATATTTCTAATTATAAACTAAAGAAGTGATAACTGGGTACACTATGACTGACAGAGAAAGAAGGATTTTAGTTTCCAGAATATGGTTTTGGTAAGGTCATACCCAAGCGTACAAAATGCTGCTCATAAGCGAACATGACCAATATTTGCAAAATAATATCTTTATGTATGACTAAAAGATTTTTTTTTTCTATTTAGATCGGTGTTGAATTTTAAATAATCAAATGCTTTTACTGTTACGAAAATGTAATTGTTACTTATTTTTATTAGTATAAAACGTTTCCCATTAAAACGCTTTCACACTATTAGTAAAAACACGTCAAAGCACATTTATTCAGCTTGTTTACCTTGGCCGTTTTGTTCGCCATAAAGATTAAGACTTATAATTGTAGATAGGACATTTATTATTTAAGACTTATTTTGTAGTAAACAATAAAGACAGAAAATCATTAAAGGCTTTGATCCTTATTTACTCCAGACGATCATTAATATTACCTTGTCTAGCCAAAGGACCACAGCTGATAATATAAATCATACGTTTGTTGAGTGCTTAAAGTGAGAAAACTAAGCAAGAATTAAGTTAAGAGTCTTAATGTAGTTTATAACTCATCCTTTCAGAGGGAGAAAACTGTGTGCCTGTGAAATAGCTCGCTTTTGGGTGCCGTTTTTTTCTGGATATAGAATACCTTTAGTTATAAGAGAGAAACTGTTTTCTTAAAAAGACATGTCAGAATCAGAATCAAGTATAAGTAATATTTTATCATCAGGAATTTTTTGTAAAGTTCAGGCCTATCACACTAAAACTAACTAAACATAGCAGACTAATAAATATCTACAACTAAAATCCAATCAGATAAAATCATTTTCAAGGTAGTACATATTAATCTATAAAAGAAAAATCATACTCCTTACCTTACGAACGGTTATGGTTTGGAAAAAAACAAAAACAAGCCGTAGTAAACATTTTCTACAGATGTAGTTGGGTCAAATCGACATAGAATTAAGCTTCTCAGATCCAAAAGAATTCATAGGAGAGCCTGTCTCATCACATGATGTACGAACATGACTCAAACGGTGATACTTGAACCCTTCCTGTGTAAAATACCAATCTCTGACGATCTGAAACATAGTCTAATCATTATAAACATACCATCATATGAAAATGTACTGTACAAAACCTAAAGGAACTAAGATCAAACCAAGTGTTATAATTAATATGCAACTCATTGAAAATATAAACCAAAAATAAGTATTACACGATTACATGAATATTTTAGTATACTTGCGAGTTTTCAAAATGCGACAGAGCGTGTATTGAAAAAGAATATGGAGCAGAGCGTATAGATCCGGAGATTCTGACATCCTTATTCTGCGGCCCTGCGATCCTATTTGCGGTCCTGTTTGCGACCATAGTTTTAACAATGTGCAATCATTTGATTAAGGAAGCTGCATTCACTGTATTGAATCTGATTGTATCAATGCGAGTGGCAAATATATGTTTGTGTTTTTAGGTAAATGATGTGTTTAAATTCAACAGAGAAATTGATTGTAATTTACATATAATTTTGCATATTTTTTAAAAAACGATAGAAATAAAATTGAAATCTATTTACTGCACAAAGAAATCAGACTTACAATTCAGACTATAGGATTTTCGCAACTGTTTCGCAACTGGTTTCACACTAAAATCATTTGATATAAATATTAGATTTGATATTTTTAAATGAAGCCTCATTTAAATGAATGTTTAGAACTTCCACAATTTGAACAATTTCGCAGAATTCAGAAAATGCATATAATGTCAGCAGGTGATGTGAGCGTTGCTAAATGAACTGTATATTCCTTTATCTATTTGAGTTTATTTCTCGTCGGTAGGTGTTGATCATTAGACCGACGACCCATAGAGATGTTAACTATTTTAGGATGTTGGGTATAGTGCAAGACAAGAAAGCATCTCATTTCAATAACGCCTCTGGTTCTTTTGCATGCTTAGTGTATAGCACTAATATATAGGACCCCTGGAATATCAGTTCAGTGCGTTACCACTGCTCCTGCAGGATATTGGCTTGTTGAAATGTGACAAATAAAATGCAAAATACAGTGGTTTTATTTCAAATGTGTAAGTAAATATATAATGCACGCTGGAATGTTAGTCTTTAAAATATAAAATTCTTATGCTGTTCCCTTTTTAATTTTCCCTTTTTAGCTCTATTTACGATACTTTAATTATTTCTAAAATAGATGATCGTAGTTGTCTTGAGATTTCAAAGATTTTATTTTTATATTTTTATAGTGTATTCATTATATCCTGTGCTCGTAAACACTGATAATACTATATATTCTAAAAACATTACTTGCTTTGTTCACACACTGACAAATTTACTAACATAGACTGAAATATTAAAGGAAGAGGACAACTATCAATATCGCAAGGAATGTTGCATAAAGATTTGATCATCATTTACACCAGTAGTTACGATCTGATTTCTATTCATAGAAAATAATCGGTTTCCAATCCATATATCATTGAAGTGCTAACTTAAAGTTACATCTTAAGATGACCAAATAAAAGAAAACGGGTTACGTAAAGCAGAAAGTCCGGTGATTATTGTGGTGGAAATAATCAGTAAATGTCAATATTAATAATAAGGGCAATCAGTCGATAGTTTATTTTGCACCTGCCTTACACTACAAATTGAGAACCATGTCCTGCAAAACTTAAACGTCACCTTAGTTTCGTAATCAAAGGCAAGACAGTGCGATGCGTGTAGCAGTTCTACGTGTCAGTCAAAAGCAAATTAAATCACGCTCGGTAGATGCATCCTGTCAGTGTGTGTGACTGCAGTCAATCAAAAGTTGCATAAGATAATGTTTCGTTATTGGTGTTATAGTCGATATCACCTCTGTGATAACCACTCACAGTTAATGGAACATTGTAATTGTCAGAAACGAAAAAGTTTTAGTATTATCTGCTTTGGTCCTAGAAAATAACTATAACTTTGTGAATTACGGTTAAATTATGCTGATATTGATAATAGGACTTATATTGTGATACACTACAAAAACACGACTGATTGGGGATGACATTTCTGCATTTAGTTCTGAATAAGCTGAAAAAATACTATTATCTTGTTTGGTTGAAAATTAATAAATTCTCCCAGAAAATGTCTGTGGTTTTTTAATATCGGTTTTAATGTGCTGACATGGACAATATGACTCACTTGGTGATATACTGAAAAAAACTCGACTGATTAATGATGCTTATTTCTGAAATTACCTACTGTAAAGATTTATACGATAAATAATCCCGTAAATAATTCATATGTGTCTAGTAAGAACGCATCCAGAACAAGATAATTGTCCGGTCATCGGTCATCATTGTATATTTATCTTTCTTGTTACGTAGTGTTACATTGACAAAGTAGCTACATCCTGACAAATGCCAAAATAACTTTTTGCTATAAAACTTAGTAGTGGGTGTTTTTCTTGAAATCAGATTTCGTAAAAAGTCAATTATATCAGATGATTTGTGATTAATGGCAAATGTCCAAATATATAGGCTGATGATTTCCAAGAAATGGTTATTTAGGGAACGCCTACCATTTGTCAAACATGACCTAATTGGATGGAAACAAACACCGTTGACGCATAATTAAACATAATTTCTGTGTACCTTACCAAAACAGTCTAATATGAAAAGATAGTTAGACACAACTTGGATGTAAGTATCAAAATCGAACGGCTTAATTGATTTTTGTAGAATAATATTTCTCAAAATAAATCTTTAAGTTTTATTGATTTACGCTAAGTTTTCTTCTAATATATCATTCTTATTTTGACGTCTTGTTAATACTACCTTCAGAGTGTTAATAGTGTGGAATATATAGAGGATATTTGTTTGTTTTTGTGGAAGATGAGAATTTATTTCATCGAGTGAACACCATATGTGATATTTTCACGAGTGGCGCAGCCACGAGTGAAAATATCAACATATGGTGTTCACGAGATGAAATAAATTCCCATCTTCCACTAAAAAACAAACAAATTTTCTTTTTATTTTATGCCAACACGTCAAAAATGGGTTTTTTTTATGACATTTTTAATCAGGGCCTTCAATAAATTCCCCATGGTGAGCCCCAAATCAGTTAATGCGTACTTTGGTTACCCCGCACAAAAAAAGTGCAGACAATCTCCAATACATATGATAACTTTACTTTTGCTGAAATAAACTGAATACACTTTCATCAAATAATATTTATTTTTGTCTACACAGTTTATCAATATTTATTGAATTTTGCCATACATACTTTAACTATAAAAGCGAATTAATACTCAATATTCAATAGTTCGGGCACAAGCATGTATTATCAAAATGGTAATTAACTGATTCAAAACAGTGTATTATCACTTTTATCTCACTGATATTTCCCTGTATTTCATTGGTAGGCATAAAATAAAGGAATACAATTTTAGCAAAATAACGTTAATCATTACATTTACCTAAAAAAGCTAAAATAGCAATTTACCAAGAAACGAAAGTAAGTGTAGGATTTATGAAAATTTTCAAGGAAGATGAATCATGGTTAATATTTTCCGAGTTCAGCGTATTTAGAACCAAAACTGTTTTTTTTATTTATGTATAAATCCAAACATGATAAAATAATTGATTTATTGAACTAAACTTATTGTGAATGATGAAACAAATTTAGAGTGTATTGTACCTCAACGTTTAGAGAATGACAATGCCAATTAAATTCCTAATACGGTTGATGGTACCACGGCTTCATTTATGGTTCTATACATCTATATGGTTACAAATTTTAAAAAAGTGACAAAATTAATGTGAAGCAAAAGGCAAATGCGTTAAGTTGGTTAGTCGTTACATTCAACGCGTGTAACACATAAAAATATGTAATGGTTATATTGCATTAACAATCAAAATAACAAACACAGTTTGTCATTTGATAAAAAAAGTAATCTTAACGGGCAAAAAATAATGTTTGTTTCTCCCAAAACGAGGTAAATTTTGAATAATAGCAAATGCGTTTGAAAAAGACAAGACATACTTTGCCCTAATAAGACAATGATCAGAATGGAATATTCTGTGTTAACCTTTGAAGAATTTGGTACATGAACTGGTGGAGCATTCATAACTTAGTCTAAGACAGCAATACGTTAAGCAGAATTATGTCTAGCCACAACAAATGTGTACCTTAGTGTTCATTCCTTTTTTACAGACTTTAAAGTGAAATGATATTTGCGTCGGTGTATTCCAGATGTCCCTAAATAAGCATATTTCGTACATATTGTATTTTAGTGTATATAAACAACATTTCTTGTCAGAGCTTTTTTTTCTGAAATATAATTTCCTGATAAATTATTTCTGACTTTGGTCGGTTCGAGTTATAAAAGAAGCAGTGCAACGCAGCAAAGTGATCATGTTCAGCGGTCGGTATATTAAACTAATTAATTTCCACTTACATTCATAAGGTTGCCATGCATTTACTCGTTGTGATGTGAAGTTGGCTTTGATCTCAGATGGTTGTTTTGCAATTAATGCCTACGAATTGATCAAAGGATAATCTTCAGAGTAGCATCACTTGAGTGACCCTAGTATTTCCACGCCCAGGCTACCTTGTTCCAAAAACATTACCACAACTTTGTCCTGTATTTGCTTTCATTTCACGTCGTGACAACGCATCAGTGCGACACCGTGAATTGAGAAATATTGCGATAGGCGTGTCAGATTTCCGGTTGAATATGCAGGTGTTCATGAAACTTCTTTCTTATTTCATATTGGCACACAAATTCGACTAGTTTTTCAATAAAAACGTGTCTTGCAAAATATCAGCTGCTAAGAAACTGTCTCGAGCTACTTATAACAGAAATTCTGACCACTTTTTAAAATGAAAACGAATGAGTACTTCCCCAGAGAAAATGATGGCCGTGAAAAAAAAATATTTTACCGAGTTAGTGTTATTGATCTCCTCAAACCGTGGCGGAACCTCTGGCGGAAAAAAAAATAAAAATAAAGTGTCTCGCGACAGGCAATGATGTATTGTAATTAAAGAGCAAAAACAGAATTTCGTTAGCTTGAAGTACAAATATTTTCACTGAACCTTATCTCAATGTTTTTGTTTACTTCTAAGATTTCAGTAATGTTTCTCTGTGACAGCATTTTTATTATTCCACAACATTGGAAACATTTGTTGTTGGGATTTTTGCCAGGTTATTCCAGGTTGAATCATTCCTAGATTAAAAGAACTTCTCTGTAGCTTATGTTTTGCGGGACTCGTATTTATTAATATATCAGGTCGACTGTGAGATTTTGTTTATTTCTTTGTTTGTTTGTTCGTTTTTTTTGTCTTTTCTTTGGTATTCAGAAAATGGTGTTCAACAATATGAGAATGAAACATCGTTAAACGAAACGAAATCGGACATGGTTCTTGGGGAATTTCTTGATACTCCAGCCGGTGTCACGGCGGGAGCGTTTTCCTTGTGTGGTGTGCATTTTGAGTTTCATACATTCGAGGATGCGCAAACATTTGAACTAAGTCGTATTTGAAGCTTCATGTTCGTTATTTACACAATTATCTATTACTTTCACGCAAAGTTTCTTCTTTTCTAAGACTTGTGGCTTGTTTCCTCTTAATTAAATGATATCTTCAGTGTATAAAAAACACAAAGACACTACAACAAAAAAGTTGGTTCTTGTAGATGACTTTTACAGTCAGCAGGTCAATCAACCTGATCTGGAAAGTCCCTGTTTAGTGTTTGTTAGCGATACTACAGCATAGAAATGCTGCATACTGTAATAATTGAAGGAAAGATAACAGTTCTGTTCTGGACTGTTGACTGTCATTTCAAATCCTTTTTTGTCCTGCAATATACTGTTCTGCAGAAGAAATTGGATGCAATTTTTAAATTGGAAGTATGTTATGATAACCTTTGGTTTAATTAAACATTTCCTAACTCCATTGCATTATTAACGTCGTAAGTAACTATCAAACTTTTATCTCATTATGAGTCGGTCATCATGTCAGTAATTTTATAAAGTACGATCACATTTGAGAATTTCGAGTGACTTCATATAGAAAAAACCTGAAGCTCGGTATGTCATTTCCACTGCAAAAAAAAAAAAAAAAAATGAAAACACAAATAAATTAAACGAAAAATATTTCCCAAATTAATATGAGATATGCATGTAGTTTCTTTGTATCTTAATGTAGCAATATGCATATGAATAATGCTGATATTGAAGTTTCAGCTTTGAAAAATATTCATATATATTTAATAATTCTGATCGACATTATCTTTCCTGTAATTATGGTGTCTCAGTTGTTAACCGGATATCACTTTAAGTAATGTAGAATTAACAGGACAACTGAACAATAGTAACATGGAAATCTGATCCTCATAATTTCGATTTTAAAAGTGGAAATCAGAAATGGCGACACACATCAATATTTTTTATTGAGATGTATGTCCATCTGATCCCAGCTTTTGTTAGCTGCTGTGAGTGCAAACATATGACAAATTACCTAGGACTAAATATATCTATATATATTTCATATCTATTAGTTTCCTTTTTTACTTCCTTGGCAAATTTTATAGCTTGAAATACCTTAAACAATAAAAACACGAACAGACAAGGGAAGTTGACGTGTGAGTTGTCTACAGACACATTAAATGTTTTACACTATACTAGGAGAAAGCGCTTTACCATTAGTTTTCGGAGGTTTACTCTACATACACAGTATCGGGAGTTCGCTGATGCTAAGTATTGTTTTTAAGAAACAGTCCTAAGCATTGCTGAATGAAGCGTTCATATGCTGATAACCTACATTTTATCTCGAAATATGAGGAATACCGTCCCGTCTGCCGTTGATAAGAGAACAATTAATTTATTTTATGCCTACCAATGAAATATAGGGAAATATCAGTGAGATAAAAGTGATAATACACTGTTTTGAATCAGTGAAATTACCATTTTGATAATACACTGTTTGTGCCCGAACTACTTTTTTACCTGATTCAGCCAAGAACCACACTGCTCCAATTATTGCAGGAAATAGTGAATCTGGTCCTGCACCAAGAGGATTTTTCATGAACAGTCACTTTCATGGAAATGTTACTTTCAATTTCAATTCCTCTAAAACTGCAACCCAGCAACCATCTCAACAGGTCATAAATTCCAGTCCAAAAGCTGGCCTGCTTGATGAAACTTCAGGAATTTCCCCACCACGTAAATACAAGAGAATCCGCTGTATTTCAGACAGTGACAGCGAGTGAAATTTATTTACCTTGTTAAATCCAGTTATAATATTGAATTCCTAGTTGTGAACAATGATGAAATTCGCCATAAATTATTTAAAATGTCTGATTTGGTTACATAACTCACATGGACAATATCCTATATGGCCGACTTTCAATTCAATTGATTGAATATTGTACTGAGTATTTATCCGCTTTTATAATTAAAGCATGTATGACAAAAATTCAATAAATATTGATAAACTGTGTAGACAAAAATAAATGTTATTTGATGAAAGTGTATTCAGTTTATTTCAGCAGAAGTAAAGTTATCATATGTATTGGAGATTGTCTGCACTTTTTTTGTGAGCAGTAACCAAAGTACGCATTAACTGATTTGGGGCTCACCATGGGGAATTAATTGAAGGCCCTGATTAGAAATGTCATAAAACAACCCATTTTTGACGTGTTGGCATAAAATAAAAAGAAAATTTGTTTGTTTTTTAGTGGAAGATGGGAATTTATTTCATCTCGTGAACACCATATGTTGATATTTTCACTCGTGGCTGCGCCACTCATGAAAATATCACATATGGTGTTCACTCGATGAAATAATTTCTCATCTTCCACAAAAACAAACAAATATCCTCTATGTCTCTTGCTAGAATATTGATTTGCAAATAATCAATGCAATACTGTTTTTTGTCTATGATCTGTTTGAAAACATATAGTTTTATAATAACGTCACCTAATTACAAAGATATAAACAAAGAAACAGGTCAATGCATGACTTTATTTTAAGATACGCAAAGGTCACTACTCTGGAAAGATTTAATTTACCTATATGCCGTGCTAGCATATAACAGGTTTGTGATTTTTTAAAATAATTAGTTCTGTTAAAATACACGGTGAGGCAGTATGCTTATAACATGCGCAAAAAACCACTTTTTCTATTTCGTTTTTTTTTCAAGAAAAATTATGATAGAATTGAACAATGCGCGAAGCAATCACGATACTTTTTGGGTCACGACAATTTGTATCAGAAAATTTTATATGAGCTTGCTGAATATGCGTTCATGACATTAAATTTTATCATGCTAAAGACTTCCATTTTCAACAACATTTATTTTTTTGGAAACAACAGCATTTAAAGAAATATTATGTTAACTTCGAAACAACACTGCAGTAATTGTGTTCCAAACAAAACGTTATTTTTTTTTCTTTGTTTAACAACATGTCTTTCATTATGTTTGAAACAACAACACAATATTTACTTTGTTTGACACAACAGATCATTCAGGGTATTTGTAAAGCACAGCGCTTACGTTGTTTGAACAACACTAGTCTCAGCTATTTTCAAATCGACAATTTGTCCCTCTCCAGAATGAAAACACGGCAAAAAAACTAATAAATTATAAGTAGTCACATCATACCTCCCAAATATCTGAAATGGTTTGCTCCTATTGCAGCTACTTTAATATGCAGATTGCAAAGGTTAATCAAGTGAAAGGTCATTTAGACAAAAATGTCATAACATGTAAATTATAAATGATAATTTTTCGTTTTCCTGTTTGAGACTGGTTTTAAAGATATTGGCTTCAAATAATGATTTTCAACTTCAATTCGATCGCAAAAACGGATGCCGCCTACAATTTTCTCAAACATTATGGAGAGATCTGATGACCTCTCCAGTAAGGATACGCATGCAGGCAGTTAAGAAAACAGTTGTTAGTCCTGAAATGTCTTGTTTGTGCAAATACTAACTTTTCCATCCCTAGATTGTACCACTTCATTTGTAATTAACAGAAAATTTAATAAAATCGTGCAAACGATTTAAACAACAATAGGATTTTTCATCCTATTCGACAACGTCTTGTATAGTCTGTAAGAATGTACAATAGCATTAAGTCATTCATTCAGACACGAATCAACACAGTTCAACAGAAATAGCGTTTCTACGATAAATGACAAACAAAGCTTCGCCGTGTAAATTATTTCTCTGCGATTCTACAGCTAGGACCTGAAATCTTTCACGTTACTGAGAACACGCGACAAATGGTAATGCATGCGGGTCATGTATTTTGCAAGATAATGAAATTTAGTATGTAATTATTTGCCTTATTTACACTATCAGGCATCATTTTCTGTAACCACAACCCTCCCCCCCCCAAAAAAAAAAAAAAAAAAAAAAGATATAAATAACTTTATACTTACCGTTGTTTACTAGAAAAAAAAGCATTATGAGTACAGTCGGCTTAACTATACAGATCCACCTGGATAAGAAAAAACATGTCGAATATAATTTGCTGAACTAAAATAAAAATATATTGTAGTTGTACTATGTATGTTTGCTTTTGTATTGCTATGTTACTGCTTAGTTTAAAAACTCGACCTATCTTATTTATTCAGTTAATCTTAAATACTAATCCTCGTGAGAGCAGCTGCAGACACTTTTCTAATTTTGATGTAGAACACTGATAACCACTTAATCAGATTCTGTCAGCACAAACAGTGGCATCAGGAATACAAAATTCCTTTTTTTTAATTCAGTTTCTTGTCTGACTACCTGAGATTCGTTACTATTCTCTACTTTTTCTGCGACTAAAATGTTTGGCTTTTCAAGTTTAACGCGATATGATTTCTTATTGTTTTCATTCTAATCCACTACTAAAGGATGTATGAATAACATGAATTTTAAATTAAGGCATTGTCTTGAAAACAATGACTTAAGTTTATTTTCTGTGCTTTAGTTTTCCACTTTGCAGACGTTGTTTGTTTAAATGTTTTAACTGTTGCTGAACGCAAAGTTTGATAAAATCTCGTTTCTGTCAATTTGCTTCTTTAACAAAGCCAATCTTTTCAAGCAAAAAAAAAAAAACGAATATTTCCGCGTTTAGAAGAAATGCTTCTATATTTAAAATAACACGAGAATTAAAATAACAAATTGTCTGATTTTGTGTGTTTGCTTTTGCTTTCTATCTGTTTTTAAGAATATTTAGTTATCATGAATTACTTCAAGTATTTATCTAACTGTCATGCACTAAAAAACAGGAAACGCTTTACGTGAATTTTATACATAGATCCTAAGTTTCTTTTTCGATTTAAAAGTACAAAATTTAATTTTCGTCTTTAGCTTGACAGCAAATAGTACGGAATCTGCTACTAAATAATATTTAAACGAATAAGATACAGAAATAATGAGTACCTATGTCAAAACTCCCATTTGCATTATTCTCATAAACAACCAGTACTGGGATAAAAGCTGGGAAGTTGCTTTAGCAATATAATCATAGAAATGTAAATGTTAAGATAATAACCAGGTTGCTTTCTTTTACAAATAACGCTCAGTAAATTCAATATTAGCTGTCCTTTTTATAATGTTTCCAATGTGAATCAGGAGAACTTCAATCGATTAAATGATAAAAAAAACACAACGATACTGCTTTAATGATAGGCTTGTTTGTTGATCGATTACTTTCTTGCTTTTAAAATTGATCAATCGAAAGATAGTAAGATAGATGGATGGGTGGATAGATAGATAGATAGATAGATAGATAGATAGATAGATAGATAGATAGACAGACAGACAGACAGACAGACAGACAGATAGATAGATAGATAGATAGATGGACGGACATACGGACAGACAGACTGACGTATGGATGGATGGCAGTGTCCTAAAAATGGATTCGCTAGACATACTGCGTACACGGATTCTAACTCACTGAGCGCATTTCGTGCAAAATAAATTACTCTGTTTGAAAAAATGAATAGTGCTCTCCAGGCATGAACAAAATTTTGTCGTCGTGAATAACCTGGGGTCGAAGAAAAAGTCTGAAAATTGCAAGTGTATTTTAATTAACAGCTTATAAATGAAACAGATATATTTACTCAGACACATGAATGTCTAAACGGAGAAAGCAACAACATAAACCGCTATATAGTATCAAACAGAACCCCTTTTTTTAGAAATACTAGTGGATTCTGTGTGTGATTATCTACTAAAATGTGGAACTTAAAATTAAAATGATGATAATATTTGTGATGGTATTTACCCGAGAGATTGTCTCACCACTTGTTCTTACGTCTTCCAATCAGATTTCAGGATTTCATTTTTATACAGATTTATTATAAGACCGATTCCTCCTATGAATTCCATTCATCAATAAATATATACAGTCATGTTTTCAAAAAAAGGAGAAGCAAAACAAACAATTGTAATTAAAGTTAATTTGCAACTTATGAGGGCATTTTATTGAGTTTTGATGAAATTTATTTATCAGACAGTTATGTTTACAATATTCTTTAATTACTTCCTAGTAGAACATGTGCCTTATGCAAGACGTAAACTACAATTGTAGCAGATACAAGGACGTCCTTCCTACGTTACTCTTCCTCAAGTACACAAAACTTTTTTTTCGTCTTATTTACTCTATTTTAAGTTTACAACATGCGGTAGTTTTCGAAGACACTATTTGAATTTCGTCAAGCTATCGCCATTTATTTAGTCTGAGACTGTACAAAATGTTGAAGCAGGAATATGAAATAATTAAATTTACGCCAAGCCTATGTCTTCTACTGACTTCCTGTGCAGCTGAATCATTTAATCTTAGTTCACTTCACTCTTTTACTGTCGTATAAATTCATAACACCACATCAGGTTTGTAGTGGTAAATCGAATGCTAAATTGAAAACAAATATTTCCTATTTAAACCTTTTAAGTCAGAGAGAGAGAGAGAGAGTTTACGTAAGACAATTGATGCATTAAATGATAGAATGTTTAGAATCGAACACCTCAACGCCTTTCAGTAGGGCATATGCTTATGTTACTTAAAAGACATAATTTACCTGTTTATTTGACAATATATATTCTGGAACCTTTTACTGCAGAGAATTCAATCAAACAAGATAAGCATATAATAAGCACTTTTGTCACACTTCACTTTAAAATTTGAGTAAACCATTAACAAACGATTTATTGGATGAAAAACTTAAAAGTATCTAAAGCAAGGACAGTAAGAGAAATTGTCTTTTGTAGTGGTAAAATATTTCGTCAAAAATAATATATAATATTAAATAGACTTATACATATTTTACTATTTTGATTACTTGTCGTTTTTTTTTTGGTTACTATATCAGCTCATTTATGTCAACAGATGCATATGAATTCAATGTACATATGTTTTACATAACTCATATACGAGCTTTAAATTACTTATAAAATACTTGTGAAATCATTATTTTCATAAAGGAGGTGGACAATGAAAAGTTGCTATTCAAAAAAAAAAAGAAAAAAGAAAAAGAAATACACCAACAGAATTTCCTTTTTCGAAATATTGCATGGAGTTTCAGACTGATTTCACTGTTGTATCTGCAGTTTCTGTTTTGGTAGAATTTTTTTTTCTCACATAAATGGAGAACGTAAACGCAAATCGGTCTTCTGGCCATAAAATAGGATAATTGAATAATTTAATCGTGTTGTTATTCCTATGAAATAAACATAACATATTCCGCAATTTATTTAAATAAAACAAGCTGTATTCACGCTGAAAGTCCAAGGTTGACAATAGAGATACAATAAGATGTACGTTAAAAATGATGGCACGGAAATATGTTATGTCCTATAAATTTTAGGTGAGAGGCACAGCTTAATTGCATATGTTTCTATCCAGTAGACATTCCGGAATCTTTTAAAACAGCGTATTAAAACAATAATGCTTTTATGGTAATCAATACGTTTGTCTGAAATCACTTTTAAGTCATTGCCATAAACAAACAATATTCTTAAGTTATTTAACATGATTGCTCTTTTTAATATAGAAGTATATTATGTCGTGTAAGCATGATGGTAAACAATAATAATTCCGAAACTTTTGAGCGGCAACTTTTAGACGTGAAGCCAATTCAAAGATAAACTTTACTGGGTTTCTTTCTAAGAAGAGGCAGCCTAATGCATAGAGTTAATGTTATTATGTTACAACGGTAATATGTTTATATTTTAACCATGACATTATTTCAGGCAAAGGCATTTTGTCACATATAATTAACGACCTTATTCCACCTTTATTGATAAATCTTTTTCAGTAAATGCCCATAATAATCCATGATTTGTTAGTTCCTGGAATCGCATTTGACCTAGACACTCGACTGCCCTCCTTTGTGTATCAAGAAAACTAATCGCATTAAACTGATCTTCTGAATTTTGTACAAGCCTAATCAGAAATCATTAATTTCATTTAATACCATTTTGCTTATGTCTGACAAGATAAATATATCAGCTTATTATCAAATTTATCTCAGGAAAGCATAAAACATCAATTTCACTCTTTTTCAGAAGTACGTCTAAAAAAATAGTCTAGTAGAAATTCATATATACCAGAGATTTCCTCCATTGATCAAGTGGAAAAAATACATAGTCTATAGTCAATTCATAAAATCTTGCATTTTCATATCAAAACATAGTATTACGTCAATTTTCAGGATTTAACGTCATTAAAATAATTATACTTGACTGTATTGTTAAACCGAAATCTAGATTGAATGGGTATAATTTATTCATGTCGAGTTCATCAACTATTAACTTCAAGCTGTGAACAATGTCTGAAAAAAAGCTATTATTCATTTACCTACATCATGCAATGTTTAAGAGAGAAACCACAATTGGTACTCAGAGAAGAGTTGATAAATTTACTATTACACTTTCTTTGTTATAAAAATATCTAGATGAAGCAAAAATGTATTCGCCTGAAAATGTTTACCCTTGTGATCGAATGCCGATGAGGAAAGGCAACTATGTTTATTTTTTTTCACGCGACTAGTTTTTTTCTAGTAATAAAAAGCAATGTTTTCTTCGAAGAAAAAAACATTTATGTAAAACTTGGTACACAACTCAATACAGCGTTAACTTTTTCATTTGCGTATTTCATTTTACAGTCAATAGTCTTGAAAATTCTTAATTAAAGTATCAAATAAAATATACAACTGATTAAGGTAGCGAAGACTGTGTGTTACAATTATTGATTGTATTGTACAGATATTTATATAGTATTACATTCGATCAGAAAAAAGTCTCAACGTCCAACTACGAAACGTATTTGATAAAAATTTAATTATCGAAGAAACTGTCATTCAGCCAAGATTCTTTATCTAAAGTTCATGAATATAAAACATATATTTCAGCTATTTGGTGACTAAAAAAAACAATTGTGCGTAACTTTTGTTGACCAAGTGTATGCATATCTACCAATAGAAGCCAGTCAAATAATTATTCGGCATAGTCTAGCGCGTTCCTTCATTAACTATAATAATGTTTAGATACGTTCAAACATTCCAAATATATTTAAAGAGGAAGAAATTCAATTCAGATAAGACATGTTTTAAAAAACAACAACAGCAACAACAAAATATTCGGACAAAAATGGCTCCAGTGGGGAACGTACCCAAGGCCTTAAATGAAAAGCTCTCTTAACAACATACATCAGTGGAGTTGAATACTCTTCAGGGTGAATGCACTGCATTATTAATTTACAAGGTGAACATTAAAGTGTATACATAACATACTTTTGTTTGACGCAAACAAAACATTAAAACGGCGAAAATGTACAAATTGATTGAGGACTACTACATATATTATTTTCGTAAAACAGGTCTACAGTACTGTAAAACAGGACTTCTTCATATCGTCTTATTTCCATTCTTGTAGGAAACCTGAAACCGTGGCAGAAAATATTTGATCATCTTTAGAAAAAAACGTGTAAATAGTACATCAGACTGCAAAATATAAAAGATTTAGCAATGGAAAATAAACAATACAACAACTACAAACCTGGCTGTTCTGGTGCTTTCGTCTTGATATTATTGATGGTTTTTAACTTAGGTTTATTAATTAGTAATAGTCACCAAATGAAAATGCTTTTGAGCAAAGCAAAAGAATAGGTCAATATTATTCCCATTTGTTAAATATCATATCATATTCGACCATATCTGTATAATATTTATGGCTTGTAGTTTTGATTTATATATTGACCTTCATTTCTTCTAACTGCCAATTTCCCGTCGTTTTATGTTCATATTCTCAGAGTTGTCAACAGCTTTTTGCAACTGTATAATCAATTTACACGGTAAACAAGAAGATCATTACACAATGTGCAACTAATGTAGATATTTCAAAATAAAACGTATGATCAATAAATGTAATGAATCGTAAAATGCCATGCAGATCAAATACTTGATATGAAAATTGCCATAGCAGGACAAAAAAAATAATGAAACTGACGACACATTTTTAAAAAAGTAGTGGTAGGTTTTGAGTTTATTGATGAATCGTAACAATCGTTTGCTGAAGATTTCTATCCAAAACTTATAAATTTAATGTAGACTTTTCAATAATATTGCTTACTTATAGAAAAAAATAATAAGATACCCGTTACTTGTTCAACCTAACAAAACCAAGCCACTCACTACGTGTATTTGTATAGATTAGGATTTATTTACTAACATACTAACAACTATTGTTGTTGATATGGCTAAAGATAAACTGTCATTTAGTTATCAAACCATATTCTAAAATGGTGAACTCTTTTACCAAAGGCCCTTATAAATGGGATAGTTGTCATTTAAAAAAGGACATTGGCTCTGATTTAATTATCGAGGAATAACAATGTAACAAACATTAAGTAACCATTGAATACAAACATATTAACTTCTTTGAAAAGACATATATCCTACCATTGTCACATGAATTAAAACAGTGGAAGGTGAAATTGTTCATATACTGAGACTTCCGTTTGAAGGCTATTCTGATGAATGACCACTGCAGCAACAGAAATCTGTACTCGGTGTATGTAAGTAAAAATGCAATATCTGTTACTACAATTCGCTCTTATTTTCCTGCAAAACATGTTCTCTGAACGTGTGTCTGTCAAATTATCGTCTCTCTAGTCTTTATTAAAGTAATATTTGTCATTCATTTCCCTAACGTACTGTAATTTAGGCAAAGATGGCGTATTTCCCTTGAGGTTTTGCAATAATTACTTTACTTTTAATTTTCTCCATCTTGTCTCTTACAACTTTTTTGTCAATTCATCTTTTTTTTCTTTAAGACTTTAGATCCACTTCTGGAAGAGGTGCTAACAAAAAAGCATTATGAAAATAAACATAATTTACGTTACTGTTATGAGACTTCAGAGGAATATTATATATTATAATGATTTAGTGCATTGTTTAACACATTCTTCTGTGTAGTTAAAGGTGTGTTTAGTGAGACATTTCCGTTTTAAATGATTGTTTTGAAGTGACAGTGTTTTAATTTGCTTAAACAAGGAAGTTAAGAAACTACATTATTGTTTTTGCGTGAAGGTTTTGATGAAATAATCAAATCTCTACTAAATTACATGGAAATGTTTATAGTTTTTCATATTGAATTTTCTAAATAGAAAAAATCTTCTGGTTAGTTTTACCAAATTATTTCTAAAGGGTTTAAAGAAATATAGAACGTATACGGAAATGATAATATCCGACTTGGATCCTCATTGTGACCGTGTACTACAACGTTTCGTCCTTTGAATTTGACATGCTGAGTATTTCAGAAATTTAATATAAAATCATTCCATGTTTTCAATATATATGGAGCAGATACTACTAACATGGAACAAACAGACGTTCTATTCCATGTAAGATATTTACTCTGGGTGGAATCGTTTAGAATAAATGTGCGTGTCTGCATATGATATGTTAGTCCTATATATATTTTAGCACGATACGTTCTAGTATGCTTAAGTCGTGAATTATAGACATCTTTGCAAATGAGTTTATTTCTTTGTTGTTGTCTCTTGAATCTTCTGTGAATTTCAAACTTTATAAACGGTTTTCTTACCTGTTTCCAACAAGTTTTATCAATCTGTATACACTTTTAGATAAGTAAAAAGGAGATGATACTTCTTTGTGTGTACCTTAGTCGATGTGTGACGAGACAGAGTGAGCACAAGATTTCTAGGTGGAGCATTCTTGCGGCTCTGTCTTTGATATTTCAGACTGTAATTCATTTTGTACACCAATGGAAATGCCAGTCCACACTCTAACAGTTTTCGATTGTTATTTACAGTTGTCGCTTAAAATATTGTTTTCTTTTGCAAGTTAAATTTACACTTCTCACTTTGCATAAAATAGTTTTATTGCTAAGAATTTCATAATGAATACATAATACCTACATACTAATTGCAGTGTATTTTGTATTGATTCGCTCGACGACAGAAGAGTTTCAAAGTTCAGGGCATCAGACAATAAGTGTTTTTTGTGTTCAATCTTCTTTTCTGTAACCTGTAACAAAGTAGTGGTTTACTAACACCTCTTTCTTAAACGAGAAGGATGTGTAACATAGTCGTTACCCTGTGAATGGCTTTTTGTTCAAAATTTTGGATTTACATAGTGGTACACTTTTTTATGGATTTAATTAAACAAAGGGTAATCACAATTCTCTGTTATCTCAAGACAGAACAGGTCTACTCTTGCAATCCTCGCTTCTTTTCAATGCAGTTCTAATTGTTCCCCAAGTATCAAAGATTCCTCCAGTTCTAGATCTTTGAAAAAATTATGAAAATCCTATAAACATGGAGAAATGGACACTTGGGAAGTAGAGTAACAGCTATTACCTAGTTTTAGTGTTTCAAACCACAATAAATACGGTGTTTTCCAGCAATGGCTGCACTGAAAATCAATATTTAAAAAGAAATAAAAGGCAGTGATGAATCTGCGAACAAAAATAAAAAAATCAAGAGAGTATTTGTTCTGTGGTTGTTCCATCTAACTCTCCCTAAAGTTTAAAGATACAATTCCAACTGATGACCTCCAACTTTTATCCTACAGTAGTCCAGAGCGAAAAGATCGAGTTGGTGATTCTTATGGTGGTGTTATTCTTTATATTCGAGAAAATTTATATTATAAGAGACGTTATGATTTAGAACTTAACAATTTGGAGTGTATTTGGATTGAATTAATTCTTGAGCATAATAGACACGTTCTCTTTGGTTTATTTTATCGACCACCTGGTGCTGATGCAAATTATTCTCAACGAATCGAAGACTCTATTGCTCTTGCAGTAGACTCGAATATTCCTGATATCTTTGTCACTGGTGACCTTAATTATGATGTCTTAACTTTTATTACAAATAGGAAAATAATTTCTATCACTCAACAATTCAATATGAACCAGATCATTGACGAACCAACTCATTTTACCGAATCATCCCAGTCATTAATTGATATCATTCTTGCAACTAATACGAACAACATTCTAGATTC
This sequence comes from Cyclina sinensis, assembly GCA_012932295.1. Lineage (NCBI taxonomy): Eukaryota > Metazoa > Mollusca > Bivalvia > Venerida > Veneridae > Cyclina > Cyclina sinensis. The sequence goes on along the minus strand of JAAONU010000017.1, from coordinate 19,656,760 downwards.
AGGTGTAGGCGATCACTTTCTTCCACAAGAATTTCGTTATCACCTTCCCATTTTTTGTCTTCTTAAATTTAGAAAACCTACTCAAAGTGGTTTCCAGAGAACTATTTGGGAATATAGTCGTGGTGATTACGACAAACTTCGTCATGATTTTATGAATTTTAATTGGCATTCTTGTTTTGATACAGATATAAACACATATGCAGCTAACATAACAAATCAAATTCTAAGTATTGCAAAGAATATCATACCAAACAAACAAATACACATTAGACCATTAGATGCTCCATGGATGACAAATAAAGTAAGAAGCCATATTCGAAAACGTAAGCGCATCTACAGAAAAACTAAACAAACCCAATCACCAAATCACTGGTTAAAATTCAAACAACTCAGAAATAAAACAATTTTATTAATTCGAGAAGCTAAATCTAACTACTTTTCAAAACTATCTGACAAACTCAAACAAGGATCCTTATCTTCAAAAGACTGGTGGAAAACATTAAAATCCTTCATATCATCACAACAGACTACCTCAATCCCTCCATTACAAAATCCTGAATCAGGAGAATTAAACTTTACGGATGAAAATAAAGCTAACTTATTGAACGATTATTTCATAAAGCAAACACACATTGAACATTCAAACAAACCTGTACCTGATTATGATCATTCCGTGACAACAACTTCTCTCTCTGAACTCACTCTAACGGCATTTGAAACAGAAAACGTCCTTCGATCACTAAACATTGATAAAGCCTCAGGTCCTGATGGTGTAAGTAACAGAATTCTACGTGAAGCGTCTCGTGAACTTTCACAACCTCTTTGTGATTTGTTTAATGCCTCGTTTTCTTGTCTCAGAGTACCATCAATATGGAAAGAAGCTCATGTATCTGCAGTTTTTAAAAAAGGCGACCCCTCTCTGCCTAACAACTATTGCCCTATTTCACTCCTAAATACAAAAGAAAAGGTATTCGAGCGCCTAATTTTCAAACACCTATTCAATCATCTATAAGCAAATCATTTCCTCACTCCTGTTCAATCTGGCTTTATTCCTGGCGACTCTACTGTCAACCAACTTATTTCTATTTATGATACTTTATGTAAGGCACTTGATAATGGTCTAGAAGCTCGAGTTATTTTCTTTGATATTAGTAAAGCTTTCGACAGAGTCTGGCATAAAGGTCTTCTTTCAAAAATCAAGCATGCAGGTATTTCTGGCAACCTTTTTATTTGGTTTGAGGACTATCTCTCTAACAGACGTCAACGTGTAGTTGTAACTAATTCGAAATCTTCTTGGAGTAATCTTTAAGCCGGTGTTCCCCAAGGCTCTATTCTTGGCCCCCTACTCTTTCTCATTTTTATAAACGACATTGTTTCAGACCTCCAATCTTCAATAAATCTTTTCGCAGACGACACAAGTCTCTATATTGTTATAGAAAATCCTTTTACTGCTGCTCAACAGCTGCAAACAGATATACATAAAATAACAACATGGGCTGACACGTGGCTTGTTACATTTAACCCATCTAAGTCTGAATCACTCATTGTATCCAAAAAACAGGACTCATTACACCCAACATTATACATGCTTAACCAAAATATACCTGAAGTAAATGACCACAAACACCTTGGAATTATTCTCTCTAATGATTGTAACTGGCATTCTCACATTGAATATATAACTGAAAAAGCTTGGAAACGCGTTAATATAATGCGAAAACTGAAATTTTGCTTGGACAGAAAATCCCTTGAAATCATTTATACTTCTTTTATTCGTCCTATTCTTGAATATGCCGATGTCGTCTGGGGAAATGCTTTCCAATACGAACTTGAAAGTTTAGACAAAATTCAGAACGAATGCGCTAGAATAGCTTCAGGTGCGACTAGATTAGTTTCAACTGAAAATCTTTACAATGAAATAAACTGGGAAACACTCGAACAGAGACGCTATAATCACAGATTACTACTATTTTATAAAATGAAAAATAACTTGGCTCCTACTTATTTATCTTCTTTAATCCCCGATCAAACAAATACACGATACAATTTACGTAATTCTGATAACATTCCTGGTATATATGCAAGAACAACGTTATACTTTAATTCTTTTCTTCCTTCTACTATTCGTGACTGGAATAACTTACCATCTGAAGCTCGAAACCTACCGACACTCTCATTATTTAAGAACTTCTTAAACCGAAACAAGAAACGCACACCTAAATACTACTACTCAGGTAACAGAAAATTACAAGTTCTCCATACACGTCTCCGCACAAAATGCAGTTCCTTAAATTATCATCTTTTTCTTAGAAATATAATTCCATCACCATTATGTGATTGTGGTCAGGTCGAATCAAATTATCACTTCTTTTTCGAATGCTATCGCTACAATAACTATCGTAATGAACTACTTGATAATCTCAATGACTTCGAAATTAATCTCGACACTTTACTCTTCGGAAACCCAGCCTTGTCTGATAATGATAATTCATTAATATTCTCAAACGTGCACATCTTTATAACTAAAACTAAAAGATTCTCGTAATAATCAAGTTGTAACTTTTCACGAGACTTATACCCTTTCTTTACTTTTCACCCTATATTTGGACTTTTCATTTTCTATTCAGTTTTTTCATACTTCTCATGCTACTTTTCAATTGTGTATATATTTTTTCTCAGAATTTAAAGTCACCGGTTCGACACAGAAATATATAATAATCAAAAGGAGAAGAATTCTATAAGACTTAGTCTTTCGTTCTAATCCTGTTCTCTGAATATGTTATTTTTGTATGTGTACGTATAACAAATGTTCATTATGTATATATTCTGGGAATAAAATATGTTTAAACTAAGTTTAAAGACAATCTGCATATTTTAGCTCCGAGCTAAAACCTAAGGACTGAGATGTAATGCAGTCAGGGTAATCGATATTCCTTGATTGGAGGTTAATTTTAATATAATGACGTAAATACATTCTATAAGAAGGTATTTGATTAAGGACATGTGTGATATACTTACAAGCTTATTTATAAAAGATCTTCAAAAAAGGCTTTCTCTGAAATGAAAAACTGCGCATAGTTATCCCTTTCCGGTGAATAACTACAAATGCAACTCACCAGACATTTCATAAAACCCCTTAATTCTTGACCCACAACGCTAGAAACATAAATTATATCAGGTTCAGAAACGAAAATTAATATACTCTTTTAGCATCCAATTAATTGAACTAGCTGTTTCATGTCAGTTGTAGTTGCTATCTTTTGTCACCTGCCTAGTTTGTTTATTGTTATTGTCGTCTTTCATAAATTAAAGGAAATCTAATTAAGTTCAGGGACAGATGTGCTGCCGTCATTTCTGTCGTTACATTCGTGCACTGGAAGGCCATAATTGTTAGAATATAGAAGAATAAAAGAAACATATTTTATGCAGCAAAATTATTGTAAGAGTTGATTGTTTGCATGTAGAGTAAGAGATAATAGCAGTCAAAGTCCGATATAAATTTAAAAAGTCTTTTGAATGAAGTTGTAATGAAAGTATGCTAGAGATATAGGTACAATTTGAAAAGAAGTTTATACTTTTCAGTCATTTGAGAACTTTGATCTCCTGTAGTCGTTCGTATTCAGTAAATCTTATTAAATGTTATCAGTCTTTTAATGGTGTCATAAGTTACAATTGCCGTGTCGTCAGAAAAGAATGCACCTAAATATAAATTCAAAATGTTGCCTATTGAACTATATCCTTGCTGACCTTAGTTCATTTTTAGTGTTACGATGAATGAAAAAAACATAAAAATTTTAAGATACATTGGGGTTAGCTTAATCTTTAGTGGCCTTTGTCATTGCTTTATTTATACCTTCCTAATATCATAATCAAATAATTTTCAGAAATAATTACCATAGGACAGTATCAGGACACATTATAAAAACCGTTCGATTAAGCAGCTGGTTAAGAAGCCTAAAGTCCTTAAGTCAGGACATTACAAAACAAACTCTCAAAGTATTTTATAAGGAGCATACGATAGAAGTTAAACACAGAACAAATGATACTGTCATTAATGTAATTGATTGAAACGACTTGTCCAAGAACATCACGTCTCCGAACGCATTTAAATTAGAATTGCGAGACACCCTTGTTTCATCAAGGGGCTTTTCTGTCTAAGTCTTATGATATATGAATTATTTTGTAACTTAACTTATAACCGTGTTTTTTTACAATGTTTGCGACGTTTCTCGTTCCCATAATTACGCCATGATACCTGAACGTTATGTACAAACATCATTGTCTTAGAGTATTTATAATTCAACAACGCTTGTATGGCATTTCAAACGTTGCAAAATTCAGTAATTGATATTTTTGTTCTATATCCAATATTAATATCGTATATTCAAAGTTTATATTCCACAATGTTTTATTGATTCCATCCTGTGAAATATTAACAACATCGCACGAAAATATGTATTCAATAAATTTATATAATTTTTGCAAAAAAATATGTTATATTATAAAAAAAATATGTGGTATGCATGAAAATAATTATGTTATAAAATAAAAAAAAATCGATAATTTGAATCATGGGTTAGAACATTCCCATTGGCTTAATCAAATCAAAGTGGCTGCATCCAGGTAGCATGCCCTACCTGAATGCAGCCATTTTGATGTGAGTCAACAAATGATATCCCGTGTTCAAAGTTGTTGCTCTATCCCATGATTCAAATTATCGAATACATATTTTTCATTAAACCATAATCATTTTCATGACTACAACATATGTTTTGAAATATAAAACATAAATATATTGTTTTGCAATAATAATATGAACATTTATTGAATTAATATTTTCTTCCGATGAAAAAGATATTTCACAGAATATAATTAATAATTATTTTCATAATATAAAGATTGAATTTTACCAAATAAATATTGGGTACAGAACAAAAATATTTTTCCAACGTTTGACATGCCATACACTTGCACTTAAAACACAATCGTTTTTTTATCACAATAACTTTTAATCTTACATTATATTCTAGATCGGGAAACGTAACAGTCAACAAATATTTTAATTTTAGTAACAAACGTATCCGATTTTGTCATAATAAACACCACCTACTCGAGGGCAAGACAATGACTACGTTTTGACTTCCTTTTCTTGATTTAGACTTTATTTTAGCGACCTAAAATGTTTCCTATCGCGGCTTTTGGTTGAATTGTATATGCATATTTCATTTTGAAAGCACATCTTTTATACATGTGCAAAATACTTCCCATGGCAAGGACAGTACCTGCGACTGTTGATGATACCAAAACAAAATAAGTGTTTTCGCATTAGCCAAGTATAAAGTCCAATACAAGCTTATTTTTAAGCCGTCGTACACCGTCATCAAAAATTAAAACTAGCCTCCCAAGAGGTTTTAATCTCAATATCTAAGCAATAAAGAAGGTAATTACCTCCTGAGCGACAGTTTACAGATTAGTTGAAAGATTACACGATAAAACAACTGTTAAAATATGGTATTCAGTCAGACATGATGTCTGCTGTATTAAATATAAATGAGTCAAGTTGGCTGTAATTTACTAACGTTAATTCATAGCTTACATATATTTTTGAAAGTTTTCGTTTGAATGTCAACAAAACACTAAATTTCAACAAGACATTTTATTTCAAAAACAAAGATATATTTTTTTTCTGTATTGGAGTTTTTACAGTTATACACTCAATATGTATGCTATCAAAACACTATCAATGCAGTTGATAACTGAACACGTCATTTACACCATAGAATGCACCCAGTACTATATAAAGACGGTTGATAATTGCACACGTCGTTCGCACTACAGAAGAATCAAGAACAATATCAAGACAGTTAATGATTCCAAACGTCACTGACTTTATAGAATGTACCAAAATAATACCAAGACAGTTGATAACTGCACACGTCTTGACACTATAGGGAAAACAACTCTTCTCTCAAAATTGTTCTGTGAGCGTATATGAACATCGTCTTTCTGCTCTAATTCTTTGTTAACTTTCCTCTCAGATAAAAATCTAATTAAACTCGTGTGCAGACCTAAGCTGCCTTGTTCACACATTAATAGATCATTGTTACAGTCAATCAATACTGAGTCAAAGACAAACAAGCCTTTCTGATGAGGGGGTTATCCAAAAGTAGTTCCTTTTTTTCCCAATGTTGTTTCTTAAAACAAAACTTGACCTATTAAAATGCAACGGTCAGAAATTCTAAAGAACAAGCTCCTACCTGATGTCAAGACATCTTAGCCATAGATGGTTAAGCTTTAAGTGAAACATGTGAGAAAATAAATAAATAGTATAAACATTGATTTTAAAATTGAGAACCACAATTTTACTCGAATCAAAGAAGAAAGAAAATTTCTCTTAATTCTTTTTTAAAAATACAACATAATCATTTTGTTCGTGTCGAAATGTGATCTGTTATCTGGTTCTGTACGTTTTAATTTGTTTAAGCACGCCATGTTAAAGTTTCTTTGAAACACCCCGAAATATTCTTTAATTTTTCATGTCATTTTTTTTTTGAAATTTTGTTGAAATCTGACATTCGTTATTTTGAGAATTGAAAACAAACATAGACGTACTAAATAGTCATTTTCATGTACTATCTTTATAGGGTCTTGAAACATAGAGTTGTGTTTCAGTTTCCATGTTGCATTTCAAATGACTTTTCAAATAAACCGTAATCAAACAAAAAAGGATCAGGCATGTCATACCGTCACGGAAGCAGTTGAGAAGTGCTATTAATATGCCATAAAAGATAATGTTATTGCATGTTTACAGGGATTGAAATGTATTAAAGACTTTGTTTTTACACTTAGTTTACCAGATTTTAAATCGATACGAATGGAATTCAGCAACACATGAGAAAATGTATAGGAAGAATTTTTCGTTTAAATGATTTAACTGACTTGTTTCTTTTTTTAACAGACTGTAGTAAAGCAAAATATATATTCATTACCTTAAATTTTTATTGAGTATAATATTTTAAAGCATTATACTAGTTTATTTTCTCTGTTGCAAGGGTGTTTTTAGATTTGACAAGGTCACTCAAGTAAATAACATATTACGAGTAAAAATTAAAGAATTTTGAGGACCAAAGTATTTCCAAGTCAGCGATCATAATGAGTGTACACAATATACGAAATAACAAGAAACTCAAACAATATCAGTAATTAGTTTCGCATAAGAAAAAAATGTATTAAGAAACAATCATTTTAACATGTCATAATTTTTAAGAAACGTTTGTACTACTGAGCTGATGTGTTGAAATATTTAAAATCATATCGACTCTTCCAAAATAGCCTTTACTTGATCTTTGCTGATTGGTTATTTAACAATTTGAAACCAATTTTACATTATCCGTAGGAAACAATTACTGTCTACAGAACTCCTAATTACTTTCTCAATTACCTCTGATTACTCCATAAATGCTCTTGTGCCTGGAATCGGTTTAGTCTTATCTGATCAACTTTGACGTTTTCTGTTAAATATGATTTTGTCGGAATTGTAAGAAAAAAACAACAACAACAACAACAAAAACAAAAAAAGCCCCCCAAAAAACAACAAACAAACCAAAAAGTAATGTACGATACACTGAGTTGGTTATAAGTTTACTAGGGTTAATTCATAATTTAATGTATATATGCAAAGGTCAGCATTTCGGGTTTTAAGTTCAACAATACATAAAATGTCATATAAAAAGATGTCAAATAAGATTGCAGCTTTGCTGAATATGTATGCTAACAGAACACTATCAAGACAGATGATAATTGCACACGTCATTTACACTTTTTTCAATGTACTCTGTATAATTTCAAGACAGTTGATAATTGCACACGTCATTTCATCAACAGAAACAAGAACATTATCAAGGAGTTTGATAATTGCACGCATCATTGACACTGTAGAATGTACCAAGGTCAATATCAAGAAGGTTGATAATTGCAAGCATCATTTACACTGTAGAATGTACCCAGATCAATATCAATCAGGTTGATAATTGCACATGTCACTGACACTGTAGAATGTACCCAGATCAATATCAAAAAGGTTGATAATTGCACACGCCACTGACACTGTAGAATGTATCCAGATCAATATCAAGAGGGCTGATAATTCCACACGCCATTGACACTGTAGAATGTACCCAAATTTGTCAAGACCGTGTATAATTGCACACGTCACTGACACTGTAGAATGTACCCAGACCAATATGAAGACGGTGTAAAATTGCACACGGCATCGACACTATATGGATGCATATTAATCAAGTTTACTCTAGAGACAAAGAATATCTTGAATTACTGTTTGCTGAATGTGTATAAAACATTGAAACATCAGCTTTCCGCTACACTTCTTTGAGCCAATTGTTTTTAGTTTCGTCTCTAAAATTATAATCTTATTAAACTTGGATACAGACGACACATTCAGAGAACAATCAGTACAGTCAATCAATATTGAGTGAAAAACAAACAATCGTCAAGCGTTTCTGACGAGAGGATGATTAAAAGGTAGTAGCTGTTTCCTACTACTGTGAATCTATGAATAACACCTGACCGATGAAAATGCAACGGCCAGAAATGCCGAAGATGCAAGCTATATCCGATGCTAAAACATTGGGCCCTATGCATCAGCTTAAGTGTATTCCACGTAGGCCTTTTTGAAACTAAAATATGTTGACAGCTTTGTTCCTGAACTAGTTAGATGTTTCTCGGCGTAGCTGTATTAAAGTCGACTTTGACCTACTTTGTAACGAATGAAATTTTTTGCCATTTGTTAAAAGTGTTGCTGTTATGATATTTTAGGGCAGATCTTATTAGTTGAGTTGCATCTGAAAATATTGCAATACAAATAACATATATACAGTCATTATTTAAATATCAAAACGTTTTTCTCTTAGTTTAAACTGCACTTTTACCTATGAATGCAAAATTATCATGCTATAATCAGTTAGAAGCTGTCTTTTGATTAAGTAGAAGTAAAAATAAACAAAAATGAAAAAAGAGATTAAACCTAATAAGTAAAGAGTAAAAAAAGGGGAAAAACTTATCGTTGAAAAAATGTTTACAGCATTTATTTTTCGTTTTATATTCCTTTGAAAATAATGTGATGTCTTTGTTTTGAACTTTAATTGTTAATTTTTTAATGTAATAAAAACACATGAGACGCCGCACGCTTAAAACACTGGTGTATGGTAAAAGCTGTACAACTACATTTTTCTCGTTCTTTTAACATCAATATTTGTTAAAGAAAACAAATTAAGATGATTAGTTTGTGTTCAACATTTTGACGGACTCGGGGCTAGTCGTCGCTATGGCGTCTCGACTGTCTAAAAACTTTCTCTCTTGTCTCGGAAGTTTAGATCTATGACATAAAACACAACAATCCTAATTATTCTGAAACGGATGATACAAAACAAAATTAGAAACTATCGGTTCAACAATTCATTAGAAAACGTTCTACATGTGATTATATATTACTAGTACTTGTAAAAGGCGGTTCTCATTTAAACATTGTCATTAACTAGCTATTTCTTTTAAAGGCTAGTAATTGCGCATGTTTGCTGATACAGCCACAGTTGTTATATATCAATACGTTTAATGGATTGATTTTAGTTACGTTTCACCATTTTGTTTTTCAATAAACATTATTAGTAAAACTGTAAGTATAAAAATATAATTCAAAACTAATAGAGATGAATTTTAAAAACTATATATAAAAATGTGCATACCGTGTGTGCAATTTTGAAATCTTGATTTCTTGCATTGTGTACATACAACTCAAAAACATGCGAAAAAAGAAAACAACTGAATTGAGCACGCTGAATAATCACGCCTTTTTTCCATACTGATCGATATTTGTCATTTCATTTCGTGACTCTAGGACATGTTTTCAATCGTTTGCATTGATTGTTGTCGTTTGAATTCCTTCAAAATGGAAATGCAAGTAAAAAAAAGAAAATACTGACTTATTTTGAAAAGAAATATCGACAGTAATACATAATACGGAGTTGTAGTGTCTTCCATTTTTTAAAAATTATTATAACTTTTTTTCTTAGCAGATTTAACATATTGAGGGCACGGTTTTCATTGATACTTATTCTTCTAATGTTGTCTGTTAAATTCATATTGCACTTCTTTTGTTAATGCGAATCTTTCATAACTTTGTTATGTAATGGCGTGTTACATGCAACGCTCAAGATCGTAAGGGCATATCATGCCTGATATAATCTATCCTTACTAATTAGCTTCTAGATTGTAAACAAACAAACAAACCAATGCAATAGCGTGACAATGAGGAGGAATGCTAGTCGTATCTTTAAGTATACCTGAAGCTGAAGGATTACGAACTATCATGCAAATAGTTGTACAGAGTCTACGAATTGAATAAGTAAACATAAACAATTTGCTCGAACTTGTCAAATTTTGTCAAAGTAATGATTACTTTGTTATTTACAATCTAAATCCTGTTTATAGATAAATCGGTACAATGAATAATTAACGTTGCTTGAACAACTTGCACAGATGTCAAGACACTGAGTATAAAACATTCTAATCTTAATCCATAGCTTCTACTGTCACGAAACGTACATCCGGTCATGGAAAAATGTATGACACAATTGTAACTCAGAAATTTGGCTTGTATCACGCCAGTTACTGAAAGTTTGTTCGGTCATATAAAAACAAACCGAACTGACACGCGGGCTCCTAGAATATATTTAAATTTATAAATATACATGCAGCAAATTCATTTGAAAGGTAAGGTTAGATAAAGATATTCATCACATGATTGCAACACGACAACGCAGTGTTGAAAGTGTGTTTAGTGCGATTTCTTCCTGAATAAATGTCTTCAGAATCTAAACCTTGTAAACTTTTAACTGAATTCATGCTCATAAGTAAATTTTGTCATACATGCAGCTGACTGAAAAAATATAAATAAATCAAAATAAATAAATAATTGTTTTAAGATTTGATGAATATATATAAAACAATCAAATCATTTTAAATTTCACTCGTAAGTATTTGAATGTTTGTTGTGAGAACACAAACTTAAGCGTATATTTACACAAGAAAACAAAATGTAATCTCCTGATCAAACATACATTTTTTTTTCTATTACTACGGTTACCAGTAAATGCTTAAATAATCATTGACCGTTTAGTTTATCATAAAAGATTAAAAGAAGTTTTATTGTGTCTGGCTAGCAATCATATAAATACATTGTTATGTTTTAATTTCATCTTCCTCATCTGAGCAAACTTAGCTCAGGAGAGCACTAGCGTCGTAATTGTTAATAAATTGAGACACAGACCCCAAGGGATGCTACGTTAACAATTTGTTCCAGACATTTAGCCATTATTTGTCTTTTAATTGCTCCGCTATACCCAAGGTGACAGTAGGTGGCGACATTTCAGTTTTATCTGATACCTGACAGCGACGAGCCATCTTCCCTTTGTGTCATGATGCTTTTTCACGTTATGGAATGGAAAAACGCATAGCACAATATCACAGGCATTTCATAAAGTGCGCAGCCTGCATTTTTGTACATTAGTACGACATATCTTCGAGTAGGTGTTTGTGCTCGAAATAAATTGCTGCATAATGAGTGGTAAAATGTAACTAAACAGGACTTACGACAATATTGATTTAAGGCACGTATTGTCTTCGCAGCAATCAGAGCTAATTGAGCCTGTGATTAGCATATCCGTTCGTTGGAATTATTCCCTAGAAACAGTGTAAAATCAATTTAATTTTTTACTTTTAACAGCATTAATGCATAGATATATTCCGGGGTCTGGAAGTAAAGAGATTCTAATCAATTACTCTCAGTTTGTATATTCTGGTGAAATATATTAATTTTGATGGCACAGGATGTAACAAAATCTGAAAATAGCTAGTTGAGCAAATTAGAAATAATGGCTTGGGTTACTGATAAATGTTAAAGCAACTATAAATAGTTTCTGAGTTATTTGATAACAACCTAACTGATTAAATGTTTGCATTCACTGTCTACCAAATGTGACTAAATTTCGTAAAATTAGACACTTTAAAGTTTTGACCTAGAAGACTCATCACATCGGTCATTATAAACGCATACGGTGTTTCTTAACTGTTGCAAAGAAGATGACGGGTCATAAGCATACAAAAAGACATGATGGTTCTGTTGCCTCACCACATGTGGTTTAAAACAATTGTTTTTGTTTGTCAGACAATAAAAAACTCCTACTAGTAGGTAATTTCACGCCACAGGTTTTAATTGTTGTCCGTCTAATAAAATATTGGCCGTATTTTATTCTGATTCATGGAAAAAACAAACTGTATAGAATTGGCAGTATCTTTTTGATATTTTATAAATTATACAAAAGTCATTATTTTTTTCCTGTAGTAAGGTTTAATTTTTTTGCTTGAAATATTTAATCATCGTCATTGTTTAAAGGTCTTATCAATTACAAATTGTTCCCTGTAGTGTCCAGACAAAATTCAACTTGATCATTTACACTTTCGACCCCACATTTAATATTCAGTTTTATTTCTTCTTAAATAATTAGAGTTCATATCTTTGGTCATCTTAAAACATTCAGGAAAACACACAATGAAGAGGGACATTCAGGGAGCAAAAGATCGTGCCGTTATTGCTACTAAAAAAATATCCGCTTTACCTTATATGTATGAACTTTTTTGTTTGTTATTTAGATATTTAGATTGTATGTCGATTTTAGAAATAGGTTTATAGGTTTAATTACTTGAACAATATTTTCTCAAAGATCCACTAACTGATGAAAACATTTAGTTTAATTACTTCTATAAAAATATCTACGTAAGTCTAGAATGCAAAACTTTAGAGAAACAACTCCGTTATTTGAATCACACTGTTTATGTTCACAGTTTGTCATGGTATTTCGTCAGTCAAGAGATTATTTACATATTTAATACTGCTATTCAAATGCTTTCAGACATTTATCTCCTGCATCAGATGTGTGGTTTTCTATGTTTATTGCTTACTTTTCACTTTAAACTGATGACAGAAGAACGTGATGTCGTCTGCGTATGAGTTTGTAGCTATGCAATAAGGTTGAATTTAACGGAACTGGCGACAGAAAAGCAACCAGACATTTTAAGCGCAAAAATCATCTGTTGTACAAATGACGTGAGAGAACCATGGCAGTATATTATACAGACATTGTGTTTCTGAATTCGACACGCTGAATCGATAAACTTTTAAATTTGCAATGAATATGCCTGCTAAATGCATCAACTGCCTACACATTGTTGAATTAAAATTCCCTTCTGCTTCATAGAATATATATCATATGCTTACTTTTCACTGACCAAAACCTTCCCCTTACAATAGTCTGAATTCAGATCTAAATCCGGATTCATTCTTTCTCCATTTTTCTTAAAAATCCCTTAAAAGTCAATGTCTAAAATGAATGTTAATTTTGTTTAACAGTATTGTCCAACAACAAATGCCAAAAATATTGTCGCTTACAACTTAGATTTACTAACCAGCAAACTTGGCGTATCGGGTGCTTTTGAAAATGTTTAGACAGATCTTATCAATAAGTTAGATAACAATAACAATAACAGACTGTATTCATTGCGATCAGATATGAACTTCAAGTCATAATATCTTGCGCAAAAATCATTGCGTGGTTTGGAATATAGAATAAAGAAATCTTTGTAAAATGTCCTCAACGGCTTCACTACTGATATTGATCTTCTTTTAAGTGAGTAACTGGAAAACAGAATAAGCTTAAAAACTGCGTGACAGCTAACAACACATTGCGCGTGTCATCTTACGCAAGTCCCTTAATGCTTCTTAAAATCCCGAGTCAGCGTTCGACATGTTATATTCCATAAAGCAAGCTTTATTATGTATGACAGGTTATGACATTGTGACACCTTTGTATTTTCTTTCCATCTCCTTTATCTGAAAAAGATTATGACACGTGGTGTCGTAACATTCTCAATGCTAACTTCACGATATTAATGGCATTAAAGGTTAGCTAAATAAACTGTTCGAGCCACTTTTAAACTATTATTTGCCGCAGAGGTGACTGCGTTCTATGTCATATTCATTCAAGCTCTACTATTTTCCAGTTTAAAGCGATGCAGATCTGTATCATGTCAAGAAACCTAGTAGACAAGTAACATTGCGTTAAAATTTATTTTAATATGAAGATTCAATGAATTGTCACACCTGTTTTTGAAGCTACAAACAGGAGCTTAGTATAATTATCGTATTTTCCTAAAGAAAGTTCTAGGAGAATCCCGTTATTTGCTTCGTATTATGTAATATGTAAATTTACGATATCAAAAAGTTGAAAAATTCTTTCGTGTATTTAAACATAAGAGGGGAGTTTAGGAAACCTTTTCCTCAATACGAATATTAAATTTCTACCTCTAACATTATGCTTATAAAGAACAGGAAAATACAGTATAAAGTGTTTGCTTCTCTCTAAGATATGCAAAGATAGGATCTTTAGCGATATCGCTAGTATCATTTAAACTACAGTAACTGTTGCGATTCAAACGATATTGCTTCGCGTGTTTCTATGTAACAAAAGAAACATTTATTTATTTAAGTATTTGCTAGAAGTGTATTAATCAAGCGGTCATTTTCAGTTTAACCGATTGTAATTTCTGATGAATGATATTGAAAATAAATTTCTGACACTAAAATATTTTACCCGCAATACAAATAGAATTGTTTAAGTTTCAGATTTTCAAGTTTCTCGAATAACAGAACAGTTTATTTCAAGTGATTGCTCTTACGTCATAGATGTTGCAAAGGCTTACGAATAGGGAACATTTTGTAACAACTTCATAAGACTAGGAGCAGCGAATGATTCCTTTTGTAGTTGAGGCTAAAAGTAAGATGAAGATGAATGGAGGGGAAAGGAAAGCTGTTATGGTTGGCAATTTTTAAATAACAAGGGACGTTTTACTAGCAAAGCTCTCTTTATTACTAAACAGATATATAAAATAGGGAAGATACTTTTAGCGTTATACGTTTACTGTTCATTATTGATTTATATGAGGATCATGGTATAGTTAAGTAAGGAGCCCCCAAGTACTTTCATATAAACCATGACTTGTCGGTAATTTTATTTAATTAATCAGTGAACATCCTTAAAGAAACAATAGAAAGATATGCCGAAAATTTATTAATCGATTTAAGAATGTCAGTCTCTTTGTGAGTAGGCGCGATACTTAATGATACAATCAGAGGTTCTTTTAAAAGTAATTAGGGGGTTTGTTGACTGTCAATGTAATTGTTTCCTGCAGTGCTTGTAAATTGAGTTTAGAATTGTTTAATAAGCAACTGCATAGATCAAATTATGCAGCATTCGCAGAAATAATTTTAGAGGTCATAAATATTTAAATACCTAATCAGTACTTCCTATATAGGCAAGATTCTCTTAAAAGTGATGCTACTAGCTCTTTGAAAAATGCATTTGCCAAGGATTCCAAGAACCTCCACGAACAAATAACGATATAACTACAGATATTCTAGATGAGAAAAAGCATTAATATGTTCGAGTAATAAATATTGTTGAGAAATTAAAATGTTTTAAATATAGACAATAAACAAATATTTAATTGTTTTATTGATCAGTGTAGCAATTTGACGTAGACAAAATATGCTTTATTCTAGACAAGTCATGTGAACAAAACTATTTAAAGAAATGTCATACCAACACAATACTGCATCTTTAAGTGAAAAATGATAGACTTAAATTATTTATTTGCAGTGGTTATTTAATTCTACAAATACGTAAATAACGATGAATGTGACGAAAAGTAAGAAAAAATATTTTTTATGTTGACTGATTGAGATAAATGTAATCGCGTTAATTCAACACCAACAATTAGAAATTGAACACTATAAACCTTAAAACTGACATAGTAAGGTCTGTATTCCCCCATGTTTTCGTGGTTTTAAAGGTAAATACACATTTTGCTTAAAACTGATTAACAATTTATACATAATACTTCCATTCTTTTACTCGGTTTTATTTTGCATATGTTTATACCCTTTGTCCAACTCGGTATGTTTGAAGGTTTATTACTTTGATTTCCTGTTGTATAATTTATTGACTTTTGATGATTCTCATACACATTCCTCTGGTCTAAAATTTTTAACGATGATAAAGTATTACTTCCGTCAGTGCCGCAAACGATTTAAGGAATCTTTAGCTATGTGCGGAAGTCTTTAAGGCATTCCAAAATGAAACAACCGAATTAATTATTTAAACACGCAATCACGTGTTCAATACAGAGCACATTTTGTCATAACATTCCGTGATTCTTGCGCATGCTTAAAACTGTTATTTTGGAATGTTGTCGTTTAAAATTATGGACAAAAATACAATTTAGCTGAAATAACCTAGTTTTTCACACACGAATCACGAATATTAAAAAAAAGTTTTTTTTCTACCTTGGGTGAGCAGTGATTAATAAAGCTCTAGTTTTTTTTCCTTCTTTGACATTCTGGATTTAAAGGTTTCATGTTTTCCAAAACATACGATTAAACTTAGAATAAACAAACCTATTTTTGTGTCTGGTTCGTAGGTAGTTTTATATGAATTTAACTACAAAGTATTCCAAAGATTTTTGACCGGGAGATTGGATTCTTTCTGCTTTTTTTTCTAAGATATAATCACAACCACTGTAGTATGGTGCATACCAATAGCCTAGGAAATTATTAGTGTTTTCTAAAAGCATTTGGATTAACCTTTGAAACATTAAATAATCAAGTTCCAGGAAGGATTCGAACCCGCACCGAACGGCACCAACCGCCTAGTAATGCATGGCAAGAACACCCTAAACCACACGGCCATCGCAAAAATCCCAGAATTACGGGATATCCACCTCACACCACACCGGTGACAGGTGTTAGATATATGACAACCATATGTACGTGGGAGAGTTTTACTGCCGCCACACGGCACAAATAGCGCTTTTTGGAAATTATAAATAATCAAGTTTCGAATTGGGATTCGGTCGTAATTGTACTAAATATACGGCCACTTTTTTAAAGGCTTTTAATTTACCGACAACAAAGATCTCAGCTATCTCAAAATATATTAACTGAAAGAATTAAAATCTCACCCTGTCGAAATTATCTTGTCGCAAAAAATTCATTTTGCGAAAATAGAAAGTAATAAAGCTTGACAGTGCGCACAGTAAATCAAAAGGTCATTCAAAAAACTACAATCGTCTATAGAAAGTTGCTATTTTGTGAGAAGGCGTTAAGCTACAGCTTAAATAATGTAAACAGATTATTAAGAATATATATTAATGAGTTTTGTTCATCGATATTATTTTCTTCCTTGCATTTTAATTTAGTTAAGATTGTATAACTAGCATATGCATACTTTAATCTGTATGCGGTCTTTAAACAGGAAATTTTAGGATCATTATATTCTGAACCCATCTCGTACAAAATTAATAAAAATTCCATGTTAATACTGTAAAAAAAGATCTCACCATGTCAAAAAGTGGAGGCGATCATGATTCTTGCAAGTACTCGCAATTCTATGCAATTCCTCTCGTGGATCGCAGGATATGTTTTGATATCTTACTGCTTATAACCAACTTATGCTAATGAAGTCTTCTACATAATAATGCTGTTGGACGTTTGTTTAGTTCATAATAATGTCCGGAACACTCTATGACTTTATGATCAGTAGCATCCTACCGTGAGTTTACCAAAATAAAACAGGTAAAGGTATGAAACGATTTTATTTTATTTTCAATTTTTATTTTAAATGTCGCAGGTTATTCCCAGGGTAACACAAAACAAAACGTTTTAAACTTCACTCAGAGCAGGGTCTTTCAAACTGGAAATTGCATTTGAAAGACCCTGCTCTGAGTTACAAAGATAAATGACAAATGGTATTATTATGGTACAAACAAGAATGTTATTGCTTAAGTAAATGAATAATTCATTTCATTTGCAAATGCCTTAAGCCTTCTTGTTCGAAACATTTAGATTTAAGATTGACAAAAAAAACCAACAAAGTTCACTAGTCTAAGAGTGCACTATTTCTAAAAAATATATCAGTCATTAAAGTTAAATTTAAATGTTCTGTTCTGCTTCTGTTCTGTATTATCAGCATGCTTGTAATGTTGTTACGGGGAACATTCTTGCGTATTTCACCTCTAAATCAGATTTAAATGACATTCTTACTGCCTTGATCCTTTTCTGTGAAAGAATTTTGTATGCAAAGACATACAAATAAGACTGACTGCTGTTTTGTCTAAAATCTCAAAGCAGTTAAGAATTGATTATGATTACATTTCAGATTTTTATGATCATATTACTGTATAGTGCTTTTTGACACGAGTACTGATTTTCCGACGTATACAATGCTCTGTCATTTAAATCTTTATTTTATTTAGATATTCGTAACAAATATATGTGTAACTTATGCGGAACCTTTTCAATGCTCCTTATCAAGACATTTTGTTTCAATTCAACAAATAGTCAAATACTTTGAATTGCTATTTTTACTTGTATCATATGGAGGTATGTTTACTCGACATAAGAACAAAAACATGCAGTTTAATTAAACATTCAAGGATATTGATTTATCAGTATTTTTGTGCGATATGAAAAGGAGGGGCGTCATTTTACGTGGCAAGTAATAATTAAGAAGTTTTGTAACGTTAAAGACAAAGTACTGACCATAATCATCCTAAAAATAAACCAAATTATAACTCTAGAATGCTTAAAACATTATCAACACCCTATCTGTATAGTCATTTTTAATGGATGACATTGCATTGGATATAAGAAACGCAAAGATCTAAGGAAACAAATATTTTAATGTAGCAGTAATTTTAACGAAAGTTCTTACTTCTGAGCTAAAGTTATAAAATAATTGAATTTGTATCTACTGTTCTTAAATACCCTTATTTGATCTATGCGACTGGTTATTAAACAATTTGAAATCATTTTACATTATCCGTATGGAACAATTACTATCTACAGAACTCCTAATTACCTTTTCCCAATTTCCTCTGATTACTCCATACATACTCTCGCGCATGGAATCAGCCTAATTTTATTTGATCTACTTTGACTTTTTCTGTTAATGCGTTTGTCAGGTATTCATAATTACGTACCGCCCTGTTTATAGAAAAAATACTGTAACAATACACTGAGTTTGCCATAAGTATTCAAACGTTAATTCATAGGCTTTTGTATATATATTCGAATGTCAGCATTACAGGTTTTAAGCTCTTGAAAAAGTCAAATACAAAGATTAAAGCTTTGCTGAATATGTATGCTACCAGAAAACTTTCAAGACAGATGATTACTGCATACGTAATATACTCTGGTTTGAATGTACTCACTATAATATCGAGACATTTGATAATTGCACACGTCGTTTTCTCAACAGAAGAACCAAGAACGATATCAAGAAGGTTGATATTTGCACAAGCCGTTGACACTGTAGAATGTACCCAGAGCCATATCAATACAGTTGATAATTTCACGCGTCACTGACACTGTAGAATGTACCCAGATCTATATAAAGACAGTTGATAATTACACATGTCACTGACACTGTAGAATGTACCCGGATCCATATCAAGGCGGATGATGACTGCACAAAATATCTTGATTAACTGTCCGTTGAACGTGTAAAGAAACAACGGCTTTCCGCTACACTTCTTTGGGCAAATTGTTTTTAGTTTCGTCTTATATCCTGTTTATAGATAAATCGGTACAATGAATGTTAATTAACATTGCCATAACGACTTGCACAGATGTCAAGATACTGAATTTAAAATATTTAATCTTAATCCATAGCTTCTATGTTGTCATGAAAAGTACATCCGGTCATGAAAAAATTTATAACATAATTGTTACTTAGAAATTTGGCTTTTATCATGCCAGTTCCTGAATTTTTTTCAGTTATATAAAACAAACAAAACTGAAACGCGGGCTTCTTAAAATATCTAATGTTATATACATGCAACAAAATCATTCTAAAACTACGATGAGATTAAAAAAAATACTTATTGCATGTGTTTACAACACGACAACGCAGTGCTGAAAGTGTTTTAATTGCGATTTCTTCCTGAATAAATGTCTGCAAAACCTTGTCAACTTTTACCTGAATGCATGTTGATAAATAAAAGTTGCCATACATTCAGCTGTCTAAAGGAAATAAACGAAAATAATAAAAGATATTAATAAGAATAAAATAAACAATTAAGATAAAAAAAGTTTTTTTAAGAATTGCTTTATATAAATAAAGATTAGAAAAATAAATCATTGCAAATTTCACCCGTCGATATTTGAATGCTTGTTGTTTCAGACACAAACTTAAAATATATATTTATAAAGGAAAACTAGAAATAATCTCCTTATTAGACAAAGTAATAATTTTCTATTACTGCGGTAACCACTAAAAGCTGAAATAAACATTGACCGTTTGGTATGTTCTAAAAGAAATTTTATTGTGTCTGGCTAGCAATCATATAAATATATTATTATGTTTTCATTTCATCTTTCTCATCTGGGAAAACTTAGCTCAGGAGAGCACTGTCGTCGTAATTGCTAATATATTGAGATACCTACCCCGAAGGTTTGCTACGCTAACACGTTGTTCGAGACATTTAGCCATTATCTGTCTTTTAATTGCTCCGTTATACCCAAGGTGACAGTAGGTGGCGACATTTCAGTGCAGTTCATCTGATAACTAGCAGCGACGAGCCATCTTCCATTTGTGTAATGATGAGTTTTCACGTTATGGACAGGCAAAGACGCATAAAACAATATCAAAGACATTTACTATAGAACAGTATCACAGACATTTACTAAGTTCGCAGCCAATATGTTTTCTACACTGGTTTGCCATATCTTCGAGGAGGTATTTGTACTCAAAATAAATTGGTGCATAAAGTTGTGTAATAGGTGGTAAAAATGTAACAAGACAGGACTTAAAAATATTGATTTAAACCACATAATGTCTTCGCAAGCAAGTAGGCGAAATACATTTTTGATGCAATAAGAACTAATTGAGCCTGTTATTAGCACATTCGTTCTTGGTAATTGTTCCTCAGAATCCTTGTAAAATCAATTTTTAAAGTTCTACTTTTAACAGCATTAATGCATAAATATATTCTGGGGTCTGAAAATACAGATATTTTAAAAAATTACTCTTTGTATATTCTGGTGAACTATATTTGATGGCACCAGATGTAACACTATCTGAAAAAAAGACAGTTGTGCAAAAAAGAAATACAGGCCTGGGTTACTAATAAATGTTCAAGCAACTATAATTAGTTTCTGGGTTATTTGATAACAACGAATAAATGATGTTTGCATTCTTGCTCTACCAAATGTGATTGTATTTCGTAAAATTGGACACTTTAAAGACACATCATATTGGTTATCATGAACACATACGGTGTTTCTTAACAAAGAGGTTGACGAATCTGTTGCCTTACCACATGTGTTTTAAAACAACCGTTTGTCAGGCAGTAAACGACTCCTACTGGTAGGTCATTTTACGTCACAAAGTTTAAGTGTTTGCTGTCTAATAAAGCATTTAACGTTTGACTAGCTGTATGTTATTGCAATGTAAGGAAAACTAAACTGCATGGAATTGGGAGTATCTTTCAGACACTTTATAAATCATTTATCATTTTGAAATATGTTCCCTGTAGTGTCCAGACAAAGTTGACAATTTACACTTCCGACCTTCACATGTAACATTCAATTTTATTTCTTCATAAATAATTATAGTTCATATATTTGGTCATGTTAAAAGATACAGGAAAACAGACAAGGCCTTATACAAATGAAGAGGGACATTCAGTGAGCAAAAGACCGTGTCGTTATTGCTCCGAAAACATCCCCACTTTACCTGATGTGTATTAACATTTCTTTTTTTGTTATTTACGAGATATTTGCTCGTAGATATTTGGACTGTATGTCAATTTTAGAAATAAGTTTTATAGGTTTTAATAATATGAACAATGTTTTCTGGAAGATCAGCTAGATGATAAAAACATTTAGTTTAGTTACTTCTGCAACGAACTCGATATCAAAATATCTATGTAAGTCTAGAATGCAAAAACTTAGAGAAACAACTCCGTCTTTTAAATCACACTGTTTATATTCACAGTCTGTCATTGTATTTCATCAATCAAAAGTCAAATGATAATTTACATATAATTTCATCAGTCAAAAGTCAAATGATAATTTACATATAATTTCATCAGTCAAAAGTCAAATGATAATTTACATATAATTTCATCAGTCAAAAGTCAAATAATAATTTACATATAATTTCATCAGTCAAAAGTCAAATGATAATTTACATATCTAACACTGTTATTCAAATGCTCTAAGACATTTACCTCCTCAGATGTGTGTTATTCAATGTTATTGATTACCTTTCACTTTGAGCTGATGACAGAAGTACGTGATGTCGCCTGCGTCTGCATCTACGCAATAAGGTTAAATTTTACGGAACTGGCGACAATAAAGCAACCAGACATTTTAAGCGCAAAAATCATCTGTTGTACAAATGACGTGAGAGAGCCATGACAGTATCTTATATAGACATTTTGCTTTTTATTTCGACACACTGAATCGATAAACTTTTTAATGTGCAATGAATATGCCTGCTTAATGCTGTCAACGTTGTATAGTGGGAAGTTCACTCGCTAAGGTGACAATGTCTTAACTAGTTAATGTTATTCTGGATGAATTCAACTAGACTTGCTACATTGCTTTACTTGCTGTGCTGCTGGAGTTGCTGCGCTTCCTGGACTTGCTGAGCTTCCTCGACTTGCTGCGCTTCTTAGAATTGCTACTCTTCCTTGACTTGCTGCGCTTCTTAGACTTGCCGCGCTTCTTAGATTCGCTGTGCTTCTGAAGCACTGTTTTTTTGGGCTAACTGCGTTTACTGGTCTCTCTCTGCTTCTAGTCTGGCTGTGCTGCCTGGTCTTACTCTGCTTCTTGAGAAGTGCCTTAGATAATTCTGAGCGGTCTTCCCTCAGGAACAATATTTTTTTCCCAATCTCACATAAAGTAAACACCAGGTTTCCTTTATTTCAAACTCACATATATAAATAAACAGCGCGAACTGGATAGAAACAACAATAACGTGACGTCACAATACAAAAATGGCGTCGCGTCAAAACATGTCATTGTGTTTCTTTAAAAATACCTAAATAAGAATTTCAGACGTTTGAATAAACGTATCAATTAGAAATGAACTGTAAAATAATCATGCCAAAAAGTTCTTTCAAATATAAAAGCTATTATGTTTATCTGGTTCGTGCTTTAAAACAATAAAAAAAAAACATAGCAACATTTCTGCAATAGAATTAATCTTGACAAATGCATCAACTGCCCACACATTGTTGAAATAAAATCTCCTTCTGCTTCATAGAATATATATCATCCGCTTACTTTTCATCGACTAAAACCTTGCCTTTATAATAGCTTGAATTGAGATCTAAATCCGAATTAATTCATTCTTTATTATTTCTTAAAAAAACAACAACCTTAATGTCAATATCCAAAATGGATATGAATTGTGTTTATCAATATTGTCTAATATCAAAATTAATGTCTTTAATATCTTTGATGTCGCTTTTACCGGTATAACAATTTACAGACCAGCAAACTTGGTGTATCGAGTACTTTTGAAAATGTTTAAACAGATCTTATCGATCGGTTAGATAAAATTTTAACTTTATAGAAATAATAAACTGTATTCATTGCGATCAGATATGAACTTCAAGCTATAAATTATTGCATGGTTTGGAATATAGAACAGAGAACATGTTTGTAAAATGTCCTTAACGATTTCCTTAACTGATATTGATCTTCTTTTTAGTGAGTAACTGGAAAACCGAATAAGCTTTAAAAACTTCGTGACAGCTAACAACACATTGCGCGTGTCATCTTACGCAAGTCCGTTAATCATGTTACTGATATCTTTAAATCCCGAGTCAGCGTTCGACATGTTAAATTCCATAAAACAAGTTTTATTATGTCTGACAGGTTATGACATTGTGACACCTTTGTATTTCCTTTCCATCTTCTTTATCTGGAAAAGATTATGACACATGGTGTCGTAGCCTTCTTACTGCTAACTTCACGACATAATGGCATCAAACGTTAGCTAAATAAATTGTTCGAGCCACTTTTAAACTATTAATTGCCGCAGAGGTGACTGTTGTCTATGTCATTTTCATTCAAGTTCTTCAATTGTCCAGTTTAAAGCGATGCAGATCTGTATCATATAAAGAACACTAGTAGATAGGTTATATTGCGTTTAAACTTATTTGGATATTTAAGATTCGGTGAATTGTCACACCTGTTTTTGAAGGTACAAACATGAGCTAAGTATGAATATCGTAATTACCTACAAAACCTATTTGCTTCATGTTATGTAAATTTACGGTAACGAAAAGTTGACAAATTCTTTGGTGCATATTACCATTAGAAGGAAGTTTAGGAAACATTTTTCTCAGTGTGAATTAAATATTAAACTATACAAAGAATTGACCCTCGGGACTTCTTACTCTAGTATCATGCTTATAAGGTACAGGAAAGTACAGGTTTTTCCTTTTGAATATTTCTCGACCACTAACATGCGAAGCTAGCTTAAGGGCTTTTAGCAACATCAAGTTTACAAGTTTATTTTAACATTTTCTCAATAAGTATAGTGCCACCCCTACTGAAAAGGCCAGGCTTATGAGACACCTCTAATAGTGTTCACATTTATTCCCTGATTACTTATCCTATATGCCAGGCACCAGGCGGACAGGCAATCGGTAATCATTCTTTAACTAGCTGGCGGCTCGTTAACCGGCCGCATCAGAACAAGCCCCTTCTAGGACTTGAACCTTCGAACTCTCGCTCCGTAAGCAGACGCCTTAACCACTAGGCCACGGAGACGGCATGTATATAATACATAAACATGAAATATAAATTCATGATATATAATCATTTACACATCGCTAGACTAAGTATCAATTAAACTACAGTTGAGATTCAAAAGATATTGCTACAGGTGTTTAATTACATCGAAGTACTCGCAACAAGAATCTTAATCAAGCGGTCATTTTCAGTTTAATCTTTCAACCTAAAACACCTTAGTTATTTTCGATGTATGATATTGAAAATAAATATTTGACACTAAAATATACCCGCAATACAAATAGTAATTTCTGAGTTGAAAGTTTCAAGTTTCTTGAATAACAGAACGGTTTATCTGAAAGACATTGCAACAGATTTTGATTCAGGTTTGCAAAGCTTTACGAATAGTAAAAAAATCGTCACGTCGCTACAGCGAAACTCCATAAGACTAGGAATAGCGAATAATTCCCATTGTAGTTGCGGCTATAATTATTTTGAATGGAGGGAAATTGAATGCCGATATAGTTTGCATTAAAGTTTTTAAATATCAAGGGTTGTGTTTACTAGCCAAGCTCTCTTTATTACTAAACCGAAGTTTAATCTAAGGGAAAGACGTTTATACGTTTTTTTTTCAATTTTAATATGCATAAGGATAATTTTTTAACTAGGGAGCCCCAAGAGCTTTCATATATACCATTACTTGTCATTTATTTTATTTAATTAATCAGAGAAAATTCTTCAACTTTTAAGGAACGTACTTTAGAAAGATATGTAAGAAAGTTATTAATCGATTTAAGAATGTCCGTGTCTTTGTGAGTAGGCGAGATACTTAATGACACAATCAAAGGTTCTTTTAAAAGTAATTAGGGGGTTTGTTGACTGTCACTGTAATTACTTCCTATAGTGCTTGTAAATTTAGTTTAGAATTGTTTAATAAGCAACTGCATAGATGAAACTATGCGGCATTCGCAGCAATAATTTTAGAGGTCATAAATATTTAAATACCTAATCAGTTCTTCAT
Organism: Cyclina sinensis; assembly: GCA_012932295.1. Lineage (NCBI taxonomy): Eukaryota > Metazoa > Mollusca > Bivalvia > Venerida > Veneridae > Cyclina > Cyclina sinensis. The sequence continues at coordinate 19,630,802 of JAAONU010000017.1, read as the reverse complement.
ATATTGGCAAGATTCTCTTAAAAGAGATGCTACTAGCTCTTTGAAAAATGCATTTGCCTAGGATTCAAAGAAACTCCACGAACAAATAACGATATAAATACAGAGATTCTAGATGAGACAAAGCATTCAAATGTTTAAGCCATATATATTGTTGAGAAATTAAAATGTTTTAAATATAGACAATAAATAAATATCTAATTGTTTTATTGATCAGTGTAGCAATTTGACCGTTGACGAAATACGCTTTATTCTAGACAAGTCATGTGAACAAAGCTATTTAAAAATTGTCATACCAACACAATACTGCATCTTTAAGTGAATAATGGTAGACAAATTATTTATTCGCAGTGGTAATTTAATTCTACAAATATGTAAATAATGATGAATGCGACGAAAAGTAAGAAAAAAGTATATTTTATGTTGACTGATTGAAATAAATTAAATCGCGTTAATTCAATACAAACAATTAGAAATTGATCAGTTTTTGCTTTAATAATGACAGTGAGGATGTTTTCGTGGTTTTAATGGTAAATACACATATTGCTTAAATTAAACTGATTAACAATGTACACATAATACTTCCATTTTTTTACTCAGTTTTATTATGCATCTGTTTATACCCTTTGTCCACCTCAGTATGTTTGAAGGTTTATTACTTTGATTTCCTGTTGTATAATTATTGACTTTGATGATTCTCATACACATATTTCTGACCTTAATCTTTTAACGCTGATAAAGTATTACGTCCGTCAGTGCCGCAAACGATTTAAGGGATCTTTAGCTGTGTGCGGAAGTCTTTAAGGCATTCCGAAATGAGGCAACCGAATTAATTATTTAAACACGCATTCACGTGTTCAGTACAGAGCACATTTTGTCATTATATTCCGAGATTCTTGCGCATGCTTAAAACTGTTATTTTGAAATGCTGTCGTTTAAAATTATGGAAAAATGTAACTTGGGTTAAATAACCTAGTTTTTCACACACGAATATAAGGAAAAATAGTAATTTTTTTTGTACAATGGGTGAGCAGTGATTAATAAAGGTCTGCATATCTTTCTCCTTCTTTGACAATCAGGATTTAAAGGTTTCATGTTTTCGAGAACCTACGATTCCATTTAGATTTAACGCACCACTTTTTTATGTCTGGTTCGTACGTAGTTTTATCTGAATTTTACTACATAGAATTTCAAATATTTTTGACCAGGAGATGGGATTCTGATTGATTTTATTTTTTTTAAATCTTCTGCATTGATTCTTCTTCTGAACATAGACTTCATTTACTATGGCACTTCTTTCTATGACTACCCTTTTTACAACACGCTTTACATTTATTCATTGAATTTTACACTGATCCACAGCCATGCTTTTTAGGTATTCATAAAATTATATCTAAGCAGTATTTTTGTTTCAAATGTGACATAAAAAAGAACCGATTGCAAAATGAGTTTCATATGTACAGTTTACTTTTTGTACCAATTCCAGGTACAATTTATTCTGAGTTTTAACAATTCTAACATGAATAGTTTTAGTTACACCTTGCAAAAGGCACATGTGTCCTTTTAATGGACATATTATTCAAAGTCACTTAGAGAGCAATCTTTATCTAGAAGAAAATGCATTTAGATACCTAGGCGTAACGTTTAATGACACTAGCTCATATACTATAAAAGCAAGGTGAATAATGAAAATTTTAACCCTACAAATTATAAAGATAAACTAAGATATTATCACAGCCACTGTAGTATCATGCATATCAATAGCCTATGAAATTATTGGTATATTCTAAAAGCTTGAGGATTTACCTTCGAAACATTTAATAAGCAAGTTACAAGTGGCATTCAAACCCGCACCGAACGGCACCAACCGCCTAGGAATGCATTGCAAGAACGCCCTTAACCACACGGCCACCACAACAATCCAAGAGTTGCGGAATACAAGTGACCACCTCACACCACACCGGTTGCAGGTGTTAGATGTATGACAACACTGACTATATGTACGTGGGAGACTTTTTACGGCCGCAACATGACACAAATAGCGCTTTGATCAATTATAAATAATCAAGTGCACAGTGGGATTCGGTCGTAATTATACAAACTATACGGCCACTGTTATAATTTTTTTTCAATTTACTGACAAATTAAACTCAGCCATCTCAAAATGTAGTAACTGAAAGAATTCAAATTACACCCCATCGAAATTGTCTTCTAGCAAAATTCATTTTGCGAAAATAGAAAGTAATTAAGCTTGACAGTTCGCACAGTAAATCAAAAGGTCATTCAAATAACTACAATCGTCTTAAGAAAGCTGCAATTTTATGAGAAGGCGTTTAGCTATGGTTTAAAAATTGTAAAAAAGATTATTAAAAATATATATTAATGAGTTTTATTCTTCCTAATTATTTTCTTCCTTGCATTTTAATTAAGTTAAGATTGTATAACTAGCATATGCGTACTTTAATCTGTATGTGGTCTTTAAGCAGGAAGTTTTAGGATCATAATATTCTCAATCCATCTCGTACAAAATTAATAAAAATTCCCAGTTAATGCTGTAAAAAAATCCCACCATTTATCAATAAAAAAAGTGCCATCACACTATATTTTGTTAGTAGTAGGCAGAAAATATAAAATCACCCCTGAAAAAGACCCCCTAGACAATATCATAAGTAGTAACTGCCATACGGTTTTGGTACGAGTTACGGACTTTAGAAATGTTTGTTTTGTTTTCGGTTATGCAGACGAGGAAAATGAACACAAAGCTTTGATGAATAATTATGAAATATTATCTTGTTTACCATTGGAATTAACGTTTTTGAAGTATCTTTTTAACAGACTTTGTAGAATTTGTTTATTTAATGTGTTTTGCTGTACATATACTAATGCAAATAAAGCGTCAAACTGTAGAGGTATTTAGACAATATATGTTTATACCATCGGATGACAGAAGAAAGGCTTAGCATGTGTGTATACATTTGATACTTTGAAATCAACACGATTCAATTGCAGGTATGAACTTATTTAACATAATATAACTTTATATAAAGATTGAAAAATGAATATAAATGATAATTTTCTTAACAATTTTACAAATAATAAAATCTGATTCTCCATCATTTTGTCTTTACATCTTACATGCTGCATATTCGAACCAACAGAGCTAACTGAAAAAAGGATGGATTTGAATTTTTTCATTAATTTAGTCTACAGCATTTGTTATTTCTATTTTATTTGTTTCTTTTTGAGAAACGAAAGAAAATAGAAAGAAATTTGAATGGACAATCATCCAGTACATTTTTCATTCTTTCAGTCTACAACATTTGTTATTTACCCTTATTCTAAGAAACTAAAGAAAAAAGAAAGAATTTTGATCCAGTCTGCCATATTTTTCAGTATTTTCTATACAATATGTCTGGGGAAACCAAACAAAAACTGAACACATTTTTTTGATAGTCTTACAACAGATGTTTTACTGAAAGAAATATACTCGAATAAAACATTCTAAATTGTGCAGTGTATAATGTAAATTATCTTGGTGGTGATTTCGCCAAGAAAGATTTTTTTTGAAAAGCTTTTATTTCTTTTTAGTTGTGTGTTATCCTATGACAGTACTGAGGTGTTGTTGCACTTTGCATGCAGGATATTGAAGGATACATTTTCGCAAGGAATGTGCTGTATTATGTATGTAAAGTTAGTCCAATGCCTGGAACTTCCAAATCTGTTTGGAAGTACTGACTAAGGATGTACTGTAAGACACTTTATGTTTAGTTTAAAATGTCTTTCATTTCACAGGATGGGGTGAACACTTACATGTACTATGCATAGTAATGTAGTTTTATTATACAGAAGATTTTTGTGGTAGAATGTTCTGATCTATCACACCTAAATTTGGTAGAATATGCTTATCTATCACACTTAAATTTAAGATCCCATAACATTGATAGACTTTATAAAAGACATTCAGGTACGGTGGTACAGTTACTGTAGATTTTTCTTAAGTTTTTTCTCAGACAGGTAGGTTGGAATATTTGACTACTGCTTCTCGTAGTGCGGTTGTCATTCATCTCAATTAGTGTTATTTGATGTCCGGAACACTCTTTTTACTTTATGATCATAGCATCCTACTGTGAGTTTACCAAAATAATTCAGGTAAAAAATGAAACGATTTTTTTAATTTAATTTAAATGTCGCAGGTATTCTAAGGGTAACGCAAAGCAAAACCAAACGTTTTAAACCTCACTCAGAGTCACAAAGCCAATTGACAATTGCTATTATTATGTCACAAAGAAAATGCTATTGCGTGATTAAATGAATAATTCATTTCATTTGCAAATGCCTAAGGCCTTCTTGTTCGAAATACTAAGCGCTAAGACTGACAAAAAGAACAAAGTTTCACTAGGGTGCATTATTTCTAGAAAACATTACAAAGTCATTCAAGTTAAATATAAACGTTCTGTTCTGCGTGTGTTCTGTATTCACAGCATGCTTGCAATGTTATTACGGGGAACATTCTTGCGTATTTCACTTGTAAATCAGATTTAAATGACATTCTTACTGCCTTGATCCTTTATTGTGAAAGAATTCTGTATGCAAAGACATACAAATAAGACTGACTGACTGCTGTTTTGTCTAAAAACTCAAATAAGAAGCTTGTAACTACATTTCAGATATTTATGATAATATTGTAAAGTGCTTTTTGACACGAGTACTCATTATCCGTATACAATGCTTTATTAAATAGTGGTAAGAGATTGTTTTGAACTTTTTAACAATATTAAGCATTATGAAATAAACATGGAGACACATTATACTTAGTTTATAGAACAAATATCATTGCTAATACCTGGCGATGATTCACTCTCCGTTAATGCTTAAACGCTTTAAAAACATCTTACTTAAATTTAGGATCAATACTGTCACAAATTAATTTGTTGCATTTGGCCAAAATTCCTTAGATACTGTATTTCTTTGCTGAGATATAGACAAAAATCAAAATGTCCGTTGTGTTCCAATTACGACTTAAACAGTACGAACAAAACAATTTATTTAGATATTAAGATAATAGCTGAGAAAAAGTCACAGTTGCTCTTGTTTGAAAACTCTAGTTTCCGCCAAGAATTCTTATTAGTTTTTGCTTCGTATCTGTATGTACTGTCATGTTCAAGAATAGAATAAAGAGAACAAAATAAAACAATACAAGCATTTCATAAATTGTGTACTTAAAATGAAAGTAACCATTCATGATCTTTTGGCGACAAAATGCCGTAGAACACCGTTGTTTACAGATGCAGGTGGTGATATTTTAATCGCAAAACTGTTTTAGAGCGACTGGGTGACAGATAAGTCGACGATGCATAAAAAAGAAAATGTTTATACATATAGAAATTCTAGTTGTAATTGTGGAAATACATCTTAAAACTAAGTTACTGTCTCATTATTTTGTTTCAATTCAGATTATTTTATAAAGTTTTACACACTTTTGTCCTAAAAATACAAAGTTACCCTGTAATTCACTGGGTAGACACTTTATTTATTTTATTGAATTTGAAAAATATTAATAACCAGTTTCTGTGGCTCAATGGGTTCTTTATTAATAAGGGCGGTTTAATAAGGTCGCCGCCCTTAATTTTACTGACCAAAATACCATGTTTTCTAATCCTGGTAAATTCAGTGATTTTATTCAGTTTGCATAGTGTATAGAAGCAAATTATGTTTTTATCCCCATAGTATATTCACTTTTCTTTAATATTGAAGAAAAGGTATTAAGCTAAAATAAAAATATGAACTTCATATAACTGTGATAATTTTCTTCTTAGACAAAACGTTAATATTGTTAATATGTCTTTCAAAGAAATTCACAAAGATCAACCCAAACAAGACCTTAAAGAAACAAATATACAGAACACATCGTTTAAAGCATTCGCCGATATTTTCATCCCCACGGACATATGTGCAAATATTAAGTGATGTACGATAAAAGTCGCCATCCTAGTGATTTTCAAAAGCAAAATTTAAAAAAAAAATTGAAATGTCTTTTCGCAGTGCATAAACATTTATTTGGATCTAATAAAACAGGTCATTGTTTAGCACTGTGTTGATTAGTGCATGAATTTAGGACAAAAGGTATTAGTCTATACACCCTTAACGGCTTATATTCAAAACACTTGAAGTTTCCGACATGACGTTGAAACATGAAAACATATGGTATATATTGAAATAAAAAGGATATCTAGGCATTTATATCAGATTATTCAGACACTTCGAATCATACACAGATATCTATGAGACTGAAGAGACAAACAGTGTTGTTATTGTTTTATATTATTGACACAACCATAAATCATAAAGACTGGTATCGTAGAATGTGATTAGATCTGATGGACGTCTTGAAATGCTTACTAAAGTTTGAATTCAAAAGATTATAATTTTGATACCATATTTTAATTACCCGATACCGATATAGTCTGTCTAATGGATTTTGATTCGTAAAATTTTACCCTGCATAATTTTTCCGTCCTATCTCAATTTAAAATGTGTGCAGATGGCACTGAGTCTTATAACAAATGGCGTGAGTTTAAGAATAAACAAACTATGGAAACTATGTCATGGCGTACAATAAAGCAACAAGTCGGTCGGCTGATTAAAACCCAGTGAGTTATGCCCAATAATTGATTGTAAATGTAATAACATCTTGATGCAATAAATCTCGCGATATTGTTAGTTATGTTCTTGCTTTAATGTTTCTGTCCATGTTAGTGAATTTTGTCAGACAAAATTATCAAGTAATTTTATTACAATATGTAATATTATATATAAAGTCTTTACAAGCACAGAATATAATGGATACACTATGGTTTCGTACTAATAATTAACATAATTATGTCAAACAGAGAATTTTAATCGTTTTTTAAAATGCCTGAAGTCGCCAAAGAATCCGTGTGGAACCATTGCTTATAAAGTTTCCTATGCAACGATCCAGATCGACAATTGTGTCATGTCGAGCTCAAAATTAAGGGATGTAGATATATTTCAGGATTGCAATGCTTAAAACCCGGATCTTTCAACTCGCTATTTTCAAGTTCATGCCGTTTGATAGTTTTCATTGTTAGATTTTGTCCTAACAAATATCTCGAAAACCTTCCAGAAACAAACTTGAAACTTCATTAATGGATAGATCACATAAAAGACGAGTGCAAAGCGCAACAGCTATAATAACTGTCTGTTAATCTTGTTATCAAATATGAGTTATTTCCATTTGGTTTATGCTCGGACCATTTCTTTGATGAAAACAACTTGAAACTTCAAATTTGGATAAAACCCATTAAGAGTGAATTACACAGTTACTTATCTTATTATAAAAAACTATTTGTTTAGTTTTTTTGACCCTCAGAACAATTTTAAATTTAATGTCAATAGATGTCTTAATTGAATTTAAAACAGTATAATATATGTTAAATGTTAACACAAATTGCAGGAAAGGTTTGATTAAATTTAAACCATTTTGAAAAAAAAAATATTTTTTAGAAAATCATGTTTATCATTTGTATTCAGGCGATTGGTAATTTCATTTGTTTTAATTTTCAAAACATTCGATGGAGATAAAACAAAAACAGAATGTGGCATGAGTGACTTTCAGACATGTTTTCTCAAAGTATTCGTCTTTCTTGATGGCTTAAATCTAGACTTCTTTAATCATGAGCACACGGAATGCACAGTTGTGATGAATAATACATTTGAACATGCAACAACATTGTCTTTTGTACCTTAAAGATGACATCTGTCACTTTACCGCGTGACTCAAGGGCAAAACTGAAATTTGTTGTTTTAATTTTACTCTGTAATTTCCTAAGAAGGGTAAAAAATAAATTGTAAAACTATTATTTTCTTTCATACAAGCTTGTACCAGATATTCCTTCATATCACTCTCTACAAAGCCAGTAGTATTCAGGCAAGAATTAGAAGCTATTTCAAATTTTAAGGTAATGTCATACAGCAAACTTAAGACGTATAAGCAGGTAAAGGAATATAATCATATATATCAGAGCATATAATTATATGTGTATACATTTTAAAAAGTTAAAAAAAAATGGTATGCTTTTTTATGCAAATTTTTCATATAAATTTTATGAATATTTACATACTTATTACAAAATTCTTACTTAAATTAATCATTTCAGTTGAATGATGAATACCAAAAATAACAATAGACGAAAGATTCATAACATTTACTGCAAACAATATCACTTAAGTAAAATTTCACTACTGGTCTTCTATGTTCTCCATATAATTACTTGCAAGGTCAGCTAAATGCACATTTTGTAAAACTATTTTCAGTTTCAAACAAACTTCCTGACGAGAATCCCCATTATTTAAAGCGATGTTATATGTAAATAAACATGTGTACTTCATTGCGTCTAAAACAACATTAAAGTAGTAAAGAAACCTGTAATTACGAATAAGATGTTTATGATAACACTGTAAAGTGCTTTTTGACAAAAGTACTCTTTATCCCCCTACAAAACTTGATTTATCAGAGACTAATAAAATGCATATGAGTTTTAAGTATTGTTTAACAAATACGTATACGCTTTTGTCGTATTATTTAGAAGCAACGTATTAAACAAACTGATGATAAAAGCTCCTTCGTCCAACCATGTTTTTGTAAGAGAATGAATCCATGTAATCATTAAGTGAAAAGTGAGCAAGCATCAAATTGCTGTTGCATTTATATCAAGAAAATATTTTTCTCACCAAAATACGAAATGCCAGTTCCAGCCAATTATTTTAAAGCACCTCTCTGTGCTTCAAGTTTGCTACGATATATACTGACACAGTTTCTGTTCAATAAATAATGACTAATAATACCAAACTTTGTAAGGTTAAAAATAACCTGGATGTTGTTTTAGGCTGTCAAAATCACAGTAACTTTTGATGCTTGAGGATTTTCGACTCAATTGATAAAGAAATGCCAAAGTCAGGATCTCGAAACTTTAAAGGAAAAATTTATTTCATGGTGAGCCAACTTTATTGATCTTTGAAGTTTCTGATGCGCGTAATGCTGGAATCAGTGTCATTATTACAGCTCTAGGTTAAATTTGAATTTCAAATCAGTTCTGTATCGATCGAGTATAATATACTCAAAGTTAAATTTTGTAATTTATATTTTTTTTTGGTAAAATTTACTTCCTTTCCGTCAAGATGTAAATACCTTACGCCAATTTTAATCCCCCCACCGAGGAGGGCATATAGTTATCACTACGCGCGTCCCCTCTGTCTTTCCAACTGTATAAAATTTGCTTTTGTTCAGAAGGCTTTGTTGAACTTGCAACAAATGTTTTACGTAAGGAGATAACGTGCCGCTAACAAAATCAGGGGTTAAATGGTCAATGTTTCAAAACATTGTCTTAATAATACAGAATGGTGCATGCCTCTTTGTTCATGTAATGTACCTCTACACCTCGCAATATCGACTGATAGAAACAGCCTGTGAAAGGCGTTTTATGATGTAGAATTCTGCTTTCCAATATGCATCTGTTTGCCCTGCTACCTACTTTACATGCCAAGAAATGAAATAATTTTGCGAAACTTCCTCATATTGAGACAATCTGCCGCAAACTATCCGTCTGTCTATCCGGTCTTCTGTTCTGCCGAACAATACAACCTTGTTTAAAGTCTTGTCCTTTCTATTACCCATTTACTTATTACGGGATATAAAAACAATCTGACACAAATCTTGCCAGATTGAGGCAATCAACTTTCACATAGTATCCGTCCGTCCGTCTGTCTATCTGTCTTAACCGTCAACTATCAAAGGTTAACTTTTTTTTCAGCCATGTTTTTATTATTATTATTATTATTATTATTATTACTCAAACACATTTTTATCAGAAAATATACTTGAAATTTACTAAATCAATACTTGAAACATGGTATCTTGCTCTGTCATTAAAATCGTTATTATTTAGATATTCGTTACACATATAATACCCATATTATGTGTAAATAACGGGGAACCTTTGGAATGCTCCTTATAAAGACATTTTCTTTTGAATTCAACAAATATTAACATACTTTGAATATCGCTAATTTTGAATTGATTTTTATAGAAGTTTGTTTACTCGACATGAAAACAGAAACATGCAGTTTATTCAAACTTTCAAGGATAATGATTAATTAGTATTTTGTGTGATATGAAAAGGAGGAAAGTCATTTTACGTCGCGAGTAAAAATAAGGTAGTTTTGCAACGTTAAAGATATAACACTGGCCATAATCGTCATAAAAAAGGTGTTTTTATATCCGCTGACATCCACGAACATAGTATAGTTATTAGTGAAAATAAACAACAAATTTCGTTTTTTGCGAATTGTCTATGCATTGGTATGAATATTTGCATAAATTGGCAATAATCTTATATTTTTGTTAATGGGCGGTATTATAACTTAAATGCTACCGTCAGCGTTTTGAACATCAAAAGGAAGACTGTTTACGTGAAATCTGTCAGAATATTCATAAAAAACTAATTTGGCAATGTAAAATCAAACCAATATATACAATTCAATTAATGATTCTGTTACCATGATAAAGGGTTTTAGTTACCCCCAGCATTAAGATCGTTGTATTCAATATTTCGACAAATGAGAGATCCGTAACGAAGTGTAAAGGTAAACCCTTAAGTCAAACGTCGAGAACGGCCTGAAAACTATTGTTTAGGACATTCTAATTGTCGTTTAGAAGCTTAAAGAAAAATTAATGGTTTGAATTCGTCACCTGTTTGCAATTATTTGTTCAAGGGTGTTGTTCATCAATATAACATGAATGTATGACCGGTATTTTACACTTTTTAGACAGTTTTTCCACACAGCAATTTTAACAAATGAAATTTAAACACAGAAAAACTTCTTTTCGTATGTAATAAGTTTTCACTCTTTCTGTTACAGTAGTGTTTTATTTGGTCACATTTTGTCTAAAGACATATGGGACACATCTTACGGGGTGAAAAAGTGCAATAAAAAGCAGCATTTTTTTCTTCACTCTCTTTTTCTCTCTTGCTCTCTCAATTTTACTGTCTGCTAATCAATATGCATTTAGGTTATCGTTGGATAGCTTGTTTAAGATTAGAAAACTTGAAAAACAAAAGGTAAGCTATATAGACACGGAGACCAAGAGATTGAGAAATGTATTTTCACTGTGAAGGAGCGTTATGTTCTTCTATAAAGTTACAGTGTTGGCCATCAGCCAGGCAGTTGTCGAAATACCTTTAATGTCTGTTGTATGAAAGGTATCTTTCTATTTCTTTAAGAAAATATTACGTTTCACATATCACCAAGGCTTATACCATAATGACTCTCAGGGTAAAAAGTGAGGACTGCTTACGAAAAACACTACTGCCAAAAACATTATAATTTTTCTTTACATAACAAAGAATGGTAACCGACAGAAATAAAACCCTTTCTCCGCCGTTTCAGAATCTGAAAGAACTCAATCAACTTTTATTTTTATTAATTAATTATTAAATCTCTAGGTTATAAAAATATGAGTTTAAGTCTGATTAGTGCTTATATAATTGGCAGATAATATAATTCAGTGTTCTATGATTTAAAGTCTGCGGCTCTTCTTAAATAGTTGTTCACTGATGTTTTTAAAGACTATCTTATGAAATTTAAAACTCTTTATCCAAATTATGAAAAAAAAACAACTTCTCCTTTACCTATCAATTAACGCCTTACATGCGTGCACAAAGCTAAATATACGATACCGGAATTGTTAGGAATTTCAAAAGCATTTTAAGTATTTCACAAACGTCTTTTGCTCTAAAGCAGCAGAATCTCTCTGCAATTAGCTGGAACAACCAAAACTGTGGGAAAAAAACGTTTTTTATTTATTTGTCTAGCACTTCAAACGGCATCAAACGGAACACACTGAATTCCAGATCCGACGTTCAAACACGGATAATAAAGACTTATGCTTAATTCTACAATAACGTTAGACGTTCTCTACTCTTATGATACAATCATTCGTCAAACAATTGTGTCGTCACAAGTAAAAATACTGATAGATCGATTGTCTTTGAATTCACATTTTTAAAATGTTTTACGTGCCGCACACGATTTCCATACTGTGTAATCTCTTTTTTGCAAACTAGGCCTGCTGGAGAAAATCTATACAGGTAGATAAATAAAATACTATGTATTACTAAGTAAAACCAGATAAATCAATAATTGAGGCAAAACAGTCGCTACTCTCTACATCCAAAATATTAACAACAATTGTGTGACAATCGATAAAAAAAATCAATGTAATAAAATCTGTATATTTTTTACAACAGAAGAATTTAAAAAAAGTTTTTGTTTGTTTGTTTGTTTGTTTGTTTGTTTTCTTCTTCTTCAGAGAATTGCACCGATTGTTTCGCTACAGATATTGTGTTTTGATAACTACTTTAATGTATAATAATTCTGTCAGTATCAAACTGGTAAGTAATAATGTTTCTGAAAAGATTCTTGAGTAGCAAAACGACAATACTATCTTTTGTACCAGTTCGATTGCAATTTGCTAGCCATTTCAAAACATTTTACATGTTTCATGATATCTTTAAATGTTCTCTTTAAAATATCTGTGAAATGTGACTAGAATATAAGACTTGAAGACTTCAAAGAAACTGTTTGCATTCGTTTGAAAATTACTATATTCAAGTTGTATTTAAGCTAGCTTCAGCTTTAGAAAACAAAAACTCAACATGTATTTGAGGAAACATACGAAAACATTAAGTAACTATATGTGTCTGCAAGTGTTCAAATTATCAATTAGGATTAAGTTCCATCAACAGATTTTGAAGCTGATCAATCCTCAGTGAATGTCCTCACATCAGAAAAACAGTTTTGCACAGGTAGCAGTAACCATAAAAACAGGACTGTTATAACCACTATTTATCAAGAATTCCAAACACTGTTCAAGTAGTTCTCGACAAAACATGCAAATGAGTCTGCCAGTGTCACTGAAGACTTGTAAATCACGAAACTTACTTATCATAAATTTAATCTTGAATTGGCATTGTTTTAGCCAAAGTAAGTAGTTTTGCAATCGCAGTGCGGAGAGAATTTGCTGATAGGACTTTATAAACATCTTGACAAAAAATGTGAACTGAAGGTCTCCGCTTACTTAGAACAGAATTTAACTGAATCGAATGTCTTAAATAACATATTTAGGACGAAATAAAGTGAACAGGCAATGAACTTGAGCTGATGGTTGCAAATCCTGTTTTATTTAAGAACATATCCGATGTTTTCAAGGCAGTATTTGTCGTAAATCAAAATAAATTTTGAAATTGCATGTCCTTTGCTTCTTTTTTCAGGTTATGAGACGACAGTATTTAAACAAAATGTTTTAAATCGTGTCTTGAAGTCACGATTAAAACATCCAAGAAAGTCATCGCATTGAACAAGCTGTCATGTTTTGCGTGCTTCAGTTACTTTAAGCTTCACAAATCTCATATAGGTGAGAACAGGATAGTTATTAACTGAGAACGAGAAATCTTGCAAAAGGTTTTTTCTTGCAAGGTTTTTAAAACAATTACTCATTCTGTTTTATCATTAGAATAAGATGAGCAATCTTGATGGAAATGTTCTGAACATGCTCGACTGCAGTGAAGTTTTCATTTATATCTAGAAAATGGGTTTATTTGTTTTCCTGTATACCTGTATGGCAAATATCAAACTAAATATAGCTAGTCCGCTGTTAAGGAAATAAAGTCATAAAACGGAGTAAAAAGTTATTCTACTGGGACTTGACAATATACAGATATAGACAAGATCCTGTTCTTGATGACCGACTAACAAAAAACGTATGTTCACTTTGAATAAATGAAAGTTATTAATTCAATTCTTTACTAAAGAACATGATGGAAAATTCATTTTGATTTACCAAAATAGCATCAATGAAATGCAAGAAGCATGTTGTTAGAACCAGCAAACAGCAGGAAATGAATTAAAAAACAGAAGTCATTTACAATCCTTAAATGATGTTCGCATACGGCCTAAAATATGCAAGTCTCTGCTCTAAATTTATAAAACACCATTTAATTTCCAAGAGGAATAGTTGTTGTTGCAAAAACCTTTCCATTAAACTTGTAATTATCTCTGATGACAAAACTTGAGACTACTCGTTGTAGTGGATGCTTCCGAATATTAATTATTTCGTTTGCACGTCCTTTAAAACAATTAAATTTCTTGATATTTGTAGACTGTTTATTAAACACGAGACAGTTAGAGGCAAAGTCTATAGACAAGACCCAAACAATTTTAGACGAACCTAAAATATTTTTCTTGCTGATGCAAATGCCAGTCCTTTTTAATTTTTTTGATAAATCAAAAGCCAAAGTGGTTGTCAGAAAATACTTCTGTATTAGAAAGTTCCACTGTATCTGTTTTTTACCAGATTACATAATATGTGATAGTGAGTATGATTGGGAGGTAAATGGCATTATCAGTCCCCAAAATTGATACTATGTTCTATCTACTGTCTCGTGTTAAATTATATGTATTTCCTGTGTTATCGTGTGAATTACAACACAATACAAAACTTAATAAACGGTTTTTTCGTCCGTTTGTTTAATACATCAATAATGCCTCACCTCTTCTTTAAAGAGTATTGAATTCTTTCAATTGGGGTATGTTTTAAATTCAAACCCAACAAGAACCAGTTTATCAGCAAAGAAAGAAATGCAGGTTTTACTATGATTAGTTGACTGTGCACATTCTATAACAACTGTTTACAAGTTTACGCAGCGGAGAACTACACAAAAATGAAAATGGACGAAAGTAATTTATTGTACTGATTATTAATCTTTCATTAGATTATCACATGTACATTTGTAAACACTGAAAACGATTTTTGACATGGATACAGAAAATGAATGTTTGTTCAATTTAATGCAAAAATACTGTACTTATATTACTTCCAGTTTAATCATAATATCATTTTTTGTTGTCTAAGTTAAAAAAAAACAACATAAAGCTCTGAAAAAAGAGAGGTGACCTTGATTCGCCTTTGTGTGTTTTTAAGTACTTCCATAATTTTGCTTGTTTTGTCTGTTTCATGTCAATTTACTATCCTGAGGTACGCCAGAGCAAAGTTTGTTTCAGACTTTTCCGCGATTTAAGCACCTTTGGTCCCGTGATAATTAGAAGATTTACGATTTGATGTCAATGAAATTGTAAATGCTAAAACAATTTTGACCTTTCACTTTCCAAAGCAACAGAAAACAAGAGATTATATCAATCGATGTAGTTAGAAAGCAGCGAAGCAATTTCTTCTTTGCGTAACCAATACTGTAATTTTAATTTTTGTGACCGACTTAAAATAAAGTTAATTTACTCGGCAATCGGAACCTATTTAAAAACAGCCTATTCTAATCCGACCTTACATATTTTTAAGTCCATTGCTCGATTACTCTAGATAATCCTTACTTTTCATTGATAGATGGAAAGAAAATTTCTACCCCTAACGCGATAATTCTCACTGTCACGAATCAGACCCACTTGTCAAACCTTGGTATACGAAACAGCTTTTACTTGAAAATTTTAAATCTTTCCTTAACACTGCTATTTCACGGTAAGGAAGGGTCATTTCACTTCAAAGAAATCCTTTTATTCAAAATTGCCACGAATCACAGACTAAATCCCCTCAAAGAACCAGGTTGTGTCCTTTATATAAAAGATTTTAAAGTCCTTTATAACTTGTACAGCGTAAGATAAATCTTGAAAAATTGATCAAATTTCAAACTCAGTAAGTATTCTTGTTACCTTATAAGGTATCCGTAGAGTAACGATCGCTGTCGTATAACGAACGCTTATCAATGCAAAAAAGTGTGTATCAAAAGTTGATGTCGTATTACACACTCCAGTAAACTGATTTATCGTTTTGAATTAATTCGTGAAGTCATTCGTTTATGAGCAGTTAGGGACCGGATCATTGACCCAGTGGTAAGGCGCTGGACTGGTAACCCTGGGTTTGCGAGAACGATCCCCTGCTTCTCAACTAACATAACTCATTTTCTTTCGGATGTTACATTAAACTGACGTCCCATGTATCAGTGCTGTACACTGAGCATGCAAAAGAACCAGGGGGTCTCTGGATAGGGATGCTTTCTGTATCTTTCACTATCCCCCACAAAATAAAATTACTAATCTCTGCAGGGGGTGTCGGTCATATGGGCAACCGGTACCGAATATAAATGAATGCTTATAGATTTATGCGTAGCACCGAAGTTTAACGGACCGCCAACGGAAGCGCTTGCCGATTAAAAAATTAAACAGGTTTAAAATTTTTACATTCATCCAAAATACCAAAGCTGTTTTCATATCGCGTAATTTTAAGCAATGATAACTAAGTTGGTTTTTGTAAAAAATACTTCCTGTTTCGTCAAGATGTAAATACCTAACTCACATTTTAATCCCCCACCGAGGAAGGCATAGAATTATCACAACATGCGTCCCTCTGTCTGTGTACAATTTACTTAATATGTCCTGTTATTTTTAGAAAGCTTTGATGGAACTTGCAACAAATGTTTCACAAAATGTGATGACGTGACACGATCAAACTCAGAGGTTCCATGGTCAAGGTTACAAGACATTGTCTAAATAATACAGACTATTGCAAGCTTTCATGCTCATATAATGTAACTCTCCACATAGCAAAATTTTCAAATAACTCCACACAAGTGTTCGACTGATAAAAGCAACATGTGGTAAACCGCTGCATGATGTAGAATACTGCCTTTCAAAAAGTTTCATTTCGCCCTCGGCTGTTTCTAACTGTGCATGCCATGAAGAAGAATGACTTGCAAACTTCATCGTATTGAGACAATCTGATGTAAACTGTCCGTCTGTCTGTCCGGTCTTCTGTTCACTCTTTTACTCATTTGTACAATACGGGTAATAAAATCTATCTGACACAAGTCTAATCCAGACACAATCAATTGACGCAAAGTTTCCGTTCGTCCGTCCCTCTCTGTCTTTACCGTCAATATTACAGAATGCTGTCTAACATTTTTGTCAGTACTGTAATTTCTTTGATAAATTACATACTTAAAAAAATGAAAGAGAGAAAAAAACTGCGCAAGTTTTCACCACATTAAGGCAGTATGTTGCAGACTTTTTATCTGTCATTTGCTTAAACTAGAAGATAATTTAAAATACAGCAGTCCGATATATTTCCGCTCTAGAGTGAGTGATTACTGGTGGGATTTAAAATCAGCATGTCCCAAATCTCAATCCATCTGTCTGCCCATGTCGCTGAATAATATAGAATAATATTATGTATAACTTTTATTACCTTTTTGAAATTCAACGGTATATGATAATAGATAATAAATAGTTTTGTGACGTTAATGTTATCGTTAGCGTTTTAATCATCAAACGGAAGATGGTTAACGTGAAATCAGACAAATCATTCATCAAAACCGATTTGGCAATGAAAGAAAATCAAACCGATATATAAAATTCGTTTCATGATACAAAGGTTTGCGAACCCTAGTATTACGATCATTGAATTCAGCAGCTTGACAGATGAGACAACCGTAACGTAATGTCAAGTTAAACCTTCGAGTCAAACGATGAAAACCAGATGAAAACTATTGTTTTGAAAATTCCAATTGCCGTAAACGAGCTTAAAGGAAAATTTAATGGTTTGAATTCGTCACTTGTGTGCAGTTACTTGTTCAAGGGTGTTGCGCATCAATATAACAAGATTTTAAGAAAGATATTTACACTTTCTAGACACTGTTCCCACGTAGCAATTTTAACAAAGTTAAGCGAAGAAAAACTTCTTTTCGTATGTATATAAATTTTGACTCTGTTCAAAATTATTTTATAAATTCTGTTACAGTAGTGTTTTATTTGGTCACGTTTTGTCTAAAAGCATATGGGACACTTTACGAGGGGTGGAAAAGTTCTAAGTGCTGTGAAATAAAGAGACAGATAGCACTTTTTATTAACCCCTCAAATTCGTCCCTCTCTTCTCTGCTTGCATCTCTCTCTCTCTCTTCTCCCCCCTCTCTCTCTCTCTCTCTCTCTCTCTCTCTCTCTCTCTCTCTCTGTCTCTCTTGGAAATTTTGTTTATTTACAATGTGTTTTGTGCTGAGCAATATGCCTATAGGTTGTCGTTCGATAGCTTGTTTAAGGTTAGAAAGTTTATCCGTTACAGTTATGAAGAATGTGTTTGGGTCAGTCACATACTTGTTAAAAATGTCTCTTCAAAGATGGAAATGCTACAATTGTAATTAGACCTGACAAAGGAAAAGCGTTCTTGATATGTCAACACAAATAAAGTGTAAGAAATATTTTAATTTTGAGGGCGTAAAGAGGACGAATGTGGGATATCTGGCCTACCTTATAGAGTAAGAATATTTCAATATTGGGGACGAAAAGGGAAATAATGTAGGACATCTGGCCTTCCAGATAGTGTAATAAATATTTCAGTTTTGAGGACGTAAAGGGTAAAATTGTTGAACGCCTAGCCTTCATAATGTGGTAAGAAATTAGCCTGTAGAAATTAAACCAAGAATCCATCGAGAATGTACGGATCTATGTGAGCAGTAGACGCTATGGATATATTTTATTTTTCGTTACTTTCAAATATTTCATAAATTATTCATTTCAGTTAACGTTTGTGTCCTTTATCATGTAAACACATCAGTATGTTCAAACATTTATTTGGAAAAAAATGTTGAAAACTAAAGCTATTATCACAATCCCCGCCTAAATGTGCGTTAAATGTGTACGTGTGTTACACATTTGCATTTCTTAAAAACATGTTCATTGATAAGGCTTATGACCTTTAAAACTATTTATCTAGAAAATGCAAAGAATATCATTTAAGTATCACTTTTCGCGACCATATAGCAATTTGTTCGGCTTATGCTCTAGAGCAGCAGAATGTCTCTGTAATTGCTATAGTAGGAATCGCGTTTTAATCGGTTAGTAACAACAAGATCTTGAACAAAAAGTTTAATTTGTCTAGCGCTTCAAACACAATCAAGCAAAAGACCTGACGTTCAAACATGGAAAATTGAGGTTTATGTTGAATTTTGAAATAACTCTCAGGGCATTATTTATTAGACAATTAAAATAGTTTAAATCATAGAGAGATATCTGCAAAACAGAAATATTAGATTATTGCTCTATATATGTCGTATGATAAAATAATATGTGTCGTCACAAGTAAAAAGATAAAAGTAATCAAATCTGTAAATATCTTTAATAACAGAAGAATTAAAAAAAAGATTTTCTTTTCGAACGATACTTCGACTTCGTCGCTGCAGATTTTGTGTTTTGAAAGATTTTTATTCAGAACTATTTTAAAGAGTACCTATTTTGTCATATCAAAATGGTATGTGAGCATGTTGACGAAAAAAACATATCGATTACACGATCTTTTGTTCCACTTTGATTGCACTTTGCTTGCCATTTCATGATACATGTTGATTTCTTTAAACGCTGTCTTTAAAATTTCTGTGAAATGTGTCTAGAATATTTAACTTGCAGACTTCAAAGAACTGTCTGTTTTCCTCTGAAAAAACAACTTCTATTTGAGGAAACAAGAAAACATATGTAACTGTGAGAGTCTGCTAGTGTTCTTATTATGAACTTAGATTGAATTCGTTCAAAAAATTGCAGCTGAGCAATCCTATCCTCAGTGGAATTTTCTTACATCAGAAATACGGTTTTGCAAACTAAGTAGAAAAGATTAAAAACAAGCCTGTGTTAATGACTATTTATCAAGAATTCAGAATTCAGAACACTGTTCAAGGAGTTCTTGGCTAAACATGCAAATGAGTCTGCCAGTGCTGTTGACGACGTTTGATTCAAGACCTTACTTAAGCAGTAATTTAATCTGAAACTGTTTTCAGTTTGACATTCCTTAAGTCAAGGAAGGCGTTTTGGTAATTGTAGTGTAGATAGAATTTGCTGATAGGAGTTGAGTTAATAAACAACATCTTGAAATGAATGTAATCTGAAGATCTACGCGTACTCTAACGGTGGCAATTCAACGAAATCAAATGTCTTAAATAACACATTTTGGATGAAATAAAGCAACGCTATCAGTTACGTTTTGTTCCATATTGGTGTCTGCTTGTTTTTCTTGAGTGAATAGGGAATGAAATAATTGAGTGATGGTTGCAAAGTCTGTTTTATTTCAAAACAGAATCGATGTTTTCGTGGTAGTCTTGGTCGTTGTTTATCAAAATTAATTAGTAGGGTTGCATATTCTTTGCTTCTTTCAGTATTTTCACACTATGAGAGGTCAGTATTCAAACAGATTGTTTTAAATCGTGCCTTGAAGTCACGATGAAAACATTCAAGAAAACATAAGTTATGAATGACAAAATACAAAATACAATGTTTACAAGCAATATAATTCCTTTTGCAATAAACTTATACCTTAAACTGGCCATCGAAAGTTCTTTTCTGAGAAAACATAATTTAAACAGTGCGTTACTATGATAGTCGGCCTTAGCAACCACATTTACATACCCATAATGCTGTACGAAAAACATGGCTGAGTGTAGAAGTCAATTACACATGTGTTAACAATAACAGCAATATCCCAGTAAATACTTTAGTCTTAACTTAGAGTCTTAGCGGACTAGTGTTGTTGTTTTCCATTTGGACGTAGATTTTAATAGATAAGCCTTCGATTCAAAATCTTGTTCTCGATGACCAAATAAATCATGTGCACCTTGAATATTAATGATTAATTTTGAATCCATATGCAATACATAATGGAAGTTATCAGTCCAATTCTTATTTAAAGGCATGCTGCGGATTCATTTTTCTGTACCGAAATTGCATTTGTCAAATGCAGGATGCATGTTGGAACCAGCAAATAACAGGAACTAAATTGAAAACAGACGTCATTTACAATCCCTTAATGACGGTCGCATATGGCTTAAAATATGCAAGTCTCTAATCTAAAATTATAAAACACCTTTTAATTTCCATGAGAAATAGTTACAATTGCAAAAACTTTTCCATTAAACTGGTAAATTATCTCTGATGGCAAAACATGAGACTGCTGGTTATAGTGGGTGCTATCTGAATATTAATTATTTCGTTTGCACGCCTTTCTTAACATATTTTTTTTCTTTTTAAAAGTATGCAGACGTTCGCAGAAACTTTTAAACATAAGGAAGTTAGAGGCTAAGACTATAGATGAGACACAAATATAGGATTCTTATGCTAAAGAAAGATGGTGTTTGAAGTTATTCTGGAATAAAAACATTTTATATCTGAATTTAACTGAACATTTAGAACTAATATAAGCTATAGACCTATAGTAACTTACAATAGGATGCCTTATAAAGAAGATATTTAGTGAAGACGTTTTAATTTTAAAATCAAAATGATAAAGTGTTTAAACAGAACTAAAATTGTATTACACTTTTTTATTGTTTTTAGAGGTAGAAGAAGACAAACGAAATACAACTTATTATTTTTTTATTTTAAACGAACCTAAAATATTTTTTCATGCATATGCAAATGCCCGCCCCGAATATATATATATATTTATATATTTTAGTCCCCAAAATTGATACATGTTCGTTTCACTGTCTCGAGTAGAAATATATGTATTCCCTAAGGTATTGTGTATTTCATCAACATATAATAGGTATGTAACTTTCAGAACAAATTGATTCTAAATTATTAACGATCAAATCAGCTGAATTATCTTCCTTTACACAGCCTTGTATATTCCATACATTAACGGAGTAAATGACATTCATCTATATTAAGTACAGTGACAAATAGTGAATGAACTAATGCATTCCAACTCTTCCAAAATAAATAAATCGTTGTTTGCTCGTTTGCTTAATGTATTAAATGAATATCATCTCACTTCTACTCTAAAGAGTACCACAGTCTATTAATTTATGCAGGCTTGACACTTTTTCCCTAAAGGACATGAATTAAAACTCAACTTGAACCAATAAATCAACATAGAAAAAAAAATATGTTTTTAAGATAAGGAGACTGTTTACAAATTTACAACATTTGAGAGAAGCAAAAACTGTAACTGGACGAAAGGCATTGTTTATACTGATTATATAACTTTCATTGATGAAGTATAACTTGACCATCTGTATATGCCGACAACGATGTTAAACATGGATACAGAAAATGAAAGTTTGTTCAATTTAATGCAAAACATTATATTCAAGTTTAATCATAATATGATTCTTTTTGTTTTTTCAAAGTTAAAAAAATCACAAAGCTCTGAATAGCAAGAGAGGTGACGTTAATTCGTCTTTGTGTGTTCTTAAGTACTTCCATGATTTATGCTTGTTTTGTCTGTTTCGTGTCAATTTACTATCTTGAGATACGCCAGAGCTAAGGTTGTTTCAGACCTTTCCGTGATTACAAGCACTTTTGCTCCCGTAATAATTAGAAGATTTCCGATTTGATCTCAGAAAGAAATGGAATTGTAAATGCCATGACAACTTTGACCATTCACTTTCCAAAGTAACATAAAACAGAAATTATATAAATCGATGTTGTTAGAAAGCAACGTAGGTCTTTTGCGTAATTTGACCTACTTAAAACACACAAGATAATTTACTCGACAATCGAAAGGCCTTTTTAAACAGTGTATTCTAAATCGCTCTTACATGTTCTTTTTGATGTCCACTGGTCGATTATTCAAGATAATCCTTCCTTTTCTTTGAGAGCTAAAAAGAAAATGTCTATCCCTAACGCACCACCGGCAGATTAATTAGCAGAAATTTGAACTGATTTGTCTGTGTCAGTGCAGGTGCCGTTCGTTTTTTTCCAGACCTTTGATGCCTAACTGTAGTGATTGATCCTTGGACTCTGATCGTCGCATCGCGCGTTCGCCACCAGGAACCTGTTCAATTAATATAAATAAATAGACCGTTTGGTTGTGTACTAACCGACGTAAACCAGAGTCTCCTTCCCCGGGAACAAAACGGGACTTTGACTTTTCCACCCGGATAAAGTCCCGGTACCTCGCGGACATGCAAAAGGTAAAAACACGGCTCATTGCACCCGCTCCGTTTCAGGCTATAGTCCCGGTTGTTTTGAACAAGGAAAAACACTTGATACCGACACCACGGGGACATCCGAAATGATGAAAACACTTTTTTTTCACTGGCACCACCCGGGAGGGGGACCAGGGTTTACGTTGACTTGTGCATTATGCGACAGAAATACAGTGCTCGACCTATAGATGAAAAAAGATTTCTCCCACGGTAGTTTGATCGTGTTTGTATACGAGGCTGATGACTGGTTACATTTTAATTAAAAGACATGCTGCAATAGTGGTGATTGGAGAACACTGCATCTTTTTAAAATGGTTCTAAGGTCGAAATGGGGGGTATACACCCTCATACGTTTGTCACCATGACCTTTTTTGATCAAACTTCGTGCTAAACAAAGAGGTTGGATATCCACAGAGAAAAAAGTAGTAAAGTTTACTGCCTTGGGTAGTAAACTGATGTTGCCTCGAATAGTAAACATAACTACAGAAACTAGTTAACTTTGTTTGACCGCAAATTTATTTAATACTTTCTTAATTTGATGCTTACAATAAAATTTAACTTAAAAATACATTGACTTATTTGTAAAAAAGATAAAGCAATTTGATACAGGCCCATATATTTAAGCTATGCTACAATATCATATCATACCGTTTCTTGTTCATTTAATATTTAAAATAGTAAATTTTACTAGGTTTAATAGTATGTTTACTATAAGTTATATTACTACTTTAAGTAAACTTTATTTTTTCTGAAGTGGATTGAATAGTAAATTATACTATTCACAAATAATGAACTTACTAATTTACATGATAGTAATTATATGCAATAGTAAACAATTATTACCCGATGATGTGGTCAATGGAATTAAGGTTATGGAGCTGCCTAATGTGATAATCGCCGAGGTGAAAACGATGGTCATTTTAAGACAGTTGTCCCATTTCAAGATAGGTAACCAGAATCAAAGTGCATATACATATGTCAAACAACTCCCCAGTTATATAAACCGTTAATAACTGTCACGTCCCTTGGGGAATTTTAGAGCAATCCATGTATGCGGCAAAAAGGCACAGTTGCGCAGCACAAACGGCTTCATTCCCTTTATGCGTCGAGCTTCGCCGCATAAACGTCTTCATTCCTTTTATGCGTTGCAAGTCGCCGCATTAATGAATTCTCAACCCGTCTATGCGTTGTTCTCGTTATGCGGTGTAACACAGCTTTACTCTCTGGCGAATGACAATATGATACACTGTTTAATATGTAACCATTAAGTTTTTACATTGGCATTATAAACATTATGCTGTTGTAGTGTTAGTATGAACAATTTTAATAAGTCATTTTGCAAAACTTTTGAATATTCATCTGGTGGATATGAGATATCATTTAAATATAATAAATAATTGCTGTAACAAACAAATTCTAAGGTAGAGCTATTATTTTCTGCAAACAGCACCGAAAGACTTCACTGATACTTTTTCTGGCAGAGTCGTTTAAATTTATCAAATGCTCATGTTAGTTACAAGAAACTGAATAAGGCTCCAGTAAGATTGTTTCATCACTTTAAATTTGACGACCAAAGTTACAGACAAAGTTTTGATAAATTTCCATCATATGCAAATGACAGCCATGTTCTTCAGATTGATACAAGAAAGTTCAATTGGCTTTCTGAATGTAATTTCATTGTGAAAAAAGATACTGTATCTTTAGATGATTTGATACATTTCCCTCTGATAAATGACAAAGGTCTGTGGCATTCGAAATTAAAATTGAGGTATTTTTGCTAAGCACCTGATGTCTAATTTTCTTTCTTTCTTTTTTTACCTTATTCGATGTAATATTGCAGTAAATGTCAGATCGCAAAAAATAAGATTATTAGAATCTTTACACATCAAAAAAAGTTTTCTAAATATACCAAATAACATATTTTTATTTAATATGTTATCAGTATACATTAAGAGAGGTAAAGAAATGTCTTCTTTCGAGATGTTGAGCAGTGCTCTTTGTGCTGCTGGCAGACCTTAACAGAAAGCAACACCTCTGGAAAGTCATTTATAGTCCGTTTATATGAATTCTTAAAGTACATACAAGATGGTAGACAGCTTCATGCTAGGTCAGAGACTTTAACATGTCTATAAATAATATCTTTAGATAATTGTATGGGAATTTTCTTATCAGCCCCGGCATCATCCTTTAGACCATATATCAGCCATAGAGCGCAAAACATCTTTGAGTCAGAGGAAGAAAGCACGGATTTCTAAGTAATATCAAAGTATCGTAAAAAAACTGTTCAAGTGACAAAAGCATTTGGCATACCTCGTCTTTCACAAAAAATATATATATTGAACAACAGCATTATTATTTTAGGAGTTCCAGGAGACAGAACGCATACCATTGTGATTCAAATATGCCCACGTAACAAATAAACGGTGAACGTGTTTACATAGCCCCCTGTGTTGTGAACATGCAACGTTTAAATCTCACTTATGAGTCATTGATTATACCTAAAGCTATTACAATGAATGTTATCGTGTATCGTCTCCAAATAAATACTTTGCCTTTTGTTTGTAAAACATTTTTCTTTTTTCATAATATTCAGTTCAATAGAATAAAACTCAATCTTGTTTTAAACCTTGTCGTTATCTATGTTTTGTTTCGACAGGGGTATAATATAATTTACATAGTATGTTGCACATTTCTAACAATTTGGATATTTGAAACTGTAAGATTTATGGGATGCAGCATGGAATTATTAGAGGAAGAAAACAAGGAGAAATTGAGTAGCACATAAAAAATAAATGTAAACGAGATTCGAGACCGTGCAAGCACGGGCTTAAAGTTATAAAGTTTTCGATATTGTTACCCTAAATATGCATGTTTTCAATATTTTTATTGACATTTGTTTCACATGGTTTGTGATCACTTTTGATCCCAAGTTTTGCCAGTTGTGTCAAAATAACATATTAACATATCTGTAAATTAAGGTACCTGTACAATCTATAACATATTTGGTGATTCACCAGAAACGGTTATGCCTCCCTAGATAAATTATAAAGGTTTGTGCTATCTATAAAGACTTATTATAATATTTTTATTGCTACAGGCCTTAAAAGTTAGGTAAATTTGAAAAAGATTTATTTAGAAAATGAATCTAAGTACTGCAGTTTTGCTTAGGAGAGTCAAAAACTTGAACACTCTGTCCTATTGATCCCAAATGGTGAGCCCCTTTCCAAAAGCAAAAATGTGTAAAACAACACTTGTTATTGCATAAGGCTGATTTGCATCCTGTTGAAGAGATAACTTTAATAATAGGAAACGTGGAAATGCGTATAATATTTGAGTTTATCTTAATTACATTTTTTTAATTTATAAGGCAAGGCAGTTTTCTGAGTGACACCCGTGAATAGAATTCGATTAAAATGTCAGAACTTTTAAACACACAACGTTTTCGAAGTGTCCTGTTTCTATTTTTTAGTTTTCTAAAAGAAATGTCAACTTGATATGTCCATATATGTGTTTCAGTGACATGCAACAGAATTGTTCAAACTCTGCAGTTTTTTTCACCACAAATTGGCATATATAGGATCTTGTTAAATCTTTCGACCATTTGATAAATTATATGGTAAAGCTTTTTTTAATTACACAGTCTTAAATATATCAAATGTATTCTAAAATCCAGATAAGTATAATTTCCATTGCTAAGCATATATATAGGAAACTAAATGTACATTGTGTGTAAGGAGGTGCAGCAGTTCAACATCAACGTAATACAAGTGATAGAGAGTAATGAAATATGAAAGCAACAGAGACGAGGTTAATTCTTTGTTGTCTGTTGTTAAGTTACCCCATGATTTATGATTGCTTTGTCTGTTTCATGTTAATTTGAAGTACGCAAGAGGACAGGTCGTTTTAGAACGTTACGTGAAAACAAACATTTTCACTCCCGTAATAATTAGAGTATTTCCGATTGGCCGACTAATTTTCAATGTAATAGCGAAGATCATGAAAATGTTTTGAATCATTCACAGTAGGACAGTGATTCGAGTGGTATTTACTTGAAAGTGGTAATATATAATAGTTTGACATCATACAGAAGTGAAACTAGCACTTACGTAAATCTCTTTGATCTCCTTAAGATAGAGTTGTTTTACAGGTCTTCGAACTATAGCACAGCCTTTTAACTTTAGGAAAAAGAAACTCGCATTGATTATTTTATCTCTTTATTATATAACAGTATTAGTTGATTCAGTCTTAAAGTTCAAACTCGCTCGCATAAAATTGCATTATTTTTCTAAAGTTTTCTAACACATGAAGAGCATCGAAGCTACATAACATTTACACCTTCTTAAACTTGCTGTTTGACAATGGGCACAGCTTTGCTTAATAGATGTTGCTAAACAACGCGATTAAATCACAATTGCTGTTAGGAAACAGATGTTTATGGAAGTTGCTGCATACTAACGTTTAAATAATTTCCATGGAAAGCGAAAGTAAACCGGGAACTTTCAAACATAGATTGCAAGTTTTTTTATATGAAGAAGATGAAAAAGCATATTTGTTGTATACATTAATTAAATTTAACCATATTTCCTAATTAGCTACAATTAGGCACTGATAATTTGACATTTTTAATAAGTAAACAAAATGACCGCTATATGTTACCTGACACATCACTAACCATCAGAAAGGTTTCTCATTCACGAGTGATTTAAGAGAAAGACTACTGAGGCGCCTGTCATGTAGCTCGTCAGTTAGAATTATTGCAGACTACACAAAACAGTTTGATTTTTTTTTAAATGTCGTTTTGTTCAGATCCTCAAAGGACTATCAGATCCTGTACTTTCATTTCATACTATAAAAGAACTGACGATCTATTTCACTCAAACATGAGTATTATTATTGCTAAATTATTTAATTGTTTGCATATTTCACCATAAGGGGCCAGGGCTTCCTCTTGCTTTCTCTTAATAGTCTCCACATTGAAAAAACCTTGATTCCTACCTGATTGATTGCTGTCGTTTTTATGTTTATACCGCAACATATCAAGTGAGTATAAACATATTTTACGTTATTTATATGTTCCTGTAAATTGTTTATGTTTTAGCTAATGAACTTGTAAACGCGATCTTACAATCGAGCCTTCCAATCTGATAACAGCGATGTCTGTAGAAGCTGCTGGGCACATTATCCAATATTGATAAGAAAACGTCCTGGCAAAACAGATGCACACCAGTCTTAGAGGAACTGTGGAGGTGAGGCATCTCAGTTCACAACGACTCTATTGGAACTTGATTTGTTTTGGTTTCATTTATTAGCTAGACGACTGCAAGAGAGTCATTTGATTACAAGTTGCCTATTCTTTTTAATCCAAAGCTTTAAATTTCTAATTTTGTTGAAAACTGTTCTCTGATTAAAACATTCTGCTCTCTTCAGAAACCTAAGGGATCTATTGTTTTAAAAAGTGTACAATATTAATGGTACCGATATATGAATGTACAGGTAACTATAAATTGGATATTTGCTGATTTCATTAGATTGTTGCTTCTTATTTAAAAGGATAAATCGAATGGATAACGAACAAACCTGAGATTAAATTTGATTCTAGGAAAGATAAATATCTAACAATTTCAAAACGGGAATAGAAATTTTAAACCCTGCAGAATAATGAAATCCGATTCATAATGTAAGTGATTTTGTCTTCTTTGATGACATTTTACTAATGCTGTTTTGGAACGATAACATTTAAGATAAAAGAGAAAAACTAATCAAGGAGAGTTCGCCATTCACAAGAAGATGGAATTAGAAAAGGAGCAAATTGGAAGGCATGTACGATATGGATCGCGGAAAATATTTTGGAGTTTCCAGAGCATTTTTAACACACTGTTTGTACTGTTTTTCATTTTAACTTCAGTCGGATTATGGACATGTTTGGTAGAAATAAGCAAGTTAAAACAGTCTACAAATTCAATAAAAGAAACACTTACTCATAAAATTTCGGAATTTGACACTGAAGGTATTGTGAACAGTGTTTATTCAAATATACCTCAAGAATTTGAAAAACATGATGTTTCAAGAGATAACAGTGATAATATGGAAGAGAATAAACACAATAAAAGCCTTCAATCAGATGACCGTAAATCTGTTTTTAAAAGATCAGCAGTTCCAGTTGGAATGGCCTATGACCCGCTGTCGTCCGCACCTCACAAGGTGAGTCAAATTTTTTATCGGTTAGCCAACAGACTTTCTAAGTAAAGCACAATTAAACACGAAAATAAACGAGTCGGTTTGGTCGACTAATACATAAATATGTGCATTTTTATTCTATGTAAAACAAAATTTATTATGTATCCTTATTTGACAAGCAATATTAAAGCAATATAAAAGTTTTTGCTTGTATTTTATAGTACATGGGAATATGTTAGCGTCATTTGTATCGCCTTTTCATCATTACATAACACTTCAGTAACCATAAAAAGCTCCTAGAAATGTTTCAACAAGCTGGAAATTTATAGATCTTTATTTCTGAAGCACTTCTGCTTTCATTCATCTAAGGAGAATAAATAGATGGCTTGGATATGTCAGCAGTAACAACCATTTACCATTATATTCAAACAGCGAGGCAAATAAACATTTTATTGAAGAAGAAGAAAAAAACCTGACATTTGTCTAAGTATCATAAATACATATGGAGAGGTCCGTAACATAAATGTTGTATTTCATACGTCAATAAAAGCCCAGTTTTTGTACATATGAAGAGGTCCGTCACATAAATATTGTATTTCATACGTCAATAAAAGCCCAGTTTTTGTACATATGAAAATGACCGTCACATAAATATTGTATTTCATACGTCAATAAAAGCCCAGTTTTTGTACATATGAAGAGGTCCGTAACATAAATGTTGTATTTCATACGTCAATAAAAGCCCAGTTTTTGTACACCATACCAAATAAAAATTGTTAAAATTTCAAATTTCATTGAAATCTTTCAAGAATAACTCCCGAGATAGGACTAGTTTGATTTTGACTTTTATACATCATATTATTAAAAAGTGTATTTAAACAATCATTTAGTGATATTCAGATCGCATCAAGTTTTGAGGGGTACAATTCCTCATAATCTAAACACCAGAATGCGTTTCCTAGACTGCCCTAAAGGAAACAGTTTTATCCAAACAGTGTAGTATTCTGTTGGATCGAGTAATAGATTTCTGCCAATGGTCACAAGTTAATTTTACGGAATGTCGATTCAAACTGCCTTAACGTCAATCCTTATGGTATTTGTCTTGGAAACTCATTTTATAATTCGCTGTTGTAAGGAATAATTCATGTTCTAAGCATGGTCCTGGACTTGACCTTAAAATTTGTATAAAAGCATTTATGTAACTATCAAATTGTTTTAATATTTTTTGCCTTTTACAAAGTCTAAAGTAATGAAATTTAGTAAATCGAATTCGGCACGTAAGCAAACACCTTAAGAACATGAATACGGACCTTGAATGGATCCGACACAAAAAGTAGTACTTTACTGTTAACGATGCAAACATTATCAGCAGTTGACGTCATTTAACAGAATGAAAGACCAGATGCAGCATACACTGAGAGAGTCAAATGACAATTGAAAGTGAGGGAATTTCACTGATCAGAAAATATTCACGAATAATTGTTCCATGCTCCAAACATTCAATAATACCTAGTACATTATACTTTTAATACCTGTATTTAACATAGTCCATACCGAAACAAGGAATATGATGGCAACAACATTTCAGCGGATGCATTTAAAAGGAAAAAAATTTGATATATATTTATAAATATTTTGATTCACTCTTTTTAGCTTAGGACAGAACTTGTGTAAATTACTGTAACAATCTTAGCGAAGCAAGACTTTGAGGTTAGAGCAAAAAGCAAAGGTCTTGCTTGTATTGTCATTTGTCACTTCTTCTTTACCATCGTCGTCTATTTTAACGCTTCTGAGTTTTTAAAAGAGGACAACAAAGTACATAATTTTACATGTAAGCAAATAATTTTGATGTCTTCTGATATAAGTTGATGCGTTTAAAATTGCTATAGATATATATCGTTTGCTTAACTAATGATTATGTGTGGCCCAACTAGTAGCATTTTAGTTGTCTTTCTCCTAATGGAATGTTGCGTGTAGACGTGTATACAAATGGCAATATTACATGTTATGAATATTCAAGATGTCAGGCTTAACATAATATCTAGAAGAAGTTATCTGCAATCAAGTTGAATAAAACTGAGATACTATCTAATTTGCATTATGGGACAGGTTAATACTCTCTTTTTCTTCGAATAAATTGTGTTGTGTTGAAACATACTTTCAAAAACTTGTCCGCCATAGTTAAAAAGGAAAGAACGCAACATCTTTTTTTCGTAAAACCTGTGAATGCAGCATGTATTGATATTGCGTTACATGCTCATTAAGACAAAGTGTGCTATTATACATGCATAAATATCAGATACCTTGATGGTGATATTACTTCGTGTTAACCCGAGAAAGGAATAGCCAGCTGAGACTAATTTTCTCAGCTTAACATTTTACGCCTCGGTTGACATTAATTTTCTCGAGTTAACATTAAGAACTATCACCCTCAGTTAAATCTGTTATTCATTTACTATACCAAACAAAATCCAACAAAGAAAATAACCACTAAAATAAGGAAAAAACTCATTTTTGTTTATTTTATTTTATCTGAAATCTTACAATTTAAAAAAGTAAGCAGCTGATACCAATTAGTAAAGTGAAACCAATTAGTAAAGTGAACATTGCCATTTGACATTTGATATTTGTCTCTTACATTTCTACTTTATATTTAGTATATTAATATATTACTTGTCATGAATTGAGCACTAAACACGCCGGAAGTAATAATTGTATTTTTTAGCACATTTTAATAAGCGCTTACTAATACAGACTTCGGAAAATCCAAATAGTATATTCGTGACGTGAGATGGTAGAAAGGCTATAGTATATATTGATGATACAGAGTGATTTATTACAAAATATATGGAAAATTTAAACGGCACAATTATTTGAGGTGTAATAGATATGAGTATACGATGAAAACTGAAAAGGAAATAGTAAGTACTGTCATAAAACATATATTGTGGTACATATTAACTTCTAAATGTTCTAAATAACTATTTTTTTAAAAAGGTCTTTGCATAATCTGTCGCTATATATGTTAAGAAAAAAATACAAGCACTATTTCACAAATAAATTCTATAGAAAATATTAATACACTATACATGACAGCGCGTAGTGATCAAAAGAAGTATTTATATAACTCTACATTTCTTTCAATTTGTCAATGAGTAACAAAAAACTGACGACTATAAGAATCAACTTCTTTCAAAGGATTCCATCTGAACACAATATTTTACTCTAGCATGCTTGTTGAAAGGCTCGCGTAATTGAAAAAGGGCTTTTCAGAGGTGTTTTGCTTCTATTTATTTTTAAGACCAACACAAATCGAATATAAAACGGTGTACATATTTTCAGGTCAATATTGTTTGCAACCTGACTACCTAACTCACTTCTAAATATTGACTTTTACAAGGTTTGAAGAAACAGTACACGACTAGTTTGAAATGTGAAATGCGGCTGTTATCATTTAAAGGAAAAGCTGTATGCTGAGGCGTGTTTAATTTTACATAAAATTATA
This sequence comes from Cyclina sinensis, assembly GCA_012932295.1. Classification (NCBI taxonomy): domain Eukaryota; kingdom Metazoa; phylum Mollusca; class Bivalvia; order Venerida; family Veneridae; genus Cyclina; species Cyclina sinensis. The sequence goes on along the minus strand of JAAONU010000017.1, from coordinate 19,598,072 downwards.
AATTAATTTCTGTTGTAATTCCAACTTGTTTACTTTGTGAATAGAAGTCCAGAAGATACCGAGGCAAAATATACTTCAGATGGTGAGATCGAATGGTTATCAGAATTGTAAAATATGCTCATAGAATTTAATATGAATATCAACAAGTTTACTTTAATGACTGTGAATGTACTCTACTAACGTGTGTAGAGTCTTGTATTTATAAACACAGTCAAAGTAAAGTTTTAGTATGATCAAAATATTACTGGCAATTATCATAGAAGACGACTGAATTCTTACAGTAGAATAGAATAGAATAAAATGGAAAAGAAGAGAATAAAGTAGAATGGAATAAGACAGATTACAATAGAATAAATAAAGAGATGACGATGCAGTCTGCTATTCCCTTTATACAACGTGGAGGATATTTTTTCCTGCTAGACATAGGAAAATATATATGCGAACAGGAATAAAGAATTATCACTTCAGCCCGATAATTACCGCTTTAGGATTTCTGACTAGACATTGGCATTGACAATTGTTAACTAAGGTTAGCACCAAAATGAGCATTTTATAGTAGGCTTGGTAGTAGTAAAACAAAATCTATTACCATCTAGTTCAGACCTTTAGTTGTTTTCAATATCGTTCGCTTTTATAAATTTATAAAACATTTTCTTTAAAAACAGACGTATTTAGTATATTGTCTATGGAATCAGTATATCGAATTAAATGTTGTTTTTTTATCTTACTATAAGCAGGACATCACTTTTTTAGTTTGAGGGCAAACAAAACGTCTTAAATACTTAATGTTTACGTATTTTGTAAAAAAATATATTGTTGAGGAAAGCAAATCTTGTCAAACGATATGATGACATTACCAGAATGTCACTAATTTAAATGTAAAAAGCTTATTTTAGTTTAGCTGTACGAATTAATGAAGGTGACTCTTAGTTCAGCTGGACGAGTTAATAATGCACGTGACGCATTCAGTTGTGATCTTCGTTTAATTTGAAAAACTGCATGCATAGCTTTGTGTCCGTATTGGCATACAGTAAGCGACAAATATTGCTGTTAATCTGATTCAGAATAGTTTAACCTACTGTTGTGTTGTTGTTGATTTTGTACGTAATTACAACGGTCTCTTCAATATCATTTAAAACCAAATGATTTTTAAAGGGGGTCAATTGATTGATTCATTTCGATAAAGATTATGATGTAAAGTTTTTAAAATCTATGAAAACGTAGAAAAAATATATAAGTTAAACATGAATTCCAGCACCATTGATAACAAGATAAAAACCAAGTTCCTATTTCCATTGTGGTCTTTATGCTGAGTTCATGACACAGAAAGGAAAGATTTGATTATTTCATGTCGTTAACCCGTATCCCAAAACTTTTTATAGTTCCTTTGTATTGTGAGAAAAAAATGTAAAAAAGACTTATGTACGTAATTATGTATATTTTAATATACCATGAAGATAAGTCCTACTATATCGAGTTAACCGTGCTATACCTTTCTATCATTATGAAAAACAATTCGTAATAGAATTGATTGCAGACTATTTCCTCTGAAGCGCCTTTGATGATAAGGATATCAGATGAAGATGTAAAACGTCTGTCAAGTTATCGATAGATTCCTAGTATAAACAATTTGTGTTCAACATTTGTGTTGAACATAAACAAGCCTGCACATTTGCTGCTAGAATTGCAGTATGAAGCCGAAGGGGCATCTCCAGTACTGAGAACAGAGCAGATATACGTTTGCAAAAACATAGGTTGTTAGAAGCAATTAGTTGATAACGTTTCTATTGCTGGTTTCTTTCTTCAATTAATCACATACAAACTGAAATAAATAGGTTTTATTATTGCTGTATCACAAACCTGTTGTTGTTTTTTTCTATGTGTTTCTAAATAAGTTTTATGATGTTTGTCCTTCGCAAAGGTTTAATTATATGAGTATTTGTTCTGCAGCTGGTCACATTCTTATCATTGTGAGTCGATAGAAAGTGGTATTGATCTCATAAAGTGAAATTAATGTCAAAAAACTGTTCGTCATTAGGCTTCGCTACAGATTTCGTTAGGCAAACTAGAAAACAAGGTCGGTATTAGCAAGCCCTGTCTTCACACGATTTTGTTTTTGGAAGTGGTTTCAACCGTTGCTGAATAAAAGAATAAAGTGGGACAGAATCTGTAATTAAGTTGTTGTTTTTCTTTTCAAATCACAAAGATCGCCTACTTAATATAACAAATCAATTTTAGAAATACAGAGTAATACATTTAAACTAGTCCACTGTAAGAAAAATCGTAACCAAGATAGAATTGATCAAACTCTTTACTATAATATTGTTATGCTTATTTATTCGCTCTTACAAGTAAACTTTAGTGTCTGCAAACTGGAAGAACTGGAGGACAAATTTTATGTCTTTAATTTCCTATAACAAAAAGTGTTTTCTTATTCCTCTTCATTCTGGAATGGAATCTGACTAAATTGAATGACTGCTTTCTAGCCTTCCGTTTTAAGATAATCTGGGTGTTATTCAAGCAGTGCATTTGTCTTATGAGATTGAGTAATGTAATACAGTCTACGATCACAAGTTAATTCCACGGCGACGCGTCGTTTGAAACAGTTTTAACGTCATTCCTCAAGAATTGTGTCTCTGACTGAAGCTGTGTTAATGATACAAGGTGATGTAAAGCCAGTTTTGTGAGTTGAAAATTTAATATACAACGCCATATACTGGAAGGTTTCGTGTTTTACGTACCAACAAATTTCTTCTGGTTGATTATGTGGATACGCATTTCCCTTGAACAGAGACAACAATCTTGTTATTCAATACCAATACTGTATCCCAAATATTGCTTGCAGATGCTGTTAATAAACATTTAGAGATACATATATTTCTGACAAGAAACAAAATAACTTGTCATTTTAAGTCTCGTTCTATTTTCTCTTTAGTACAATAATTATCATATTTATTTTTAAATTACCGTATTTCAAACTGTCTTTGTAAGCTGATGCGTGTCATAGAGCATTTAAAGAGATAATATTTGAATAAACAGAAAAGAGTTTAAACAGATAAACGCGTTACAGAACCAAATAAACGTTTAAAGAATAAGATATTCTTTGGTATTGCAGAAGAAATTTTCTAAATCAAGAGCCTTGTCATTTTATTTGTCAAGGCACCTGAGTTTGAACACAATGGATACACACGTTGCTGTTATAAATTATTAACTTCACTTCAGATGGAGAGAATTTTAATCGCTCTAAAAAACCAAGGTTTCACTTGGAAATATATAGGAAACGGGAAGTTCTGCTTAATTAAACGATCCAGTTTTAAAAGGCGAGGCAAACTACATGCACGTAGATTGTATTGCTCGGTTTGATATATGAAATTGTACTTGATCGAACAAAGACAAGTCTTATTGATGCTCAAATAGTTTCTAGACATTATCAGTATTTGTTTCCCCATAATGATCAAAAGACGCATGCAATATTTTTACAGATTTTCTTATGTTCATTCAACCGTATGAATAAGCAATAAGCAAGCAATATCAACCTGTACAATAATCGAACTTTTCTGTTTTCCAATTATCAGAAATGTTATGTTACTGTAGAAATTCTGATGCGATATTAAAAACGGACGTGGTCGTTGACGGATATTGTTTCCCGATGTTTTGTGTTCTTTTCTTCCTTTTATGATCGATTAAAGTAGAAAAAGTGCTTTCGATTTGTATCACAAATAGAACATTTCTTTTCATTTCTATTGAGTGATGATTCAAGATACTAGATTTTCTTATAAAGTTGTTTGGAAGCAAAATGCTGGAAGCAGTGATTATCTGAAAAAAATGTTACAGATAGCATTGCTTTTTAAGTTACATAAAAGTGTTTTTCATCGCTAAATGGTTTATATCTGCTCAGTACTGGCTACACATGTGATCTTCATTTATAAATGAATAAATAATTTTCATGAACAACAAGTATGCTCAACATTAATCAAGTAAAGCTGATATATATATATTGAGGCAGTTGTCAAACGGTTCTTCTGTATGTGAATAGCTTTGAAAGTATGTATTTTGATTGTCTGCGAAGCATTAAAACTATATATTGAGCCGGTCAAGCTGTTTCCACCAATTACTGCAAAGAGTTAAAAGGCAAAGGCTTTCATTTTTCTAAAATACATTCATTGATTTAGCTTATGTCTAGACATGAGTAAAATGAATAGATTTTCCAGGATAGTATATGATTGTCAGCTCACCAAGAGACATTATATCCTTTTTCCTTATAGTTACTTGTCTACCTCTACATAGACAAAATAACGTGTCGTCTGAGACAGAGCCAAAAATGTTAGCATAGGTAACTACCCCATCCTTTAATATTGACAGTATTGTCGGAATTCTTTTTTATTGATACCTAGTGGAATACGTTCGAACGAGCTGTTGCAAAGGAACCAGTCATGTTGGTTTCACTCGCTATAAGGAAAGGCGTTTCTTAAAAAAGCAAGTTTTACATATCACGTTACACACTTCTTTGATATCACATCCTTAAAAAGTATATCGCAAAATGTTATTGCTATTTGTTTTAATTTATATATGATTATGTTGTTTATGTAATTTGGTTTGATCAAACCATTATCATACTTGTCGACTCTATAATATTATGCAAATTCTACTTATTACTACTAGACTAAAGAAGTATAAAAAACGTTCTTGTTGCCATTATAACTAAATTCAAAACAATTATTATAACAAATAAGATTTACTGTAGAAAATAATATAAAATGGGCACTAGATTGACATGTGCATTTTTGACAAAGAAGTTAATAGAGAATTATGTTCTACAGTTCTACAGTCAGTTGGGAACAGGTTTATTGATCTAAATGTTTCACCATCTTATGATGATGATGATGATGATGATGATAAAACACAAGGTATGTATGAAGAACGAATGGACTTTATCGGGAAAATAGCATTTTTGATGAAAGTAGTATTTGTAAGACAATGACAATATCTTGTTTCATTTGTTGTGGTAAACTTATTTAGTATATAACTGCTATTCAACACAAAATAATAAACAGGTAAGAAAGAAGTGTACGAGGTACGAGGTACTTCATTGGTTTATTAGGCATAGTGTTTAAAAAGATATTTGATTATATGATCTGAATAAAGACGCGGCGTTTATTGAATGGAAATTAATTTGTATTTTATGACAGCTACTTAATGACCCGTCTTGTATTTTTTACGTTGTTAAAGGAATGCATTTAATAAATCAAAGTTAGCATCGAGTCTTTGTAATTATCTGGCCTACGCTTCAGATTGTTAATAAATGTTCTGTTGTAAACTTGAATAAAGTGCTACTGTAAAACACATCGGAAAACAACTACAGGACAATACTTAAAGCGACAGACTCACTGATGGGCCGATGATGAAAAAAAAAGAGAAAATGTTAACTTTATAGATCTGGAAATTCTAGCTGTAATTGTGAAGAACATATCTAAACTAAGTTACTGACTCAATTTTTGTCACAGAAAAACATCAAAATATAAAGTTTTACACACTTCTATCGGTAAAAACTTTACCCCGTTAGTCACGGGATAGATACTATAGTTTTAAAATTAATTTTGAAACATTTAGATATCAAGTCTCTGTAGCTTAGTACGGTATGTCGTCGCTCTCAAGCTTACCGACTGAAAGGTCCTGGGTTCTAATCCTGATAGAAATCAAAACATTTTTTTTTTCATTTTTCATGGTGTATAGAAGCATAATATTATGGGTTTTTTTCCATAGTATATTAACTTCTCTTAAATTTGAAAGAAAATACTGATAACCAAGCAATGAATTATAGAATCTGTATTTACTTATTTAATTTCAACGTCGTCATCAAAGAAAATAAAAATAATAACAGAAAAAAAATCTTACAAAAAGGTAGCTAAATTACAGACTTGAGAGATAAATACAAAATATGATATTTGCCTTTTTGCAAGGCTAAAGTGCTGTATATGTCAATTCCCGAATAACAAAATTTGGCGATATATATTTTCCTCAGTATTTCTCGTAATCTAGATGTTAATGGTAAGTCTGATACTCGTATCCTCAAAAGAATAAAAAACTAGCTGTATATACTTACTGTAAAAATGTGCAAGTAATAACGATAGTATATGTGTTAGTTTAAGAACGATGTCTGGTTCAGTAAGTTACGCTCCTAGAAAAAAAATGTCGGTAAAGCGGAGTTGAAACAGCTTTACAATGACAATTTTCTTTAATCGAGTGATGGTGCGATCATCCAACGAAGACTTTACAACAATTGCTTTCATTTCAATTTTTGCAGTCAATATTAGGGAGTATAATTATGTTTATCTGTTGATGTTAAAATACATTCTACCATACTCTGTTATAATATTACCTTTCACATAACATGATTGCAGAGAGATAGAATGACTAAACAAATTTCAAGAGCTCGTCTCAGATTTATGTGCAGATGTTATTTGTGTGAAAGTGATCTGATAAAGAAGTTAAACAAGTCTATCTAATTAATGATAGGTTTCTGTAAACAAACTAAAGAACGTGGGAATGTGATACAGTGTACGAGGCTTCCGATCTGACTGTGGAAAAGTGACGCATAATTTCCATCTTATAACGATAGCAAACATATGGAAACAGAGGCAGCGTCAGCTAAAACTGACACAAAATAGCAACTATTAGAGTGAGACATGTTATCGTCGGAACTTTTTTTCTTTTAATTAATTACCTTACGTATTGGTTAGATTTATAGTGCGTAATCTCTTTCGAATCTTCATCAGTTGGTTTATCTGTTTCTCTCAAAGGTGTATAAAACTTACAGTGTCAGGATAATTGCCAAGTCATCTACGAATTTGATACTTAGTTGAAAGATGTAAATATATATTTATATATTTAGTTTATGTTTTGAAATCAGTTTGAGATAATATGTCCTTAATTATGTTAGATAAATTAATTTATCGTGTTTAGGTATTGAAGTCAGTGAAGGCTAACAGTCCAATGTTGTATAAATTAAGAGGATGTTATTTTATGCATTTAAGTATACGTGCTGCATTTTGTTGCGTTTTATTTTATTGTTTTTCAGAACATTGACATGCAGTTCATAAAAAGATATTAAAAATATCAAAATGATGAACGAGTGATAATATATACAATAAATCTAAATTTAAAGACACTTTTGTTATATTTTCACGTGTTCCAGAAACTATTGCAATTTTGATAAGCCAACTGAAACAGTTTTAGAAATAAGATTAATCAATTCATAATACAATAAAAACCTGACCATCTGAAAAATATACTGGTGACAGTTGAGGGAAGAAATGCATTAAACAAGAGCAACTAAACAGAAATTTCAAACTATATGAATTTCAAAAAGGCAGTTGACTTGTGTTTCAATGTTTAGTCAAAATAGATGACAACGAATATAACATCATATCTTTTTAATCTAACTAGATATTATTGTGCAAAATTCTTCAAGGAGAAAAGACTATAAGAATATATTGTATTTCGAAGGTAAAAAATAGTGTTTTTTTCTTTGGTCTGTTCTTCAGGAAGTTTCTTTCTAATGCACAGGAACCAAATTACTACTCACAAATTTCTGTTCTTTAAATGTTCTTGCTTAACAGACATTCTTTGTCTGGACCAAAGTCTTAAACTTTCCTGCAAACAGAAGCCAAATAATTATTGTTATGTAAGGAGTAAGTTCTGTGTCTTAATAAAACAGCTTAAAGTTTTTTCTAGATTTTTTTTTCTAATACTTCTTGTAGAAAGCAAGCTTATCTAACAGATCATACTAGGGTGTTTTTGTTGTTTAATTATATCGACATTAATACAAATTAAAAGATTTTCCGATTTTCTTACAAGTTTGAAGAAAACTGTCGATAAGTTATTTGTATATTTTTGCATGACAATAAGACGCATTTTTTTTTTTTTTGCTGAGAAAGGGATCATCTAAAATAAAAGCAAATGTGTCTTCTAAATTAAAACAGAACAAAATCATACAGAGAAACGTTTAACAAAAAATACGAGCCTATACTATGGATACTAGGGCAAAGTATGCACCATAACGCAAGAACCTAAACAAGTTATATTAAACATTTATTTTAATAATTTTTCAGCGTGGTGATTAATAAGGAACAGTGTTCACAGAAAGCGAATGAGTTGCCGTCGTTTGAAAGCTCAGCGGTGGGAGAAAGACTGGATATCCCTTGATTCCTTGTCAAGATCAAAACGCTTTTAAATTAAATATTATGAGATCGTTTTTTTTTTTATGTCAGCTCATCCAAACATAAACATAATCGACACGAAACATTTACAATAATTGAAATTTATTGTTTTCCAATGAGAGGAGATTGCCCGTAGATATTGAACTGCCAGAATCTAATAAAAAACGTGTGTTATTAAGAAACGGACGATGACGGAAATTGTTTGCTCCTTATTTCTTTCAAGATCGATATAAAAATTGTGAGAAACTCAAGAAACGCAGTTCAAAGCTCTGTAAAATAAACTTAAAATGAATTGAAACTTAATGTAACGTTGAACAATAATTATTTATCAACTGGAAATGATATTTTAAGTTAGTGTAAATATATCAGTAAAATACTTTAAATTTTTAGTTCGGTTGTTACAGAACCTGCAAAAAAAAACCTAAATAAAATTAAGAAATAAACAAAGTAGTATTGAAACTAAATGAGAACAATAATTTAAAAAGAACAGCTGCTATGGTTCTTCTGGACATCGAAGTACTGTCAGTAATACCTGTAGAAACGTTTTAGTCAAAAACGTTTTGAGAGCTACGTTTATTAAGACACTCCTGAAGATATTATGTCAATTTTATTTCTACAAGAAAGTCGAGATATACATAAGTTCATTTTTTATTTTTGTTTGTGAAAACAACTCTTTGTGTTTTATGTAGGTAATATCATTTTAACTATGTTGAAGACATGTGTTGTTTGTCTTGAAGTCCTCGACTACACTTGCTTCAAACACAGTCATGTGGATGTTTAAGGAGCACAAAGCATGCCGTATAAAACACGTACGTTTCTGGTGAACTATAATGTAACAAAATAACAGTTATTCTTATACATATTATTCACCAGTAAGGTAAACATATTCAAGGTAAAAAAGAAATGCCTAAGAAGTCTTTGGTTTTCCAAAAGTAGGGATATTGTAAACTGGCTTAGTCTTTATCTTGACACTTTTATACTATATTTCTAACCGCAGATATATCTGATGAACACGTTGTTTTAGATTTTGGCTAGAGACAGCCAAAAATAATTACCCCTTTGAATACAGTTTCATCAACTCACTTGATAAATATCCCATTCTGGTGATAACACTGTAGTTTTTCTAAACAATCGACTGAGACAGACAACCTCAGTCCAGCCTGTATTAGGTATACTCCAAGATGGAAGTGTCAAACTATCAGTTTCTTTCTTCAGACATTTAATAATGGCAATATGATTGTCTTTAATGGATTTTTTCTAAAAAGAAAATTAATGGCCAGTTTAATCAACAAAAATATTTTTTCTTTAGAAATAGAGTCAGAATATTAATCATACTGTGTTAAGTTTGGTTTCAGTTTTCAATTAGATATTCAAGTATAGTGTATATATAAAAATAAGTTTTTAATATATATTTATTTGAAAGTTAACATTTCTGTGTCTGGTAAAAAAATCAAAATTAAAACTTCTGTTACAAATAAAGTAACAATAAATATAATAAAAACAAATGTAAAGTACCTGAAACAATCGAAGTGAACCGTGTTGATGATAACATTACGAATGCGCAGTTGTCAGTTAATTTTGTCTGTGTGCAATGAAATATATCCCATTTCCTTAAACCCCGAGTAATAAAGTATTTCTCATTTTCTTGATTATAATATGTTTCTAAAATTTTAACAAAAAGGAAGTTCTGATAGTTTGTGTTCTTGAGGAGTTGAGCATAGTAATCAGCGTATTCCGTGACAAGTTTTTGGCCCCTTTTGTCATGTTTGATTTCCTTCAGCATGGTGAGTTTTAGTTATTTTCAAGAGTTTTTGGCCCTTTGATTTTGCAATGTACATTATACTTTTGGACTTTTAATGATTAGGCTATTTTTCAGTGCACTTTGGCTGGAGCTCACTGAAAATGTATGGGAAAGTTAAGTACAAGGAGGAGACGCTTTATTCATTTACTAGGCACGTCATTGACCAGCATGAGTTTCGAGGAGCATCCATAGTTTCCACTGACTTACTTTGTCAAACTACAAGTTAATTGTTGTTCTCACAACTAAAGCAGTAGGTTGTCTACTCTAATTTGAAAGTGAGCTGAATATGTTTCTTCACATTCCTCTTTGGACCTTTGAACAGGTTGGGATACTGTGTTTTGCAAATGTTTGTGAGTCATTTTGTCAATTGGGGTTAAGTTATTTGTTACTGAAAAAAACACAAGAACATTTAAGAATAGCCGAGTGGTTTTTTAGTATTATTTCGACTGGAATGGATGGTTTGACTGCAGTTCGTCTTGTCTATATTAGACTAAGGAATAAAACTTAAAGCTACATATAATTTGTGTATTGCGGTCTTGCCTGTGGTTACGAAGGACACTCATGGTAAACTGTTTGGCAGTAAACAGAGAATTTCACTTCTTATGACCGTAAAAAAATCTTTATTGCGTAGTTTTGACAGCCAGTCGTTGATAGTTTATAACTAACATTCTATTTCACGTAACATATACTACATAAACATTAGAAATGAGGTGTTCATACTGTTCTCAGACACACCTTATTAATACGTTGCTGTTTGTTTCTGGCTAGACATTTGCAAAATTAATTCGGCATCCAAGAATATATATCATTGCCAGTTCACCTAGATAAGCGCGGTTATTTTGTAGGTATTTTTTCTGGCTAGACATGACTAAATAAATTACCGTCGGAGATAAGTTACACAGGTCTAGCTGGGATAAGTATCTAATTCGTACCTAATGATTGAATGTGTCTTAATTTACACGTTGCAACTGCCGATGACAAGAAAAACAATAATAAGCATCTATTATATATCGCCCCCTTGAGTCTACAGAAAAAAATTACAACCTAGTGTTAGGATTGCATGCTTTATACGGCATTTTCTCATCGTAATTTACATAATTATACCTTCGGCTGTATAGTTGATAATTGTTAAAGGACACTTAAAATTTGATACTTTAAAGGTTTGTAGATATTTCGTAAACAAAATACAAGTAAGTTTGAAATCAATTCGTACGATATCATAAAATGTGCTTCAGATTTAAGCGGAACAGTAAAATAATTGTTAGATATAGCCACATTTCAAAATGAATTAAAAGTTATCTGTTGCAAATTTTTTAATCAAAATATATTTTTTATTATCAGTTGTATATAAAACGATCAGGCAAATTTATCATGGTATGTAATTTATCCAGCAAAGCATAACTAAGATTTTGTCATCTTATATATACTTTTTCTGAGTAAATCAGAGTATTGAAAGTGAGTCTATTTTAGTTTATTTATCATTGGATCATCCACAGCCACTGAGAAGAGTAAATGTTTGAAGACAGTGCAAGATACCAAAACAACATCAAATTCCAGATTTGGTTCTGGTTCTTTAACATGTTCATTGTTTAGCATCAAGTTGAAAGTATTACCTGACAAGTGTAAGATGCAGATTTTAAAGGCTTAAGTAGCAAGTAATCTCTGAAAAAATGCAGGAGATATATGAGGGTCTTCCAAAGTATTTTAATGACGAAGACGTATATCTTTTATCACTTTACGCTGTTAAGAATAAATTCAAATAAATTCATTTGGAAAACTAATGAATATTTGACATATTCATGCCCCGATTTTAATTCTGAAATTCGATCTGTTTTGATATCTTTACTCTGTGATCCGTCATACATAGATAAAACGTTTTACCTCGTGTTTTCTTTTATTGACAGTAGTAGTTAAAATCAATGACTGTAACACATAAACATCTTTTCCAATACATCTAAACAAGATATCATGCTCAGTGCATGGAAAACCCATCTGTTTTTAATGACAGTTATTGTTGATAAATCACCTGTCTTGTTAATTTGCTTCCTTAATATTCAACAACAGGAATCTAATTAATCAAATTTAATGGCGTCACGTTGTAGTTATCTTTGCTACGCTTAAGCAGGTGAAAAAACGAGCCTGTAGCTTGATTAATTTTCCAACATAATGTGAGACTTTTTTATAAGTAAACAGTTCTTGTCTTTTATTTTCTTCATCGAGAGTTAATTAATTGGTTTCGAAATACATGTGCAGTCATTAAGCGCGGCAAACGACTTAACTTGGTTATGTTTTTGAGCTCTTATATTGTTAATAGTATACTTCGCATCTTCAATCGTTATCATCAAATTTAGTTTAAATTTAACCTTTTTTAAACCATATCTTTTTATACAATTCTGCAATATATTACTTCGTCAATATGTTCAAAACCCTTAAAAACAACTTACCAATGACTTTGATTAAGGGTAATGCGAACGTCATTGCTTTTTATTATCGCCGTTCCTGGACGGCGATATATACAATTAACAAGATTTGAACAGTTTTGCCTGTACACCGTCTGCCTTTAGCCGATCAAAGCGAATTATACATATCACATGATAACAAAATGGACGTCAAAAAACTTCAGCAAGGGATGCGTAAATGGACTCGCCCAACCGCCATGTTTGTCGGGTTACTTGTTCGTACAATTGAAAAATACCATGACCAATTTACGAACTCAGCACCAGTCTTCAGGCTCTTGCAAGATAAACACAGGATAATCGCAATATGTTTGGCTACTTGTCATTTCTAACTAGAGAATGTAGTCTAAATAAGAGTATGTTTTGTTTGTTTTTCCAAAACTTGCACTTCTAGAAAAAAATAAATGCTTGCTTCCGGGCGATTCTAATCAGGATACAAATTCCCTGCAGCGGTTACTTCCCCTGATCAGTACAGAAACAGTAGGAAAGTGTGACGAAACCAGTGCGAGGAGTTTGATCAGGATATATCCTAGTTTTATATATGCTTGATAAGAGTCAGGGCAGTATCGTATTTTTTACCTTAAATTTATTCTGTTTAAATTGCACATGTAATATTCTTGTATTCTTTTCACTGCAAAGCATGTTATAAAATTATCAAATGAATGAATGACGAGCATGAAATTCATGCATCTATGGATAAGACGTCATACGTGGCTGAACGGCGATTTCAAGCATTTTTGGAAATGCTAATACTTGTTTCGTAATGCATTCAAAAAGAGGTGTCTTATATATGCTAACAGATATTTTAACTGATTTAGCAGTAGCAGACTTGGTAATTAAAAGTTAAGCTGCAGATTGCCATAACCTGATGCCAATCACTGTATTTAACTTTCAGTATGCAATAGTCATAATTGGTACACATTGGACTCACTATTTGAAACGAAATTACTTCATAAATCAAAAGGTTTTGGATTTTATAGATATGAAGCCGTTGACAAAGTTCATTTCAAAATAATATAGTTGAAAATATATTTTTGTTCGCATTATATGTTTTCATTTGCAGACTTGAAGGATATCTTTAATCTGCAAAAGCGAAAACTAAAAAAAATACTTCTATGTTTGGCTTAAATATATATTACAATTAATACATTGTTAAAATAAATAATTATACAGTGTGTAGTTATCTCTCTGGGAATGTCCTTACTAACTGTGCATCTTGTGAAGCGTTTGATATAGATACCTTGATGTTTAGATACAACGCTTTATAACATTTTCCGAAAGCCGTTACCTGATGGTTTGTTTTTCAATATTGCACCAAACATACGCGTATTATATCATATGATAGTATTGCTGAGAGCCGAATGGATCCTGTATGATATTAACGATTAGAACTTTACCTGCAGTGTTTGTGATATGATCAGATCGCGATCTTATTAAATGTATATCTTGTCTAAGGTTTAGAAATGTTTACATAAATAAATATTAAACAAATCAAGATTTCTACAGAAATGTGCAATGTATCATCTGCAATACCGATTGATATCGTGTTGATAAAAGATAAACATGTTTGCAAAAACCTCATATGTGAGACATTATAGTATAAGCAAATTTAATTTGCATCCTGTCAGAATACTTGATTTGTTATATCTGACAGATGCGAAAAAAGGACAAACTTATCATTTACACATAAACGGCTGTAGTATAAAAATTTTATTGTTCAAATAAATAAAAAGAATTGTCTAAAAACCGTGCTTAAATCAAACAAGACTATCCAGCCTTTCTTTAGAAAAATAAACGTATTGATTGTCTAATACAAGCGGTACACGTTTAAAAAGTTCTAAAGAGATTTTGCATTCAGCAGTAGATAAAATTCTATAAGTAAAACATCAAAGTGAAGCTGCTAAGCTGTCTGCAGAAAAAGCTGAATAGAGGCCTTTGATACATTCAAAACAGCACTCTTCACGCATCGACCATTGCGTTTCGTTCCCGTTTTACTGTGCTAAATCAACACTTGATAAACAAAAAGTACTAGCTAGACATCATAGATTCTTGAATATGAATACGACTTGTCTGAAAGAGAAGTATGAAAGAGCACTGCAGATATATATTTTAGTCAATTTTTGTAAACTCGTTTTCTGTTAGTTGTGTACTGTTTAATAGAGAAATCAAATTGTGTCGCCAAAGAATAATAAGAGTATTTCAAACAAATAGAAAAAAATGATTTCACTGGGCCTAAACGGAAAAAAAGAAAACACAACGAAGGATGTATGAGAACCCGGAGGCTCTCATTTAGAAATAAATAATTCCAACTCAGTACATTTGGAAACCTTGGAAATGGTCAATAATACTTAAAGGTATAATGGTCTATTAATTGAAGGACTTTTTAAGTCTGTATAGAATAATTAAGAACGACCATAATTCTAATAAATTGTATATCAACTAAGTATGTTGCGGCGTGGCCGAGTGGTTAACGCGTCGGACTAGTATTCAAAGGACTGCTAGCCGCACCGGTTCAAACCCCGTCAGGGGCAAGCCGTTGTTTCCTTGAGCAAGAAACTTTACACTCCTTGCTTAGTACTGGTTAGTTCAAGGAACGGATTCGAGAGTGTGTCTATAAGCTAAAAGCTTCCTACACAATCGAACTAAAATAAATTTGGTATAAACTAACTAAGTATGTGCAACAGTACAGTGGTACGGCAAATTATTTAACAGAAGCATAGTTCGCGGACAGCTGTTAGATGTTTTTAGTCAGAACAGTGTGAATTGATAAGTTTTAGTGTATTGTTCAGTAACTAAAGTGCAATTCCAACCAACGCCTAATATCTTTTTAAGATTTTTATTTGAAGTTAAAGTGGCATCAACTGCGTTATTACTTATCCAAACTGTCTATATATAATAAATTTTCAGTGAAACATTCAGAGTTTTAAACATATAATTTCTTCAAGCATATACGGGGTTTATTTACAGGTTACCCAGGTTAGTGTACTTTCATATAAAACAAGGCTTCGGTAAGTAATGAAGACTAACTTTCAAATGATCTAAATGTATATTAATTAATGATTTAAAGTATTGTGCTTATAGCATAATTATCTTGTTTTATGGAAATAATGTAAATAAACATGTCAAAATGATACCATCTTGCACTGCTGTTTATTAGATAGCTCTTATCAATAAGTAAATGTACACACAGTTTAAATTGACTTCCTTTATGTGTTTCAAACCTTTTCACTACGAAAAAATGCCACCGATTTACTCATGTGTCACCAGAAATAATTGCTACATCAGAACCTTGTGGACTTTCATTGGGGTCTGGTAATGAAATACAGGCGATGGTCACAAGCTAATTTCACGGCGTGTCAATTACAAAAGTCTTACGTAATTCCATCAGCTATTTGAAGAAGATTTCCATGTTCAGTATTGTGTTCGTTATATGTCAGTCATGACACATTCTTGCACAGCCAGGATTTGTATTGAGAGCGATAGCGTTAAAACTAGGGAAATATTATGAAACATTTTCAAGGAAACAAGCTGAAATGCACTGTTTTCACTGCAATGTCTGTTTATGCTTGTCTCTCAATAACACCATAGTGCCAATGTTGACACTTTATATACACTCAATATATT
Organism: Cyclina sinensis; assembly: GCA_012932295.1. Lineage (NCBI taxonomy): Eukaryota > Metazoa > Mollusca > Bivalvia > Venerida > Veneridae > Cyclina > Cyclina sinensis. The sequence continues at coordinate 19,581,972 of JAAONU010000017.1, read as the reverse complement.
TAGAAAAATATTAAAAAAAAGCAACGTGTTAAAATTATTTATTAGTCTTTATCTACTCAATCGTGAAACACTTTTTATTGCGCCTTCACTAATTAAATGGCAATAACAAGATTATCTGATTAATTGCTTACAATCTGTCGGAAACACCAAAAGGCGAAGAAAATCAGCTCGTATTTGTTTATTCACATAGCAAAGACTAAGTTAACATGTTTATCTTTAGCCATTACCATAACAGTTTAATAAGAAACAAAAGGCTCGTCGAAACCTTAAGTATCAACATTTTTTAACGTTACTGAGATTTCATTCAGTGTTAATGCAAGGAATTTTCGCTGTTATAACTATTTCTGTAATGTGAAAACTGTGTTGTAGACGGAAGACTAGTATTTTATTGCTGTACAGTGTATATCCAGTTTACTACACATGACTTGTATTTTTGTGCATATATCTATTTACATAGAAGTTGTCATATGTCATAAAGTTTCATTCATTGTAGGCAGTCACTTCTACTAGAGGTACTGAACCATTGTGTATTTCTTTTTTGTTCTTCAAATTTAGTAAAAAGATAATGAATAAATGAATTATTTAATCATCGCCTTTTCTTTAAATATTTCACAGTGTTTATTTCAATTTTCAAATGTATTTGAAATTTGTGGATAGCCGGGTATTATAAAATGTACAAGTACAATATTTTAAGCTCAAGAGGGTATGTCAAATGGATATTCTTTCTAAACTATGTTTAATTTTATCAAAATTCTTGAGGGAAAATGGGATGCATTTAATTTATATTGCAAAGCTATCTACCGTAGCATCTGTGGTCTCATTTGAAAGTAGCATATTGATTATTCTGTAGTCTGTCTCGTTAACGTGATAATTGACTTAGCCTTTCTCTGGCCAATATGTTCCTCTTGAAATGAGGTGTTCCTTCCCGATACACATTCACCGAGTATTTTTGTTGTTTCGTTTGTATATCGAGATTTGAAAACGTAGATTGCAATCGACTTCTCCGTTGAAATGTTCTTTCCTTGTTTTATTACGTGCATCTTTTGAGTAAATGTTAAAAGCAATCATTTCCTTTGCAACTGTCTTATGAAACCTGATCTAAAAGTTCAAGGAATACAAAACGTAATGAGCAACCTAATGATAACAATGATAATTAAAAAAGCTGGATAACAGAACGGACTGGAGCTGATAATTATTTATCAAAGTTTTGAATATTTTTTTTAAAAAAAAAACGAGCCCCTTGTTTCAATTAATTTATGGAAAAATGATGTCTTAATTTAAATTTATGACTGGATATTTGGAAAAATTGCTCTTATTGATGAAAATGATACTGAACAAATTATACGTTTTAAGCATCTTAAGCGAGGAACCGACGAAATAATTATATCTTTCGACATTCTACCTGTGTTGATGATAAAAACATAATATTATTATAAACAATTTAGTTATAACAACGAATAGCGCAGTCAAAGGAATGATTGCCCTTTTTTATGTTACACTTGGCCTAACTGTAAAGGTTTAAAATTTAACACTAATATCAAGCCTATATATCATAATGATCCTTTCTGAGGTGCTAATGAATTTTTTTTCTTTTCACCTAATAACAGGCTTGATATATTAGCTGAAAGGAACATATATGTATTCGCTCCTCAGAAAAATAAAGCGATGTAACTTTAAACGTATTCTGCAGTGAATGCCTGCTATGTGTTTCATCTTCGTATTTGTGCACGCTTTAAAGACGTTTTAGACAATTGCAACGTGGAGGGAAATTGACAAAACACTTAATCGCTGATGTAAGATGACAACTATGGATTTTCTTTCTTTTTTTCGGTTTAAAAATATTGTTTCTTTATTATTTCTTCTGAAATCAAACAAAAATATATCTATGCATAGAATCATCAGAAATGTTAACATGTTTTTGTTTTTCACAAACTATTGGTAGTTCTGTTAAAGTCCCGTTTTTTTCTGTTTGTTATATGATAGTGAGAAGTCAAAACCTTTTCTTCGAAGTTCCAAGATATTACAGAGTCAGGTCGTTTATTGTGTATCACTCTCACAACGTAGATTGATTTTATTTGTTATATATAGAAAGTTGTAACATGTTACCGTTTGCTTACCTGACTCTAGGGCATACAACACCACTTTTTCTAAATTAAAGAATCTTACACCGGCAAGCTTAAAGAATGTGTGGTCGGGTTGTGTCTCATTATACGGTCATTGCAAGAACAGTGTCACGTGGTGAGATTAATATCCAACAACAGGAAACTTAACACTTCCATGCGTTTGATGAAGTCACGTAAACATTTTATTTCATAGATTATAAAATGTTATGAAGAAAATATATGAGGTATAAAAAATATGATTATGGTGATTAATGTTCCGGTTATGGTAATTATTGTTTCAGTCCGAAAACAGCTTGTTTGATGACACAGTTTCTTGTTTTATTTTTATATTCCTTAAGGACCTGAGTTTAACAAGAAAAGGGACTCGAACAAACCTTTTTGAAATATTTTTAAACAATAATCTTTCAGGAGTGATGACTGCACATTTCAGCTCTTTGCTTAAAGCAGATACGAAATATCACTGAGTTGAAGAGAAGCATGTCATACAAAATTGAAAATCTTACGAAGATCTCACATACCTTTATTTCCCGTCAAAATGTTGGCACTATATTAATACGATAGGATATCTGTATTTAAATTTTATCTTATCCCTAAGCTAGGTTTGTAAAAATCTTTACCATTTCAACATATTGTTTCCTGACCAAAATACATAAATGTATATAGTAGCGGGCTTAGATTCAGGTGACGTGTTCTTGAAGTAAGAATGAACTGTTTTACAAAATAGTTGTCATAGCAACGGTCGTCTGTAATTGTGTTGTCTTCCACTTTGGATTTGAAAAAAGTAGTTAAAATGCATTTTTACTGACATGTTTGTTTATATATTATAACAGATTTTTGAGTGTCTTTAAGGAAGGATTAAAAATTAACTGATTCATTAAAAATCAATGAAGTATAGTATGCTGGTTTAAAATAATTTTAAGATGTGTGTCTGTGCTGATCTCCGTTATGCTTTATTCTGTTTAAATTTCTCAAAGTAGTTTCAGACATTTCTGTTGACATTCCAATCCTTTGATGTCAAAAAGCTCATTCAGTCTACAAGTTCAGCAATAAAAATTCGAAATTTGTTCATTAGAATCTTTTATTATCAGCTCTATCAACTCGTAAACCCGTAAGCTTTAATGTTAATGCAGAGATCTGTCATGCTCTAAACAGGACAAATTTGAACTCTTTCACTTTACACTTCTTTAAAAATGCACATGTACTCCGCACTTTATATGCTATTTCAACATTTGACGTTTGTTTCTATTTATGTGCGGCATAATGTAACAAAAAAGATATTTTTGTGAGAAGAATGGCTCGAGACTTTTATATTTTACTCCTCCTAAGTGCCATTTTTATTATTTGAAATTATTTTTATGGACAATATATTATGTAAGTAAGATTGCGGACAAGACTTCACCAAAGTAATTAGAATTTTCGGATGACGACAGCTTCTTCATTACTCAAAATCTTGGTTGTTTAATATAGATGGACGGGGAGTTTAATTGTAAGAAGAAAAAAAAACAACCTAGTTATCTGGAATTTCTTAGCCGACCAGTTCATTTCTCAAAGAAAACCTGAATAGAATTTATTATATACAAAAGCTGGTACATGTCTTAAGATAAAACATCACAACAAAAACACTAAATGGTTTTCTCTGACACCCTTTCGAAATAGAACTCTTCAGACATCGACCATTACATTCCTGTTTCATTACAACAATGTGCCTTTTAACTTAAAGCTCTTATTGGACCAAAAAAGAAGAAGAGAGCAGTGAAGAAACATCTCGGCTTTGAATATCTATATAACTGAAAGAAATACACGTCTTTTACTTCTTTTTTCATGAACTTAAAACCCTTTTGGATGTTAGCTTGTATTTATTTACTCTACACGTATTTACACAAGGACTGAAAAAAAGATTCTGTGTCTCAATTTATGTAACACGATCCAGTCAAATTTCAAATTAAGAATACAAGAACTGACAACTTAAGGTATTACATTCATTATACCCTGCATCTACTCTGAAGAGCATTCAATACCATTAATTTGTGCAGGATTGAGACATTTTAACTTAAGGACATGGGTTCAAACCCCACTCAAGCTTTTTTCCCTATAGTTTTTGGCAGTTTAACATTGTTTTGGTTTTACAACAGTCACTTTTATAAAATTTATATTTCGTTTTTAATATATCTCAATTGTAACAAAGCTTTTCAACATGGTAAATCGTTGAACATTGGGTATCTGTGATTTCAGTTATTAATTTCTTCAAAACTGTACAGTAAAAATATTTGATAATTTGCTTTTTTTTTCTTTAGAATAGTACATGAATAAAAATAATTGTAGCTAATTTGAAACCCCGAAGATTTAGGTTGAAGTTTACGTTGATAACGTCCTCTCATACTGAAGTTGGTTGGATAAATTCGTGCCACCTTTATAATCATATTTCGTTTCCTCTTTTTCGACTTTTTATTTTGTTTGCTTTATGTCAGCAGTCAGTAGATCGTCATTTCTTGAAACTCCCATGGTAAAAGTGTCTTATAGACACTTAACAGACACTTATAGTCTTATGGACTATTTTTAGTCCTAGGATAGTATATCTTTTAAAACAGCTCAATTCAATGAGGACTGACAAAAAAAAGTTTATTAGTATTTTAATACTTTAAGTGAAAAATAGTAACTCAGTTGTCAGATTTGAAAACAGTGCAAAATAAAAATGTATGTAACGATTACTATGTAGAAGTCCTAAAAATATTAAACTCCATTGTAATTTGGAATGTCGACTGAGATTTACTCTTTTGTACGATCTTTATCTCATATAGTTCATGTCAGAGTTGGAATGCATTTCAAATTACGCAGAAACAATGAATGCCGTTACTCCTTTAGAGGCAAGTTAATAATGGTTCAGTCAATACAATTCTCACAATAGTAGTTGTTGGATGAAGGTAAATGATCAAAGGCAAATGCAATTAGCAAAACAATTCTTATTGTATTGGTGTTAACACATGACGGAACGACAGAAGAGCATGCAGGGTTTTCAGTTCATTGTTTTCTAATGAGTATAAATTTCACGTGTTGACAATTTGCTGTCACATTGCAGTTCAAAGTCGCGTATGATGAAGCAAAGAGAGTGATCGAAAAATATGTTCCTTAGGTCTCTGATGAAAGATAAAGTTAGACATCAATTTATCTGCGTGGTTTGATCTCGGCATTGTGTATGCTTAGAGGATTTTCAGAATATAATAGTTCCTTTTTATTGGTCTTAAGCTCTTGATATTGCAGAAAATATGTACATTGTCAAGTATTGATAGGTGGTTCTAGTTTAAGAGAAAATATGTAAGCAGTTCATTTTTAAATTGTCTGTAGCATATGAATGTTTGAGGTTTATAACTCGGCAAGGTGTTATGAATGAAATCGCGTAATTTCAAGCTTAATTGGTATGCTAGACACCTTTAAATGTAATTGTCCTTATAAAATAATCATTAGCGTGATAGTGGCTTTTTAGAACTAAATGTTCCAAATTCAAGATTTATGTTTTCAACATCTGGACATTATACATGACATGAATACTCGGAATCTGTTTCTGTTAGAGCAATAAATTTGTATATCTAAATTCAGAACACTACCTATCGAATAAATTCTCTCTGTTAAATGTTTTCAGAGCATGTGAAATTCAGTAACAATCAGGGAAAAGTTTCCAACACTGCGTTAAGGGCTCGCTTTAGAGATTGTAATATTGATTTTGCTTTGCTTTCTAGTTAATTTGATAATTGGCTTACTGTCTCCGGCTAATAAAGGCATTTAGAAAGAGAGTGTGTGTCGCTTTTCTAAACTGTTTACCAAAATTTTAGTTTCGCTTCATTTCATTGACGGATATGGGCAAAAATATGTCATTCTTCAAATATAAGGATATTCCTGTGGGAATAACAGAATGTCGAAGTGTCTAAGATTAATATTGCCTTTATATGTCAAAATGTTGGAATTGTGTCATGTCTTTGTTTACAAAAGTTAGATGTCTTACCATAAAATGGAGAAATTATGATAGAAATAAAGGTTTCCAATGTAAAATTTCAATATTTAAGGTTTAGAAGAAGAATATTGAAAAGAATTCTACTTTAAACATTCTGGTTGTGTGACATGATACATATATGAAACGAACTTAGCATATGAACCGACAAGATCGGTTTCCATCTCTGTCAATGAAGTACAAAGACAAAGCCTGTATATCTACAATTGTTCACCGGACAGTCAACTAAATAAACATCCGTTTAAAATTGCCCATTCTCATTTTAGTTTGCTTAATTTATAGTTTGATGTTATAACTGGGGTTTTAAGTTGTCACAACCTTAACTACTTTTAACAATGACCATAAAGGGAAAAGACAATGTCCCCAATTCAAACTTGGAATAATCAGACGCTCTTTTAGAATCTCCTACGAAGTTTTCTTTATTTCTTTCCTCTTATTATTTTATTCATGTTGGGCCAGATTTAATATGCGTATATCGCAACTATATACCATTCCGAAACAAACTAAACACGCATTCTAGCCCGCTTTTAAGTTCCTTTCCGAGACGTTTATGTTAAAATACATTATAAGTTTACGTCGAGGTACGTAGAAAATCGAATCAACAGATGATAGATTGCCCGTGAAATTGATACGGACGTATAGTTACTAAGTATTCTCGTGGGAAAACCCCTATAGGTAATTCTCCTTTTTTCATGATATTAACGACTACAGGCCTAAAATTTTAACTTCATAATCAAGCTTAATGAAAGACGGAGCAGGAAAGAATTCACAGGACTGGTATAGAAAGAAAGTAACAGAATTAAAGACAGAAACTAACAGAATTAAAACAGGTTATCCTAGAAGTTGTGTCATCTTGTTTAGCCGTATAAGCAAATGATCTAAAGATTAGTTTAGTACTGATACTGAAACACACGCAGACTTTTTTGTTATGTCTGATGGAGATTAAAAGAATGCGTTGCAATATTTATGGTAATATTTCCCCGGTATTCGAATAATTCATTTTTACATACAATAAACAGCTGTGTAAAATATAAATAATCCTGCTTTCATTTTACTGTATTTTAATACAAAACCTTGTATGATCTGTGCAATTACGTAACATCATTATCTGAAAAGCATCGACGAAATTGTGTGGCCTTATCTCGTTATGCGTTTGTTACAGGAAAATTGTCACGCTCTGAGATATGCATCTAATATTCGATATATATCTCATACCTGACAAAACATCATTTCATACTTTCGTGCGTTTGATGATGTCCCTTAAATTACTTATTATAGAGAGCATAAAACATTATTAAGAAAATATACGAGGTATAACCATGGTGATTATCTGTTCAGGCTACATTTCCATCTTGTAAGTAGTCTCTGCGTTAATTATTTATGGGACATAATGTCTGATAAGTCCGTCTTGTATCATTTTATTACTTACTCAATATCAATGTATTGATATGTCACAAGGGCAAGACAATAATATCATTCCCATGTGTTATAGCTTCTTAAAGGAACTGACTCACATAATTTAGCTGATTTTTTCTTTAAAGTTTAAGAGAAAAAAATAATATTACGCTTCTATACAGCATGAAAACCTAAAAAAAAGTTTTGATTTCACCAGGGTTCAAACCCATGCCCTTTCGGTCAGTAAAATATAGAGCGACGATCTTCACCACCGAACCACAGACAATCAAAATTAATGATGTAACTAAAATATCTACCCCGTGAATAACGGGGTATTTTTTACCGATAAAAGTGTGTAAAAACTTTATAAAATTATTGTGATTTTTTTTTATTACAAACAATGAGGCAGTAACTTTTACTTAGTTTAGATATGTTTTTCACAATTACAGGTAGAATTTCTAGATGTATAAACTTTTTCTCTTTTTACATCCCATCTGTGAGTCAGTGGCTTTAATTTAGAAAATTCTATTCAAAGTTCTTAACAGGAATATGAACACTTTTTTTGAAAAATGAAAAGATTACTCGAAAATAAAAATCATTGCGACACATCATATATTAAGCATTTGTAACAGAAGCTTGCTAAAACAGTCAAATCATTTATACCACTGTAAAAATTTAAGATTTAAGGTATCCAAGCTATTTTTAACATCATAGTGTATTGAAAAAATATGGTTGTTACAGAAATATTTCTTTGTTTCAGGGTTTGACTGAATATTGTGTGACATTATTGTCAGAAAAATGTGGATCAAGAATTCCTGGTAAGTAAATAAAATGTCTATTTACTAAAAGTAACAAGTACAACTTTGCTCACAGTGCTGTGCATGAAGGGTCATGGATGTATGAACTAGGTTTCAAAGTCAGCATAAGCCTTTTTATATTTGAAAATTCGATAACAATTAAATACATACCAAAATTTGGAACAGGTTATAAAAATGAACAAAATTTAGTTTTTATAAATTGTTGGTGTGCATTTTGGTTTTCCAGTTTATCGAACGTTTCGGGGTACTACAGTATGCACTTGAAAAGCACGCCGTTCAATCCTTCAGTTAAACAGTAATAAGCTATACTGCACTAGTTCGTCATAATGTTAGCCCAGGCTGGTACCCAGCGGAAGACAACACCAGACTAAATATTAACCGTGAAGTGGTATATGTGACGAGAAACATTTAAATTAACAAAATGCATTTATATCATCAATTGATCTCACGTTGAATATAAGGCATCTCCTTAAAAATTCTAAAATTTAGTTACTTAAATCTCTTCAAACAGACTGTGGACTTCTTCTTGAAATTTGAAATTTTGCAAAACAAATAAAGCTACCTCCAGCTGTGAAAACCCACAACCCGTCAGAAAATGGCAAATTTGATATCAAATAAAAGATCTTAGGCGACATTTTACGATTCATTACAGTTATTGATTATACGTTTGTTTAGGAATATCTACATCAGTTACAAATTATATGAGAGAACTGATTAGCAACATTATAAAATAGTGCCGTCTTCTACCATGTAAATTATCTTGCTCACCCATAAAATTTGATGATACATAAGGCTATGACAACTCCGGGATATTAGATTGCAACGAAAACGACATAAAACGCGGGAAAAGTGCCAATAAACAAAAAAAGAATGGGTGTCTGTAAATCAAAATGACGAGACAGGATATATTACTGATATCCTTCATACACTTAAGATTTAGACAATTCCTCTGTAACTAAGAAGATGTCATTTCTGCACGTAATTGGCGTCCTCAGTACTTTGTGAGACGAAATGCAAGGGAAACTACTGAAAAGATGGAGTTATTTCCCTTGCGGACAGGTTTTTTACATTACATACAATTTTCACTATAATTATTGTTAAAAGAGTAAAAATATATTTGTTTTAAAAAGAATGGGTTAAAAACAGTCGAACAATAGTCGTAGTGAAATCTTTTTTATTGAAAACAAAGGCTTATTAATGATTTTTGATGAGTAAAGGAGCTCTTATTTGCCTATTACGTTTATCATTTTATTCCTAATTTTAACGTCCAGTCGGCGACGACAATTTGTGCAACGTGGCTGTACAATATATAACCATATGAGCATTGTGTCACGAGGGCTGTCAGACTATAAAGTTTTATTTACCATCGTTCTGTACAATACAAAATATATTTAGACGCTTAAAATGCTGACAGCCTATCAGCTCATCCAAGGCGACACTCCCAACTGTGAACTGATCCAATATTTATATCCGTATTGTACAAAACTGTGTTAAATAACGTAATAAGAGGAAGAAAAAAATCATCTTATCTGCATAGAAAGTGATTATGTATATGCATACTATGAGATAAGGTCAGTTCCAGTGTTCCACTTAGAAATAAAATCGGTAAACTAATGAGCTGTCATTACTCTGCCATTAAGTCTTTCCAGATGACATTTCAGAGTTGCACCAGTTTGTTGACATATTTCCTAGTAATTGCTTTCAAATTAAATTACATTTTGTAAATAAATTCATTCAAAACATGTCCTTAGAAACTCTTCTGTATATACTCTTGTCATGTTTCATCCATGCTAAAACGGACTCTCATGATATAATGATTGTGTGCTTCAAGTCAATGTACAAGCAATTAATACATATTTTTTATCGTGTCCTGTCAATTGTGCTAATTATTCTAGAACGTCGCAGAGCTCTATCTATAGCAGTTTAAACGTTTCATATTACATTGTACTTCTACACGTTTATTGAACAGAGAAACATTCAGAAACGTACAATTGCACTTAAAAATGTCCGTTATCATACATATCAACAACCGGGCCGGTATGGTAACTACTGTCTCAAGTGTTCACTGCACAAAAATATCTTTCTGGCTGGTCAAAGCTGGAACGTTTTATTGTGCACTTTAATATTGTGTCTCAGCCAAAACAAGCGTGGTGTCTTACAACAAAAGAATAAAACGTATTTTCTTAATAAACTGTTCTGTCTTGTCACCTAGCAGTATCATACAAGATTTATAATACATGAAAATAGGAGTTGCAAGACGACAATGTCTGCCTCTCTGTAGGCATTGTCTCAGGGGTGAAGTAAACTTTTAGTCGAGTAATGACAGCTCTCATAGCAAAATATCAACGACGCTGGCAGTGGTACATTATTTATATCTGTATTTGTGGCCAGCTTTTGAATATTTAATATATCTGTATTGTAGGTGCTCCGGCTGTTGGCCCACCGGGACCTCCGGGCCCACCAGGGGACAAAGGAGAGCAAGGGCGGCAAGGAGTTATGGGTCACATGGGACCACCGGGACTTAACGGTAAAGCTAAACTTCGTGCCATGCAAAATATTGCAGCTTTTCTGTGACAATACTTGAAAACAAAAGCATTCACAGCGGTAAAAAAGTTTAAAGTTTGACCCTTTAGGTCTCTGGGATCATTATTTGGGTGTATTTGTGGGAAGATCAAAATGCATGAACATGACTTAAGAGGATTGAAATAAGCTGGATGAAATTAAACTGTAATCAAAATGCCTGTATTCCTTTTTTCTACAGCCAGGGTAGCAAGAAAACGTGGTGTAACTATAATAGCGGGTTCGTTCCGTTTTCATTTAAATAGACAATAAATAAATAAATAAATAAATAAAAAGAAGGAAAAACATATAACTTTAGGTAATCCAACGCTGCATGACTTCTGTTTAATTTAGGTAGTTTATCAGGCTTATTTGGTAATTCAGTGCTATAGTCATGTAATTCTTGAATGCTTTTCAGGTCAAAAAGGCCAGAAAGGAGAAAAAGGGGACACAGGAAGAGTAGGCGAACCAGGCTCGGACGGTCCCAGAGGTCCACCAGGTGGGTTACTACGTAGTAAGTTTGTCCCTTTCGAAGCATTTAATAAATTTATAAAATCTAATTCATTGTATGTAAATGCAAATGCTGCAAACATTTATTAAAACATATATTTTGTTCTTGTTTACTATACTGGCAATTTCTTGTCCATTATTATTCTCACAAAAATATTTATTTCATAATGCTTTAGTAGCTTTAAAACTTATACAATATGCCAAGTGTTTAGTAACAGAAACATTTCGTCTTAGTTAAGTAAGTAATAAAAAGCTCAGTACAGTTTGGTTTGAGCTTTGAAGATTTTTAAAAATATTCTTAATGAATGTTTCCGTGAAAAACGTCAACGCCGAGGCTGATCCAGAAAATGAACAATGTTTATAGTAGACAACACCTGTGATTTAACTAAATTTCAAAAAGTTAATCCTAAAGAGGGCTACTGGTAACCCTAGATCTATCATTTGAGATGGTACACATTTTAAATCGTAACTCTTGCTGTTTTTCTTACGATTAAAGGACCTTATTACTTGGTATAATTCAGGTTTTCCCGGTGTAAACGGTATACAAGGGGCAAATGGACGGCGCGGAAAACGAGGACTTCCTGGTCAGGCCGGAAAACCTGGGGCTGACGGGATACCGGGAATTCCTGGACAAAAGGTTTATAACATAATGATTTATCAGAAAAAAAATAATTGTATGGCTGTAGATGGAATTAAAATATGAAACTCTGTTACTACATGCCAGAAATATCCTTCTAAATTATTTTTATCTTTTTCCACCATCTTTTTCACTTATTTTACAAAAGTTTATCTCGCTTTATTTTTATATCTGTGACAAAGATTTAACATGTATTCATTCTCATTCCTTTTTTCTCAGAACATGTTATTGTAAAAATTTGTCCCTTCTTATATTTTGTGATCATTTCAGCTTGAACACATTCCTTCCTTATTTGATCTAAATATACATCCATTCATTTACAGACTTGACAGGACGAATACTGATGGGGATCTTACTAGTAGGAAACAAACTGGTTAAAATATCGTATAAACTGACATACAGTTTAGCTGAAAAAGTAGACTACAATATATTTAAATATGAAAGCAGCTTCCGCTGTTATTTCACAGTTAGCATGCTTTAAATTCGTCTTAATTTCTTAATAATAAACTGTTATGCTTTTTGCAGGGAGAGAAAGGCGAACCTGGGGATCCAGGAGGCACAATAAACATGAAAGGTGGAAACTGTTCATGTAAGTATATGTAATAATATATTATGGAAATACTTACAACTGAAATTTACTTATTGCTATACAGATACAGCCTTTAATTTACAAGCATCATGCCGATGTAATGCAAATAGGAAGTGATTCGAAAGGAGACACATCACTCATTTTCAAATCGTTTAAGATATTAAATATCTTGGCTGGCGAGGGATAAAAGGAAAATGTTCTTGCCCTCGAAATGGCTCTTCAACTTAAAGCTGCTGACGGTTGGGTGTTAGCGGCGTAAGCAAATGTGTGTAATTAATGCATACCCGATCGATTTATTTGCATAATTTGATAAAGAATTTCAGTGTTATATTTTCAGATAAACAGATATGTACGAGCATAACAAAAGATCACATTGTAATATTTGTGGGTAAACTGTTTTTATCAGATCGTAGGGCAATGCGTTGGATTGATGGATTCTTTACGATAAAATCCTTTTGGAATTTCTTTCTCTAAATGTTCTTTTTTTAAACACTGTTTCACTAACCAATTGTCTAACTGCATGCTACAAAGGCGTAAAAGGACAAAAAGGAGAAAGGGGTCATATTGGGTTTTATGGCTATAAGGGAGACAAAGGTATCGTCTGTATTTCAGAGCTGACAAGAACAGCATGTTATTCTTGCACTTCCCAGAAGATGGTGCAAATCGTGTCAAATACAAGAGTTTCAGTATCAGTATCAAATAAAATGAGCACATTGATTTGTCGCGACCTATAATTATTTTTAAATAGAAAAGGTACACTTATCTGAAAGCTTAATTTGCGCTGACTGCCATTTTGATCTTATACTTTACTTTTGGAGCTCGGGATTCTAAAAAGCCTAATTGTATAATAAGGGTTGTCTCGACAGTCTGGTCAAAATGTTTGTAGAATAAATAACCTCCATATAGTAAAATGGAAAGATAGGTGATTTTAGAGTGTCAATGTAGGTTTATTGCAAAACAGTAAAATATAAACATTAAATACTTCATCATTTAAATATTTCTCTATGAACATCTTTTATTTTTGTTACACTATTTGCACCAATCTTCAACTGATTCCGCATGTTCTGGTAATTGCATGTTAACTAACCTGTTTCCTGTTTTGCATGCTGATGTGTAGGCATTGGAATAAAAGGAGAAAAGGGTCTAAGGGGCCTCGTAGGGTTCACGGGATACAAAGGAGACAAAGGTAAGATATGACATCAGCATCAACTGGTCCCTAATCATGTTTGTCATTGTAAAGTCAAACTATTTCGAAGTTTATTCTCAATATCTAATGTAAAAATATCCGAACCTTGATGAAGTGATCAATTCTTTAGTTGTTTCATTAAGTGTATAGGATACTATTGCCAGAAACACGCTTGTAAATACGTTACGACTGAAATGACGATATGTCGGCGCTTTGAAGACAAATTAAAATTCTAATCTCATAAAGTTATTTATTTTTATTAAATATATGCCCTGTTTTGTAATAATCGTTCGGACAGATGAAGAAAAAGAAGTCCATATTCTGTTTTCATCATTTACCTGAGCTGAAAAGTCAATCTTCGAGACGTAACTACGCATATTGACCTGTGTGTAATGCCAGCTTTCGACTGTACACAGCTTAAGCGTGATGTTTCGCCTCTGTTGTCGAGTTGATCCATCTGTTTCCTCTATTCAAGACATCCGCTTTTCAGTTTGTTTCTCAGGTTTATCCGTACCCATGTCTTCCAATTCAAAGACTGCTAAAATAACTGTGTATCATTGTCTTGAATTCATTGGTCAACATTTAATGTACTCTGTAAAAGTTCTATAGTGGTTATATCCTGCAGAAGGTGTAAATTGCAGTGGCAAGTGTTTTGTGCTTTATGACAAAGAAATGTTTATGGAATTCTTAGACAATTATGGCTGATGAAAAATATAGAGGATATTTGTTTGTTTTTGTAGAAGATGAGAATTTATTTCATCGAGTGAACACCATATGTGATATTTTCACGAGTGGCACAGCCACGAGTGAAAATATCAACATATGGTGTTCACGAGATGAAATAAATTCCCATCTTCCACTAAAAAACAAACAAATTTTCTTTTTATTTTATGCCAACACGTCAAAAATGGGTATTTTATGACATTTTTAATCAGGGCCTTCAATAAATTCCCCATGGTGAGCACCAAATCAGTTAATGCGTACTTTGGTTACTCCGCACAAAAAAAGTGCAGACAATCTCCAATACATATGATAACTTTACTTCTGCTGAAATAAACTGAATACACTTTCATCAAATAACATTTATTTTTCTCTACACAGTTTATCAATATTTATTGAAGTTTAGCCATATATACTTTAATTATAAAAGCGGATTAATACCGAGTAATATTCAATCAATTGAATTGAAAGTCGGCCATATTGGATATTGTCCATGTGGGTTATGTAAACAAATCAGACATTTTAAATAATTTATGGCGAATTTCATCATTGTTCACAACTAGTTAGGCTCAGGAATTCAATATTATAATTGGATTTAACAAGGTAAATAAATTTCACTCGCTGTCACAGTCTGAAATACAGCGGATTCTCTTGTATTTACGTGGTGGGGAAATTCCTGAAGTTTCATCAAGCAGTAGTTCCGGCACAAACAGTGTATTATCAAAATGGTAATTTCACTGATTCAAAACAGTGGATTATCACTTTTATCTCACTGATATTTCCCTATATTTCATTGGTAGGCATAAAATAAATAACAAATAACATTATGTCGTTAGTACAGATTAGATACATAATGTCTCTTAGAAAAAAAACAGGTATATGGTGAATAAATTTATCTTAGTTGAACGAATAGTTTTCAAACATTCTGAATTGGATCAAAGATAGAAAATTTTCTGACTAATTTGATAGCTTATAGCCTCCTAATGATTCTACCAATAGTTACCCTAGTGTTTTCATAATTTGTCAGCACTTCCCCAATAATCTCATGTAACAATATTTTACTTTTCATGCATGCTTTCTGTCAGGAGAGCCTGGATTAAAAGGAGACAGAGGTACGTTTTAACATATAGCAAACTAGTGTTCGTTCTCTTTAATTTCGATTTCATTGAAAACAAATCAATGTTTGCAAGTCAGCTATGCGTACACTTTATCAGTAAAATAAAATGGCTACCTTTCCGCTACCTTCCGATCATGAACAAGCGGCCAATTTCCCTTTGTATGTGTATCTCCAATAGCTTTGTGTGTTGGAAACTTTAAAAAAATTGTTTTGAGGTGCAGCATTTGACTAATATCAAACACTTATTATATGACAGATATTATAGCATAATTAAGTTATGAGAGTAAGAAAAAAAGTTAGATGGAATATGTCATATTGACAGCAATTCTATAAATAGTGAAATTGAAAACTTGGCTGAGACCATCGAGGGAAAAAAAATAATACCTACGAAATGGAGATATAGTTCTAAGTGAGTACGAACTAAGTCATTGAACGTGAGAGAGCATTAAGATAAACTTGAAGAAATGCGTCGCTTTCACAAAGGGAATCAAGTAATACATTTTTTTATGGTCTCTGCTCTTCTTCAAGACAAGTGTTGACTTTCCACAACTGCAAATAATGATAAGGCCCAGGATTAAGTTGAAACTGACAACAAGATTTCTAAGCGAAAATATGGATTGAAGCTGCACTTCAGTATTTTGAACTAAATTTATAAAGAAAGGTTCTGACATTTTTTTTCTACTGGTACTGTTTTTGTAAACTGTGTCTTTTTCTGAGTCTTCTTTGTGTTTTTATTTTTCAGGTTATGGTATGCAGGGATTTCCAGGGCCAACAGGACCACAGGGACCAAAGGGCGATAAGGGAGACAATGGTTATTGCATAGGTATTGTAAAATAAGCT
The DNA here is from genome assembly GCA_012932295.1 of Cyclina sinensis. Classification (NCBI taxonomy): domain Eukaryota; kingdom Metazoa; phylum Mollusca; class Bivalvia; order Venerida; family Veneridae; genus Cyclina; species Cyclina sinensis. Next base: position 19,565,475 of record JAAONU010000017.1, on the reverse strand, counting down.
TTTACTAGTCTGTGTTCAAAATAATCAAAGTGTTTAGTTTAGTTTTGTTTAGTTTTCTTTATTTATCCTGTTTAGCAAATGTTTTGCAGTTATATATATCTTAATTAGCCTTTACTTTGTGTTCACTTATTTCTATTTAAATAAAAATTTAAGTTTTTACTTCAAATATTAATCAGCTTAATGTTTCAGCTTCCCATTGTGGAGAGAAATATGTTCGCCAAAAGGTTACGGAACAAACAGATGAAAGCTATACTGTAAAAACAGGTAGGTTTCTAATGTTTGTTCTCTTAGATATGATAATTTTTTCCAACATAATTTACTCTAAGCTCTAAGTGGATTAGATTCAATGAATAAAAGCAAAGATTTTAGCATTATCTACAGGGTATGATATTAGTTTGCATTATGGTAGGCAATATTAATGACTTAGTATTGTATTGATTTCTTTCAATACATTTGACCATGTTTACTAAAAAGACTTAATAAGTACAGCGATATTTGACACATGATAGACAGCACGACAGAGCCGACAACTACAACAACAACAACTCCACCTCCGACCACCACAGTGGCAACGGTGCCACCAAGTATAAAACCTAGGTCCACAGGTATAATGCACGCATTTAATGTAGGGATTTGACAGTGTGTCTTATTACACCTTGCCTTGCTCTTTCAACCTTCGCTGATTCATAGAGACTCTAATTAGATCTAGGCGTTAAGTTATGTGCTGCTTTTGGTGGGTGTAACTTGTGGTTAATTTAACGAGGCGAAATCTATTTAAAAAGTAGGGAAAAGAAGAAGAAGCAAGCGGTTTCTTTTCCACAGGCACAAATGATACTCTCCGATTTCGGAGTTTGTATTGCATTTGAGAAAAAAAGAAAAGAAAGACACATTATGATGTAAAAATATACAAGAATGTACGACAAGTTACACCTTTTGTTGTATACCTTTGAATTGGTCTCTTTCTTTCAGGCAAGTCGCAAAAGCTGCCTATCGAAGCCAATAATTCAAACACTGCTGCATCTAGATTACCTACTAACTCTCTAATCATGCTGAAAGTTTTACTAACCGTCGTGTATATAACACATTAACCAGGTCTTGAGCCAGTGTGATAACATTCATGTAAAGTATGACTAATTTTACGTTTTAACTGCATAATTAATGAACCATGAAAATATTTTTGGAAACAGTCTCATGGTTTGATAGTCAGAGTTTATTCATATATTAGTATTAGAAGAAAAGCGTGTGTGATCACCTTTTGGCAATTTAACTGAATAAAGTAAAATGAAAATATTTGCTATTGTACAAAAATGAAGAATCTTATTCTTTCCAAATCACAACGAATATTTTATATACTATGTTCAGCACATATTTTCAAATTATTACAAATATTCAGGAAAGTTAAGCTTATTATGGTGTTTTTAATAATAAACACAAATATTTTTTGATGTGGTAATTTTTTAAAAATTAATTTTAAAATTATTGCTTCATTTTAATAGTAGACCTTTTTCATTTAAAAAAAGAATACACAGTCAAATTCTAGAAAGGCATAATACATAGCAGTTTAATGTTGTATAATATAATCAGCTGATGCAACAAAGTCAGCAGCGACTTCAATGAATGCCCATGTCAATTTTGTTTCCAGTATGCAGATTGAAGAGAATAGCAACACCTGTTTTTATCAGCCGTGAGCGGTCTCTGTTTGGTTCTATAATGAGCGATCCTCTCACACCAGGAGCATTTTGGATCGCAAGAGATTATCATGGGCAATTTCTTGAGCGATATAACTCTTTGAAAAGGCTAAAGAAACGATTAATAGACACTAAATATAATCTGCAAATAAATAGATATTATGGTACCCAGCATGCAATATTTAATAACTCGTTTTATTATCAGTTTAACGGGAAACAGCACGTTGTACGATATGACTTAAACCTACATGATGTCGTTACCGCCACACTTCCGATTCCAGAAAGTCATTTTAACGACAGTAAATATTTATATAAAGATAGCAGAATATATTACGACATCACAGCAGACGAAAATGGACTATGGATTGTTTACGGCAGACCAAGAGGTAATGCTTCTTATATCCATGTCATAAAAGCTGATCCTATAACCATGGATTTCATAAGGGTATGGAAATTACAAAAGAAGATAGGCGTCTATAAAAATGGCTTTATCGCATGTGGGATATTGTATCTTGTAAAAGACTTCGATCCAAAACAGACGGAAACGGAAATTGATTTTGCATACGATTTCTACAATGACGAAGAAAATAATGTAAATATAAAGCTCAAAGTTCCATTTGGGAAATGTAATATGTTAACATTTTACACGAACACTTCGGACAGAAAGAGCAGCATGTTGCTTGCTTGGGACAATGGCAACATAATTAAATACCCCTTACTTTTTTAAGCTGAAGGTACCAACGGTTACGACAAATTGCTGTTTCATTACATTGATGGCGAGATTTAATACAATTATGTTGTTTGCATGGGACAGTGGTAACCCGATTAATATATCTTACTGTTTTAAGCTGAAGGTACCATTTATGTTTCATTATTGTTGATGGCGAGAATTTATTCATAATTATGTATATATGTTTACAAAGTGAAATACAGAACGAAATGCATGTATAAATTTGTGTAACACAGTCTGTTTGGAGAACGAATTTATCTGTGTTAATGCAATTAACAATATTAAGGTAATGGTTTTTTATCTTTCCTGTGTCTTTTTTCAGTTTAAGTGTGCGAAATCGTATGTGTGCTTAGTTGTGCTGTGCAACAATCATCAACCAGTAGTAGCTTTATTCAATTTAAACTTCATTTCCGGGAAAAAGGGGAAAATGATAGGTTTAAACCCGTTGTTTAATTTCTTACATATTTGGTTTTGAGGGTCTTTGGAAAGAAATTGTTGTTAAACAAATATTTATCATGGTATTAAGTCTTCTAGAATTTATCAGTCATTAAACGAATTAGAAATGCAACATAAAATAGTGTAATCTTTAGAATGATACAAATACGGAAAGAAAAAAAGAACGTTAAATGCTGGGAAATAGAAGTTTGATTGTGTTTTTTTTTTCTCTTATCAAAGTATACGTAATGCAGACCAATTGCCCTCTTAGTAGCTAAATACTCGGTAAAATTTATTGTAACAGAATTAATTTCGTATATCGGGACTGTTAAATGTCATTTTAATTTATGACAATCTAAATCGAAAACGGTGTCACGAAAAAGCATTTATTAGTTTTACACTGGTTAGAGATAATTTGTATTTTCTCAAAAAATGCGACAGGTGTTTTGTACAAAAATAAATCATTTAATAACCTTTAATGATCTTTTTATTAAATGGGTTTGCTTAAACTCGAATGGAGGTTATATATTACAAATTGTTTGTGGAATTTTGTGAGCTTATATTTTACTAAAGTGAATCATTGTTTCGTTTTTGTTTTTTGTAACTGTACTATTTTTTGTAACTTTGAAATAAATAATTCAAACGCCTTTTATTGTATTTTGTCAATTGTATTACCCGAAGAGCACGAAGCGTAATTGTTTAACTGCGTATTGTTGGCTCCCAGAAGTTAGATTTTTACCAAAAACTTGCTGTGTTGAAAGTAGACATTAGCTTGATTCAATTTACAAAGTTTAGTTAAGCCTGTAATCAAGAAAGATAAGGCGTAATTCATCGTTCCGATAGGTGGCACCAGCAACCCATTGGTGGCATCAGCAAGCCAGCCACGATTATATTATCTTTATAAAATTATGCCATGACTTGCCTCTTTTAAGAGTAATTCTTAAAGTTTGAGGTTAAGTTATAATTAAACTAGATGGTATGATCATATGAAATGAATAAGAGTATGAAAGTATCGGACAAAAATGAAGTTTAATTAAAACTTTCAGGCTTATATTTATAAATCACTGAATATGTGCGTAGCGAACTTAAAGAAATATTCATATTCTTAGCCCAATTGATTTAGTTCGATTTCCGATTCCTATATAATGCAGAAGAATTTGATCGAAGAGTAAAAGCTTTAGAGTCCTTGGAGGTACAGTCACATAGAACAAACTTCTTTTGATGTCCTTGGACAATGGACGTCCTGCCTACAGAAATGCATTTTAAATTTCATTTTTCTTAATAACATACCCTGTCGAAGCATTCTCTGTACAATTAATATTGTTAGGTTTAGAACAATAAAGGTAAATATGGTTTACTTCCGAGAAAACTTTAAATATCTTACCTCAAATAATATTGCTTTTAAAATTTTAAACCTTTTTAATCAACCTACTAATGATAACAGATGCTCACAAGACCTTAAGTACGATTTTCCTCGATTACATAATGTGACGTAGAATTGTAGACCTTGCCAAAGCAAACTGAGCCACGGCAAAGTCTTTTCGTTTACCTCTCTGTCGATCACATTTTTTTTCTATGAATCATAGCTTTAAAATGGAAAACATACTTTCTCCAAGACTCTTGAAGTAGTGACGACTAGTTGCTTTGATCATATAGGGCTGTTCAGGATCTGTTTCTGTTCAGTACGAATATCTATTAAAACTAAAAGATAGAATTTCAAAGTATTTTTTCGTGAAAGGTTTGTGATTTGCTATCTAGGCTACATTTCGGAAATGAGTTTTGATAAATCTCAAACACATAAACAACATTAGTTACAACAGTAGATTACCTAAGTGTTTCATATTTTAACAGTTACGAATTATTGCAAGACGTGTTGCTGGTAACAGTGGATATTATTGCAGAGGACCTCTCCACAGTGTTTGGGCTAGAGGCATATATATAGGAGGTGAGCAGTAGCAGTACGCAGCAGTAGAAAAATGTGAAGTTAGCAGTAGCAGTAACAGCAGTAGCAGTAAACAAATCGTGAAGCTGGCAGTAGCAGTAACAGCAGTAGCAGTAGGCAAAACGTGAAGTTGGTAGTAGCAGTAACAGCAGAAGCAGTAATCAAAACGTTAAGTTTGCAGTAGCAGTACAGCAGTAACAGTAAACAAAACTTGAAGTTGGCAGTAGCAGTAACAGCAGTAGCAGTAAACAAAAGGGGAAGTTGGCAGTAGCAGTAACAGCAGTAGCAGTAAACAAAACGTGAAGTTGGCAGTAGCAGTAACAGCAGTAGCAGTAAAGAAAACGTGGAGTTGGCCATAGCAGTAACAGCAGTAGCAGTAGGCTAAACGTGAAGTTGGCAGTAGCAGTAATAGCAGTAGCAGTAAACAAAACGTGAAGTTGGCAGTAGCAGTAACAGCAGTAGCAGTAAACAAATCGTGAAGTTGGAAGTAGCACTAACAGCAGTGGCAGTAAATCAAACGTGATGTTGGCAGTAGCAGTAACAGCAGTGGCAGTAAACAAAACGTGAAGCTGGCAGTAGCAGTAACAGTAAGAAAGTTTTAAAAGTCTGGAAAGTTTCAATGAAAATAAAACATGTTTTAACATCAACAGACCCTATCGAGTCTATTGCGTAAGTGTGCGACTGTTTCTGACACTCCTGTAAATTTTCATGAATTTTGGTGCCAATCGGATAAATGTCATTTTTAATGTCTAGGGGCCCTCCCGTGTCGATTTTTACCGGTCTGCGACTGTTTCTGACACTCTCGCAGACTTTCAGGAATTTTGGTTCCAATCGGGAAAATATCATTTTTAAGTTCTAGCCATCCTCCCGGGTCAATTTTACCCGTCTGCGACTGTTTCTGACACTCTCGCAGACTTTCAGGAATTTTGGTTCCAATCGGGAAAATGTCATTTTTATTTTAAGGTCTAGCCATCCTCCCGGGTCAATTTTACCGATCTGCAACTGTTTCTGACCCTCTCGTAGACTTTCAAGAATGTTGGTGCCAAAATCGAGAAAATGTCATTTATGATGTTAAGGGACCCTCAGGTGTCTATTGTTACGGTCTGCTACTGTTTCTGACATTATTGCAAACTTTGGTGCAAATCTAGAAAGTCTAGCGACCATCCCGGTTCGATTGCACCGGTCTGTGACTGTTTCAAACACTCTAGCAGACTTTCAGAGTTTCCTACTGCTACTGCTGTTACTGCTTCTGCCAACTTCACGTTTTGCCTACTGCTACTGCTGTTACTGCTACTGCCAACTTCACGTTTTGCCTATTGCTACTGCTGTTACTGCTACTGCCAACTTCACATTTTGCCTACTGCTACTGCTGTTACTGCTACTGCCACTTCACGTTTTGTCTACTGCTACTGCTGTTACTGCTTATGCCAACTTCACGTTTTATCTACTGCTACTGCTTTTACTGCTACTGCCAACTTTACGTTTTGCCTACTGCTACTGCCAACTTCACGTTTGATTTAATTTCTACTTCCAACTGCTACTGCGTACTTCTACTGCCAACTTCCTATAAGTTAGAGGCATGATGATTTAGACTGATCTGTTATTCTAAAAACAGGCAATGGCCGGCTTATAATGTTGGTAGAACTTGTGGCTAAAACCCTTTTGCTTAACACATATACTCCTCACAAAAAGTCAAGCAACAAACATTTAAACTGTGAAAATTTTTTTAATGAGACCTCAATAGTAAATGAATAGGTGCACAAATAATCTTCAACATTTCATCAAGTGAAATTTAACGAAGCATCTTGGAAATCCATTCCGATCTCACGATACTGTTCACAAAAAAGTAAGGCACATGGAAAACAGGTGTTGTAAAATGTAAACAGCCAACGCAAATGTCAAACACTTCAGGTCAAAAACACGCGAAACCAGTTTCAATAGCGTGTGTGATCCCCGTTAGCAACAACGCAGCCCTGAATGCGGCGTAGCAACAACGAAATTAAGCGGTCCAGCTGGTTCTATTGGATGGCTCTCCACTCCCTCACAAGGGCTATTTCCAGGGCATCCAGAGTGTGGGGACGAACGGGCATGCCATAAACAGCTCGCCCAAGAATGTAACAAACGTGCTCGATGGGGTTTAGGTATGGGTAACGGGCTGGCCAATGAAGGCAAGCGACATTGCTGACGTTCAGTTCATTTTGAATGACTCATTCTATGTGACATGGCGCAATATCATCCATGAAAAGGTATTCATCACCAAGTCTCCTCATTTGGGGGATCGCCTGAGGCCTGATGACGTCATTTAAGTAGCGTTCAGCATTCAGCTTGCCTCTCGAGAACAGCACAGTATCTTTACGTCCTCCAGTCCAAATGCCTTCCCAAACCATCAAACTGCCGCCCCCATTACGGTCGTGTTCTGCAATAGCACAAGCCACAATTCGTTCCCCTGGCTATCTCCAAACTTCCTGACGCCCATCATTGAAATCCAAACTGAATCTGGACTCATCAGTAAAAAGAACTCTTCTCCACTGATTCAGCCTCTAATTTGCATGTTGACGAGCCCAGTTGAGACGAGTCTGACGCTGACGCTGACTCATGGGGACCCGTTGTGCTGGTCGGCGTGAGCGGAAGTCAGCCTGGTGAGGCCTGTTCCGCTTAGTTTGAGTGGAATCTCTGGTTCCTGTGGCAGATTCCAGGTCGGATTGCAGTCTTCTGGCGGACACAAAGCGTTGGCGCCTTGCAAAAGTGACAAGGTACCGATCCTCTCGTTAGGTTGTAGCTCTCGAACGACCACTTCTTGACCTTGCCGAGAATTGTCCAGTTGCCTGGAAGCGTTTAAAGGCCCTGTGGATGACGCTTCTGTGGACGCCGAGCTGCCTAGCAACGTCACTCTGGGAAACACCACCTGAAGCATTCCAATGGCATGAGCCACCTCAACTTCGGTCAAAAGTCGCCGAACCATTGTCACTAGTGAAAACTGTACAGAAACTAGCCTGGGTTTTCTTTTTAATGAGTGCAATGACGAAGCATAAAACGAAACTCAGTCTGGACAGTCTGATTTGACCAATAGAAAAACGTGAAATAGTACCTAACACATCAAGTGCCTACTTCTCGATTTGCACGTGCTTCTTGTGCTGAGTGTTAACGGTGTTAGGTTGCAATGATTACGTGCTTTTCTTCACATGTACACTTATGTGAACATATGTGTCATCGGACCAAAACGAGAAAGAAATGATTTTGTTGCTTGACTTTTTGTGAGGAGTATATTTTCTTTATTGGAGAAAAACACTATCTATGTAAATTACATGCAATAAGATCTGGTATGTTTAAATTTTACCAATTTTAACGACACGAGATAGAATGTCTTAGCGTGAAATTGCGGCATCAGTATAGAATAATTCCATTATCGCTAATTGCGGCTGCACATGAAACACTATTTCAAGAAATTAAATTAACAAAAAATACGCATGCTATCGAAAATTTGTTTCGTTCATATATGATAGTTTTTTTAATAATAATTATAGGGCATGCGTTCCCATTTTTTAAAACGAAACAGAAGTCACATGGACGCCTTTTAGTTTTATTTTTCAAAGAAGCCTTCTTCTTGTAGGATATCTTCCCTGTTTGAAGAGGGACGTAAAGCTATTGCAACTCCCACGCACATTTCCCTTTTTTAAAAAGAGCGTATTACTAAAACAAATTGAAACGATAAGTAATTTATCGTGGAGTCACTGTTACAAACGGTACCTAAAATTTCACATTAGTTATATTTAAATGATTTGCAGAATATCACTAGACATGTTTTCCTTTAGTATTACGTATGACAGCATTATCTAGCAAGGTATTTATACCCTTAGGCCACAGCATTTTTTTCAGTAAGCCACTAATGTATTGTTGTCAATTTGAAATAATCTTTTTCCCGTATATCTTTAAACACAAAAGAAAATCATTTTTTTTTGTTAACTTGAGAAATGAGAATACCACATTCCAATTTTACATAAATCGTTATAAAGATCTTGTCCAACTGTATCTTAAGTGAATGTAGCTTTTACATATACACACAGTCCATGTGAAAATACCACATATACACACATCTCAAATCAAAGGGCATCTTAAAATAGGATGTTTATAGTAACCAAATTAAAATGTAACTACGGCTCAAGTGTGTTTTTAAGTGTGAAGGCGGATATGGTTTCAAATGTCATACTGAATTCTTTTAAAATATGTGTTCAATAAACCAGAACATTATTAAACTTTTTTAAAAGATATTTTTGCACTACAAAAATCCATTTCCTGCTTCTGTACTTTCTTTGAAACAATAACAACGTAACTATGATGAAACTAGCAAAAAAAATTGAAATAAATTTAATTGACTCAATTTTAGTGATCGACTTTAAATGTAATAAAACAAGTAATGTGTTTTTGTCAGTTTTAAACGAATTAGCAGTTAAAATGTTCGGGCGTTTACCATACATGATATTGGTGACAAATGTAAAGTAATTTTATCTGGTCATGTGAGCCATTAGTTATCAACCTTTTTGTTTTTAAATAAGTTGCCTTTATAAGTTGTTTAATTGCAAAAACACTAATGATTGAAATATAATAACATAAAATCTGCTCAAATAATACAATCAAGTTATCGTTAGAAAGTCTGGATTTAAATGCTAAAATAATAGTAAGATTGAACTTTACATTTCCCAGGAGAACATTTAGTTTGGGAAAACTAAACCTTAAAATTCAGCAGTGGATAATTTATACTCAAGTTTAAAGTTTTATTATGAAATTGAAGGATTCCGTATTTTCGTTTTGTTTTTGTTATGCATCAATTTTGTAAACATATTTCTACAGAGATATTTTGCTCTAGTTTCGTTGGAGATGTTTATTTATAGTCGTTTGTCTTGTCATGCAAATGTTTCTGTTAGTTAACCTTTACCTTACACGATGAATTGTTCAAAGTTTAAATCTTAAGGGAATCATTCCGCTAACATTATTGCCTTGTTTCCTTGACGACAATTCGTAGAGATTAATGGTGCATAGGACTTATAACAAAACAAAATATGGTGTGTATATATGTGTAAAATGTGTTTTTGAGTAAATTGCGTTAAAGCGTCTTGCTAATTCTGTTTCAGAAACAACTTACTACCCGATATCGTGATAAATTCAGTCTCTATTTACACTAGTCGATTGGGACAATACTCGTCGATCTCGACTGCGGTGTTTCAATAGTGTGTGCCTGTTCAGTACCTTAAAAAAGATTATAAAAGCCATCACCCTATCTTTGGAATAAACTTACATTTAGGAAGCATAAGAGGAATTCGGTTTTACATTCACATGAAAGCATAATGCTAGACAAAAGATAATCTTACAGCAGCATATTGCTATAAAATTAGACCTGCCAGTTTTGTATATAAAAATCTAAATAGAAGCAATAAGGATTGATGAAAAATAGAAAACAGTATTTGACAATCCCTGGAGGACGCTTAATGGTAAGTTACTCAGAAAGTCACCATATAAGTAGTTATAATATATCTCAGACTGATTTCATTCATTCATTCATTCATTCATGTGGACCTATTATCAATCATGTTTTTTACCTGAAATAATTGTTCAGTAAATCATTTCGCTATTGTTAAACCTTTGCATTTCTACCAAATGCGGAGAAAGAACAATTCGATTATTCTGATATCGAGCACAAAACCTTTGCGACGTAATGATTCATTGTAGTCATTGCTTACAAAATGTGTTTCCAAAAAAGTACTGTAACAATAACTACACATTATGTGAGAGTGTTAATAAGAAATAGAGAAATACAGTAAAATAGTCATCTTATCTGGTTGTCGATCATTCTGCTAAACAGTAGGAAATGTATTCATAAATTTCTGACATTAAGGATCTTATGTAATAGAAGTCGATCAGAAAGTTGTTTTTAGAAAAAAGAAAGAAGAAGCTGGATTCTATAAAACCGAATTAGCAGTCAGAATCGAAATATTTATAGATTTATATCAGATATGCAAAATGTTTACACAAGTTGCGCTTTCAGTAATATATCAATCGCATTTTAAGAGCAATCCAGTTACAAAATCTAAAATAATTTTATAGTATCAAATTTCCGCGAGCGTTTGTATTTACTATTTAGTTTACAATCCCACGAGAGATGCCTACCCAAAACATACATGTGCAATCATTCATAACTTAATCAGATCCACTGACAGTTCCTGGTTGTGAGAGATACAAAAGCAGACAGATTTCTTATTTCTATCCTTGAAGTGATAGCAGCAAAGCCTTTGTGAAGCTCGTCTAAAGAATTGATAAAGATAATTTAACTGGTTGCTCCTGCATTTCATCTTTAGCTATATGTTTATACCATGATTATCTTCTGTATAGCATCTAAATTATGTTCATTGTTTTCAGCATGATTATATGTGCTTAACTTAGGTTGCTTGAATTCTGATTTTTTTAGTTCAAACAGAAAACAATGCTAATGTTTCCAGACTGCAACTTCTGATAACAATGTCTTACTGGAATGAATAGCCATTGTGTGTCTTATACATCAAAATGAAACTAAGCTAAATAAAAAAAAAAACAAGAAACTGGTGCAATACAACCTTCTAAAGACATACACCTTTTCTTTAGGATTCTAAGCAGTACGTATGATTCAAACTTCAGAAGTTTGTATCTTAAAGACCACTAGATCTATATACTAGTATGTACTTTCATATCATCCATATAAGATGAAGAGCAGCAAACCAACATACATACGCAACATACAATACATTATATAAACAGTACATCATACATCATAACATAACAATTACATGTATGAACATATTTAACATTGAACACAGGATACAATATATATATAAGATTTAACATATAATATATTATAAAAGGGAAGAGCAAAAGTAAAGTCTGATAATATCAGACCTGTAATCTGCACTTTAACATGCGATCACTTGCCGAAACGAATCACAAGCAATCCAAAAATGCAACAAGAGGGGCATAAATTACTGTTGACCTCAAATTATTTATTTATTTTTAAGAAGAAAAAAAAACGTTATTTAATATCTCTAAATATATTGTATATAAGTTATGTACCAACAGTGATCCCATTTAAAATGACAAACAGAACCGCCTGAACTTAACTCTCAGGCGTATATGAGATAAATCTTTGAAAAAAACGCTAAATCATATGCCTGAATCATAAATGCCCATAGCTTAACTACATCACCTCTTTTTCCCTGACAAAAACATAACAAGTGAAGAAGTGAATTTGAAGTCAAGTTTTTACAAATCATGCAATAGTGTAGGTATGAGCGTGAGAAAAACTTTCCCATAGCTTTGAGCAGTCGGTTGAGCAGTCTTCAGATTCTCCTTGAGCATTTTTGCTAATAAACCAAACTGAGCACCCTTCAGACCAAGAAATTCTGTATGTCTATATCAGAACCCTGGGCACATAATCGATCAAGTGTATTGCGACTGCTTTTTACAAAAAACAACATGTTTCATTGTACTTTTCTGTTGTTATTATTATCGTTATTTTGACATAAATTCGCCTTTCGCTAGGTACCTATCTAATACATGAAGAAGGTCGTACTTTTGTAACAATCGGTACATATCTGAAATGAAACCTTGCGTTTGTTTATCAAAATTTTATGAAACGAATAAGCATGTGGTTAAATATGATTTTAACAAGATACTCAGTTGGTAGCTTGCATAGCTATCCCAGGAACTGTAACTTCTTGTAAATTATTTCACATTCAATGGACGTGAAGGTAAAGTCGGTACTGGTGTTTTGCGGACACCGCTGTATAAATGTGTGGCTAAACCTATGTGCTTGCTCTAGACGAAGTAAGTCTGTAGCTGTTATATTGTTCAATAATTTGGCTCCATATAGGCCTTTTGGTAAAACGACGGCTTTGTAAATTTTGTACAGGGTGACTGGGTTAACTGCGTCTGGATGTAAACCACGATTCGCAATGCTGAGTAAGATACCCCGATTGTTGACCCTTGCCTCAAACATTAGCTACTTAGTGCTTAGAAAAAATATCAGTTTTAATACCAAAATGCTCTAAGACAGTGCCATATCTATTGTTTAGGTGCCAAAAGTCCATTCTCTTGGATTAAGGTAACAGTATGGATTTGCATTAAAGATAACAACTGCGCATTTGTTGGCGTTATATTCGAAACGCCACCTACGAAAGTAATTGTAACAAATCTCTAACATTCTGTTTAGACCTGCACTCGAGTATGAAACCAGTGTCATATCATCAGCAACATTTGGCGAAGCTATGCTATGAGTATACATACATATTCCACAGTTACTGTCTTGCAACTGGCGGATCAGACCATCAATAAAGAGGAGATGCAGGAGAGGGGAACTATTCCCTCCCTGACGAGTACCCTGACCTATTTTCGGAGGTAAGTTGCTGCTAACATTGTCAGATCGATCAACAACGATATCAGTTGTTTTGAAATTATAAGTTCACTTATTGAGTGAAAAAAAAACTATAGAAATCCTTAAAGCAGCTATTTAACTGGATTGTAAAAATGATTTATGATTATATAATTTTTATAATCACTTGTTTTTAGATGGGCACAGCCATCTGTATTTCATTTTGTTAATACTTTTGTTTTCAATCATGCCTCGAACGCTTCCTTTGTGAACACGTTATCTAACAAATGGTTTATCTTGTTACACCCAGATCTCCTATTGTAATATAACTTTATTCAGCAATAAACGTCTTAAAATTTAAACCTTAAGGGAATCATTCTGCAGACATTACTGACGTTGAAAATGAATGATGCATGGGTGTTTTTATGTTTTACTTGAACCCATCATAACCAGGAATTGTGTTTTTTAGAAGATATAGTAATATTCTTCCGTCTCATCAAGTAAATTGGGGAACATTTCCCGAATTCAACCAGAAAATAGGGTAACTATTCCACCTTAACTAGAAGATAGAGAAACATTCCTCTATGTCAACCAGTAGACAGGGGAACATTCCCTCATCTCAAATTGTAGAAAAAGGAACATTCCTCCATCTCAGCTAGTAGATAGGAGAACATTCCTCCATCTCAGCCAGTAAATAGAAGAACATTCCTCAATCTCAACAAGTAGATAGAGCCTCTGTCTCAGCTTGTAGATAGAAGAACATTCCTCAATCTCAACAAGTAGATAGAGCCTCTGTCTCAGCTTGTAGATAGAAGAACATTCCTCAATCTCAACAAGTAGATAGAGCCTCTGTCTCAGCTTGTAGATAGAAGAACATTCCTCAATCTCAACAAGTAGATAGAGCTACATTCCTCTGTCTCAGCTAGAAGAAAGGGGAACATTCCTCCATCCCAACCAGCAAATAGATGAATATTCCTCCATCTTAACTTAGTAGATAGAGGAACATTCCTCCATCTCAACCAGAAATGTGATTGTATCAAATAACGTCTTTTATTGTTAACATTAACGAGTGCAAACATGTTTACATATTTATAAATACACAGCACGTAGGTAAAGAATTTACATATTATCTTTTTTTGTCAGAGAAGGTAAAATAAATCAAGAAAACATCTTGTACGTCTACGTTCATGAAACTGTCTATGATGTCAAACTTAAGTTGCAAAAAAGAGAGAAATACTGGTATTTATTTAAAACAATTTTGAGGCATGAACTTGTCACGTACACTAAAAATTAAAGACTTTATTTCTGAAATGTCAAGGGGCTCACATTTCTTCAGTGCTTTCAATCTACACTGAAAGTAGGTGGTGGTGCTGTGCACTGGAATAAAATTCCTGTCCATTTGTAACTGAGTAATGATGATATAAAATTGATGTTAATGTTTGTATTAGATACTATATTATAATAATGTTTTCTTTTTAACAAAACTGATTTTGATAAATATCAATATATACAAAAGTCCCATACAATAAATAAGAATGTCCCTTACAATATATAAAAACGTCCCAACGTCCCACACAATATATAAAAACGTCCAGTACAATATATAAAAACAACCAGCTTTCAGAATAGTAGCTTACGTAACTGATGAACGAATACATGCTCCGGACACGCAAATATCACAGTAAGAGACATGAATTGTTTCGTGCATATTTCATAATCTTTCAAAAATTATCAGAAAGGTAAATGTAAGTTCACCATAACTTTATTAAAGTTATCTGAGCTATATAGAAGTTGTCATGAAAATCTTAATATATCGCGAAATGTAGTCGTACATATTTCATGACACTGATACACGATGAGAAGTCACAGGACTTTGTTTAGGGTCTGTGGCCAAATGATCTCGCTAAGTTCATGTTTTTCAAGAATGGTTTTTATCATGTTGCTTTCTACTTCTTGAGACATAGTCTATCATATGCAGACAACCATTCCGTGAAACAAAGATTAAAAAACAGCAAACTATTGGACACACTCTATTGAATTTTATACATTCTTTAAGTACTGTATACGCTCAATCTTTAATATTAAAAAATAACTTGTCTGTGTAGAATGTCAAAATGAACATATTCGTGAGGTAGAGCCATAGCACAGAGAAATTTTTAAATTATAAATTACAATAAGTTGGGTTTTCAAAAAAAGAGTACCCACCTCGGTTCGAATTTCTAGCAAACTAGGAGTTGGGAATTCCCCGAAAGAGCCAAATACCCAGCTGAGATCAAATTCCTAGCTAGATAGGACTTTGGTATTAAAAAAGCGAATATCCATCTGAGATCAAATCCCTAGCTAGCTAGGTGTTGGGTTTTCATAAAACGAATACCCACCTCAGTTCGAATTCCCCGATAGCTGTGAGTTGGGTTTTAGACCCGAAAGAGCCGAATACCCTGCTGAGATTAAATGTTTATCTAGTAAGCTGGTGCCAATCGAGATAATGTTATTAAAGGGACCTTTCCAAGTCCATTGAATAGGTCTGCGACTGTTTCCAGCATTATCCCACACTTTCCGGAATATTGGTGCTAATCAAGATAATGTTATTGTTAACTTAAAGGGACGTTTTTGAGTCTGTTGAATAGGTCTGCGACTGTGTGTAGCATTATCCCAGACTTCCAGGAATATTGGTGCCAATCGAGGTAATGCTATGTTTGCTATCCGAGTCTATTGAATAGGTCTGAGACCGTGTTAAGCATTATCTCAGATTTCAAGGAACCTTGGTGCAAGTCGAGGTAATGTTATTTTTATCTCTGGCATTATCTCAGATTTCAAGACACCTTGGTGCAAGTCGAGGTAATGTTATTTTTATCTCTAGGGACCCTTCCGATTCCGTTGCATAGGTCTGCGATTTTGTCTAGCATTATAGCAGACTTCCAGGATGCTTGGTGCCAAACGAATTAAAATTATACCGAGCGGGGTATTTGTTTATTGAATTTAAGTTGAATAGAAGAAAAGCTTTTAGCACCGTCAGAGAAAGCTAGCTAGGAATTCCGTCTCAGTTGGGTATTCGTCTCTTCTGGGTTGAATGCCCAACTCTTAGCTGGTTGGGAATTCGAACCAAGCTGGGTATTCGTTTATTGAATGCCTAACTCCTAGCTAGCTAGAAATTCGATCTCACATGGGTATTCAGCTGTTTGAGGTCGGATACCAAACCCCCAGCTGGCTTGGAATTCAAATCTAGCTTGGTATTGGTATGGTTGAAAACCCAACTCTGGCTAACAAGGAATGCGATCCCAACTGGGTATTTGGCTCTTTTGGGTCAAAACCAATTATCAGCTGGCTCGAAATTCGAACCTAGCTCGGTATTAATTTTATGAATATTCAACTCCTAGATAGCGCCAGCTTGGCATTCGGATCTTTCGGGTTGAATACCCAACTCGTAGCTGGCCAGGAATTCGAACCAAGCTGGGCATTGGTTTTTTTGAATATCCAACTCCTACCTAGCAAGCAATTTGATGTCAGATGGGTATTCAGTTTTTTTGGGGGACGAATACCCAACTCCCAGCTGGTTGGAAACTCAAACCTAGCTGGGTATTCGTTTGATTGAATACGATCTCAGTTGCGTATTCGGCTCTTTCGGGACGAATACCCAACTCCCAGCTGGCTGAGAATTCGAACTGAGCTGGGTAATGAATAACCAATACCCCGTTCCCAACTCATAACTTCACCCACATTGATTTCCTGCTTTCAATGTTTCATGTTTACTCGAGATATTTCAAAAAGTTATTCGATGACACATTTATTTGGTAAGACTAGTGTGACATGCGTAATTTAAAATAAGCTCTCGTTTCAAAGGCAGCTACTATCAACACATTTTCTTTCCTCACGTTTTATATGTTAAATGTCTCCTCTTGATATTCTTAATTATCCTGAAGAAATATTACTTTTCCGCAGTAAACAAATAATACCCTGTATCAGTGTGGCCATACCACGTGGTCTATGATGTCATTTAGGCTATAGCAAGGCAGTATTTTTTGCCTCGATTCGGAAGAGAGAACTGCGGTAAATATTTTATTACTTCATGAATTTTAAGGGAATATAGTGCATGCGAAGTAGAAAAATTTGTGCCCTACATATGATTCTTTTGTCAAATGTACAGTTTTTCTTAACATTGGGGAAAAATAAAGATTTCGTAAAAATATCTTTGCCAACGCGAAAAGCGCATCAGTTTTCCCGAATGTTAGAAAATTCTGTACATTTGACAAAAGAATCGTCAGTGCAAATGTTTAGGGCATATCCATTTATTTATAGATAATTTGCCGAATAGCGCAATTTTCTAACAAAGATATAGCTGTACTATATAGATAAGAATTAAAAGTAGCCGAGTCAATTATTTGAGGTATTCTCTGAACAAGATACCAAACATAATCTTTAGCCCTTTGTCAGGCTGGTCAGACTAAAACCATACAAGCAAATATAAAGAAAGATTTGGAGACCGGAAATTAAATCCCCGCGGATTTTGTGAAATTTAACAATTAAAGATCACATTCTGAGGTGATCAAAAGAAGCAAGCCAGTAACACTTAAACAGTCAGATAATCTATTCTCGAAAACTGAAACAATTTTCTTATAATGCTTAGTTTTAGGTGGCTCTGTCATTCAGAACAATTTTAACTCAAGATCGACAGCAAATTGATCTGAGAGAAAATACGATTATCTGCTCGGTAAAATATTTTAGAGGGAAATTAAGAATAACGTAATTAATGCACAGCCTCAGCGGAAATACGTCATGTCTGCTAAATTCAGAGACTGCACCCTAGGGAAATAAGTGACATATGTTAGTTCGATAACAGTAAGGGACACGTTAACATGACAGTCGCATGCTCAGATCAAATGTTTATCATAGAACAAAGAACAAATTAAGAACCAAACAAGTACATAATTCCTAGACACGCTATCGATTCGTTATTGTATATTCGTGCTACAATGATAGCCTTGTTTTTAAATATTTTTCATAATCTGACTGGAACTGTCATTCTATTCCAAGTCTATTATACGAATGGTGCCAATCAACTAGCTCATAAGTCATGTTGTATTGTAAGGAATGCCTCATAATTGCCTTGCATTGTTTTTTTAAAGAATCTAATGGCTAGAATATTGCATAAGTTTAACACCTTGACGCTTTCAAAAGAAACTCACAAGGACGTTCCACTGGTTGTGACATCATGCTGAAAATGGTGAAGACAGTTTACATTTTAGTAAACTATTACCATGAATCATGACTAGCCGGTGCATTCAACAATTAAATGCCTAGGCAATGGTGCTTTTTGTTTTTGTATATGCCAAAACGGTATTAAGAAAGCAATAGACTTAGTTGGAAGTTAAGGACAATCATATGAAGACTACATTTATTTAATGGTATCAGATCCCCAAGTCGACAATGTTATGGTACAGGTCCAATGTCACACCTGTGACAGCTGTAGTTTAAAGCATGTACTTAGAAGAAGCTAAAGGCAATTCAGATACTGTTTTGGAGGTTAAAACCAATGGTAGAAAGTATGAGTAAGTATTACAAATCAATAATTATATTTAACATCACAAAAGCGTAAACCAGCGTTTGAAATACTTTTAAACAAAACCTATAATAT
Source organism: Cyclina sinensis (assembly GCA_012932295.1). Lineage (NCBI taxonomy): Eukaryota > Metazoa > Mollusca > Bivalvia > Venerida > Veneridae > Cyclina > Cyclina sinensis. The sequence goes on along the minus strand of JAAONU010000017.1, from coordinate 19,546,656 downwards.
AATCTAAAATAATTTCTAAAAAAGGATTACTTATAGTCAGCATTATGTCGATCTAAAGAAACACAATTGTTTAATCTTGGAATAATCAGATTGTTAAAGCCATTGAATGATTAGTGTCTCAGTAATTAATGAATGTTGAACGAATAATTCAATAAAATTACCAATTCTTAAAGCGGACAAGTAGAAAATTGGAAAACATTAAAAATCTTGTTTCCAGTACGATGACATGCTCAGAAAAAAACACGTTTTCTAATATATTCTTTTTTTCAATATAGAACTATATAAGGAGTAGGAGTTTAGTTTAAGTTGATTTTTTCTTCTTTTATCTAGATCCCTAAACAGCCGGACCTTTTTAACACTTAACAAGCGATAAGTGATTTCGAGCTTATTTCACGCACCATTGTGTAATCGATGGAATGGGAATAAAATTTCGTAAAAGATAAAAAAAACATGTGAACGAGAAATCAGCTTCTTTTTTTCTCTCTGCCTTTTTCACGGTTTATACTTGAATGTCAAAATTCGTGCAAAATCCCTTATGCAACTTTCAGAGTTGTTCTTAAAATTGCATGCAGCTGTGAACAGGTCACACATGACATATTATTTACGTTTAATTGTTTCAGGTTTACCTTCAGTTAAGACGTTTCTTAGACCGCCTCTTTTGGGATTGTGTTAGTAGAACAATGACTTTCAGTGATATAAGAATTACTTTGTCGTATTATTATTGATAAGTTATAACACTAAATAGTTCATCATTTTATCTTTCATAGTTTGCTCTATGGCAGTCTTTTGCCAAAATCACTTATTACTTTGTTAAAGCTTATCACAGTTTTTACTTAATTCATTTAATTTAAAGTTTATCTTCGTTAATACAAAGTTTCCATGTAACAAAAGTGAAACCTTAATAGCAGCCCAGATAACTGAAATGGAATAAGGTGTGTTGTTTGGACAAATGTTAATATTTTCATCATCCGGAAATTCTAGTTTTCATATTTCCCTTAATACAAAGTATGTCCAGTTCAGATACCAGGAACAAAGATGCTCAAACAATGAAGGAATTTTCTTGCTGTTTTTACACCTCAATTATACTGATTTAGAACATCATGGTTATGAAGCTAAAAAGACAAATTCTGAACGCAATTTAGCTAAAACGACCTGCACAGCTATCTTTAAATTAAGTCAATGCAACTTCAAAGGTATTTTAGCTTAAGAAAGAACAACTGCACTACTAATGGGAGTGAAAATAACGTGATCATTCCAGTCTTTCGTTTTATAAGTCTGGAACAACATGTACCCAATTAGATTGACATGAAACAGAGTATGCTGCTGGTCTTAAAATGTGACAAGAAATACAATGTCAACGGTATAACCTGTAAAACAAATTCTTGGATGTGTACCAAGTGTATAAAATGGAAAAATTGGGTGAACATATAATACTTGGAAACAATATTTTGCTTGCCACCAATATTGTCCTGGTTTGATACTCCACGATTATTGTAACATTCTGTAGATCAATTGAAAGGTGGAAAATAAAAAGATGTCCAAATTATGCTGAAAGTACCAATGGTAAAGATTCTGTGCTCAGGGTTATTTATTTAGCAACAGCTTAAGTTCGTACTCCTTTCAGATTGCAATTAGAAATTGGCATGAACGATGACTGCTGATCTACACTAAGAAATTGCACATTTATGTCATTTTGACTTTTTTGTCTAGATTTATTATATAAATACTTTATATATTTCATCTTATCTGAGTATTATTTTACGTTCGTGATCACTGATACATGTAACCACCCCGGCTGATGCCCACTCTAGTACAAGGTCATAAAGGTAAACTTTAATGAAAAATTCCAATTATTAAACCCTATGTGACCTTTATATTGTTTGTTCGTACCTCTTTTTTTCTACAGAAATCCTTGTTTAAATTAATCTTTAGCTTAATGTATGCGAAACGACCTGCATAGATACCATACATTGCTAATAAAAGGCGTGTGCGCTTTTCTGGTGTGACTACATTTTCAGTGGACGTTTTCCAGTCATTAACGTTGAAGGCTGTCAAAAACAGAAACATACGTGTTCGTAACATGCTATTTTGAAGATTAATTAGGTATCAACTTCTTTCAGATCTAAACCGGCAAATACCTTGCGTGTCGTCCTGATTGGTATCCTTTGGGGGGAAAAACGTTTTATATCAGCTGCACGGAAATAAAAGATCGTTTTGCAAATACTATGCAGTTGAGTTATAGATCCATATTGACTATCAACTATGGCGTGACAAACGTTGCAATATTGTATATTCAATATATTCATTCAATCCCAGAAAAATATTTTTCAAAAAAAGATACTTTTACAATAAAATATATTTATGCGGTAGAAAAGTAATTACAATATTCGTAAAAAAATGTTCTTTAAATATAATTATGTTCTAAAACTTTATTTATGAGGTAAACAAATTATATATGTAGTATATTTCTTATGCCGTAAATGTAAATAAAAAATAATTGTTGGGTACAATTTGCATGATGGGAAATCAGAGTTTATTGTAACGAGGGTTCTTATTGGCTCGCTGAATTTTACATGGCAGCTTCCATCGTAAGAAACTGGCGATCCAAAATGAATGTCTATCCTGGATAGTATGTAAATACTTTGATCAGTGTTACCTGGAGCCTCAAATATTCCCCGAGTATCGAGCGGCACGTTCTTATTAAAAGGCATTGTACACACATTTACCCTAAAAACTGACATCTCGTCTTTAAACGAAAACTTCCACAATGGATTCTTTTTCTCCAAGTTAAAGCAATGATTCATTTCCTTATCAATTCAATTTATCGTTTTCTCTTTCACTTCCTTGTTTTACCATTTTTAGACGTATTCCATTACATATGAAGAACTGGTTCAAACAGTCCAGAATTTTTTGACACAGACATAAAAAGGAATAGGGCTTTGTTACAAACAGGTAGTTAATCTTATATTCCGTATTATAAAAACGTATCAATTTACAAAAATAAAACAAGCCTTATAGGCCACAAACAACATATATTTGAAGGAATCTTTATTTATTCATTTATTTATCTTTTTTTTGTAAGAGGGAGAGATTTTTACGTTTTTTTTCTTAAAGATAAAGGATTATAACAATATGCTCTTACAAGCTATTTCTAATTTGATTTCAGAGAAAACCTATAACATAGTTTCCATTGTATAAGTCTTAGTGTGCATTTCAAAATTGTATGTTTATAACAAATATGATATTATAATGTACTTTCCCTTTTTACTCGACACCATTTTATGCTGATTTCAGTAGACGTAGATGTTTTGTAACTGTCAAGAGAGTAGTGTCTAAACAATCTAGTCATATCACTACAAAATCAAGCAACCACATGGTTTCCTAGGAAACAAAATAGAAAGAAACGAGAACCATTTTGAAGAAGGAAAATAAATAATAAAGTATCATTTCTCTCGTCATTGTCACTTCTGCACCCTAAGGATATGAGAGACAAATTTTAGTTCAGCAGAACCTAGTAAAAAGAAAATCTAACAGACACGTTCTAAAAATACAAGCATACTGAAATCCAACAAGCATATGCATTCATGTAATTATGGCAATTTGGGATACTTATCCATTTTAGCATACACAAGCCAGAGGGTAATCATTAAACTTTTTGTGATTGTATATTTTTACCTTATTAAAATATAAACAGAGTTTGATAATTATATCTTTTTAACAGGTTTAATGGCTTTGAGCAGGCTCTGTTATTGTCAAAATGCAAAATATGCTTGGTTTGAAAAGCTGTATATTTAATCTAGTAGATGCTTCAATCGAGAGAGTGTTACATAAATTGCAGGTCAAAAATGCATTGTACATTTGTACTTTGAAATACCCAATGGTACAATGATACGTGATTATGAATACTTTTCCTCGATAATCTTGTCACATATTTTACTTTCGGGACAATGCCATCATTCAAACATTAATTTTCCTTCACGAACTCACTAGAGTAAATAAAGTAATGATAGATTTTAATAATTAGCTCTCCGGTAGCGATCGCTAATTTTCAGTCATTTCAGAGAACAACAACACAAGTACCTATATCGGGTATGAAATTCAATCAGATTTCAGATTATAAGGATAATTTGGACGTTGCTACATATCTGGACATCTTTAATCAATAAAAGACTAAAATCTGACTTCGCATTTGATGTATACCTAGAAATAATGCGACTTTTATACAATGAGTCACCCGGGCATTAAGAGGCACCACCATGATATTGAATTACTGAATTCAATTAAAATACTTCTGGTTATTTCACAATATGTAAGGCTTTACCTGGCACAAATGTTCACCATTATAGGTGAAAGTGTCAAGCGCATGAACCAGGTCTCTAAGTTGAAGGTCAAGGCCACACTTAGAAGTCAGAGAAAAACGCTTTTCCGGAGCAAAACGTCTACATGAATTGAGGGATTTTAATATAACTTGGCAAAAATGTGAGGTAGAGTGTCGCGTGCAAAATTCAGGTCCCTGTGGTCAAGGTCAAGGTCACACACAGAGGTCAAAACTCAGATAAAAATATGAAAATTAGTCATCATGAATGGAGGGATATTATCACAAATGTTCGCTATCATGAGACTGAGCATAATCGTTGTCCATATATGCAAGGTCACTTTCACTTGAGATGATTAAATGTCCAGATTTTGTCCTGAGCATATCTTCTACATGCATGGAGATATTTAAGTATTACTTGATACAAAAGTTCAACATTATAAAATGTAGTGTTGCACGCCCAAACCAGGTTTCTAGATGTCAGTAGAAAACGCTTGTCCGGAGCAAAACTTCTACATGTATTGAGAGATTTTGATATATCTTCGCACTAATATTGACCCTTGTAAGGCGGATTGTCGCATGCAAAATTCAGGTCCTTGTGGCCAAGGTAAGGGCCACACACAGACGGGCGTATTTTGTGACAATGTTTCCTTTTTTAAATTTATTATATGTTTCTGTATCTGTGATCATCATTTCATCTTCCCTTTTCTTTTTATTTTGTTTTTAATGGATCAATTAGGACCGCTCATACAATTGATATGTTAACTTGGAATTATTGCATAACAGACATTTTGACCTATGTTAAGGCATTGACAAATTTTTACACGAAATCTTAAAGCTCAGAATCATACAAATTAAAATCTTCAAACGATTATTGTCTTAAGTATTAGGATAAGTTTAGCGTAAGTCGTAGGTATAGATGGACCGCTTGTGTTTCTGAGCATTTAAGAGGTTACTGTATGGAAGGTTGTATATTGTAACGTGTTATAGAAAACAACGATGGTTTCAGTTGAAAGTGTCGTACAATAATAATTTAGATCTGATAAAGCTTTTGGCTCACCTGTCGATAAAGTGCTCAGGGTTCTACCTCTACTTCAAATATGGCCATCTGGGTAAAAAACAAGGTCACTGTGTTAAATCAAAGGGAAAATATGCTAACACTATATAGGCATCACTTTGAAATAAGTCAACATGAATTTAGGTCAATTGTTTGTGTTACTGATATTTAGTACAGTTCATCTGGGGTCAAAACTAAGACACTACTTAAATAAAAAAACAAACCGTGTTTACACTATAGAGACCACATTTGTAAGGCAGTAATTATGATTTTTGGTAAAAATATTAACCTTGATGATTTTAGAACAGTTGTGTGAATGGGTCATCTGGGAGCAAAACGATCTCACAGTAATAAATCAATGGAAAACTTTGCAATCACACTAGGGATCACATTTAGCGTTCCGTCATATTTTTTTCTCAAAAATCCGATATGAGTCCTTTGGATCAATAATTTGCTTACTAATCTTTATCCATTACTTGGTACTTGTTTTTCTAAGCAGTTATATCTTGATGAGTGTTTTAAGGCCATCGTGACCCTCTTGTTTCACAACAGAGCGAAGAGTCTTAATCCATTGGAAACAATACCCATATTATTATTTATGTGTCTGAAATTTCAAATGCAATGGTATGGTACGTCAATACGTTTCCTTAAACATCTTTCAAACGGTGAAAATTGTGACGTATGAGTTATTCGGAGTTCGGTGATCCAGAATTTTGTATGTATGTGTTAATTTACACGTATATATAAATGTAACGTAAAATGTATTCCTTTTTAAAAGATATTAAAAAAACAAATATATGAAAGAGAAATCAGCTTGGTTTATCTCTGCCTTTTTCACAGTTTATACTTAAATGTCAAAATTCGTGCGACATGCGTTGTTCTTAAAATAACATGCATCTGACATGAAATTGTCTTTTTTTTATTCATAATTTTATCTTTCATAGTTTTCTCTATGGCAGTCTTTTACCAGCTTCATCTATCACTTTGTTAGAGCTTATCAAAGTTTTTATTTATTATCAATTCAAAGTTTATCTTCACTCTCATTGTAACAATACTGAAACCTTAATGGCAGCCCAGATAACTGAAATGGAATAAGGTGTGATGTTTGGACGAAATATTAAAATTTTCCTCATCTGGAAATTCTAGTTTTCATATTTTCCTTAATACAAAATATGTCCAGTTCAGATATCAGAAACACATATGCTTAAACAATAAATGAAATTTATTGCTGCTTTTACACCTCAATTATATTGATTTAAAACATCATGGGTTACGAAGCTTAAAACAAGTACTGAACGCAATTTAGCTAAAACGACCTGCACAGCAATCTTTAAATTATGTCAATACAACTTCAACGGTCTTTTTGCTTAAGGAACAACAACTGCACTACTGATGTGTGTGAAAATAACGTGATCATTCCTGTCATTAGTTTTATAAGTCTGGAACAACATGTACCCAATTGGATGGACATTACACAGAGTCTGTTGCTGGTTTTTAATTGTGTTTTGAGTTTTGTAACAACATATGCAGTGTCAAAGGTAAAACTTGTAAAACATATTAATGGATGTGTACCAAGTGTATAAAGTGGAAAACTGGGCAAACATATAATACTTGGACAAAATATTTTGCTTGTCGCCAGTATTGTCCTGGTTTGATACTCCACGATTCTTGTAACGTTCTGGTGCTCATAATGAAAGTTGGGGGAAAAAATTTAAAAAAAATGTCAAAGTTATGCTGAAAGAATCAATGGTAAACGTTTAGTTTTCGGGTTATTTTATTTAACTATTTTTAACCTTTGCATGTGAAACTGGATCTTTAGAATACGTTGTTCTTTTCACAAGCTCAATACTTCTGCAAAGCTTAAGTTTGTACTCCTTTCAGATTGCAATTAGAAACTGGCATGATCGAAGACTGCTCACCTACACAGAGAAATTGCAAATTATGTCATTTTGACTTTTGTTTCATGGTGACTAGATTTATTGTATAAATACTTCTATTTTCCATCTTAACTTAGTATCATTGTACATTCGTGATCACTTATAACCACATCGGCTGGTGCCTTCTCTAGTATAAGGTCATAAAGGTAAACTTTAATGAAGAAGTTTTACACCCTACGTGATCTTTATATTGTTTATTTTTACCACTTTTTCCTACAGAAATCCTTGATTAAATTATTTTTTACCTTTGTGAATGCGAAAAGTCCTGTGTGCTTGCTATCGACCATTGATACCACTCACTTCCGGTAAAAAGCCTGTGCAGTTTTCTGATGTGGCTTCTTTTCCAGCGAATGTTTTGCAGTCAATAACCTGTTAAGGCTGTCCGAAACAGAACCATACGTGTTCGCAACATGATTTTTTATTTGATGATCATGAAGATTAATTAAGTATCAACTGCTTCTAGAACTAAACCGGCAAATAACTTGCATGTCGACCTGATTAGTATGCTTTGGGAAAAAGACCGTTTTATCTCAGCGGCACGGAAAGAAAAGATCAAACTCCTTTTGCGAATATTATCCCTTTGCGTTTAAGATCCATCTGGACTGTCAACTTGTTAAGGAAAACGAAATATTCTCTATAACAGTATCGCTTTCCCCTGACCAGGTTCTTGTTAAAAGGCAATGTATACACATTTGCCCTAAAAACTGCCATTTCATCTTTAAACGAACACTTCCACAATGGAATCTCTTTCTCCAAGTAAAAACAGACACTTCTTATGAAATCAAATTATCTCTTTCTTTCATTCTACCTTGTTTATATTGTTGAACTGAATTAAAAAGTTCTCAAATACCTATGAAGAACCAGTACACAGTTCAAAATTTAATTGACACAGGCATTAAAGGATTACTGCTTTGTAACAAACAGTTAGTTAATATTTTACATATTCAATAGTTTTCATTGTATGTATGTATATATCAAATATGATTTAATGAACTTTCCCTTTTTACTTGACACCATTATATGCTAAACTTAGTAGACATATAATTTGTGTAACTGTCAAGAGAGATTAATATCTTACCAATCTAGCCATATTATTTCAAAATTGAGTACATGGTTTCCTTGGATACAAAATAGAAAGAAAAGAGAACCATCTTGTTGAGGGAAAATTAACCATAAAGTACAATTTCTCTCATCAATATCACTGCAGCATCCTAAGAAAATATGAGACAAAATTTAGTTCAGGAGAAATGAGGAAAACGAAAATCTAGCAGCATTAGAATACAAGCATTTTTAAAAAAAAATCAACAAGCTGATGTATTCATGCAATTATAGCAATCTGGTGTACGCAAGCCAGAAAGTAAACATAATACTTTTTCTTTGTGCACTTTTGTACCCTTTTGAGATTATTTACTTATTCTTAGGCTTTGATGCTTCAATCGGGAGAGGTCAAACTGCAAAGTACTTTCAAATACCCAATGGTACAATGATACGTGATAAGGAATACTTTTCCTCAATAATCTTGAGAGATATTTTACTCTCGGGACAGTGCCATTACTCTTACATTAATTTTCCTACACAAACTCACTAGAGTAAATCAGCTTATGATAGATTTTGATAATCAGTTCTACGATAGCGATTGATAATTTTCGGAAATATCAGAGAACAACAAAACAATACCTATATCGGGTTTGAAATCCAATCAGTTTTTAGATTATAGGATTGGACGTTGTTACTTTTATGGACATCTAAATTCATAAAGGACTAAAATCCGACTTCCCAGTTGATGTATTCTTAGAAATAATTCCACTTTTATACAAGGAGTCATCCGGGCATTCAGAGGCATCACCATAATATTGAATTACCGATTTCTATTCAAATGTAAAACTTTTTCACTTATACATTTATACATCGTCGGATACCCACGGTTGATTATTACATTTAATGAAACCGTGGGAAAAATGAATCGATTTGCGTCGATATATAGCAACAAGTACTTAAAATATCGACGAAAGAAATCGCGTTTAACAAAATTGATACTCTTCAACGGAAAGGATAGAAAACTATCAGAAACAAAATGGCTGCGCCCATGAATTTTTCACAAACTGAATGAAACATGTCGTCCATGGTTGCCGCCATCTTGTCTGTTATACCGAACGTCTTATAGAACGGGCATTTTAATTGGTTTTAATCGGCTCATGAAATTGTGAGGGAACCAATGAAATAGCTGTCTTTTACACACCTCTAATCGACTAGATATCGTCCAAAACTCCCACAACTGATAAATGTTAATGGATCAGCCGTTGGTATCCGGCGATAATATTTATTATACATTTATCATTTCGACTTCCCTTTTCTGTTAACTTTATTTGGTCTTTAAATTGATCAAATACGACTGCTCATACAATTGATATTTTAACTTTGAATTGGAATTATTGCATAACAGATATTTTGACCCCATGTTTTCGAAACCCACTTAAACAAATAAACCTCCCACCGACTGTGAAAAACTAGCAATATCTGATCCTTTAGGCGTCATTTTAGGATTTATAACAGCTATCTATTAGACAATTGGTTCCTAAAGCATTACTTTAACTACAAATTATATGCAAGCGCTGATCAGACATGCTTAAAATATCCTCGATTATGTGCAATAAAGTATCCTACACAATAAGCTGTGACAGCTACAAGACGTTCGATTTCAAACTAAGTGGGAGAAAATTAAAACAAGTGAATTAGATTGCAGGCACAATTTTGTAAGATACCATACATAAACTAGATATTAAAAATTAAATCATCCATCGTTGATGTTAGTGTATATAACACTTCTATATCAAATGAAGTGTTTAAATATTGCTAAAACAAGGATCTAATAAGTTTGATTTTTATAAAAATAATGTTGAGTTTATTATCTGATCTTGTAGTGCCGAAAAACTAAGGAGCCCCTAAAGTGAATTATAGACACTTATTTGTGTTGTTCTGACATTAATTTCACTTCGTTTAAACGAATTAACATTTGAAAAGCAGCAAAGGAAAAAAGAAACACTACAATGGTCTTATATACCTCAATCAGAATTGTTCAAAACAAGATTATGCCTGAAGAGTCACCTGTATATGAAAAAATTTAGTATTATTCATTCTTTAAACCATAGCGCGGAGTTCCTATCTTTGTCTTAACATTGTCCAGTGGGCCCCTACCAGAATGTTTTAAATTACACTACTAGAATTCTGCAGCTGCCAAGTGGAGCTTTACAAGGTTTTTTCAAACCTTGTCAATAGTGGCATTATTTGCTCGAAACTGGGAAACCGATCTTGTACATATATGGACGAAGTCTGTAAAAGCTTCTGACACTTGATTCGAAGCATTGTCTAGTGAACCATTGACGATGTTGTTCAAATTATGCACTTGGTGTGTAACTTACTCCTTACCTAGGGTAAAATCTTTTTTTAAGAAATATGAATGAAAATCTTTTAAAAATCCTCTAGTCAGAATATAAGATTCTCAGAGTATTAAAATCATGCCTGAAGCACATCTCCGTAACTACAAATCGATATTTCATCTTGCGTATTGTAACATCTGTTCAGTATTTGAAGTATAAGGTCTTTCTTAGAAGTATAAAGTAAAAAAGAGAGACAAATCTTTGACATTCTCGCTATACAAAAATATGAAAATATTTGCAAACAGACAAACGATTGTGATATTAGTCCCTCGTGAAACAGAACCTTTTACTTATTCACAAGATTAAATATATACATGTTTTTCCCTTCACGCCGTATATATATATATATACATGTTTTCTACTCACATCGTAATTTTAATCCATATTGTTCATTATGTTTAAGTGCATTTTGACAGGAGTGCTCATTATTTCGAGATATTTGATAGAATACACTTTGGTAATTTTGTTTGAAGGTTTTCCTTCTCTTATCAAGTACAAGCAAGGGGCAACTGTTTTATACCCTAAATATTGCAAAGAAAAGAGACAATATAATGGATAAGATCATACAAGATTGTGTGTCATCATTTAATAAACTTAGCATGTTACTGATATGCCACACAATAACAAACATGCAGTGACATCCAGTTCCGAATTGGCTATTTGTCTTACGAATAATGTTATTGTAAAACTACTTGGAACATATAAAACATAACTGAAATTGCTGAAGTAAAGTATCACTAAGACGACAATTCAAAAAGTTCTAATAATAAAGTATCGGCCTTGAAACGAGACCCTTACTTGCTCTTCATTTTAGAATATAGTGTGTAAATACATTTTGAAAGATATACCTGGAAGATAGTAAACCTCATCATACTAACACCCACAACTACTTCTAGATGTAAAAAAGTAATGGTAGGTAACAATTGTTTTGGCTTTTGATGTTTGAATATAGCTTTTTTTTAACAAAATTACTAAGTCTCTTAAAACACATGTTCTCCTCTTCATTGTTTTACAACCCTGTTTACCTTTTCGAAGCATTTTTTTATATTATTTGTCATTAATGTATCTCTAAAATAATCTTATTGTATTTCATGTTAACAACATGTTTAAACTGAAATAGTTGGAGTCCCTACATTTGTCAAGTATTCAAAACATGAAAATTGCCGATTGCCGGTATCTGACATGAGAACTTGACATACAATTGCTGAATGATTCTTCGTAACAACGTGTTCATTTAAAGTACGATTCACATTTTTTGTAGGTTGAGACAGCCTCTCGAGATATGAGTTTGTATGTACATCAGTTAAAATCCTTTTAACCGTGGTGCTGTTACATCAAGAAAGGTAAATATCATATTTTATCGAATGCGGTTTCTTTGGAAGCTTGTTCTCCTACCAAAAACTTGTCACATTCAGTCACATTCACTAATTTAAACTACTTTCATACTATAAAAATCAATATAGTACTGTTGCTGTGACACTTTCTTTCAATCGTAATAATTACGTGTAAAATGATGTGCCCAGCAACGTCATTAAAATGAATGTACCATGTTATGTAAGTTCCTCCTTTGCAATTTCAAATCTTAAATACATTTATCTTGTACAATCTGACTTCCTAATTTGTTAAAAACAGATAATAAGACGCACAAACTAAATTTATATTTATTTGTCTGAAATTTTAGAAGTAATTGACCATTTGTTTCTAGGGGTGTCGTTCTAGAGAAAATTGTGATTGATGTGAGAAACATGACATTATAGTACTGACACATATTCCATGCGTAAAGGTGATGCGTTTAAGAACTCAGCAGTGAGATTTTTTTTAAATTGCAGGTCAGGATAGGTGAAAGAATACTAACCAAGGCTTAGCATAAAAAATGCGTCAGAAGGAGTAGCCCATTTATATCTTGTACATGATAAATAACACGTAAACGTAGTGTTAACTGATTACTTGAAATGCCCAGAGGAAAATAATAGTTTTTCCTAAGTGAGTATTTAGCATTGTGTTTACAAAAGTATATGTATTATGTTGAAATTCTACGTGAGTTGGAAAGCGTTAACAATAAAACATGTCGGTTCTTCTGTCATTTAGATTGTGTATGTAGAATATAATCATCATATCAAACCAATGAGAGTCTTCTATTTCAAAAGTCGCATGTACTTCAGATCTTTGACGAAAATCTGAACAGCAAACACGATGAATCAAATTACAATGCCGCTCGGAACAGAAATAGTGAATTTGTATCTAGGCATGATGACTTGAAATATACATTTCCAGTTCTATTTTACAGGGTTCCTATGGTGTCTCGTCATTATGCAATATATCATAAATCTGTTCTAGTCACAAAAGGGTGATTATTATGGCAGACAAGATAATGCAGCACTTTGCTGCTGAATATTAAATTAGATTTGATGTTCAGGCAAAGATTTATAGCATTCTTTTCCTTCTCCCGTAGTTGCCAGTATTGGTATCATTTTGATACAAGAATGTCAAAGAAATCATCCGAAACACATGTTATCGTTTAAATTGACCCTTTACCTTCCGATGATGTACTAAAACAGTTTCTTTTAAGCAATGATGAAATATTTAAAGAACTTACAGATGTCACATTAAGATTCACAATTTGGTTCTGCATTTACATTAATTTGTTCGAATGCTTATCAATTGTTTTTGGTTCTCATGCATAAAGAATTTGGTTTGTTCTAATGTAAAAACAATTTGATTTTTGTCTATACAATTTGTTTTGTTCAAATATATTTACAATTTGGTTTGTTCGAATGTATTAACAATTTGGTTGGTTCTTATGTATATTCAATTTTTGTTGTTGTTGTTGTTGTTGCTTGTTGTAATTATTGCAACAGTAATTGTACTGTGTGCTGTTTACACCTACGGCCTCCGTATCTCAATATATATTATTATTTGTCGAAATTATACCTACACGTAGATATATACCAGGGGCTCCGGTGTTCAACTGCAGGTACTAGACAACTTTGTTTCAAGCATTTTGAGATCAAATACCAGTGATGTATAGGTATTACGCACGCAAATTAACATTTCCATAACTCTTCGTGAACAAGGCCTTATTAACCGGGTGTGTAACAAAATTTCTATCGAGAGTGTTAATCTAAATGTAGACTATAATGTAATTTTTTCTAGATAAGGACCAACTAAGTACGCCATGTTTCCATTCGAAAGAATTTGTCATGGATTGTATGATTAGACGGAAAAAGTTACTGATCAAACTGGATCTTCTTTTTGCGAAACTTTAACTACTTTAAAAACAGAACACATGCACAAGGATCCTGTTCGAAAAAGAACAAATAAAACTTGTACAGAGTATGTTATTTTTGTGATGTTTTTGCTTCTCGTTTTTGTATGCCAACCCAGAAAAGCTTTGCTCAGCTGTGTTGCCCTCACATCTGTATTCAGTCGAAGGGATGAAAATTCCGGATTTTCGAAGGTACAGTGAAGATTGCTCACTCTTTAGGTTAAGAGTACATGCTTAGAGAATGTTTATAATATTGCGGTATAGATAAACTGCCACCTTAACTCTACTGACTGCGCATGGGATGAACATTCATACGAAAGGTACATGAATCAATATTCAGTGGCATTGATATGCTTTTTTCAATAGAGTAATCAGCATGTTCATCTTATCGAATGTTTAACTTCTTTTACACGGGGATTATTTACAAGGGTCGAATCATGATTTGTACTTGTTTTAGTCTTAATATTCGAGTCCCGTATTTATGTCGAATATGTCAGTGGATAGTCCTCATATATGGTTGAGATACGGTACCCGGTTGTTTTCGTAAAGCTCCGTATATATACGTACAAATGCGTATATGGCATTTCCCGTATCCTTAGAATATACATGTCCGTATAACATCCCGTATATGACTGAAATACTGTTCTAATATATTGTATTATACTAAGCACATAGTTCAACCCGTTCATGTAATAGTCTATGTCTGTATTATTCTTGAGCCATGTCATGTACGCCTTTTAGAATTCCTGTATTCCTTGAAACTACAAGTCTGTATGTCCTATGTGTACCTCTAGTATTCTGGTAAAGCAGATGTTGATATAGCCTGTATATAGCTGAAATACGGGCTTCGTACTTTTCGCATATTACAAATATACGGAAACATCTAAATAATTACCCAATTATTAGATGAATACGGAAATCCGTATTTGCGTGACAAATATACGGAATTCCTGTATACCCGATTTTTCGAATACGGATTAGTATACTAAATCCCATATTATGCGAGAACATCTCGTATATGTCTGAAATATACAACGCCGTACACTTTCGTATTTTTCGCAGGATAACTATTTTCGTTAAGTATGAGGTTTTGCATTTTCCCTTGCCTATACAAGGCCGTACACATCCGTATTTTTCGCAATATAACTATTTTCGGTAAGTATAAGAGGTTTTACATAAAACTTTGGACCTCCAGAGCATTATCATTTCTGATGCTAGAGGAGCTAATTTGAATAATATTTTAAGGGACTACTAGGCCGAGTTATTTAAAAGAGGAATTGCATGAACATTTTGGGAGAGGTCCGTACAAAGAATTTTCATTAATTACTTAACTTTTTACTTTATGAAAAGCAAAACTATTTGTTTAACGTTTTCCCTGTATAAGTATGCACGCCTTACAGGAATAACTTTAAACATGTTGGTACATGAGCACAAGGGAATGTCTTTTACCAAAAATGACGTTCTGTGTGCTTTATATATTTTTTTTAAAGATTGCACTTTTTTCACTTTTAGTTGGCATAGCAAGTAGAGTTCGAAACAGAATGGAACTGCTCTTTAGTAGAGGTTTAGGCAAAAGAAAAACACTCCTGTGAAGTTAAAATGGACTATAAATAGCTAGAAGACTTTTAAGGTTTCGTGATATAAGTATGTATGCTTAATTAATATATTGTATGTAAAAATTATCAAATGCCCATAACTCTGGTGCTACTTAACTGAACGGAACACACTTTTGTCTCTATCGTCCTGTACTAATGATACATATTTATATTTGATTTCAATATATCCCATTTACTGGTTACTTTAGGCTTTAGCTCAGCATTAAGTTTGTAAATTAAGCAATTGATTTGCACCGTTCCCCTGTTTTTATTTATCGTCTCACCAAATTACAACTAAATTCATGAAAATACTTAGAAATAGTTCGGCGGGGGATAGATATGACAAAATCACTATTACTGGGAAAGAGACTGGGGGAGGAATTAAAAGAAAATAAACTAATGCAAAAGCCCAGGGAAAACGTTATTTCTCATTGACTGAGCTACTGCACCTATGGGAAATGAGTGAATGTAAATGCTGAGGCGTGTTTTTTTTCTAACAGTAACCCAAAAATAGACACCTTTTGAACCCATTTATTTTGTTCACAGATCTTGGCCTGGAATTATTTGGAAAATGCAGATATCCTCTGCTGAGAATACCTAAAACTTGAACACATGACAGCAATTCGTGACCATCTCATCGATAAATTTTACTTTGATAGTATTTTGTTATAGAACCGGTTTGTAAACCATCACTTCATTTAAAGGTTATTTTTACACATGCACTAAACGAAAACTGTAATATATATAGTCTTATTATGTAATTTAAATAAAATGATGACATAGAGCAGTGCCAGATTACAGTATTATTTCAATCACTTCACTTATTTCTTATCGTTCGTGATTGATTGTGTGTTCACAATTTAATATCAGAAATTATTCCTGACAGGTGAAGTTTAAATTCCCTTTTACTGCCCCATGGTTGTGATGAAAATCGACAATCATTGACACGAACAAGTTGGCTTAAGTAAAAGAGCATATGGGCTTCTGGTGCATCAAACGACGTCTTCAATTTAAGACTGGTGTATTTGTTAACAGCTCCTTAAAGCTGTTCCGCTCGGTTAAGGTTCAATACCCGAAAAGGGGGTCTAGGAAAATCGGTATGCACATGAGCTTCAGAGACCAGTAGGTGCTCGGCAAAATCATAATCCAAATGACTTATAAAACACTTTCCCGTTAACTACGTTAAGGTGAAACACTTTAAAACACTATGTAATTTTGTCACTAATGACTAGATGCACATTTCATATCATTAAAATGACATCAGAGAGAAAGCTTTAAACTTGTTCGATCTCCTGTTCTTAGATGTAAATGGCTCTAATAGAGAAGGTTGTTTCATCAGACTATTACAAGAGGAATATTCCATCTAACGATAGTGACACTGAGCCAGACTGAAACAAAAAGTCACTTTCCTTGTGATTTTTTCCTTGTTGAAGAATGTTTGAATAATTCACTGTTTTTAAAGGAGAATAGTGTTCATGAAAACTCTTGTGATAAAAGGACGGGTGTGCTGCTGGTATCAAAGCCACTTTTTGAACCATGTGTAAATGGAATATTAATCATAAAAGTGTCATCAAATTAAGTAGAAATTTCCATAACTATGCCTTTTATTGTTTGATAAATGAGTAAATAGCATGAAAAATACCTTTATGGAGTGTCTGAGGAGTAACACTGTAAAAATATTTTCTGTAAGAACGAACTTTTTTCTTTCAATTTAGTTCAGTGTAATCTCCTGGTGTTGAGGACGTAATGCATTATGTAGTGCCTCATTACTTCGTGTAAAAATTTGTCATTCATTAGATAAAGTTAAGTAACGGCTAAAACTAAAAGATATATTTCGTCCTCATCATAAAGGTAGTGAAATATTCACACAAAATAAATTTGACAACAGTTATCGGATTATTTGATTAAAAGACACTATTACAAAGTAAAGGATTTTGGATATTACATAATCCACGTGAATTAAACCTGATTAAGACATTTAAACTAATAAATAATAAAAAGGAACATTGCATATATATAGTGCATTATCAATATATGAAGAACAGGAGAACATCGTCTTTCAAATCATTTAACGTTGAACTGCCAAAGTGCATGCTTTAATTTAATTGAAAGTATCTTCTACAGAATGACTAAAGCTAGTCTTACAAACTGTAGAGACGAAGTCAAACTTGATGGATATGCTTTCTCAGTTTGAAAATGTACACTTTAGCGCAAATGAAACCTTGTCTTTAGAATAGAATTAAGTATACAGACCACGTTATTTTCTACAAGAAAAATTGTGTACATGTATCGTTGCAGGGGTATTCTCACCAGACAAAAGAACGTAATATTCGCTCAGCAAATGGATCTTCTGTTGTTGAACGAAGGGCATATACAGCTTTTATGTAATGCAGCAATGAAGTTTTTTGTTCTTCACAGAACAAAAAGCTCGATTATGTTTCAGAAAATGAAATATATATGCCTCAAGATTCTTACCGCGCTTCAAAAAGGATAGACGAATTCTTAACACCCACACACCCATCGAAACTATTAAACAGTTGCAAACTACAGACACAAACATACAAATGGAATATAATTATGCAAAGTTTTGTGCATCATAATTTCATGTTTTAGAACGTAAAGTTGGCCGGATAATGTGAGCATTTATTTCAAAACTTGACATGTACTCTCAAGAACACGAAGTTTTATATCATTTTAGGACAGTCATGTGATATCATGTCAGAAACTACTAAAGAAGAGAAGGGACACAAAAATACAGGTATGGAGATTCTGTATTATTTAGCGGTACAAACAAGGCAGAGCCAGGACGAGCGGTTGGCGACATAAATATTGCCCCGATCTGAAGCACAAACAATTTACTATTAAGATATAATTAACTGACACAAAGACAAAAAGAGGTAGTATTCTTAATAATTTGGTGGTATACAGATGTTGGGCAGACGCTGACTTGCATACACACGTTATTTTTAGAAACAACAACTTATTTTCAGGATCTGACAAAGTCTTAATATATCGTACTTCAACCTATTTTGTAGTACATGTACTGGAATACGTTTTTGTCTATCTACCTTTTTTCAAGAATATCCGTTTTGATTTATTCTCTATTGTTGTCTATATTCAAAATTGATCATGTGACATTGACGACTCTTTCGCGGATATTAGCGAAGTGCGTTTGGCATTTTCCGAAGCAATTTAAGACCGGTGGGTCATAAAATATTTTTGATAATTTGAAAATTTCAAGAACATCTTGCCATCAACAAAAAAAGAAACGTGCAGATAGGGTGTTGATAATATTTTTAAGCATTCTATAGTTTATATGGTTTATTTTATGACGATTGCCTTATATCAGTGTTATAACTTTAAGCTTTTTTTAGAACCTAGTTTTAGTTGAAAACCCCCGTGACAGGTTTTCCCTTTGGACGCCAACTTGAAGCAACGGGCCATGTATATTGAAAATAAAAATGAACTTAACCTTCTATTCAACCTTTTGTTGTCCCTATTTTATGGCTAACCTTTCGGATTGGTAAAAAAAAGAAGTGGGCCCACGTTTCGTATCATGAGTATGGAAAAACTTTTCTTGAAATATGTTGGGTACAGTTTCAAAAAATTCTAACAACTCAATGCTTTTGCTCATCTATCAGCAAATCCTCTGGCAACGATGCGTCGCATTTTTAGTTTGCGCTGTAGAATGAAACGAAAAAAAACACACATACTTGCGGGTCAAATACAAACCCTACTAGCTATCTGATGCTGTGTAACGTCAATAACTTTCTGAGGTTGCAGTTGGTTGGCGTCCAAGTTTTAGTTCATTTTTCAGCGTGTCTTACCCACTCTTGAATTTGTTCACCCAACTCGAAACTGTCATATAGGAAACTGCATTGTGTCTATATACAGTGTATCTACTTTGCACATGCATGAAGGTACCAGTGTGTCTTTATCTTACCCCTAATTTCAACATCGTTTTTATTTCTTTTCACAACCATTGTTGCAATAGTGTTAATACTTTTTAACAAACTGAATTGTTATCATTATATTTGGTCTTGATAATTCATTGTAGTGTCGGTTTATAGCCTCTGTATCTGACTTTACCTAGTATAGAATTTTTACGATTTCATCGTGTTACACGGAAAAACCAACGCCAGTAGCATTGCATCTGAAAACACCCTCGTAACAGACAGACAGACAGACGTTTTTCAACACGACTCTTTCTGGTGAACATTTTTCTATCAGTTCCTTCCCTTTCTAGCTACAGGGGCAACACGTCATCTCTCATTGACTGAACTCTGTACCTTAGGGAAATTAGTGATAGAGTTATTTCAGTGAAGAGGCAATTATCTGATAGCCATAGGTAAAAATAGATATGATAACTTAAAGGTAGTTTCAATTCAGTTTGATTTTAAAGTTTCTCGTGGTTCACTTCAACTAATGGCTTGGAAATTCTTAGAACAATAAAGCTAATACCATCTAAGAAACTGTTTCATTTTATTACATAACAACACTTCCTGTCTCGAATATCGGTCACTGGGATTTATTTGGATATTTTGTACAAAATAGCATTAAACACGTGCACTTTATTTAAACTTTACTTACACCCAAACACTGCTCGGAGACGCTCTATAAGTGTCGTTTAATAATCATATAATTTTATGTGACACACCGTAAAAGCATACATATAATAGGCTATAGCTATTACAGTGAAATAGGCAGGGAAATTCTGAATTAGAAGAAATGAACAAAGTAAATATCATTATTAAACTTCCAAAACGGCATACCAGGGCGGAATGTTTTATTGATCTCTTAAAGAAGAATATTATTATTTATCTAAATAGTCTTAAGTAGCTGGTTACTGACAAAAAGCTTTAATGCTGTAAAAACAAATCTTTATAATCCATCACAAAGTGTAATGTCTAATGAAATAATGTAGGTACGTATGCTGAGAATGTTTGCTTGTATGGTAGATAGTAGATATTGATAGTTACGTATAAAATATCAATGGAAAGATGAAAATAATCTTCCATCGCCACCAAAACAGTCATCTTGCTGAAAGATGATGAACTGATATTAATACTACAATTTTTCCCAGTAAAACTCCATTTTTGTATCATGCGGAATAGTCTAGTGCAGCACCACTACGGTGAGACGCCTTTCATTTCTTATCTTTGCGTCTCCAGCCTTCGTGTGCTTTCCAATATAATAACAGAAATTATTCATGACAAGCGAAATTTAAATTGCAGAGTAATGTATCTTGATTGTGATTTAGACAAACAAATTTTGAAAGAAACAAATTTTTTTAAGTAAAACAACGTCTGGGTTTCTGAGGGCATTAACCAAGGTAAGGATAAAACAATACGGATCGCTAGAGCTCATATAATTGAACTACATAATAAACAGGGTTAAAAATTGAGATTATATTGTATTTGAAAACGTTTTCTTGTTGTTGCTATCGGACCTGCGATTTATTGCCTTTATCACTTCTCTGATTGTCCTGTATCACTAACCAGCTGGGAAAAACAGGGTTTTTTTGTAAAAGAAAGACACGAAAAGGGTATGATGTATGTGGCGATGGTAAACTCAAATTGCAAATTTGGTACCTTTGTAGTGGCGCTTTAAAGCTATTTTACTAAGTTATATTTTAGACATAAATTGTTTTCTTTTTGTCACAACGTGGTAAATACCAGCAGATCCCTGCATAAAGGTATTAAGTCTAATCTGATAAATGCGTCTGTAGCATGCACGCATACTTTATGGAGTGTCTGAGACCACAGAGTTCACCGGACAATTATTTTGTATTAGGGCGAAAAATTATCTTCACATAAATGGGGTTTCTGAGTGAATTAAATCCGCATTAGATGCTTTAGTTTCCAGAGAATGGTCCGATTTTATAATGGTGAAGTCAAAATTGATATAATCTATCTAAAATTGCCTTGTTCATTTTGAGATTGCAGGCCGAAATGGGAAAGAAACCCTATTTTTAAACTTATAATACACTTACCAAAATACTTCAGCAAACTGGCCTAATTGCGTCTTCAAGAATTATGTGCAATTTCAATTTCTTCACCCCGTAAGTAATTGTAATCCTTTAACAAAAATTTGCTCAATACGAAGCCGTCTAAATATACTTTATATAAATAAATGCAGCGACATACACTCCAAGACAATATGGTGTAGCGTCACGCGCTCAGCAACAGCATTGTCTGCTGTTGATCGATGTAAATGCACACCGCACAATGTAGGTAACTTTTTTGCAATTTATGTCTAAAGTCATTTATCTTGTAGAGTCTAGCTTCTTAATTTGTTGAAAAGCAAGCGTAAACCGCACAAAAAAACTTGTATTTATTTGTCTGAAAATTTCAGATGTAATTGAGGAACAAACCATTTATTCTTAGAAATTCAATGTCGTTTAAACAGAGAAGATCATGATTGATGTGGAATAGGAAATAAACATGTTCGGTTTTCTAAGCGCGAATGCCTCATGGGTAAGATAGATCAGGGAGGTGAAATACACGAAAACAACAAATGCGCCTAATGAAGTAACTTTGCATTTTGTAAGTAACCCTTTATTGTACAACTGCATAAAACTTAACAGTTTGCAGAGTAAAATTCCTAAGTGATGATGTCCGACGAAGATCATTGTTGTTCCTCGGAAAATAACTTTGTAAGAAAGTGTGTAAGTTAGTTTGTTAGTAAGTATGCAAGTATGGTGATATATAAGTTAGTTTGTAAGTAAACAAATTAATATGTAAGTAAGTACGTAAGTTAAAATGAAAGTTAGTATGTAAGTTAGTTTGTCAGTAAGAATTTAAGTTAGTATGTAGGTTTGTATGTAAGTAAGTAAATTATTATTTAAGTGCAAATTTAAGTTAGTGTCATTATGAAAGTTAGAATGTATGTTAGTATAAAAATAAGTATGTACATTTTTATTTAAGTTAGTATGAAAATAAGAGTAAGTAAGAACGTTAGTATGTATGTTTTTAGTGAATTATGTATTCAAAACGTAATAGTCGTAACTGTTTGATATTCTACATGAGGTTGAACAGAATAGAACAGCCACTATCTGTTCATTTGTAATTCAGATTTTAAACGTTGAATAAAACACCATATTGAACAAAGAAGATTCGTTCGGTCAACAAAGAATTACATACACAACTCACGGATTTCTCACTACTTTGACAAAGCTCTTAACATCATGCAAGATGAATCAAATTATTACGCCATCTACTTACAACTTAGAATTACTGATTTTGTTTTCAAACAGAATAAACTTCAATAAATATGCATCATAATATTCTTTAGGGTTGTTAAGATACGGCGTCAACATTACATCATTAATCTGTTCCAAGCCACAAGAGGAGTATGGTAAAGTCAGACAAGATAATGCATCGTCTTACGATTGAAAACTGAATTAAATTTGATTTTCAGACGAAACTCAGTATTTTTTCTCTTCGCAATGTCACGTAAATGTAAATGTTCGTATTCCACCTGGTAGGCTTACAAGAAAAGTCAGTGCAGAAATGTAAACTGGCGATCGATGAAAATGCACTGAGGAGTATACAGACCATAATTTGATGCTATTTTACTTTTTCATTATGAAACCTATACAGAAAAATGAAGTTTAGGGCCAATCTGAAATGATACAATTACACGCCTGGTAAACAACAGAGCTACCTCTTTCGGAGGTATATGGTAAATTGCTCTATCGCTACTTCCGAGGTAGTGCATGTCGCTAAATGTGAGTGTCAACAATGGTAAAATATTTTCATATTTTATATTTTTTTGTAAATTCAGAATCGAATATCGAAAATCGAAGAATGCTATACCATGTAGATTTGATTAAAGTTTACAGAGAACGTAAAGTTAGTGAATTTATCTTTCAAATATAGTTGTGGCGGTGTTTCCCAGTAAGCGAATTTAGCGTTGAAATGGGCCGTTTTGTCATGAAAGTAGTGTTTTTGCCTCGTATTTTCATTTAAACAGCAATTAAGATTAAACAAAAATACGTTTCAAGTAGATGTTACGTCTAGAATGCAAATGAAATCTAAATCACAACCAAAACTTACTTATTAAAGGAAATATATGATATTTATTTTGAGAGACAGCTCTGTCGTGAAGGAGGTAGTCATGTCGTCAAGGAGATAGCTCTATGATTATAGGATAATTTACAGAAATTTCCGATTGTTTGCTATATTCAGCAACATGTAGAAACTTACAAACTTACAAATACAACGTCATGTTTATTGTATTTAACTGTGTAAATAAAAAATAAATATATGTTTACTGTATATAACTTTGTAAATAAAAAATAAAATCTTAAGTAAATGATTCGTTTCAGGTGACTGCATTTAAAGGGAAAAAGCGACGAAGCTTTCTGTATAGAAGGAAAAAGGGTAGATACGAGTATATCAGCTCAAAATGGAAAGTACCTGTACATTTAAAGAACTATAATTATATTCAGAAACCCTTGAAAACGAATACACCAAAAATCCAATAAAAAAGAAAAATGGTCCATAACAAAAGTTAAATCTCCACTTATGAAAAAAAAATCAGAATATTTAAGCCGTCTCCTCTAAAATTAAACCGTGTAATCACTTTAGAAAGGGAAAATGAGTTTACCAATCGACCGACATCAAAAAGTACTTTACAATATAACGAAAAAAAGATCAACAGTAATGATTTTATTGAAACATAATGCGAGGAAGATGAAACATTACCATATACTGAAACTGACGTTGAAAGCGACCCTTCAACAACTGTGCAAGAAAAACTGACTGTGGAAGACGAAATATACAGAGAACATTCCTTAAGTTAGTACCGAAAAAAAACAATAACGTTGCCTTTCTTTTATTCATGAACGTTGTTAAATGGTTAAGTACTGAAGACGTTTGAAGTATGCGATGCAGTGAAACAAGTCCAAAGTTTTCTTTTGGATAGGAAAGAAGATGTTTGGCGGTAGATTTTTAAGATTCATGTCTGGGCCAACAGTTCAGTTACATGGCAAGCAAAGGACTCAATGGACCAATGCACCAATGGACTCAAAAATTAACTTTGCATGCCCGATGAATGAAAGCGCAAGAAAGCGATTCAGTTGTGCGTAATTTAAAACCTTAAGGTTACGATATGGAAATTGATAGTGGTCCTGGTGTGATTAAAGAAATGATATATATGACTGCAGAAAAGAACAGCACCGATATATCTTATATTTTGATGTTCGATGGGAAGAAAATCAAACATATACAGGTACTTTCCATTTTGAGCTGTTATACTCGTATCTACCCTTTCTCCTCCTACACAGAAAGCTTCGTCGCTTTTTCCCTACAAATGTAGTCACCTGAAACGAATCATTTACTTAAGATTTTATTTTTTATTTACAAAGTTATATACAATAAACATGACGCTGTATTTGTAAGTAGGACTTCTACATGTTAATGAATATAGCAAACAATTGGAAATTTCTGTAAATTATGCTATAACCATAGAGCTATTTCCTTGACGACAAGACTACCTCCTTCACGACAGAGCTGTCTCTCAAAAAAATATCATATATTTCCTTTAATAAGTAAGTTTTGGTTGTGATTTAGATTTCATTTGCATTCTAGACGTAACATCTACTTGAAACGTATTTTTGTTTAATCTTAATTGCTGTTTAAATGAAAATACGAGGCAAAAACACTACTTTCATGACAAAACGGCCCATTTCAACGCTAAATTCGCTAACTGGGAAACACCGCCACAACTACATTTGAAAGATAAATTCATTAACTTTACGTTCCCTGGAAACTTTAATCAAATCTACATGGTATAGCATTCTTCGATTTTTGATATTCGATTCTGAATTTACAAAAAATATAAAATATGAAAATATTTTACCATTGTTGACACTCACATTTAGCGACATGCACTACCTCGGAAGTAGCGATAGAGCGATTTACCATATACCTCCGAAAGAGGTAGCTCTGTTGTTTACCAGGCGTGAATTACCAAAAGAGGAACGGCTGAGTTTTTTTTTCTACGAAAGTTTGCTACCTAGGGCGTCGGATGGTAAAAATTAAAATTCACATGTTCAAAACCTAGTATGTCCCATTCCCTCAATTAGCATCCACGACACCTTAGCACCTGTGTCTCCTATTAAGGGTGAGGTGTTGTATCCAGTTCAGGGGGAAGTCATCCCACTCTTCACGAAGTGCCTGCGCCAGCTGATCTTTGTTGATGATGACATGATGCCCACTATACAATTGACGTCAAAGCTGGTCCTAAAGATGCTTAATGGGACTTAAATCTATAGAGAACGCAGACCAGGATAAAACATTGATGATATGCCATGTCAGGAAGTCAGTGGTAAGTCTGGTTAAATCGGGCCGTAGGTTTTTCTACTGGAAAATGGTGATGTCAATGTAGTCTATCAGTGGGGGAAACACACATGTTTTAGGATGTCATCAACATACCGCTGAGTCGTCAACTTTCCTTCAAGTACTACCAGTGGCGCCTTAGACCCAGACCATGACACTTCCCCCTCCCAGCGGGAACGTTGTATTACGCAACAGTCGGCGCAGCACTTACCTCTTCGACGATGTTGCCGGGACCACAGTGGCCGGTTTCTGTGTCTTCCCAGACGTACGTATTATGGGACTTTATTCCTGCATCCAGCAAACGCATTCGGAACTCAGACCGACTGGTCAGTTGCTGATTTTAGCCTCTTGTCTCCTGTTGATACCCGGCAAGGACGATATGACGGTCCTGTTGGTGAGACGTCACTCTTTGGCGTCCTGGGCTGGTCAGCTATAGAACCAGTTTCTTCGTGGCTTCTCACTAGTCTCAGTATAGAGGAATAGGAACAATACATTATGCGTGCAGCCGTGTTGTATGACATTGCATCGGCTACCGTCACCGAAGGCTTGGTGACGTCCCATGGTGTTACTTATAAACAAAAGTTGTGCAGGCGTTTTAACAGTCTGGAGCTAAGGTTTGTACAATGTATACATGTGTACTGTTCAAAATAGACAGGCAGGTAGTGATAATAAAGAATCGACAGAATAAGATCATAGGCAGCGGATGTTCTTCAAACTAATACGCTATGTCATTTAAAAGAAATTACATGTACTTGTGTAGACAATTAAGAATTCTCTAATCCGGTGTAGATCTGTGTATACATTTTGATGCGTTTACACTGAACACGGTTATATGTGTCGTGGAATGCGATTTTGGGGCTTATTGACATTGACGTCGTCAGCGAGAAAAAGCGAGAAAGATTGCCGCCATATTTTAGATAAAAAATTGATCTGTTATCACACGAAAACTCCGCTGTACAAATGGTTTATAATGGTTGATTATCAAGGAAATGTTCTTACTGTACGAATCTATCCCTCTGGATGCAGATTTGGTTACATTAAACCTTTAGTAATGTAAGTTTCACTAGAAATCAATATTTTACTTGAGCCACTGACGTCATTTAATGATGCAAGTTTTATCTGCGCAAACACGTGTTAAAACTGCAGCTTGTTTACAGTGTCTTTTTACTTTTCTGTTGATTGATTGCGACTGATATTGTTCTGACATTTAAAATGGAGCACATGAAGTTTGCCAGTAAGTTATTTTTAGTGAATTTTCCGAATTAAATTTAAATGTAGATCTAAATGGTTTTGCTGAACCCGGAAGTGACGCATTTCCCTTAAATTTTAATTTTTGTTGATAGAAAACATGTTACTACAGCTTAGCCAAGCTATTGTCCACCGATTCTGGCCACAAACATGCAAGTTATTTTTATTTTTTTGATTTACGTTGGTAGCCTGTGAAATCTGAAAATATTGAACCTAATTTGAGATCAAAGCAGATGTTTTTTTTTTCTGTAACTAGTTTAAGTGTCAAGGCTGTCGGATCATCATCACGGGAAAAGGAGGAACACATTTTCACAGTTTTATCCGTCATTGTAAACATTAAATGAAGCTCTTTTTTCTTTTTGGTTCCAGACTATTTGGTACACAGTTGTAACACAAATTTATATTCAGACAAGAACATTCAGAAAGCAAAGCAAAAAAAAAAAAAAATACCAAAATTCATTTTACTTTTGACTGACTGTCAGTATACTGACAACACATACACATCCATGTGACTTAAGTTAGGCAACTAGAATAAAACACAGATTCTAGAACCTTGCTTTATAGATTACAAATTTTAAAGACTGAAAAAAAACTTTTTAGAAAGTATAAAAATTCATATACAAATAATCAAATCACCAATTGCTTTTAAACATCCATAAATGTTAAAGGGTATAAAACTTCCTGTTTGTAAGTTAAACTGTTACAGTAAATTTTCAGAAGAACCATGATGTTAAAAGTATTTCCAAGTTGCCATTCTACAAAATGTCATCATTTTTTTAGGATTGAAGGAGCCTGAATTTGATGAGAGGATTGTACACTTGAATAGAAAGACGGTAGCAAGGAATGCTGGGATAGTGGTTTGCCTGTAAACAGACAAAGAAAGAAACATTTGATTGTAAAATGAAATTGCATGTAAATGTTATTCTGAAGCTTAGTGATGAAAATTCTGTTTTGACATGAGAATGATAGTTTGTAAATCACACTGTCTTCAAGATGATTAATTAATTAAATTAAAGAAATTGAAATTTAACTAAAGAAAGTGGTTCCTTAGCTGCAATGCTTTTTGTTTTAAAAGTAGCTGTTTGATAGCAACTTGAACTATCCAAGTATGTCTTAACATCTGGATAAAAATCACAATCTAAAGGAATTATTGAACACAAGATGTGATGTTTAGCAACTCTGAAATTTGTAAAATTAAAAGTTGTATTTTCAGAGTATCAGTTTTTAATTATTTAAAGTTGAACTGAATTTTATTTTCATGTTTTCATTTTCTTGTTTCCAATTAACAATATTTTCGTCTCTAAGCGAAGCAGAAGTTTTTTATGAATTTTGTGACAGGTTCCTAAGTGATAAAGTACAAATTTACTTTCTCTAAGTTTTTTAAACGAAATATACTGTCTCATAGTCTAGGTATTTTAAACAAAGATTGAGCTTTGTATAATATTCTCTGGTTGCTAATAAACATGACTATGAACTTTCTATTTTTCATTTTCTTTTAATCTGCAAGAAAACTTGGACTCCATACTATTACTTAGGTCTGTACCTACTTTGTTACACATAAATATAAAAGTTGTAAAATTGTTGGTTTTTAGCCTTCTTCTTTATCTCAAAGCTGTTATAATTACTAGCAATGAATGTGTAGGGACCTTTCATAAAAACATTGGAAATTCCGAATTACCAGACATTTTGCATATAAACTCATGCAAAAAAGCCTAAACATTCTTTTTTAAGAAAATGTGGTAGATAATCATGTACAGTTTCTTTAATAAAAAAAAACTTGACATTGAAACCTGAAAAATTGGTAAATATGAAAAAAATTGGTTGCTAGGCAACACGTTTAATAACCTTAGTAAGAATTGTATAAGGCATGTAGAAATACTTTTTAGATAAAATCGAAAGCTTAAAGCAAATGCTTGTTTTCTTTCTATCAAGTCTTTAAGCTTTCATTACCTGTTTATTTAACTTTCCAATCAATAACGTCATTGATTGAAAACGACGTCAACATGACGTCACAAATGTTGAATGTATCTATGCTTACACTAAAAGAAAATGCCGTAACTTTGAGAGTTTTGAAGATTCTCTGCTAATTTTTTCTGAGTTTACTCCTTACATGTTACAGATTTCAAAAATGCAAAAAAGTGAAAATCGAAATTTTGGTCAATAAGCCCCATTTTTGCATTCCACGACACATACACACATTCTCATGGGAATTGTGATATCCAAAGAGTGATGATGAAAAAAAAATAATTTCTCCATTTTAACTTATAAATTGTTATTTCGATACCTCAAATATGTCTAATTCGTGATTGAAAGTACTACATGATCATCATATGCATAGATTTTTAGTGAGAGCTTTATATATTTTATATGTAAAGGAATATTTCTTTGTGCAATGAAATGTTCGAATATCAGTATGTCTGCTGATATTAAGGATAAAGGCAATATCGGTGTTGTAGATTTTCCTGTGGAAAATGCTTTTACAAACTGAGTACATATATAAAAGAACATAATAAAAGTATATATATACTTTACATGATTTGTTTATCAGTGGTGGCGAGTCAAATATTTAGTTATAAAAGAGAAAATTGTTCTTTTCTTTAGTTACAAAATATAATTATCATGTAAAATGTATAATTTTGTAAGAGAGGGGCATTTAAGTTGACTTTATACTTTATTTTGACAATCAATGTTTACTTAAATTGAAACAAACCTCCATTATTAGGACTTACAAGTATACTTAAGGGGCTGAATAATTCAATCTAAGATATATTTTGTATCGAACATTTCATTCAAATACGTCTATAAAAAGAATTCTACTTTCAGTTATTAGTACGAGCAAAAACAACAAAAATAATAAATTGAAATGTCATTTATTGCAACTATAATGAAATTATATCCCATCTGGCTATATATATATATGTATACATATAACCTTGTGGAATACTCAATGGATTGAATGTAATGAACAGTATCGGACCATATAGAGTCCTACTTTGTATCCATGTATTTATGATATACATCATTAAAAAAATAATGTAAGTGTATGCGTATTCATTACAGTATTACAATAGCGTAACAATTCAATGAAAAGTCTTATTCTTTTTAAGCTCTGACAATGTTTAATAAAGTCTCGGACATTTCATAACTTTGTATCGAATATTTCAAAACATTAATTCCATGTCCATGTATCGACGCATACAAAATAAAGACATCTTTGTTGCTTGCATAAGTATTTGCATATATATATATATATATATATATATATATATATATTGAAAAGTTATAAATGTTCCTTGTGTAGTATGATATAAGAAAAAGTTTTTTTCAAGAAATAACAACTTTTTTTTCTAATGTAAAATTTTAATTTTCGGTAGCGAAAATGAATGTCAACCATTTCGGCTGAAGATATGATAAAATCATTGAAAGCGCTACCGAAAATTAAAATTTTACATTAGAAAAAAAGTTATTATTTCTTGAAAAAAACTTTTTCTTATATATATATATATATATATATATATATATATATATATATTACAGTTTTTTCTCGCCTCATTCCTTCAAACCGTGTCTTTTTGCCAAGTGTGTACTTTAAATGTGGGAATAATACGTTTAGATTCTAATTTACTGAGCAAAGCAACCGGAATTCTGTTTAAAAAATGCACTTATTTCATTGATCGAGAGTGTTGCACGTATGGGGTCTGTTAAAAGTGAGATAAACCTCCAAAAAGTAATAATCACTTGCAAAAAGTTCACGAACGTGTAATTACTATACGGATTTAAACCTATTATTCTACATTTCAGTAATATAATACAACACTTACACACAATTAGTGTAAAGAACACGAGGTCTGAAGTAATTCAGACGCAGATGCTGGACTGCAGATCAATTTAGTCTACTACATATATGGACGAAGTTGAGATATTAACTTACGACTCTTTTTACACTCCCTTTTCTTTCAAGACAATTTGTAAGATATAAATTTAGATAATATTATAAGATATAGATTTATAATTTATAATCAAAATTATTTCACAGTCAAAATGTCTCTTAAACGATAAGAAACCAGAATTCTAACGACAAAAAAGCCCAATTTCAAAGACTATCCTTGATTATACGCGATTTAACCTAAAATTATATAACGTTTAAGACATACCATGTAGGCTGAACGTAATGGATTCTTTTGATTTTCACTTTTTTTCTCAATGACTATCATCCTCTAAAAGTCATGTAAATACATTATAGAATCCACTTAATCTTGTTTAATCATAATTGCTAAAAAAAACTGTGGTAGGAATTGCAGTGCTAGACGAGTAGTGGTCTAGTAGTTAGAGCGCCGGACATCTAATCCGCAAGTCGCGGGCTTGAACTAGTCTCCAGTGACCTTTTACTCTTGACACGAGTACTGGTTTGAAATTAGGAAACGGTCATCAAGCGTGATTTATAAAAGACGCATGAACATGTAACCCAATAGATGTAAAACAATACTCAACAAAGACCATTTTTTGATGACAGATATTTCGAAAAAAATACTTTTTCACAAGATATCACAAATTTATGAACAACTTAAAGTAGGCCACTTTGTACGGGAAAACGCAATTTTTCGTAACTATCTATCTTTTTGAGCTTATTTATCGTCGGTACCGGTTGCCCATATGGCCGATGCCCCCTAAGAGATTAGTTTTTTTTATTTTGTAGGGGTAGTGCAAGATACAAAAAGCATCCTATTCCAGAGATGCATTTGGTTCTTTTGCATGCTCAGTGTACAGCACTGATAAAAGGGACCTCGGTTTAACGTCTCATCCGAAAGACAATTAGTAATATTAGTGGAGGAGCGGGAGATCGATCTCGGGACCCCTGGTTTACCAGTCAAGCGCGTAACCACTGGACCAATGATCCGCTCCTAACCGTCATTCCGTTAAAAAATAGAATACAGTATCCCCGAAGCAGATGCTTGATGTACCACGTGACACGTTCCGCAATATGGCGTCTTCAACAGTCTCGGCATAGGCATTCGATTAATGGATATATGTCCTGAAGTAACACAAAGTAAGCTCACAAGAATGAATCTGAAAGTCACTTTATTTCAAACAGATTTTTTTTTCTAATTTAAGCTGACATTGTAACTCTTATTGTCTCTCAAAGTTGAATCTTTGAATCCTGTGACAGAAAAATCGTGGCTCGACCTAGACTTCCGGACACAGGGCGGAAACTCTTCCAACTGAGCTACCTAGCCACAGAATATTATCTCAATTTAAAAAACTCAGTCTAGTTTCAGGTTTTAATGTATAAATAAACTGAAGTCTTTAGTGGACTTTAAATATTTTTGTAACGGATCCTGTAGATCCTCGAATCTTTCTTTTTCAATATTATGGCAACACTTTGACAGCGATGTTTGGAGGGAAAATTTAAATCATGTTAGAAGTAAAGTAAAGTGACCCTCAGCAAGGGGTAGGACCTAAATCATGTAGCTCGGTGCTTTAAGCGAGAAAAACGGGTAGTCTATGACTAATGTCGTCAGTTTTCGCGTAAATATTCAGTATTTGGATACATTTTCAACAGCTAAGGGGATTGTCTTGGAATATTTGTATAATGTATAGGACAAGTACCTAGCCATATATGTATGCTTACTGTAGCTGCTTTTTGACAGAAGAAGAAATGTGTTACAAAAAAACTATTGAAGGGATGCCAACAAAGGTGTCCCATTTTTTGTGTGAATCAGCAAGATTTTGCTTCGGGTTTTCAGCTTGACCAACAATCTTGCGCCATTAAAATGATATTTTAAGTAAACAGGAACAGAATTAAACATTTACAACCAGTTAGGAACATATATAATGCATCTATGTTCGATTTTTTTTAACTTTAAGACAATAAACCTGTAGTTTGAGTCACTTTAATGCCATATTGTGTAACCTCGGTTCTTTCATAACTGCATACCGGTATTCTAATACATAAAATATCTTTCTGCCACTAGCATATTGGTTAAATTTAACAGTTACTTTGTACTATAATCATACTCAAAACCAGTGTTTGTCCAATTTAAAGGCATTACATTAACTGCACATGGTGATTTTATAAACTGAAAGCAATCGAATGTCTTTTGATACAACAGAAGTTAACTTTCAATATATGTATTCGTTCAAGATTGTTTTTACAGACAGCTAAATAAATGTTAACAATAAACAATTCTTACAGGTGTGAGTTGAAGCAATTATTAAATATCATAATCAGATTTTGTTTGACATCCAGCGAGAATTAAAAGATTAAAAAGATTAGAATATTTTAGCACAAATTCACCTTGGAATTGTAGATGCCGGGATGATAAACTCTTTACTCTGTAACTTGGGGCAACAGCTCGTTAATAAAATATCATAGCAAAATAGCATTATGACATATACTTACAAGCTGTTCATACATACCATACATGAGAAGTAAATAGATCCTCCAAAGATAACATTTTTTCACAAATATACAACTAAATCTCGGCTGTATTAAGATACCTGACGGCTTGGAGATAAGGGAGGTCAGTGATTTTACCTACTCATTACTATTTCATTTTCATACCCTTTCCAAGTTTCATCAGTAAAGACTAATCACTACTTGCAGGAAATACCTTAAAACCGCAATTATTAGCAACCTAATTTAATTTATTGCAAAACGGCAGTTTATGTAAGGTGATGATATTTATCAGCCAGGTCTATTTTTTACATAAAAGGATTTTCACTTCACATTTATTCTTTGACATTGTGTTTTTAATACTATGAATAAATACGAAAATATAAGCGCAATTTCTCATCAAGTTAATTCAGTCATCAAAAGCTGTTCTGAATGGATTGCATGACCCATTTGAAATTATGCATTGTAATGTAGACAAAGACTTCATAAAAACATTGTAATCATGTAAACATTTGAACCAACTTATTATGCAAGTACATTCTACATCAAATTTCCTTTTTTTTCTTTTCTTTTTTTTTCTTTTGCTTACGGAGAGATGATAATGTTGTCATAGAACTTTATGTTCATTATTTCATTTAAGTTTAATGATAGTCCAGTCAAAGCGGAAGAAATATTGACTGATATGATTGTGGAAGAAGTAAGATAATATTTTTCAAACTCCATTAAAAACTACAAATGTTTTAAGAAATCTAACTTGTCTAATTTGCGTGTATCTCTTATTTATTTCCTTTTAACTGAAATAATGGTAAGATGCAAATGAACATTGGATACGGCGTCCAAGAATAAATGTCGCATAGATATTTTGTTGAGTCCAGGGATTGAACAATTCACCTTTCAATGACTATATGGAGCTTAGCACATTGGCAGTTTTTATATGTAACAAGTATATACAGTTATTTTAACTGTGTGGCACAGGCTGTCTGTCAGTTGACAATTTGTTTTCACACAACTTAGAAAGTCCTTTTTGATTTTATAAATATAATGTTTGCATGTATGTAATATCTACAAAATTGTCAATTTTATTTTTTTAAATAAAATCTGCAGACTTGTGATCAAGTCAAAACCTTTCATTGTTTAAAATTTACTTGTATTATTGTATTTGTATCTGACAATGAAAAGCACCACATAACCTTCCAGCCTTAAAATCGCAAGTGTTCAAATTCATAGCAACATTTATGGAATCATCTTAGATTAAAAAAGAAAATACTTTGTTTTTTTTTAAGTTAAATATACAGACAGAACTCTTTGTAAAAATTTTCAACAAGCTTATTTTGAAAAACTTAACTTTAACAACAATAAAGAACCGAGGTTACACAATATGGTCTTTAAGTGACCCAAACTACACGTTTATCGCCTTTAATTTGAAAACAAATGAACATAATATATATGTGCCAACTGGTTGTAAATCTTTAATTGTGTGCCCTTTTATTTAAAATATTGTTTCAATGGCGCAGAATGGTTTGACAAGTTCTAAAACCTAAGCAAATTATTGCAGAATCACACAAAAATGGGACATCTTTGTTGGCATCCCTTCAATAACTTTTTTTTAACACATTTCTTCTTCTGTCAAAAAGCAGCTACAGTTAGCATACATATATGGCTAAGTACTAGTCGTATACATTATACAAATATTCCAAGACAATCCCCATAGCTGTTGAAAATGTATCCAAATTCCTGAATATTTACGCGAAAACTGACGACATTAGTCATAGACTACACGTTTTTCTCGCTTAAAGCACCGAGCTACATGATTTAGGTCCTACCTCTTGCTCAGATTCATTATTGTGTTCTGTCGTACCATGTTTTGCAACTTCCTAAAACGGAAATGATGTGAGTGCATGAGCAAAGAGTGAATGTGATCTGTCATGTTACGGCACACGTAAATAGAAATTCTAATTATAGATTTTATACCGTTCGTAATGCTATAGCCTATGATGGAGAAACTACCCATTTTTGGGTCATGACTCTAAGGGCATCACCCAGTATAGTTGCGTGTTTTCAAAATGCGACAGAACGTCTTTTGAGAATGAATATGCAGCAGAGCGTCTGGAGCTGGAGATTTTCAGACATCCTTGTTCTGCTGCCCTGCGACTCTATTTTCGGCCCCATTTGCGGCCCTAGTTTTAACAATGTGCAATCATTTGATTTCTCAAAATTTATAATATTAATTAGCTACGGAAAAGGGTAAAGGAAGCTGCATTAAATCTATTGAATCTGATTTATTTATTGTGATTTGCAAATATCGTGTGTTTTTATGTAAATGTTGTGTTTAAATTTAACAGAGAAATTCATTGTAATTTACATATAATATTGCATATTTTTTAATAACGACAGTAATAAAATTGAAATTTATTTTCTGCTTGTAACAATTTGCCGTAGAAATATGTTTCGCACTTCAAAAATTGACAAATACATAGATTTAATATTTAAAAAAATGAATTCGCATTTAAATAAATGTTTAGAATGTCAGCAATTTGAAGAATTCCCCGGAATTCAGAAAATGCTTATAATGCCAGCAGGCGATATGAGAGTTGCTAAGTTAACTGTGAATTTCTCTATTTGAGTTTATTTATCGTCGTTACCTGTTGACCATTTGTCCGACGCTACACGTAGAGTTTAGTTATTTAGGTTGTTGGGGATAGTGCAAGACAAGAAAGCATCGAATTTCAATGACGCTTCTGGTTCTTTTCTATGCTCAGTGTACTGTTAATCTTATCTAAGGGACGCTTCTATTCTTTTTAACTTTATTATCTACCTTACTTTCTGTGACGTCATCAACGTCATGGTAACGACGTCATGTTTCTTATGTGAATGACTGCTGTTGTGGAATATTAATAAACTGTTACTGACTTTGGAATATAGTTGTTTATCAACTGATATGTGAGACCTCAGTTTAACGTCTCAAAAAGAGAAAGAGAAAGAGAACAAGTAATGTTAGTGAAGGAGCGGGGAGCGAAATCGAATCCATTGGATTACCCAGTTCAGTACGTTACCACTGGACCACTGCCCATGTAGTATGCCGGCTTAAATAGACAACATCTTGAAATATGACAACAAAAATGCAAAATACTGTGGTTCATTTCAAATGTGTAAGTGAATATAATGCATACTGAAAATGTAAGTCTTGTAAAACATAGAATTGTTATGCTGTTTTCTTTTAAATATTTTCACTTTTTAGCTATATTTACGATACTTTAATTATTTCTAAAATAGATTATTGTAGTTGAGTTCTCAAAGATTATTTTTCATGGTGTATTCATTATATCCTGTGCTTGTACAGACTTATGATACTATTTGATTTACTATTCGAAATTACGAATAAGTAACAACCGAGCTACACAATTTTCAATTTAATGACACTACACTTCTTTCCATATAAGTCATACATTATTTCATGAATAATAAACATATGAATTTGATAAAAGATTTAATGTTGGATAATTTTGGCCGCTGTGAATATCCTGTCAAGGTATCTTGACAGATTTCTTAATATTACAATTACTAAAAGTTTCATTAGAAGGGAACCAGACGTGTCACGCTAATATCTTATCTGACAAATATTGAACAACGAAAAGGAACAAAGGAAATTTCTGCATGATAAATCACATGTACCACCGGGTAACCAGTACTGTAATGCTATTTACCATACACATCACTGCCCAACGGAAAGCAACCAAGCATGAGGCAAAATATGACGCCAATTAAGGAACAGACCACATGCACGTGAACACAAGCATAACAGGGTAATGCACCGGAAAAACAGCGCTAATGACCAAATTATGCCGGCCGCTAAACACCACCGGGTATCCAGAAATGAGTAACGACCACCATACTGGGCACTGCATAGGGTAATGAGACAAATAAGCTGAAAAGCCATACGCAACAGAAACTAGGTTTCGTAAGAACGAACAAAACTCACACAACCCATGGGATATTCACATAAACACCCACACGTGAGAATGTAACACAATGACGGCGCCAAGGACTGGTATATGTCGGCCAACAAACACTACCGGGTAGCCAGGAGTGCCCGCCGACCAACACACCAGCCAATGCGTGGAGCGAAGCAATACTCTGTGTAAAAGGTAGCCATACAGTGCATGGTACATAGGGTGTGAAAGCAATACGCAACAGTAGCAATACGCAACACAAATTGGGTTTCGCCAAGTACTGAGGGTAAACCAAGGCAACCCACGTGCTATCTTCAGTAGAATACTCACACCTGAAGAGAATGTACAGCAATGGCAGCGCCAGTGACCGAGCGGTAAGCCGACACGTACCATCGGGTAGTAAATGTCGACCACCACAGCAGCCACTGCGTAAGAGGTAGCAAGACACTGCAGGGTACATGGGTTGATAACGCAAAACAAACACTACGCAATATAAACCAGACTTTGCTAAGGACTGAGTGCAAAACCCAACCCAACCAGGTATGGTCACGTGACCATAACGGAATGTGAAAGTGTACTACAGCAAACGGCGCCAGCACGCAACACATGACAGCCGCCACACATCACCGGGTATCCAGAGATGAATATCGACTACCAGATGAGCCACCGCGTAGATAATGTATCAAG
Source organism: Cyclina sinensis (assembly GCA_012932295.1). Taxonomy (NCBI): domain Eukaryota; kingdom Metazoa; phylum Mollusca; class Bivalvia; order Venerida; family Veneridae; genus Cyclina; species Cyclina sinensis. The sequence continues at coordinate 19,508,428 of JAAONU010000017.1, read as the reverse complement.
CTGCATGAGACTAAAAATCCTCATACAGAAAGACTGGCCATAACTCTTTGTCAAGAACCCCCAAGCTGCTTCCGTCGAACCCTGCGAACAAGACCGAAATAAATTGTCACTAAGACACATGATAACTCGACAAAATATCACATTATAAAATGCACCTAACGTTTATTAAAGATGAACGACACCTGACCCCCTCAAACAGCATAAGTCTCACAAGAGCGACTGTAAATTAAATCAGCAGATTCCGACAGGATTAAGTAAGAGGTAAACTAAAGTAAACGACTGAACTATAAACCGCACAGCTCGGAAGCAAAAATACATGTACATACAAAATAGCGAACGAATCAAACCAATAATATGGAACATGGTTGAACAATGAGAAGTCACTATAAAACTGTCCTTACAAATTAGTGTATAGTGTTTGCGTAAATCAGAACAGAAAACAGTCACGCTAGTACCACTGAATTTGACACCATCTTCGGGGATGTACAGCCGGTTATGCTTGGAATTGTGTATCAAGTAGTAGACGTTTCAAGCGCACTTGCCCTAAACGAGTCACTGCCTGGACGACTGTTATGGCCAGGGTACATAGCTGTCCCTTTGTGCATTCTCCGAGCATGTGCCCTCTAACCACCGTCAGCGTGACAAAGAACAAACACACACGGCACACCTGGAAAAATCAAAACTACGAAAAAACAGACAATTTGCCGATTGGAAAATATCAATAATTGTACAAGGTACAGATTAATGGGGTGTGGCGGGCGGGAAAATGTTGAGACAACCGCGTCGACGTGTAGTGAACAGGAATGAAGAATGACAGCACGAGGTTTTCGCTTTTATATCGCTGGTAACTGTGTACATGTACCTAGGTTTTAGCCCGGCTCATTACGTCGATCTACTGTTATGACTGTGAAGACAGGACCCAGTCATAAACTAACTACATGTATTTCTTTCTCGAAAATAATACAAATTATTTTTAAGCGGAAATAATTTTGAATATTGTAATGAAATTACTTGCTTTGTTTTTATTAATAATATAATGTATTTCGATTCCTGAAAAAGAAGTCGCATTACTAAATTCTGGTAAACAGATTGAAAATGTTTGTTGGATTCTGCTTTTATAACAAAAAGGACATGATGGCCCTATAGTGCTCACTTGAATACAATTGTCATTTATTAAAACCTTAGAGGGTTCTTCTGGTTTTGAACAAATCTAAACCTTATACTGACTCAACGAGAAATTTACACAAAGAGAGAGAGAGAGAGACTAGAAATGTCTCCAAAGTACACCGATGCCCCCGCTAAATGACACTGGGCACAAACTTTGTAAATCACTATTTCACTATATCTATATAAAGAATAAGTCAAAATTTCAAGTGTCCACTGTGACATTGACCTTTGAGCGAGTAACATATGATGATCACTTATGCCAAATTATTTCGAAATCAAACCTTGCACAACAAGTAATGAGCCGGACACGAACAACGTTTTCTCTCTATCCATATAAGGAATAAGCCAAAACTGGAGGAGTCCACTGTGACCATGTCCTTTGAGCGAGCGACATCTTGCACACGACACGTCGGTTTCATATGATTGATAAACAATATATGCCCGCCCGCCATTATCATGGCAGGGGCATAAAAACAAGACCTGTTGTTGTGGACGGACATATGCCCCCGAAGCAAAACTTATAATAAGAGGATATTTTTCACAGGAAGTGAAGACCAGATTGTAAAGGGAAGTGTGAAAGATGAAGTGAGAAAGGAGAAAGGAATGTTAACAAACACATGCCAGTGGGTTGGTGTAGGCACATGTTTAATAGAACATAAATTACTAAACATATTTATAGTTTGGAGGTAACCTGTCTGTGAAATTGCTTGTGTCAGACATTAACTGTTGTCAGATTGAATTAAACAGGAAACCCAGGAATGGTCACCGTAATAACAATGAACTATTCTACAGTCAGCCGCTAGTCTAATGATGTAGGCATGGTCCAAGCAAGATACTGATACAGATGTAAAAACATGTTGTTTAAATCCTTCAGATGATAGGGCTACTCATAACCATATCACGACTCTTGACATACAAGAGTGACCTTGATCTTTGAGCTGGAGACCTCATTCTTGCGTACGACACTTTGTCACCATAACTAAGACATTTTAAAATCCATCCAAGGATGTCAGAATTGTTGACCGGACACGACCGTCAATGTTTCTTTAAAGAATATTCATATCTTGACTTTTGACATACAAGTGGGGCCTTGACCTTTCAGCTGGACAACTGATTCTTCCACGCAACATGTCATCATCATGTCCAACATATTTATGCCAAGTCATTTTAAAATCATTCCAGTAATGTCAGACTTGTTTACCGGACACGACTATCAATATACTTTTAATGAAATATTCATATCATGACTATGGACGTGAAAGTGTTACCTTGACCTCTGAGCTTGACACTAGATTCTTGCGCTCGACACGTCGTCATCATGTCAACACATTTATGCCAAGTCATTTTAAAATACATCCAGGAATGACAGAATTGTTGACCGGACACGACCATCAATGCTTTTTTTGTGAAAATTTCCTTTCAAGTACAAGTGTGACTTTGACCTTTGACCTACAAACCTGGGTCTTGCATGTGACACATCGTCTCAATGTGCATATTATTTCAAATTCCATTCATGACCGACAAAGTTTATGGACCGGACAAAGAAAAGCGGACAGACTGACAGACGGACAGACAGACACGAAGTTTTAGGTAATAAATATGACCTCAAGTCAGTTCTGAACTCTTCGAGATACAATCAGTACAAACTAACTTCCTGCTCCTTGCAGATGGGGGCAAAAACGGTGTATCTATGGTGTCCATAAGGTTGATTTTATTAAGCTGGTGACCAAGTTTTGACCCAGTGTAACCAAGTTTCAGACTTGTCTAAAACATAGTTAATTCAAACATTCTGACCAAGTCTAAGATTATAGATGGAATACAGCAATGTAATCGGGTTATCACTGGAGCAGACATATTTTCCATTGCAAGAAAAAAAACAGTTGCTTCAACCATTAAAAAAAGCAAACAAGAAAAGAAAACATGAAAATTTCTTACGATGTTCGCTTCGGTAAATCAAATTTATGATAGATACTCAAAGTTAGATAAATACTGACATAAACCGCCGATTCAATTCTACTGCTTGGTTCAAGTTTATCTATCCATAATACTTGTGTTACTAATTTTCTGTCTTTTACATCTCGAGTTTTCAATATTACTCATTTAGTAATAAAAACAATAATCTATAGTTAGTTTAATCGTGGTTTAAAGCAGACGATTGAATTTAAGAAAATGTTTATGACACATGAAATTTATTTAAACAGTCAATATCTATCCCAGCTGTATGCAGAAAAAGAATAGACTAAGAGACTGTAAGTTAGAGAATACTGCTGTCAGGAATACGTACGTAATTTTGATTTTTTTATTATGTTGTTTCACATGTCCCTCAGAAATGACCATTTAAAGAATGAATAATCGGTAGTCGAATTGTCTTTTTATTGATTTTAGAAATCCTTATATCTAACGTCAGACATACCTTTGTTCTGACAATTGATCAGATTTCAATATCAGGTTTTTCTACAGATTTCCGAAGAGTAACGATCTCTGGCGTACTACGCACGTTAATTCATATACAAAAGTGTGAAGGCAATATCCGCTTTAGTATTTCACGCTCCAGTAGCCTTTTTGTCGTTTTGAACTTATTTTTGATGATATCGTTTGTTTATTCGCAGCACCTAAGTCTAATGACCACCATCGGAAACTCACCGATGTAACTGTTTAAATAAATTTTCACTTCGATCCAAAATACCAGAGCTTATTTTTGTTGTGTAATGGTCATTTAACTTTTAATAATAAGTTTACAGAAAATATGCATTCAGACCAAAATGACATATAACTGTCAAAGTTGTGTTGCCCGAAGGGTAATTTATGAAAACAGGCTGCTCTCCTCAATAAAAATTTCTATAATATATATGAAAAGTAAATTAGTGTCTAGTACCTGTCAGAAAAACGTGCACTGGACTTAGTAATTATCATGCACCATGAGCAGTTAAATACTGGTGGAAAGAGAAGGGTAGAGGAGATACAGGGTTAGAGCTAGGATGAGGGCTAGGAAGCGTAAAACATGTTCTGAGTAAAATGATATGGATCTCAATATCAAACGAACTATGAAACGTATATATGTGTTGAGTTGTTGTTACGTTGCATTTTATATTGCGTTTTATGCAACAAAAAGTAAGATCTAATATAAAACATTCGAGTATTATTTGTGTCTTTTCTCTACGAGAACTTTAGCTTGAGTTAAGCTTAAGTATTGTGAATAACTACGATTGCCAAAAAGTTATTAACACTAGAGAACGGCGCAGTTTGGAATTTGTATGTATTTTACTGGTAGTTTACATGCGTTTTGCAAAACATTTGAGGCCACGGGCCGTACACCGGCACTTTCATTTTGCTACGTTGAGTATCACGGCACTTTATTTGATACTGGTATTCAAAATATTTTTGCTATCAGAATATTGTTGACGGTTTCTTCGAATATATATTTGGGCGCTAGTTTATTGTCTTCAAATGTGTCGGGCTTTATCACCAGCTACAACTGTCTGACTTAATGTGGGGTAAATTTTCAATAAAATCAAAGTTATGGCAAACTTTTACTTTGGCATTTGAAAACGCAAACTTAAGATTTTCGTGGCTGTTTTCTGTCATATCATTTCTTGCCGACACATCCTTGTATGCGCAATCTGGATGATACATACGTTGTGTCTTTCAGTCCTGAACAGAGAAAAAGTGCCGACTTTATTTTCTCACGCAGAACACTAGCATGATAGTTGAATAAATACTTTGTGATATATATGGACAATTTTTTTATCGACTTACCGACGCATCCACTGTTAGGACAGAAAGTCCCACGGTTGTGTTTTACCCTTCTTTTCAATGCACATGGACGACAAACAAACATGCGCATATTTTTATGTTTTCAGAAGAAATGTCCTTTTAACGCACCAACACGTAAAAACGCTTGAATTGTTGCGTCCTGCGCATGCCGAGACTTCAAAACGACAAAATAGATACCGACGTGCGAATTAAGGGTCACTGAAAGAGCCATCACCTAAAATCTAGAGAATTCCAGTTTCTTTAAAAAGCGTGTAAAAAAAATGACATAGAATGAAATCTTACCGGATTTAATTATGTCTGTCAAAAAAATCTAAATAAAATAGATAACTCGATGCTTTCATATTCTTTTTTATATAAATAGTTGTTTTTGAACCATTAGAGCGTAAAGCCATTTATTTTCAAATGGACACACGTCTAAACGCATAAAGGACAAATCGAAAATAAATGATGGTGTTCTTTATATATATATATATATATAATTTTACAGCGAATGAAACAATAAAATGCAGTATATCATCATATAATCAAAGGGTATGTCCCTTTATCGATTTTACTGGTGTTATGGCATGCAAGTAGAATGTTAAGTTGGAGCTGTTTCCGACGGCACGGCAGATATCAGCCACTGCACGAATGCTTATAATAATTGATATTTTACCTATCTTTAAGAATGCTAAATATTGCCGTTAGTCGTTTTATCTGCCGGATACAACAGGGCAACGCAGAATGGAAAACCAATCGAATACAGCTTTGCTAAGCAACAAAGTAAAGTAACGATCAGCGATATCCAAGGAGCGTCTCAACATTACTCTTAGCCACTCTGGAAGAAGGATATTATAGTCATTCTGGTTAAACAGGAGGTAGTGTATTAACAGTGAAACATTAACATTTTGATATACTGTAGGCCTTTTATCCGTTGAAGTTATTTTGTTCGTGGTTTCTATTGGTTCTAGGCAAGTGCTGATTACCTACATTATAATTAAAAAATTTAGTATCCTCTCTAAAGACAGCCATATTTGTGGGTACCGGGGTGATTTGAACTTACTGGAAGACAACATTTGGCATGTGAAAAATTTCAAATGAAAACAGCGATAACGTCGGAGATACCATTTTTTCCCAACTTTCATGATATTGTGACTTCCCTGTTTGGTCTTTCTTCGTATTTCGAAACAGATCATGCCTGATCGTTTATATAGAAGTATATGCGGTATTGCGCTTGTTACGTCTGTTGACAGTTATGTATCTTTTCTAGGAATATGGTTTATATCAAGTTTTGCACACACACACACACACACACACACACACACACACACACGCACGCACGCACGCACGCACGCACACACACACACACACACAAAATTGAGCTTTATGATAGAAGAAGAAACATTTGCAAAAATGATTAACTGCCAGACTTAGAGTCTGGTCTTCAACTGATAAGCTAAAAAATTCGTTCTTACCGAGATAAAACAACTATTTTCTTGCCGCAGTATTTTTGTTGTTGTTAAAGATGATGCTGTATTTTCTCCGTTTCCTCGAAGAAGAAGAAGAGAAAAAAACTTTATAAGAATATCAGAGTTAAGCTATGTCCTTGAAATTAATTTCTTAACACCATCAGTCAAAATCAGAAAAAAAATCTTATAATTTTTAGCTACTACAAGTCTGGCCTTTCTAAAGGAATCTGGTTCAAAAGCAACATGGCCGAAACAATACGACAAATATTCATTTTGTGCAAATCTTGTAAGGCCTGGAGGAGCATTGTTTGCAAGTAGGTTAACTACCTGACACCATCCGCCACGGATTATCACGTCACACGTCCCGCCATTACAGAGAGGCGTCAATTGTTTCACAGGCAGATAATTTTGCAATTTAATTTTAGTTTAGTTATGAGTACTAGTATTCTAAATTGTCAAATACAAGAATTCTAAAAAGAAAAAATAGACGTATTTTCCGTTGCCAAGATGATTTAAGTGTGTATAATAAATAAACATGTTTGAAAATGATCTTTTCCAGACATGTTTAAACGCCCATAGCTAAATTTTACAAAGCAATTTCATGCCTCTTTTTCAAGCGCGGCCTAAGAATGATAAGAGAGTTGATTACAAATGTAACAGGGTCATTTTCACATGACATGTTTTAAAGTAACAATAAAGCAAAGAATAATTTTCTGTTAATTTGACTTCTTTCCGAACATTTTCTTACATGTGCGAACGAATGAAGTTCTTGATTAAAAGGCACCGAAGTAATCCGAGTCTTTGCGATGTTCCAGGGTTCTCAAACGTTTCCGGCATATACTAGTTGAATCGCTACGTGCGAGGTTTATTTCTTGTACAGAGCTGAATCCATCAGACTGCACAGGAACTTATGTGCAGCATTTTTAATAGGTTCCCACAATATTTACGAGCCGTTATATCAGTTTTCATTATTTTACAGTATTTTAGCACATTTTAGGATATCCGAGTGGTGGAAGTTTCGCAGCAACGTGGATTCCGATGGACACTTATGGCTGACCAGAAGTTATCGTTCGATACTATAAGAAAACAGGTGAACGGTTTTATTAAACCCCGAAAGTTTCAGCTAATCGTTTCTTTGTCTCTTAAGCGCTCATACATTTTTGTTAATTTGACTTCTTTCCGAACATTTTCTTACATGTGCGAACGAATGAAGTTTTTGATTAAAAGGCACCGAAGTAATACGAGTCTTTGCGATGTTCTAAATTTCTATTTTTTTACGGAAATGAGACTTGATACGTGCGACCATACAGAAAAGAGTCTAAACAACATTGAGAAAGACCTAAGTCTGAAAATAGATCTAACGAATTTAATTTTATGCTTAATTCTCAAAGTACATATTCTCTTTGGAAAAGCTTGAAACGTTTAATCGAACAATCACACATTACTAGTAAGTCAACGTTGAGGCTCTGTCTAAGTCCTCAATAACAACAAAAATGAAGTTTTAAATAAGCTAAGATAAGAAGTGTCAAGAAAGTTCACAAAGCTGTACTATGTAAGAATTAGAGAAAGATTAACCGTTGATTATATAACACAAAAAAGAAATTTTGAATTAAGATTTATTGCTTATAAAATTCAAAGCACAGAATTTTAAGTATGAGGGTTGCTTATATACAGAATACTCATTTACAATATTACGAATTAGTAAACATCAAAAGCCCTAACGTATTGACTATACTAGGCAAGGTTTCAATTTTTTCAATTGGTGGTTTTAACTTCTGGTTATCTTTACATGATATCAAAAAACATACAATGACCTGTAAAAGTTCATTTACTACAAACTATTTCTTTATTTTTTCCTAAAAAAAGTTATTTGCATATGGAATTTTTAGTTCTATCTATGTGGCAAAAACAGAATAACGTTTAAATAATAGAGCGAACATCATAGTTGCAAAATACTTTGTTCAGTTGACAGTGCAGCGACGTCTTTATTATGTAATATGCAAATACGGCAATAGCATAATTATGGTTGAATAACAAAAACAACTTAAAATAATTTGAAGGAAACTATGTACAATAAGTAAACCTATGTACAATAAGTAAACCGATTGTAAAATGTTTTACAGCGTGCAGAATTTCTTTCTTTAACTTTAAGTTAACAGGAAAAATTGAAGCCAAATTATAAAATCTTTCATGGGACTAAATTAACTTTGTTTTCAATCACTACACACGTATTTTTTTATCTACGAAAAATATATTTAGATATTCTAAAATTTCACATTTTTTATCGAAATAATTTAGAACTTTTGCAAGGTCTTAGAACGTTCTAAAGAATGAAATTTGATATATTTTCAGCAAACTATTATTAAACTTGTCACTTCTAATAACAAATGAACCACTATTTCCGTGTAACGCATGTTAAATTTGGCCGAACATTTTAGAAGACAGCTGTAGAACAGTGGTTCTAAAAACATCCAAAAAATTGTCAGAGATTCTATGCATTTAATTCGAAATATCCAAAAGGATAAAAGCTATGTGTTGTATCAGCGTTCCTTAGAACGTCCTAAGGAAAAGTCAAGTTGTTTGTAACAGTTTCAGAATGTTCTAAAAAAAAGAAACAATGTAAATGGTGCTTTAATGATTGTCTATTTATTTATTGTTTCAAAATATGACAATTTGAAAAAGTGAGTTGTTCTTTTATTTAAAAATGTAAAACACCAATTATATGGACTGTTTAACAGATAAGTTTTGGTTAAAATGGGCATTTCCGAGACATTTTAGATATCCCTTTTAAAATGGATCATGTTATGTAGATTTAGAACTAATTTTTTAATTAACTTTATTACTGAGCTTATACAGTAAACAAAAAGGATACAGACTTCTATGCCTTTCCTTCCGACTTTTGAAAAACAAAGTTGTGTATTTTACGACGAGCCTAGTTCGTGATTTTAATATTCAGATAAGTATTTCATGTCATACATATTTCTTGTAAAATATTTTTAAAATGTTCCCTTTATGATAAAAAAATGAAACAAACATCAATTGGTTGATGAAATGAAAATATGCCTTGACTAAAGGCGCAAAAATAAAGTTGCTCGTACTCATTCAAAGCTCATACATGCATTTTTTTACCTGAAGTCTCACTTCTATTATCGATAACTATGATATAAGTCATCTCAAATTAATACGATTTGTTGGTGTATTACATACAAATTCAAACCAGCAAGAACTTTTTCATGTTGTTACATATCAATAAGATTATTCAGCAAGTACGCCGATGGGACACCAAGTAAAGCATTTTCGAACTGCTTGTGAACCATCCAACACATCTCAGTTCCATGCTCGATGACCTCTCCTCTTGCCACAAGTTTAGCAGGGATTCTTTGACGTACTGGTTCTCCTGTGTCACCAGTGACGTCATTTGACACAGTTGGAAACCTTGCTCCTTCTTTTATCTGCAACTTTGCCATCGTCGTTCCATTTTTATTTTTGTACTGCTTTCGTAGATATATATGTTTGAATCCGTTGACAAACTGACCTGAATGTTTTAGAGAATTGCTTTCATTTAAACATAAACAAAAATGTTTGGCTCATTAAACACTTTGATTCATTGTAAAATTTAAACTCTAGTTCAAATCTGGTGAGCCGATGTGAACCCTGGTGTAATCAGCCTAATTTTTACTTCTCGCTATGTCAAAAACTGTTAACAAAGGCATCTAAAGAATATGTTTAAATATACCTCTAGAACAGTAGTATTGATGTGACCCTGGGTACCAGGACTAAAACTTTAACTAGCTATTTACTTATTAAGAAACTTACCTAGATTTACATGAACTTTGCTTTATCAATGAGTTGTAAAAGTTGTATAGGTCATTACCAGTTGTTGACTTTAACCAGGCATAAAATGATAAATGAACTGTGCCTTGATTTTTAAACAAAACACTTAAGCTCATTTAAACAGGTTATACCCATGGTATTATCCGCTGGTACTCTTATGTGCAAGAAATCCTTATCATGACACTTCAGTTGTATTCTTTTGTAAACAACCCTCTTGTGTTGACTTTATTCTGTCATAATTCCTTAATTGTTTGTATTTTTATGTAATGTCTGATTTCCTTAGATGAAGAATTTAATCCTTTATCAAACTGCCAAGTAACCTTGTTAAAATCCATATAATTCACTGTAATTTCCTTAAAATGTAACTTTACATATGTTGCAAATTTACTGCAGGCCGCCATTTTGTACTATGCATTATTTGCTATTTATAGCTGTTGTATCGGTTAGTTTCCCTAACGACTAGTAAAAAGAATCATAGACGAAAGATGTTTGTTACTGTAAATTTTCCTCCATTAAGGTTAAAGTGCAGTCCGATCAATTTTTGATCGTCTTCAATCATTTTTGCCTGACAACCACCAACCATTTTTGGCTGGTTGATCGTTTTTCTACCATTTCAACCACTTTTGGGCAGTGGTTGGGCGTTTTCATATAAATACGGCGAAATCAGCCGTTTAAGATCAGTCTAGTCTTGTCTTTCTTTTAAACAACGTCTGTTACGCTGTTTGACATTTAAGTCAGGAATTTTCTGTACAAGTGTTAGAAATTTATGAGTTTCTTCTGCAATTTTGCGCCATTAATTTCAGTAAGCTAGATTTCTTTTAGAAAGACAATTTATTTAAAAGATCTTCATTTTATAAGCTTTTACAACATAATAGAATACTGTCTCACAATATATTTAATATTTACCGACTTCTAACATGATTTTGTTTTTTTGTATTGATAAAATGACATAAGTGGCTACGGTTCACTGACTCGCACATCTATGGAACACCGTTTTCGTCTTATATTAATGCACAATAATATAAGCAGAATTTTATCTTGATTATTTCATATACAGAACTCCTGCACATTTTTCATTAGTATCAGTGCTTCATATGTTGATTGAACAACGTGATAACTGAAGTCTACATATTTAATTGTGACTGTTGCCATTAAACATCTGCATTTATCACAGTGTAATAAATGTTTGTAACTGTTGCTGTTATTGTGAGATGGCATATTTATAACTTAACTATATATGTGAATAAAATTGTTGAAGTATTAAATCTGATTTGTGCATAAGTTCAAGTAGATAGTCTACCCTTATCCATTCTTAAACCACATGTTTAAGAACCAACCACTGGAACTGTTACATCACATGTAAGGCTGCAACAGATAACGCTACCAATAAAAGAGTAAGGAAAACAACACCTGTAAAACCTGTAGTGCCGGCACGCGACATATTTTATGGTGGCAGCGGTGGGATCTGATTCAAAACATACGTCAGATCCAGAGATCGAACCAACACCTCAAGTATATAGAATCGTTTTTATATAGTTACAGCAACACCAGCGTGTATGATGGCTGATCCAAGCTTTGTTGATAACGAAGGCAGTATAACTTTTAGAGAAAATCAAAGTACAATTGGTAATGATGGACCCTCAATTGATTATGATACAGATGCTACCGATGCTGACTCAGTTGCAAGTGTCCACATACCAAATGAGAGAGCAACGGGCAGAGGTGAATCACAAAGTACAACAAAACAAGAGATGTCGGAAGTGATGATTGATGTAACAAATGCACTGGGAGATGTGGTTCAAGAGTTAAAGGACTTAAGAAAATCAACTAATAGTAATAATCAACCTGACAGTGGTGTTACACATGTCCTCGCCAGTAACATAGAAAATATTCAGTCGCAGTCTTTCTCAGGAGTTCAAGCTCGCACACACGTTAACAATAATGCTGATTCAAAACTAACTAGAATAGGCAGTGTAGATAACCCTCAAAACCAGTATGGTAATCGTGAATACAGTATGCCCCCAAGTTACCTAAACTATCGCGAATTCATACCAAGAGTACATGCACAAGTGTATGAAAGAAACAAACCCCCTTACAGCTCCACTTTTAATGATGATACATATAATAATGGTAGTAATATCAATCAGTCTTACTACGTTGAACCACCATTGTACAATAGAGGTTATTACGCTAATGGTCTTCCATACGACTCAAGAGCCTCACACAGTAGCGTACCTGTTAAGATTCCAGCATTCACTGGTAATGAAGATTGGGTTGTTTGGGTTACACGTTTTGAAGCTATTGCGCAAAGATGGGGTTGGACGGAGAGTGAGATGCTTGACCAACTATTACCGAGAATAGAAGGACAAGCGGCGAGTTTTGTGTTTTCACAGCTCCATCCATCATTGTTGCATAGTTATAGGGACCTTAAGATTGAACTGAACAGTCGCTACAGAACTATCGAAACACCAAGACTGTTTGCATCTAAGTTCAGCAAAAGATCACAGAAAGTTTGGGAGATAGCTGAAGAATATGCTGCAGAGTTAAAGGCTTTATATGATAAAGCGCATGGGTTCCGAGACAAGAAAACAAGAGATGAAGATCTGGTACGTAGGTTCCTTGACGGACTACGGGATGATGAGATAAGGTTTGCCGTTGAATATGGTAAAGAACCAGATACGGTAGATGAAGCCGTTTTCGATGTGGTTAACTTCATACAGACCAAGAGGTATAGAGAGGGAAGAAACAGAGAAAACCTTAGAAGGACAAGTCAGTGGACAGAAAGAAAATCAGATGGTGTGGCTCACAAGGAATACAACCATACCAATATGCAAAGTAATGACCAAGACGTGAAACCAAAAGGTTATTTTAGGAAATCATCAGCTAATACTGTAAGTGCAGATGAAAGTCGAGAGGAACGTAAAATGCTAGAAACTCTTCTAGAAAGAATAGTGAAACTTGAAGATAAAAGCGATCGGAGTAGACGGAATACTAGGCCAAGACAACGCAGTGAGTGCTACAATTGTCACAAGCTAGGACACTTCGCACGCGATTGTCCAGAAAAAGCTGTAGAGCCAGAACCAAGACACAAAACATTCGAACATGATTTGAAAGGAAACACAAGGGATCCTTTAAACTTCAGGGGACCAGCTCTTGTGGTCAAAGAGGGGTCTTGTTAGATGGTGTAGGCCAAGGGAATAATGATATGGATACCATGGTTGAAAAGAGAAGGGACTCTGGGAAATTGGCAAAGGAAGTTGATAGATCTGCGGAAGCTAGTAGGGTGCCAGTTTGTGATAAGGGGCAGGAAGCTAGCTTGGGAGCAGGTGAATCTGTCAATGAGCCTTTCAAGGTTACAGAGAGGAGCAGAATCAAACAGTGCAGGAAAATGAGCGATAGTATCTATATCAAGGGGTCAATTGAAAATGTGCCTATAGTATTTACAGCAGATACTGGAGCATCTAAGACTGTAATTTCGTCTCGGGTATATAACAAGATAAGCAAAGATAAGAAACCGGTTTTGAAGGATTCAGCATGTTTAAGGGATGCAGGTGGTACTCCTATAAAGGAATATGGTAAGGCAAAGTTTACGATGAAACTAGGGCCGTTGGAGCTTGATACTGAAGCAGTCGTAGCAGATATCGAAGATGACGTACTGATAGGGGTAGACGTTTTGTGCTGCAATGGTAGAGGTGCAACTGACCTTTTGCTTAGTCGAAATGTGCTGATTCTTCAAGGCGTGGAAATACCATGTTTTCAAGTGGGCAAAAGTTGCAGCTACAGGCGAGTGTCCGTTGCAGAAAACGTTAAAGTACCAGGGCAAGCTGAGATGCTTATTGATGTTTATGTCAGTAGAGTAGAGAATGATGACATTGATGTAGAGGCCGAGTACCTTATTGAACCAAATGAAAGTTTTGTTGAGAATTATGAGTTAATGATGGCCTGTACTTTAGTAGATATCAACAAAGCCACAACGTGCAAAGTGAGAGTTTTAAATCCATTTACACATACAGTTACTTTTCGTGAAATATGGTGATACTTTCTCTAAACATAAATGGGACATAGGACTGACTCATTTAAATGAACATTCAATAGATAAAGGAAATGCTCAACCAATTAGGCAAAGACCAAGACGTGTCCCTCTAGCATTTGCAAGCAAAGAAAAGAGAGCAATAGAAGACCTGCTTAAAAAGAGAGTCAACCAAAAAAGCAAATCACCTTGGTCAAGCCCCATTGTGTTGGTCCGTAAGAAATCCGGCGCTGTACGACCTTGTGTTGACTATAGAAAAAATAACAAGACGGATTTCCCTTGCCTAGGATACAAGATTGTTTAGACGCCGTGTCCGAATCTAGCCTGTTCAGCAGTTTTTACCTCACTAGCGGTTATTTTCAGATTCCGTTAAAGCAAGAGGACATACCGAAGAGTTCTTTCGTTTGCAAGTATATATGAGATGACCCGCATGCCATTTGGCTTGTGCAACTCGGCAAGCACATTTCAACGCACAATGGAAATAGCTCTTCAAGGTCTACAATGGGTCACCTGTTTAGTATATATCGACGATATTATTGTCTTTGCAGCAAATTTTGAACAACATTTACAACGTGTTGATGAAGTTTTAGGCAGGATTAAGGAAGCAGGCTTAAAGTTAAAGCCCGAGAAGTGCCGGTTACTTCAGGAAGAAGTTGTGTTCCTTGGACATGTAGTCTCCGGAGAAGGCGTGAGCCCAGACCCTACTAACATATCAAAAATCGCTCAATGGCCAAGACCTCAAAATGCAAAACAAGTTAAACAATTTGTGGCAACTGGGTCATATTACCGTAGGTTTGTCAAAGATTTTGCCAAAATTGCACGCCCATTTACTCAGCTCACGAGAAAGGAAAGCAAATTTATATGGGATGACGAGTGTGAAGCTGCGTTCAATAAAATCAAAGAAATGCTCATAAGTCCGCAAATGATGGCGGAGTCTTCTACTTAGACGTCGATGCATCTGGCTATGGACTCGGTGGTATCCTCAATCAAGACCAAGGAGGTCATAAGCGTGTAATTGTATACGCAAGCAGAGCTATGAATAAGGCTGAGCGCAACTACTGTGTAACTGAACAAGAGTTATTGGCGGTAGTGTTCTTTGTGCAGTACTTTCGACAGTATCTGCTTGGTAGAAGATTTGTTGTACGGAGTGACCATAAAGCTCTCACTTGGCTGTTCAGTTTGCAGGAACCAAATGGTAAAATCGCTAGATGGTTGGAAATCCTTGCTCCATTTGATTTTTCCATACAGTACAACAGGGCAATTGTGATGCTCTTTCTAGGTGTGAAACCCCGAGAGACTGCTGTTGCAGTGACATAGATATGAGTGAACCACTTAAGTGCGGTCCATGTCTTACATGCCGCAAGCGTGCCAAGGATATGCAAGCAAAAGATATGGCAGATAGTGCGCAAACAGCAGATGACCTGGAAAGCGTTCCCAACCAGGCACCGGTCAGGTCTGTTTTACCAAGTACTAGCACTCCACTTGGTTCAGCTGATAAGCCTCCCGATAACCAAAGAGGCAAAAACTGGTTCGCCCTCTGTTTACCAGAATCCATGGCAGTAGCACAAAGAGAAGATCCAGATCTTTTGCTCTTAAAGCTCTTGAAGAAGGAAAAAAACCGAAGAGTGAGACTATGATTGACAAAAGTCCTACAGCACGTCATTATTGGATCTTGTGGGATGCACTAACCTTAAGAAATGGTGTTGTCTATAAGGTTTTCAGCAAGAAAGATGGTACTGATGAATACACTCAATTAGTGGTCCCGCAAAAATATACAGAAACTGTTATGTCACTTTGTCATGACTCACCTACTGGTGGACACCTTGGTGTGCGTAAAACTAAAGCGAAGGTACAGTTGAGCTACTTCTGGTTTAACATGAAGGAAGATATTCGATTGTATATATAACGCTGTGACATATGTGCTGCTAACCGGAAGCCAGCGAAAGCGCCTCTTGGCAGGTTAAAGGCTGGTGCACCATGGGATTTATTGGCAGTAGATTACGTTGGACCATTTCCGGTAACTCCACGTGGCAACAGGTACGGGTTGGTTTTAACTGACCATTTTTCAAAGTACGTTAAAGTCTTAGCAGTGCCAAACCAGTCCGCTGAAGAGTGTGCTGTGAGAGTTCTAAACGACGTTATAGCAAGATGGGGCACACCATTGAACATTCACAACGATCAAGGTCCTTCATTAGAAAGTTCTGTTTTCAAGAATCTGTGTTCTTTGCTTCAAATCAAGAAGACGAGGTGTAGTGTTCGAAACCCCAGGGGAAATGGCCAAGCCGAAAGGTTTATGAAGACACTAGTCCAAATGATAAAGGCATATCTAGTTGGCGAACAAGATCAATGGGATCTTTACCTTGGTTGTTTAGCTGGTGCCTACAGGTCAACCCCTAATGAAGCAACCAAGTTGACTCCAAATTTGCTGACTATTGGTCGAGAAATTCGGTTACCTGCAGACCTTATTTTTCAACACGTCCGTGGGACAGCTGATACAACCAAGAATCTTGGAGATTACGTACAGAGCCTAAAGGATAAAATGTTGCATGCTCATGAAGTTGCCAGGCGACATTTAGGATCAAACGCTAAGAGACAAAAGGAAATCTATGACGCTAAGTTGTCCTTCACAGAGTATACAACTGGTGACTTGGTGTGGTGCTTACATGAGACTAGAAAAGTTGGAGTAACACCGAAGTTAGAAAAGGCATATGACGGTCCATTTGTGATTAAGACAAAAATGTCAGCCATTAACTGTGTGCTTCAGATTCAAAAGGGGACAGAGAGACTTGTACACCATAACAAACTGAAGATGTATCTGGGAACAAGTCCACCTACTTGGGCAGATCGCGTATCCAGAAAGTTAAAATCATGTTAGATGTTTGCGCGGTTTTGTCAAATGTGATGTTAATGCGAAACATGAAAATGTGACTGTACTAAAATACTCAAAAATAAACTTTTGTCTTTTGCCTGTTATTTTGTGTATATTATATCTAGCCCGTAACAATTTTTCAAAACGTTTATTCTCTTGCAACAGTTTGTTTAATCTAATACATGTTATTATGTGTGTTGTTTTAAAGTGCAAGCACAATTTGAGACGGGCAGTGCGCTAACAAATTTAATGTTTAAACACGCATACATTTTAGTTCGCATTTGCTCTCAGAGACGTGATTCCTAAGTATAATTGTGCAATTGTTCGCGTAAATACCATAAAAGTGGAACTAAGTCAAGAATTGTTTCGAGTAACTGCAACAAATACGTCGACCGTCGTAATAGAGTAATAATAAAGATAATAATTACAAAAACATTGACAGTCGCGGAACGAAGAGAAGTCACTCAGAAGAAATTGTTGTCTAGCTAGTCAGTGAACCACACCTGCCTTTGATACAGTGTGACTATCACTTGAATGGTCCTTTCTTATTCTTTCAGGTAGGCATGTCTCTGTCTCAGTATCGTAATCGAGGGAGGGCGTACAAGTGTAAAAGATGTACGAAGGTCCAGCGCAAAGGGAGAATGGTCGCTCACGTTCTTAAACACCATGTCCCTTTCGACAGGGTGCCATTCGCCTGCTCCTTATGTGGGTTCCGTTGTCTAGACAAGCAAGCCTTAATGGATCATAGCACCAAACACACTAGGCATAGGGAGGAAGAGAGTCGCTATGGCACTCCAGATTATAAGAAGACCTCCACATGGCGACCAATCCTTACCAGATTGGAGATGATGACATGGAGCAGCTATCTAGGGATGATTCCCTCAGATGGCATGCAAGGAACCAAATTCCAGAGGGTCCAGACGATGATTGTTTCTTTGAAGAAGATGAAGAGGTAGTGTCCGAGGGCATGGTTCTACCCCATTGGATGGCTGGTATGACACCACTAGGAAAACCAGTCACACCCAAGGCACCATTAACCACTCCATTGATACCCCAGCAGATTGCGAGGACGCCCCTTCAGACGCTACCAATCCTGACTCAGCAAGACTTAGCTGAATTGTCTTATAGACCTGCCCAACAACAGCAGCAGAAGACGCAACAACAACTACAACCACAAAAGATTCTACGACAAAATCAACGCCAGCTTTATACTATTAACAGTAATGATCCCCTCTCACTTCAAACTACAACTTCAGAACTCCATGTGAACTAGAAAAACGCTTACATCAACAGCTTCACAGATGACATCTTGAAATAAGATGACGCCAGAGATAAACAGACAAACACCATTACATACACCATGTCTTGATGAAATAGTGGTTCAAGAAAACTACGTTAACGACCCCTTATTTCAAGAAGACCTACAGACTGATAGTTCAAGAATGGAACCACCTACCAAACGACCGAAGATGACGATGGACAAGGGACAACAGACTGAAGACCAGGGGGACGAGACACCAACAGACTTGACGAAGGCCATTGGCAATGCTGCTAAGCTCATAGCTGACGCTATTAATGGTAATACAAATGCCGTCAATGGAAATGAAAAAACCCTCCACAAAATCGGAGACGAACTTGTTAGGGTTGATAGAAAGCTTTTTCAAACAGAGAGTGTGTGTACAATTCTACAACAACAACAAAAAGAGCAACACCATCATGAAAATGCAGAAAACGAGGAAAATAAAAAATCGAGGCAACCAATGAAAAGTGTGGTAAAGAAACTTTGAACAACTTCGCTAAATAATATGGACACTTTATTTGAAGCATAAACTGTTAACTGGGAATTGATTGTTAGTGACTTTCTCGTTAAAAAAACTTTCTTATGGGGGATTTCAAACAGTGTGTGGAAATATACAGTGACGTTACTAAAGTATTAACTGTTATTTTTTTCTAATTCTAGTCATTCAAAATGTTTTAATTAATTATTGTTATTTAAAGTATTTGCATTGAATATGCATCATAATTAAGGAAAAGTTACTTTTGTGTGTTTTTATTGTTGAACAATCTTATAATTGAAATATTACTTAAAGTTTTAATTTGTGTTAAATGTATGGCAACAGGAGTTTAGCCATAAGAACAAGGGGGTAATGATGTGACCCTGGGTACCAGGACTAAAACTTTAACTAGCCATTTACTTATTAAGAAACTTACCTAGATCTACATGAACTTTGCTTTATCAATGAGTTGTAAAAGTTGTATAGGTCATTACCAGTTGTTGACTTTAACCAGGCATAAAATGATAAATGAACTGTGCCTTGATTTTTAAACAAAACACTTAAGCTCATTTAAACAGGTTATACCCATGGTATTATCCGCTGGTACTCTTATGTGCAAGAAATCCTTATCATGGCACTTCAATTGTATTCTTTTGTAAACAACCCTCTTGTGTTGACTTTATTCTGTCATAATTCCTTTATTGTTTGTATTTTCATGTAATGTCTGATTTCCTTAGATGAAGAATTTAATCCTTTATCAAACTGCCAAGTAACCTTGTTAAAATCCATATAATTCACTGTAATTTCCTTAAAATGTAACTTTACATATGTTGCAAATTTGCTGCAGGCCGCCATTTTGTACTATGCATTATTTGCTATTTATAGCTGTTGTATCGGTTAGTTTCCCTAACAACTAGTGAAAATAATCATAGACGGAAGATGTTTCAGTTTTGTGCATCTCGAATTACTCTACAAAATGTAGAGAATTTTTGGAAATAGTCATTATTGTATTTACTTATAACTCAGATACTGTAAATTTTCCTCCATTAAGGTTAAAGTGCAGTCCGATCAATTTTTGATCGTCTTCAACCATTTTTGCCTGACAACCAACAACCATTTTTGGCTGGTTGATCGTTTTTCTACCATTTCAACCACTTTTGGGCAGTGGTTGGGCGTTTTCATATAAATACGGCGAAATCAGCCGTTTAAGATCAGTCTAGTCTTGTTTTTCTTTTAAACAACGTCTGCTACGCTGTTTGACATTTAAGTCAGGAATTTACTGTACAAGTGTTAGAAATTTACGAGTTTCTTCTGCAATTCTGCGCCATTAATTTCAGTAAGCTAGATTTCTTTTAGAAAGACAATTTATTTAAAAGATCTTCATTTTATAAGCTTTTACAACATAATAGAATACTGTCTCACAATATATTTAATATTTAGCGACTTCTAACATTTTTTTGTTTTTTTGTATTGATAAATGACATAAGTGGCTACGGTTCACTGACTCTCACATCTATGGAACGCCGTTTTCGTCTTATTAATTAATGCACGATAATATAAGCAGAATTTTATCTTGATTATTTCATATACAGAACTCCTGCACATTTTTCATTAGTATCAGTGCTTCATATGTTGATTGGACAACGTGATAGCTGGAGTCTATATATTTAATTGTGACTGTTGCCATTAAACATCTGCATTTATCACAGTGTAATAAATGTTTGTAACTGTTGCTGTTATTGTGAGATGGCATATTTATAACTTAACTATATATGTGAATAAAATTGTTGAAGTATTACATCTGATTTGTGCATAAGTTCAAGTAGATAGTCTACCCTTATCCATTCTTAAACCACATGTTTAAGAACCAACCACTGGAACTGTTACATCGCATGTAAGGCTGCAACAGATAACGCTACCAATAAAAGAGTAAGGAAAACAACACCTGTAAAACCTGTAGTGCCGGCACGCGACATATTTTATGGTGGCAGCGGTGGGATCTGATTCAAAACATACGTCAGATCCAGTGATCGAACCAACACCTCAAGTATATAGAATCGTTTTTATATAGTTACAGAAACACCAGTGTGTATGATGGCTGATCCAAGCTTTGTTGATAGCGAAGGCGTTATAACTTTTAGAGAAAATCAAAGTACAATTGGTAATGATAGATCCTCAATTGATTATGATACAGATGCTACCGATGCTGACTCAGTTGCAAGTGTCCACATAACCAAATGAGAGAGCAACGGGCAGAGGTGAATCACAAAGTACAACAATACAAGCGATGTCGGAAGTGATGAATGATGTAAAAAATGTACTGGGAGATGTGGTTCAAGAGTTAAAGGACTTAAGAAAATCAACTATGCAAGCTAATAGTAATAATCAACCTGACAGTGGTGTTACACATGTCCTCGCAAGTAACATAGAAAATATTCAGTCGCAGTCTTTCTCAGGAGTTCAAGCTCGCACACACGTTTACAATAATGCTGATTCACAACCAACTAGAATAGGCAGTGTAGATAACCCGCAAAACCAGTATGGTAATCGTGAATACAGTATGCCCCCAAGTTACCTAAACTATCGCGAATTCATACCAAGAGTACATGCACAAGTGTATGAAAGAAACAAACCCCCTTACAGCTCCACTTTTAATGATGATACATATAATAATGGTAGTAATATCAATCAGTCTTACTACGTTGAACCACCATTGTACAATAGAGGTTATTACACTAATGGTCTTTCATACGACTCAAGAGCCTCACACAGTAGCGTACCTGTTAAGATTCCAGCATTCACTGGTAATGAAGATTGGGTTGTTTGGGTTACACGTTTTGAAGCTATTGCGCAAAGATGGGGTTGGACGGAGAGTGAGATGTTTGACCAACTATTACCGAGAATAGAAGGACAAGCGGCGAGTTTTGTGTTTTCACAGCTCAATCCATCATTGTTGCATAGTTATAGGGACCTTAAGATTGAACTGAACAGTCGCTACAAAACTATCGAAACACCAAGACTGTTTGCATCTAAGTTCAGCAAAAGATCACAGAAAGTTTGGGAGACAGCTAAATAATATGCTGCAGAGTTAAAGGCTTTATATGATAAAGCGCATGGGTTCCGAGACAAGAAAACAAGAGATGAAGATCTGGTACGTAGGTTCCTTGACGGACTACGGGATGATGAGATAAGGTTTGCCGTTAAATATGGTAAAGAACCAGAAACGGTAGATAAAGCCGTTTTCCATGTGGTTAACTTCATACAGACCAGGAGGTATAGAGAGGGAAGAAACAGAGAAAACCTTAGAAGGACAAGTCAGTGGACATAAAGAAAATCAGATGGTGTGGCTCACAAGGAATACAACCATACCAATATGCAAAGTAATGACCAAGACGTGAAACCAAAAGGTTATTTTAGGAAATCATCAGCTAATACTGTGCAGATAAAGTCGAGAGGAACGTAAAATGCTAGAAACTCTTCTAGAAAGAATAGAGAAACTTGAAGATAAAAGCGAGTAGACGGAATACTAGGCCAAGACAACGCAGTGAGTGCTACAATTGTCACAAGCTAGGTCACTTCGCACGCGAATGTCCAGAAAAAGCTGTAGAGCCAGAACCAAGACACAAAACATTCGAACATGATTTGAAAGGAAACACAAGGGATCCTTTAAACTTCAGGGGACCAGCTCTTGTGGCCAAAGAGGGGTCCTGTTAGATGGTGTAGGCCAAGGGAATAATGATATGGATACCATGGTTGAAAAGAGAAGGGACTCTGGGAAATTGGCAAAGGAAGTTGATAGATCTGCGGAAGCTAGTAGGGTGCCAGTTTGTGATAAGGGGCAGGAAGCTAGCTTGGGAGCAGGTGAATCTGTCAATGAGCCTTTCAAGGTTACAGAGAGGAGCAGAATCAAACAGTGCAGGAAAATGAGCGATGGTATCTATATCAAGGGGTCAATTGAAAATGTGCCTATAGTATTTACAGCAGATACTGGAGCATCTAAGACTGTAATTTCGTCTCGGGTATATAACAAGATAAGCAAAGATAAGAAACCGGTTATGAAGGATTCAGCATGTTTGAGGGGTGCAGGTGGTACTACTATAAAGGAATATGGTAAGGCAAAGTTTACGATGAAACTAGGGCCGTTGGAGCTTGATACCGAAGCAGTCGTAGCAGATATCGAAGATGACGTACTGATAGGGGTAGACGTTTTGTGCTGCAATGGTAGAGGTGCAGCTGACCTTTTGCTTAGTCGAAATGTGCTGATTCTTCAAGGCGTGGAAATACCATGTTTTCAAGTGGGCAAAAGTTGCAGCTACAGTCGAGTGTCTGTTGCAGAAAACGTTAAAGTACCAGGGCAAGCTGAGATGCTTATTGATGTTTATGTCAGTAGAGTAGAGAATGATGACATTGATGTAGAGGCTGAGTACCTTATTGAACCAAATGAAAGTTTTGTTGAGAATTATGAGTTAATGATGGCCTGTAATTTAGTAGATATCAACAAAGCCACAACGTGCAAAGTGAGAGTTTTAAATCCATATACACATACAGTCACTTTAATACAAGATGCTGTGATAGGCAAGGCGGAGAAAATTGAGGGTGTATATAATACTATTGTAGAGAGGGAAAATCCAGATGAAAGAGAAAATCTTAAGTGCATACGTAAGGTAGATGTCACAACCAGGTCGGATAATAGAGACGTGCCCTTCAACTTGGCGAACGAAGACCAAGTTCCAGACCATTTGAAAGAGCTGTTTGTCAGGTCAACCAAGAACAGTACAGAGAAAGAAAAACAAGCTGTCGCTGGACTTTTCGTGAAATATGGCGATACTTTCTCTAAACATGAATGGGACATGGGACTGACTCATTTAAATGAACATTCAATAGATACAGGAAAAGCTCAACCAATTAGGCAAAGACCAAGACGTGTTCCTCTAGCATTTGCAAGCGAAGAAAATAGAGCAATAGAAGACCTGCTTAAAAAGGGAGTCATCCAAAAAAGCACATCGCCTTGGTCAAGCCCCATTGTGTTGGTCCGTAAGAAATTCGGCGCTGTACGACCTTGTGTTGACTATAGAAAAAATAACAAACTGGTGAAACAAGACGGATTTCCCTTGCCTAGGATACAAGATTGTTTAGACGCCGTGTCCGGGTCTAGCCTGTTCAGCAGTTTTGACCTCACTAGCGGTTATTTTCAGATTCCGTTAAAGCAAGAGGACATACCGAAGAGTTCTTTCGTTTGCAAGTATGGTCAATATGAGATGACCTGCATGCCATTTGGCTTGTGCAACTCGGCAAGCACATTTCAACGCACAATGGAAATAGCTCTTCAAGGTCTACAATGGGTCACCTGTTTAGTATATATCGACGATATTATTGTCTTTGCAGCAAATTTTGAACAACATTTACAACGTGTTGATGAAGTTTTAGGCAGGATTAAGGAAGCAGGCTTAAAGTTAAAGCCCGAGAAATGCCAGTTACTTCAGAAGAAGAAGTTGTGTTCATTGGACATGTAGTCTCCGGAGAAGGCGTGAGCCCAGACCCTACTAACATATCAAAAATCGCTCAGTAGCCATGACCTCAAAATGCCAAACAAGTTAAACAATTTGTGGCAACTGGGTCATATTACCGTAGGTTTGTCAAAGATTTTGCCAAAATTGCACGCCCATTAACTCAGCTCACGAGAAAGGAAAGCAAATTTATATGGGATGACGAGTGTGAAGCTGCGTTCAATAAAAACAAAGAAATGCTCATAAGTCCGCAAGTGATGGGATATCCTCTTAATGATGGCGGAGTCTTCTACTTAGACGTCGATGCATCTGGCTTTGGACTCGGTGGTATCCTCAATCAAGACCAAGGAGGTCATGAACGTGTAATTGTATACGCAAGCAGAGCTATGAATAAGGCTGAGCGCAACTACTGTGTAACTGAACAAGAGTTATTGGCTGTAGTGTTGTTTGTGCAGTACTTTCGACAGTATCTGCTTGGTAGAAGATTTGTTGTACGGAGTGACCATAAAGCTCTCACTTGGCTGTTCAGTTTGCAGGAACCAAATGGTAAAATCGCTAGATGGTTGGAAATCCTTGCTCCATTTGATTTTTCCATACAGTACAGACCGGGAAAACAACAGGGCCATTGTAATGCTCTTTCTAGGTGTGAAACCCCGAGAGACTGCTGTTTCAGTGACATAGATATGAGTGAACCACTTAAGTGCGGTCCATGTCTTAAATGCCGCAAGCGTGCCAAGGATATGCAAGCAAAAGATATGGCAGATAATGCGCAAACAGCAGATGACCTGGAAAGCGTTCCCAACCAGGCACCGGTCAGGTCTGCTTTACCAAGTAGTAGCACTCCACTTGGTTCAGCTGATAAGCCTCCCGATAACCAAAGAGGCAAAAACTGGTTCGCCCTCTGTTTACCAGAATCCATGGCAGTAGCACAAAGAGAAGATCCAGATCTTTTGCTCTTAGTTAAAGCTCTTGAAGAAGGACAGAAGCCGAAGAGTGAGACTATGATTGACAAAAGTCCTACAGCACGTCATTATTGGATCTTGTGGGATGCACTAACCTTAAGAAATGGTGTTGTCTATAAGGTTTTCAGCAAGAAAGATGGTACTAATGAATACACTCAATTAGTGGTCCCGCAAAAATATACAGAAACTGTTATGTCACTTTGTCATGACTCACCTATTGGTGGACACCTTGGTGTGCGTAAAACTAAAGCGAAGGTACAGTTGAGCTACTACTGGTTTAACATGAAGGAAGATATTCGATTGTATATACAACGCTGTGACATATGTGCTGCTAACCGAAAGTCAGCGAAGGCGCCTCTTGGCAGGGTAAAGGCTGTTGCACCATGGGATTTATTGGCAGTAGATTGCGTTGGACCATTTCCGGTAACTCCACGTGGCAACAGGTACGTGTTGGTTTTAACTGACCATTTTTCAAAGTACGTTGAAGTCTTAGCAGTGCCAAACCAGTCCGCTGAACAGTGTGCTTTGAGAGTTCTAAACGACGTTAAAGCAAGATGGGGCACACCATTGAACATTCACAGCGATCAAGGTCCTTCATTTGAGAGTTCTGTTTTCAAGAATCTGTGTTCTTTGCTTCAAATCAAGAAGACTAGGTGTAGTGTTCGAAACCCCAGGGGTAATGGCCAAGCCGAAAGGTTTATGAAGACACTGGTCCATATGATAAAGGCATAGTTGGCGAACAAGATCAATGGGATCTTTACCTTGGTTGTTTAGCTGGTGCCTACAGTTCAACACCTAATGAAGCAACCAAGTTGACTCCAAATTTGCTAACTATTGGTCGAGAAATTCGGTTACCTGCAGACCTTATCTTTCAACACATCCGTGGGACAGCCGATACAACCAAGAATCTCGGAGATTACGTACGGAGCCTAAAGGATAAAATCCTGCATGCTCATGAAGTTGCCAGGCGACATTTAGGATCAAACGCTAAGAGACAAAAGGAAATCTATGACGCTAAGTTGTCCTTCACAGAGTATACAACTGGTGACTTGGTGTGGTGCTTACATGAGACTAGAAAAGTTGGAGTATTACCGAAGTTGGAAAAGGCATATGACGGTCCATTTGTGATTAAGACAAAAATGTCAGCCATTAACTTTGTGCTTCAGATTGATGAAAAGGGGACAGAGAGACTTGTACACCATAACAAACTGAAGATGCATCTGGGAACAAGTCCACCTACTTGGGCAGATCGCGTATCCAGAAAGTTAAAATCATGTTAGATGTTTGCGCGGTTTTGTCAAATGTGATGTTAATGCGAAACATGAAAATGTAACTGTACTAAAATACTCAAAAATAAACTTTTGTCTTTTGCCTGTTATTTTGTGTATATTATATCTAGCCTGTAACAATTTTTCAAAACGTTTATTCTCTTGCAACAGTTTGTTTAATCTAATACATGTTATTATGTGTGTTGTTTTAAAGTGCAAGCACAATTTGAGACGGGCAGTGTGCTAACAAATTTAATGTTTAAACACACATACATTTTAGTTCGCATTTGCTCTCAGAGACGTGATTCCTAAGTATAATTGTGCAATTGTTCGCGTAAATACCATAAAAGTGGAACTAAGTCAAGAATTGTTTCGAGTAACTGCAACAAATATGTCGACCGTCGTAATAGTGTAATAATAAATATAATAATTACAAAAAACATTGACAGTCGAAGAACGAAGAGAAGTCACTCAGAAGAAATTGTTGTCTAGCTAGTCAGTGAACCACACCTGCCTTTGATAGATACAGTGTGACTATCACTTGAATGGTCCTTTCTTATTCTTTCAGGTAGGCATGTCTCTGTCTCAGTATCGTAATCGAAGGAGGGCGTACAAGTGTAAAAGATTTACGAAGGTCCAGCGCAAAGGAAGAATGGTCGCTCACGTTCTTAAACACATGTCCCTTTCGACAGGGTGTCATTCGCCTGCTCCTTATGTGGGTTCCGTTGTCTAGACAAGCAAGCCTTAATGGATCATATCACCAAATACACTAGGCATAGGGAGGAAGAGAGTCGCTATGGCACTCCAGATTATAAGAAGATCCTCCACATGGCGACCAATCCTTACCAGATTGGAGATGATGACATGGAGCAGCTATCTAGGGATGATTCCCTCAGATGGCATGCAAGGAACTAAATTCCAGAGGGTCCAGACGATGATTGTTTCTTTGAAGAAGATGAAGAGGTAGTGCCCATTGGATGGCTGGTACGACACCACTAGGAAAACCAGTCACACCCAAGGCACCATTAACCACTCCATTGATACCCCAGCAGATTGCGAGGACACCCCTTCAGACGCTACCAATCCTGACTCAGCAAGACTTAGCTGAATTGTCTTATAGACCTGCCCAACAACAGCAGCAGAAGACGCAACAACAACTACAACCACAAAAGATTATACAACAAAATCAACGCCAGCTTTATACTATTAACAGTAATGAATGATCTCCTCTCACTTCAAACTACAACTTCAGAACTCCATGTGAACAAGAAAAACGCTAACATCAACAGCTTCACAGGTGACATCTTGAACACGCCAGAGATTAACAGACGAACACCATTACATACACCATGTCTTGATGAAATAGTGGTTTAAGAAAACTACGTTAACGACCCCTTATTTCAAGAAGACCTACAGACTGATAGTTCAAGAATGGAACCACCTACCAAACGACCAAAGATGACGATGGACAAGGGACAACAGACTGAAGACCAGGGGGACGAGACACCAACAGACTTGACGAAGGCCATTGGCGATGCTGCTAAGCTCATAGCTGACGCTATTAATGATAATACGAATGCCGTCAATGGAAATGAAAAAGCCCTCCACAATATCGGAGACGAACTTGTTAGGGTTGAGAGAAAGCTTTTTCAAATAGAGAGTGTGTGTACAATTCTACAACAACAACAACAAGAGCAACACCATCATGAAAATGCAGAAAACGAGGAAAATAAAAAATCGAGGCAACCAATGGAAAGTGTGGTAAAGAAACTTTGAACAATTTCGCTAAATAATATGGACACTTTATTCGAAGCATAAACTGTTAACTGGGAATTTATTGTTCGTGACTTTCTCGTTAAAAAACTTTCTTATGGGGGTTTTCAAACAGTGTGTGGAAATATACAGTGACGTTGCAAAAGTATTAACTGTTATTTTTTTCTAATTCTAGTCATTCAAAATGTTTTAATTAATTATTGTTATTTAAAGTATTTGCATTGAATATGCATCATAATTAAGGAAAAGTTACTTTTGTGTGTTTTTATTGTTGAACATTCTTATAATTGAAATATTACTTAAAGTTTTAATTTGTGTTAAATGTATGGCAACAGGAGTTTAGCCATAAGAACAAGGGGGTAATGATGTGACCCTGGGTACCAGGACTAAAACTTTAACTAGCCATTTACTTATTAAGAAACTTACCTAGATCTACATGAACTTTGCTTTATCAATGAGTTGTAAAAGTTGTATAGGTCATTACCAGTTGTTGACTTTAACCAGGCATAAAATGATAAATGAACTGTGCCTTGATTTTTAAACAAAACACTTAAGCCCATTTAAACAGGTTATACCTATGGTGGTACTCTTATGTGCAAGAAATCCTTATCATGACACTTCAGTTGTATTCTTTTGTAAACAACCCTTTTGTGTTGACTTTATTCTGTCATAATTCCTTTATTGTTTGTATTTTCATGTAATGTCTGATTTCCTTAGATGAAGAATTAAATCCTTTATCAAACTGCCAAGTAACCTTGTTAAAATTTATATAATTTACTGTAATTTCCTTAAAATGTAACTTTACATAATTATGTTGCAAATTTACTGCAGGCCGCCATTTTGTACTATGCATTATTTGCTATTTATAGCTGTTTTATCGGTTAGTTTCCATAACAACTAGTAAAAAGAATCATAGACGGAAGATGTTTCAGTTTTGTGCATCTCGAATTACTCTACAAAAGGTAGAGAATTTTTGGAAATAGTCATTATTGTATTTACTTATAACTCAGTTACTGTAAAGTTTCCTCCATTAAGGTTGAAGTGCAGTCCGATCAATTTTTGATCGTCTTCAACCATTTTTGCCTGACAACCACCAACCATTTTTGGCTGGTTGATCGTTTTTCTACCATTTCAACCACTTTTGGGCAGTGGTTGGGCGTTTTCATATAAATACGGCGAAATCAGCCGTTTAAGATCAGTCTAGTCTTGTCTTTCTTTTAAACAACGTCTGTTACGCTGTTTGACATTTAAGTCAGGAATTTACTGTACAAGTGTTAGAAATTTACGAGTTTCTTCTGCAATTTTGTGCTATTTATTTCAGTAAGCTAGATTTCTTTTAGAAAGACAATTTATTTAAAAGATCTTCATTTTATAAGCTTTTACAACATAATAGAATACTGTCTCACAATATATTTAATATTTACCGACTTCTAACATTATTTTTTTTTTTTTTGTATTGATAAATGACATAAGTGGCTACGGTTCACTGACTCGCATATCTATGGAACGCCGTTTTCGTCTTAAATTAATGCACGATAATGTAAGCAGAATTTTATCTTGATTATTTCATATACAGAACTCCTGCACATTTTTCATTAGTATCAGTGCTTCATATGTTGAATGAACAACGTGATAACTGAAGTCTATATATTTAATTGTGACTGTTGCCATTAAACATCTGCATTTATCACAGTGTAATAAATAAATGTTGCTGTTATTGTGAGATGGCATATTTATAACTTAACTATATATGTGAATAAATTTGTTGAAGTATTACATCTGATTTGTGCATAAGTTCAAGTAGATAGTCTACCCTTATCCATTCTTAAACCACATGTTTAAGAACCAACCACTGGAACTGTTACATCGCATGTAAGGCTGCAACAGATAACGCTACCAATAAAAGAGTAAGGAAAACAACACCTGTAAAACCTGTAGTGCCGGCACGCGACAGTATCACTTTGTTATAAGAAAAATTGCTTATACAGTGCCTACTTAACAACTGTCTTCATCTGACAAGAGTCGCTTGTACTGTATATGCAGAAACGAAAATAAAAAGCTATAAAACTTACCTATGAGCCCTGTTGTCTTTTTGCTGAACCCATCCTCATGCTTAACAAATACATTCAGATAACTGACGCCTTCTTTGCGGGAATGCCGCCTAATGAGAACCTCGGCACCAAATTTAAAACGGACTGTTAATAGGTGACCTGTATCAGACAGCATAAATTCATGCCCACCAAAGTGTTTTATTCTCTCTTCTGTCCACATGAAGACCTATAACACACACAAAAATCTATTCTAATCTGCATCAGCCTAAATTTGAATTCATGGAACGTTTTCACAATAAAATAGCATTTATACAGGTACCTTTTTAAACCAATACTTTACTTCGGGAAATCAGAATCTGGTTTATGTGTTACACTGAAGACTTTTTGTAAAGCGTTATGGTCAACTGCAGAAAACAAAGATGTACTAGCCAGACTAGAGCTAAATCTTTCTCATCAGACCTGGGGTAGACGTTTTGCAGTTTTATATTTATTCATTCGACAAGACATCATTAAAACTAATGTTACAAAGATTGCATTTAGGCTACAAAAACGTTACGAAATTGTTTTTAATGAAAATTAGTAGGTAAACAATGGAAATGCATATATTTACCTTCGTGTCATATATGATAGTCTCAGGTGTTATAACAATGACATGGTGAGACATTTGTATTGAGATTTCACCAATAAACGTCTTCGGGTCACCATTTTTGTTCATCTCTCCACTTATGATCTGTGTGTTTATGGTGATTTCTGTAATTATCGAAAACTATTTCTGAAAATTCTTTTTGCACTTGTTAACTTATGCACCATGCGTTTGTAACGGCAGATAGTAACACAGTGATTTTTTTCGTGACTTTTCTTATAGAAGCAAAGAAGAAAAGAAAATGGCTTTGAGACATGTCAAAACCAACTTACTGTTTCGTGGATCACTAATCAAATTGTGAATGTCCCCTTCTTTGCTTTGTACATCAAAACAAATTGGATGTTCGATATTTCTTATCCGTATCATATAGTGGGGATCTCCGCCTGTAATAAAACAAATATCAATGAATATGGACCGTAGTTGGTGTATTTGTTTTGAGCATATGAAATGTATCACAATGAGAAGTAAGATAGATAATCTTAGAAATTGACTGGGATACTTGGACGTTTACAGAGTTGAAAAATATCTGAAAACTGATATGTTTGTTGAGTATTTAAGAGATAACATTATTTGCAGTATGTATATTATCATACAAGATAGCTTATACCTTGAGGAACAGAATAGGAATAATTGTCTTAGTACTCAGTAGTACATTATCATACAAGATACCTTGAGGAACAGAATAGGAATAATTGTCTTAGTACTCAGTATGCACATTATCATACAAGATACCTTGAGGGACGGAATAGAGAATCCTTATTGTTTGGATTTTATTCTAAGCGAAATGAAACTTATATCGAAAACTTTATTTTCGTTGTAAATTAGGAGCAAGCAATCATTCATATTATTCTCATTTTGTTTGATGCTGACACAAACTCGTTCGAAAAACATTTTGAAACCAAACTTTTTATAAAGATATTATGCTGAAGGTAGAAAATGCATAATTTTGGTCTTACGAGTTAATATAAATCAACTAAATGTTCAAGAAGGAAGGAATGTTTCCTGAGACAAATAAGATATTTCACTGATAATTCCATTTAAAAAACGTGTAGCACAAAATTCAATACTTTAAAGCTAAAAGAGCTTATTCAAAACACTCCTCATGTCCATTCTTTAAACATGGACTTTAAAAGGTCATTTATGGATACAAGTACCAGATATTCCACATGTATCTATACTGGGTCCAAATCTTGTTTTTCATCTTAATAAATAGCTTGCTAAATTAAGTCGAATCAGTATGTAAAGTGTGTACAGATGTTAATTTTATCAATATAGGAAATCAAACGAAAGAAAATGCATTACGATCCCTTTAAGTTGTTCACGATGCGGAAGAATGCTTTAATTGATGATATCGCTGTTATGATAGTAATCTAATAGTGGGGAAAACAGGAAAGAACTCACCGCCCCCACCTCCGTAACCACCTCCTCCGCCACCATAAGGTCTTCTAGTAGTCGTTGGTTTAGGTGTCGTTGTTGCTAAGAAAAGACTCATAATGCTATATAATGTGTAACGATGTGGCATAACTCTTTCTTTCCAACAAAATCGACAACATCAGTCTTATCGAAGAATAAAATTGCACAGACCACGCTTGAAGACATAATCATTAAAACGATTGTTAAAAAGAGTTATTTTAGACATAATGGATGAACAATAACTTATACGAATCTATAATATATGTGTTTTGGGAGTCTTTGATACTGTGTTTCATGTGTAATTGTAGTTTATCTTCTTTGGCGTTCTTATTTAGAATTAAGAACATCGGGGGGAAAAATGCTGTAAACACCAAGGCTATTCAAACATTCAATATAAAGAAAAAAAGGAGAAAAAGAAACAAAATGACGTATTCAATATAGCATTTTTCTTAAATGCTGTGGCAATCTGTCACGGTTCAGAGATAGCCAGAGCGGGTAGCTTGTCACTAAAAAAACTATTTTACATTTTTTCACATTCAAATTTATTAAAATGTAATTTAATTGCAATTTATATAATAAAGTCTTTATTTCATCAATGATAGGACGTAGAAATGTTTATAAGAATAGGCATAGGTCTGTTCTCCGTCGTCTAAAGTGTTGTTTCCCGACTTTAGTGTTGTACATACGTTTGTTATTCTTTATTTTTTTTAAAGAATTATTTAATTAAATATGGAATCTTTAAAAGCCTTAACAACATTAGGGATTGATATGGGCTATGAAGGGCAGCAGTTACGTGATTTTGTCAAAGATCAGCAAGATAGACAACGTGAAGAGAGAAAGGAGAAGCGTGAGATATTACAAAATGAAAAGGAGTTGGAACGTAAACGACACGAACATGAGCTAAAGATGGCACAGATTAAGCTTGAGGCTGAGAAGGCTGCTAAAGAGATGGAAATTAAGGTAAGAATATCAGAAAAGCAAGTAGAAGAAGAGCAATTAAAATTACAATTATTACAAATGGAACATTCACAAAAGTTAGAGTTGTTAGATAAGCAACAAGAAGTAAGTGAGAGTATGTTTCATAGCCCCAATGTTGTTACTAGTTCGCCGAAAGTTCCAAAAATGTCCCCCTTTTGATGAGAATTATGATGAAATGGACTCGTATTTAAAGAGATTTGAGCGTTATGCAAAGGCTGTCCATTGGAGCGAAGACACATGGGCTACAAATCTAAGTGCTCTTTTGAAGGGTCGAGCCCTTGATGTATATGCAAGAATGCCAGTTGAAAATGCTCTTGATTACAATGTGTTGAAAAAGGCATTGTTGAAGAGGTTTGAACTTACTGAGGAGGGTTTCAAGAAAAGGTTCCGTTCGTGTAGGCCTGAAAATGGTGAAAATTATTCGCAGTTTGTTGTCAGATTAGAAAGTTATTTGAAACGTTGGATCGAAATGGCTGATATAAACAAATCTTTTGACGGTCTTCTTGATTTGATGGTAAGAGACCAGTTTTTGCATATCTGCAATAAAGAATTAACTTTGTTCCTCTTAGAGAGAATACCAAAATCTTCTTCTCAGATGGCAAAATTCGCTGATCAGTATTGCGAAGCTCGGTTATTGCCAGCATCTTCATTTATATTTCGCCGTAACGACCAGGTTAAGCATAATAAATCACAAGAACGGGGTAGAACTGTAGAAAGAGGTTGTGAGTCTCGGGTTGAAGGTCAAAATAAAGATAGACCTGTCCCTTTGAATATGAAAAGGTGTTATCGTTGTGGCAAAACAGGACATATTGCCTCTGAGTGCCGTGGTAGTTTTTCTCAGAAAAAAAGCAGTTGCTTCTGTACAAATGTCTGAAAGAGAAAGAAGTCAGTCACCTCATAGGGTACATTTTAACCAGAAAACAGATCAGCATAGTTCAAGGTCAAGGTCACCTGTTGTAAATCCAAAGGAGCCTAAGGTTTGTGGTGCTTTCATGTCGTTTACTGATAGTGTGTCATATAGTTCACCAGAACCAAGTAATATTCTAAGTTCTGCTTGTGACATATCTACATCTTGTTCTCCGATGCCTATATCAAAGGGTAGTATAGGTAATGAAATAGTAACTGTTCTCAGGGACACAGGTTGTATTGGTGTAGTGGTTAGAAAGAACTTGGTACCAAAGAAGCAGTTCACAGACAGAAAGCAGGTTTGTGTGTTAGCTGATGGTACGAAAATAGAGATACCTATTGCTTGTATACATATAGATACACCTTTCTTTTCTGGAGAAGTAGAAGCTTGGTGTATGGACAGTCCCATATATGATCTTATTTTAGGGAATATTCCAGGTGTTCGTAGTCCTGATTCTCCTGACCTAGCTTGGAAGCTACAGGTAAGTGCAGTACAAACAAGGCAGCAAGCTCATGAAAGTCGTCAGAAGAGTTATCAGAAGATGTTAGTCCCTGATGTGGTGATAGATAAGGTAAGTCCGGAAGACATTGAAAGGGAACAACAAGCTGATTCTTCCCTAACGAAGGTAAGACGTCTGATTGCAGATGGAAAACAAGGAGAGAATAAATATTATTTTATGAAGGGAAATCTAATTTTTAGAAAGTTTCAGGCTGCACGTAGAAAATGGTAAGGTATTTCAACAGCTGGTTGTACCTGAGAAGTTTCGTAACACTGTAATGCGGTTGGCGCACGAATCAGTGTTGTCAGGACACCAAGCGACAAATAGAACATCAAGAAAGGTTCTTTCGCAATTTTATTGGCCAGGAGTGTTATCAGACGTAAAGAGATTCTGCCAATCCTGTGACATATGTCAGCGTACTACACCAAAAGGTAAGGTAGTTAGAGCTCTTCTGGGAGAGATGCCCTTAATAGACATACCTTTCAAACGGGTGGCAATAGATTTAATAGGTCCTTTAGAGCCAAGGTCAGATAAGGGAAATAGGTATATCCTTACTTTGATAGATTATGCTACTAGATATGCGGAAGCCGTTGCTCTTCCGTCTATTGATACTGAACGGGTTTCAGAAGCTTTACTAGATATATTTTGTAGAATAGGGGTGCCAGAGGAAATTCTGTCTGACTTGGGAACACAGTTTACATCAGACCTGATGAAAGAGGTAAGTAGACTCTTATCATTTAGTCAATTGACGACAACACCGTACCATCCGATTTGCAATGGACTGTCCGAGAAAATGAATGGAAATGGAATGGAATGGAAATATCAAGATGATGTTGAAAAGGTTGTGTGTGGAACGACCGAAAGATTGGGATAAATATCTTAATCCTTTGTTATTTGCATATAGAGATTCGCCTCAGGAGAGCTTAGGTTTTACGCCATTTGAACTTATTTACGGCAGATCGATCCGCGGTCCTATGACTATTCTTAAAGAATTATGGACAAAGAATATGTCAGATACAGAGGTCAAGACGACATATCAGTATGTATTAGACCTCCAGCACAGATTGGAAGAGACATGTAAATTGGCACAGAAAAATCTCTCTGTCGCATCTCGTAGGTATAGGCGAGTATACAACAGAAAGTCTAAGTTGAAGAAACTGAAGGTTGGTGACAAAGTACCCGTATTGCTTCCTACCAAAAATAACAAGTTGCTGATGCAGTAGAAAGGTCCGTACACTGTCAAGGAAAAGGTAGGTACACTTGATAATAGACTACAGATGCATGACAAGATAAAAACATTTTATGCGAATATGTTAAAAAATATTATGAGCGTCAAGCAGTGAGATCCGTAGATGTAGGCGTAGTTGGTGTTGCAGTTGTAGAATCAGAAGATGATTCAGATTTTGAAAGACATATGCTTGTAGATACTCCATCCTTAGTGCCTGCAGAAACTTTCAGGGAATGTAAAATTTCCCAAGACCTTGAACCAGAACAGGTTAAGCAGTTGTCAAGTTTGCTTGAACAATTTTCTGATGTCCTTTCAGATAAACCTGGTTTAACAAACTTAGCGAAACATGACATCAAGTTAATAACTGATGAACCTATAAGAGCGAAACCATACCCTATGCCTTTTGCTCTGCGCGAAACTATTGTGGAAGAGGTTAAAAAGATGATTGATCTTGACGTTATAGAGCCTTCAGACAGTGACTACTGTAGTAACATAGTTATTGTGAAGAAGCCTGATGGCTCTAACAGGTTTTGTATTGACTTTAGACATTTGAATCGCATTACAGTTTTTGGCTGTGAACCTATCCCAAACGCAGAAGAGATTTTTGTTAAGTTATCAAAATCGAAATTCATTTCAAGGCTCGATTTGACCAAGGGTTACTGGCAATTGCCTCTCACAGTGTCGGCAAAACCTTATACAGCTTTCCGCACTCCAATCGGACTATTTCAGTAAAAAACTATGCCGTTTTGACTAGTTTGTGCTAGTGCAAGTTTCAGTAGGCTTATGCGTAAACTACTTGATAGAATGTCCGAGGTAGACAACTTTATCGACGACATATTTTTATATACGGATACCTTCTTGCGTCATTTACAGGTTCTAGCTG
Organism: Cyclina sinensis; assembly: GCA_012932295.1. Taxonomy (NCBI): domain Eukaryota; kingdom Metazoa; phylum Mollusca; class Bivalvia; order Venerida; family Veneridae; genus Cyclina; species Cyclina sinensis. Next base: position 19,471,419 of record JAAONU010000017.1, on the reverse strand, counting down.
ACTTGTTCTTGAGATTAAGACAGGCTCATTTGACAGTAAAACCAAGTAAGTGTTTCTTTGCTTTTCAAAGTACGGAGTGTCTTGGTTATATTGTGGGAAAGGGCAATTTAGAGCTTGTACCAGACAAAGTAAAATTACAGACGCTGAAAGGCCATTAACTAAAAGGCAGGTACGATCTTTCTTAGGTCTTGTGGGGTTTTACATGAAATTTGTTCCCAATTTTGCAACTATTGCAGCCCCTCTTTCAGATCTTACTAAAAAAGGTCACCCAAATAAAGTTGTTTGGGGAGAGCCACAAGAAAAGGCCTTTGAAACTCTAAAGAAAGCATTATGTTCATTCCCAATCTTAAAATTACCTGATCTTGATGCGTTTATTTTACAGACGGTTAGCAGTGAAGTTGGAGTTGGAGCAATCCTTCTGCAAGAAGAAAATGATATCAAGAAACCGGTGGCATATGCTAGTAGAAAGTTAGAGAATGCAGAACTTAATTATGCTACCATAGAAAAGGAATGTTTAGCTCTTGTATGGGGCGTGCTTAAGTTTCAAAGGTATCTGTATGGCAAAGAATTTATTCTTGAAACTGATCATCGCCCGCTGATCTATTTAAGGAGTAGTAAAGTAGCAAATGCACGCCTTATGCGTTGGGCTTTGTTGTTACAGCCCTACAAATTTCGTATTGAAGCCATACGGGGTCGAGATAATGTGGGTGCTGACTGTTTGTCTAGGCTTTAAACTTATCAGTACTGATTTTGGGTGTTCAACAGTGTAAACACTGCTTAACAGGGGGGATGTGTCACAAAATCAGATTTTGTTTTTATTTCCAAATGGTTTTTAAATCCTTATCTGGGTATACACCTTTATTCACCTGTTCACACCTGAGTGAATTTTACTGACCAGTCGTTATGTTTTCTTAAGATTATCAGTTGGTTTGTTTAGTCAGAGGTTTACACATGTTTTGTCAATTTTGCTGTGTGAGGCAGAAAATCTTGAACATTTTATGAAGGCTAGCAGACTTATCATAAACAATTAAAATATGAACTCACAGCATTATTATATATAAGTGACTGAATATCCAGATATTGGGGTAAGTTTTCTACTTTATTTCATAATTTCTTTTTAATTCTCGGTTTTATACAATGTCTTTGTGCATAGAAATTATTCTGGTTCTTTTGAGATGAACTGTAGTTTCTATTTATCTAATTTGCACAAGTTTCTACTTTACTCATTTTTAATTAGTTTGGTTAAATGCTTGCATTTGTAAATACTGTATAGATTGATGCTACGTAGTTTTAATCATTAATATGGTTTTTCATGAATAAGAATGCTAGGTGTTTTTAAATAGGTCATAGCTTTTGCTGAAGTGTGTATGTGTGTGACTGCTCTTGCGGTAACAGTCGGAGCATATGACGTTGTTCGCAGCAGACGATACGTCGGTCGTTCACAGACGTGGAAGTTTTCTAAGTATCTGACGATTATTAGACTTTCTTTTCTGTTGACCTTGGTGAAAGGTCGGAGAGGATAATCGAAGTCGCAAGTTATTTGACCTCCATGGTCGGAGATTTAGCATTTCATTTATGGACCAAACACGTGGTCGGAGTATCAAAGTACTGTAAGCCTGTGTCAGCATGAATCGTCACTAGAAGACGGAGAACAGTCCAGCAACACCTATGCCTATTCTAATAAACATTTCTACGTCCTATCATTGATGAAATAAAGACTTTATTATATAAATTGCAATTAAATTACATTTTAATAAATTTGAATGTGAAAAATTGTAAAATAGTTTTTTTAGTGACAAGCTACTCGCTCTGGCTATCTCTGAACCGTGACACAATCCTTACGTGTTGGTGGCCACCACTCGTCAAGATCCACTTCCGGTTTTGTTACAACCATTGAAGTCAACGGAGTCACGAAGCCGTACTAAATAATCATATAAAAGTACACTTAAAACCGGAGAACATTGATATGTTTTGTCAATTGTTGTTCCAAGTGTACCAAGTATTTATGAAGACGAAACGGATGTATGACACAGTTCTTACAACGTAAGTAAAGCTCTTGACATTCCTTAAGAGCAAAAGAAGTCTAGCTTTAAAATTGCTAGGTTTTCAAGCAGTTGATTATCAAAGGAAACATCTTCTTAATCATATTATTAAGCAAAAATGCAAACTTTGTCAGAAGAAAAATGAAGTACAAATGTTAACAAGGCAAAAGCGTGTAGATACATATGGCATCTAAGGGTTAACTCACTTAAGCATTTCACTTCTAATTCTAAGGCACATGTATACTTCCGGTTTAGAAAAAATAAAACGACATGGACATTGTTTATCAGTCTTTCAATACTGTACAAATACTTCACAAATCTAACTCAACACCTTTTGACCGAGTATTAATTCCACAATATGAACATGTAATTTGCTAACATGTACATAGAGAATTATTAAACGAAAGCTCGATCATATAAACGATTTCAAACTGACTATCCTCTACTGACTGAAGGTTTGTCTGAAGTTTATTTTCGCGAGGTAGTAGAACGAACAGCACTGAGATATTATACAATCAATTTGTCAGTTCATCAAAATTTTAATTCAAATTAAGTGGCCACTTCTGTGACTGATAAACCGAGAGTAATTTGAAGGGGATGCAAAATCTAATAATTATGTAAGTACAGCCGTGCTTAATCATTTTTTTATGATATACTGGCCATAGCCCTCAAAAACAGAAAAGTTTATAAATATGCCCATCTGTAAAACATTCTGTATGTTTGCTTTAATGGTAATCAATTACATAAAAAGTTTATATCAACAGTCTAATTTTATTTTACTTCTTTTGCAAATCGAAAGGACCATCTTAGTCGGAGATAGATTTAAATCTTCGGAGAAATTTGAAATAGTTAATCAATTACAAAGTCCCTGCAACAAATGCAATTTCATGAAATTATTTTAGTATTTACTGAACGTAATAGCTCTCTTTTTTATTAGTGTTTTTATTGCTATATTTTATTTTATTTTTTTTTTTTTATTTTTTGGCTTAATAAATATTTATTTCTCTTCACACATATGAATTTCAGAATCTATTTCCATACATTTATTATTCAGATCATAGTAATGAAAATGTGTCATATCAATTTTAGCACTTTAAACAGAAAAAAAAATATATTTGAGTAACAGTTTAAAGAGAGGAGTTGTAACTTAAATATATTTCGTTCCCTGCTCAATATTTTCGTGAGAAATTGATAAGCATTTAAAAAGAATGCATCCATTCGTTGTTTTTTTTATGTCGACAAAGTTTGCAAATTATTGTGCCATTGAAAAGAAATCAAAATCAGTTTTGTTAATAATTTAGCTTGCGTGTAACCTCGACATAAACATAATTTTCATACGATTTCGATTTACCTGCAGAGATAACTCTTTCGCCCTATTTTTCATGACGTCAATTACAGTCTGATTGACCTCCCCTGCCGCTGTGTTCAGCAGCTGTTTTATTGTAAGGTAGGCCCATGTTTTCTCCGTTATCTTCTGGAAGTCAGTGATTCCCATTAAACTATCTACGTCTGATACGTCTATGAAGTTCGATCTTTTGTCCACTGAAAGAGATAAAGTACTTACATCTTATGTTAAAAGATTAACAGTCATTTTTTTTAATATTGATTTAATTGCAGTAAAAAATCTTTCACGTATAGGTAGGTAGGTGTTTTTTGTACCCTCGGTTTAAAAACTATCGGATCACGCTTAACTGCTTTTAATAATTGTGTGTATATAGTTAATGATAATGGTATGTTTGTTACATGCCAAACGACAGATTAAAATTTTATGTCATCGTAAATATCGTAAATTCATTTTTTATCAGCAAAAGCATATTATATTCATTACAAAAAATTAAGTTTTACAATTGACCTATTATTCTCACAGATACTAGTAGTTTCTGATGTTCTGCCTAGCAAACCTGTTTTTGCATGTATTCACTAAAGTTTAATAGTTTACCAGTAAGGACCAAAGACCCATCTACACTGTTGCCTAATATTTCAAGGTCAACTGTTGGGGCTCCAGGATCTGATAGTTTACCAGCAACGATCATCTCAGAACCTTTGAAATAGTTCTTGAACTCGGATTTGGTTAAACTCTCGGCGTCAACTGCATCGTCCAAGTATTTCACAGAAACATTATTGAGCAGCGTCACCGCCAGTTCATCGTAAAATCCACTTATCTTTTGTAAACAAAATAACAAAAACATATTAGATGTTGGGTAGTTTATATTTCAGATTAAGACAAAATCATAAGTAAGTAAACACGCGTGCTTTCTTTACGTAATATAAAGTTTTGATGACATGGACAAATATTACTGATATAATTAATATTACCAATAAAGTCACCTATATTAATGAAAATGATTTATATATTACCTTAATATAGTTTTTTTAAAACACGTATCTGGAGAAATTTTACTCTTTTAGCATAAATGGAACTGTTTTCTTATTTCAAATGTATTACAAGACGTTTTGTTTCGAAATGATATAAATCAAACACGTAAAAGATATCCTTGAAGAACCCATAAAAGACAAAAAAACAACAACAACAAAAAAACAAACCAAAAACAAAGATTGATAAAGATTTGCATCTTTTTTATTTGTTTGATCTGTTTTCTATAGCAGGATAAATCCCCGCTTGGATCATCAAGCTGATTTCCGCACCGATCATGATAAAATCAGACGTTGATCACATGCATTTACCATACGTGTGTTAGAAGTCGTTCTTGCCACTTTCAAATAATGAAGTTAAAATAGTACAGGCTTGTTAAATGCTTTAAATTTAAAATTTACAAGAGGGTCCATGGGACCCTGGGTCGCTCACCTGCCAACAACTGCTCAATGGTTGCAAGAGTCAGTGAATGCAAGTACAATTGCCAATTGACTCAAAGGGTGCAGGCAATTATGACCATGGGGTCATCTTTGGTAGAATTTCACTAGATGTCGTGCGTCATCAGGATTGTTAAAGCACCACGTGGACTATAATGGACTGAGCCTCATAAAAATATATCAGGCACGTATACACATGATACCTAACATGTTTAAAGTTTCAAAGCAGTATCTTGAAAAATGTAGACGTTTGTGCCGCAATATTTTTTTTAAAAATCCTGCCGTTATACAAAAAACTAGGTTGCTGTGAACTGAATGTTGGAACACCGTTCCAAACAGGGATTATGTACATGACACATGTTCACTCTATTGCCAATTCTGCTAATTATTTTAAAATCCAACCATAGATGCAAAAAATATATGGGCAAGACACAAACTATCAGCAGTAAGGCCTATATAGCAGAACTTACTAAGTTCAGAGGGTTGCTGTGACATGGATCTTGGAGGGAGGAACATGGGTTTCGAGTGTAACACATACTTATTTTAATTTTTGGTTGTAAGGGTTGCAGAGACTTTCAGTCTTTAAGTAATGTTATTTATAATACTATAACTTTTATTAAAATACAATGTACACAATTATAAAGAAAAAGATTCAAAACGGAAAAAATGTGTAAATGCAATCTTTAATAAAATAGAACAATATTAGCCCTTCAAAATTATTTTTCCCTGACTTTTCACTAACTTTTCTGGAATTTTATTTTTCACTGACCAATTTTCAAAATTCCCTGACAATTCCCTGACCTTGAAAAAAAAATCAAATTTCCCTGACTTTTCAAGTCCCCTGGCAACCCTGCAAGATCTTATATTAACTCAAGTATTGTACAAGTCTGATTAAATTCAAATCAAAAATGAAGCTGCTATTGTGCAGACAAGGTTTAATAGTTAATTTTGGCACTTTAAGGGGCCATAACTCTGGAAGCAATAATGCAATATGGCAATTTGAAGAAAGAAACCAAGATCTTATGGTAATGAAAGTGAAGATCAGACCAAAATTAAGACCACTAGAGTGCAGAAAAGCTTTTATCATAACTTGACCTAGTGACCTAAATTTCAAAGTCACATGACCCAGTTTCAAACTTGACCTAGGTATCATCGAGATAAACATTCTGACAAAGCTTGAAGAAGATCGCAGCAAAATTAAGACTACTACAGTGCGGACAAGCTTTTTATATAATTTGACCTAGTGACCTTGTTTTCAAGGTCACATGACCCAGTTACAAACTTGACCTAGATATCATTAAGATAAACAATCTGACCAAGTTTGAAGAAAATCGGACCAAAATTAAGACTGCTAGAGTGCGGACAAGCTTTTTCTAAAATTTGACCTAGTTTTAAAGGTCACATGACCCAGTTATAAACTTGACCTAGATATCATTAAAAATAAACATTCTGACCAAGTTTAAAGAAGATCGCACTAAAATTAAGACCGCTAGAGCGCGGACAACAATTGTGAACGGACGACGACGGACGGACGGACGGACGACGGACGAAAGGCGATCACAAAAGCTCACCTTGTCACTATGTTACAGGTGAGCTAAAAATGAGACAAAATTACTTAAAGATACCAAGAACCAACCCTTTCCTGGAAAAAAAGGAGTGTATCTATAAATCTGCAGGATAAGTCTCCGTTTGGATCATCAAAGAATCATGACAAAAATCGACGTTACTTATTTGCAGTTATCAGTTGCGAGAGATCTTTGTTTTTGTATTAGCATGTTTACTTATTTCAATTCAATAAAAAAATGGGAATACTTGAAGTCATAAAGTGGCAAGCTGATCCAAGAAAAAGCACCAAAACCCTTTTAGTTGTTTTTAGATAATAAATCTATAGGGAGAAAAAAGTTTTTTTCGCGTATTGATATCTATCTCAGGTTAAAGCAGTGTACCTGTAAATCTGCATCCGAATCTTCATATATCTTCTTTGCTACACCATCATTTTGAATAGCCATTTTTTTAACCAGGTCCCAGCTTGCGTCCTTTCCAAAGGCCAAGCTAAATACTGGTATACCTCCTTGAAATATCAGTGAAGAGAAGAAGGTTTATAATGAAAGTGGTACATAGAAATTATCTTTATATCTGAATTTTTTAATAATATTAGCGCGTTTATAAAACTGCATTGCTCTGCAAATATTTGAACGAAAATATTTTAAATATGTTTTACAAATTGCTTTTCAGAACGAGTTGAATCTTGAACAAATTTTAAACGCAGTCAGTCCTTGATTTAATTAGCCACTTACCCTCATTTGCTTTCTGTATATTTTGCAATATTTTGAGTTCATCCTGCACCCCGGTTGATGGGAGTCCGTCTGTTAGAAACACGATAACAGGCGACCTTTCATCTTCCTGTTTGGATTGTTTTAATGTGTCTATACCTTCCAAGATGGCGGAGTTAATGTCGGTCCCTGGTTTAGGAGTAAAAGTTGATTACAATTATGTTACAAAATATCTTATAAAGTAAATTGATATGGGTGCATGTAGTCTTTACAAAAAACGAAATTGTGAAATGATTTTGAAATATTTTGTCTTTATATAAATACTCTTCGTTATAATTTATGAGATAAATATGTTTATCAAATATTATACTGTATAGTCATTAAACAGATTTTCATTATACAATACCCACATCCAGATGCATATGTAGACTTCATGTAGCTTTTAGCTTTGACAATTTCATCCCTGGTGACGTCAATAATGTCAGGCTGGTATGATGTGACTCCATCACTAAACGTGATAATGTTGAATCTATTACCTTCTTGAAGTTCGTCTAACATACTGTACATGGCATCCTTTTAAACAAAACACACTTTTTCTTATGCCTGTATACTATCATAAGACTGCGGTCGATGGCTCTTATGAGATAATTGTCAAAAATAACAAAAATAGCATAAGATACTTTTTTTGGTAATCTTCCCTTTATACACTCAGAAAAAGGTTAATCTCTTTCGGCAAGTTGGATATTTCTCAACAACTACCCATAGCAGTAGCATGATATTTTATATGCTTTTTACCAATACACAGGGCATGATCCTGGAAAGTCTTATAAGTGTGGCTACCGTTTTCCCCTTCACTTATCAATATCTACAGATAGCAATAGCATGACACTTTGCACATTCTGCGACCAATTCACAGCACCGTAGAATTTTAGAAATAAAACTATGGCTTCATCGTATTAATTTCAAATCTTAGAGTCGGTATTTAATTTTTCTATAATTTGACCCGATACATAGCATACATTTACAGTCATAAGAAAGCCCAATCTTACAGGCGCAGTTCAACGTCATTGGAAACATTTACGAAATGTGACACTGACGTTACAAATGTTCATGGTTCATCTGTATTCTAATGAAAAGGCTTACATGAAGGTAATAGGATACACTGTAAAAAATGAAGAAAAATGTTATTATTAAGTTTTGGGAATCACAAATTTACTATATCTTAATGCTGTGCTACGATGTAAAATTGTCATGAGAAAGTAAATTTACGGATGTGCACGTGTGTTTGCAAAAGCATGTTTTTATTTCATGATTAAATATTCGAATAATTTCGAGATAATGATTAGTTATGCCAAGAAAAAGAGCAATCAATGAGAAAACCTTCAGTTGTTCTATTTTTCTTCCACTCATCGAACCACTGACGTCTAAAATAAACAGCACGTCTTTGGGAATGGCCTTTTTAACATCTGGTGCAAGGAAATGTACAAAGTATCCATTGACAACCTGAAATTGAAAATGACTAAACAATTATCTGCATTGAATGGAACATAACATAAATTGGATAAGTATGTAAATAGCTGAATTAAAAATATTATCTATGTATTTATTTTGGGTTTTCGTATGTCATCGCAAGGTATTTATTTCACTGGCTGAGGAAGAAAAGCGATTTTGCGTTACTCATTGATATCTCTTAGCAAATGAATGTGAATACCTTTACCTCATATAATATCATAACAGCAAAGTCATGTTTATTGTTGAATGAAATAAAGAAAGAAAAAGTACAATACAAACTGTTTATAGTGTAGAAGAAAAGCTTCGTACAGATTCAAAGATTACGGTGGCTAAAATAACAATTTATCATTGATTTTTTGTTATATAGTATTTTGGTCTAAGAAAGTGATAAAGGTCCTTTGTATATGTTTCAAGTGGATATCAAGACCTCCATACAGCAGTTACTTCCCTTACTTTACAGTTATCGCTGCCACTACGCAAGTGAATAAACAAGATAATAGCCGTTGCATATTTATCTTATTTTTTCATTTTAACATCAATAAAGCTTTATAAGAATTCTAAAAAATCAAAGAAAGGGATTAGAATACATCTCTAAAAATAGTTTATAAAAGTACTTAAGAAATGAGGCAAACTTAATTTATACGACAGGGGAAGTAATTTTGTGTGGAGGTTTGGTCGATATCCATGATTACATACCAATAAATCGCCTCCGTCTAATGATCTTTCTATGTCATATTGCACCACAAATTTTCCTGACAGTCCATCTGAGCCCTGGTCGGATTTAACTAAAGCATAGTTAATGATCGCACTCCTCTTAGAGGGTCTAGTTATGACTGCAAATTCGTTATCTAAAAAAGAGCTGGTGAAAATAATAAATGTTGCAGGCAGTGTTCATTATCATAAAATCTGCATAAAAAGGTCAATGTTCGCCTTACATGAAATCTGTATGACAGGTTTTGATTATGCCTTAATCATACGTTAATGACACCAAAACAAATCTTCAAGAGGAAACAAAGATCGCAATTCAATTTATAACTACTTAAATGTGCATTTGACTGGCAATCTGGAATCAGATCTATCATTTTTACAGCGTTGCTTCTTTGCTACACGCATTTTGGTTGATGTTTATTTCATCAGCCGTTATTTCATCACTGTCTGTATTGAAAAAGCTAAAATGATATCTAGGAAGCATAAGTTATTGTTGCATTGAAGAGAAATCATTCGTACCCATTAAGTCTTCTTCAGCTGTCAGTAACGCGTTGAGTTCTTTGACTGGTGGGACCAACAGTTTGGTAATATCACGTGACTCTTGGATGGCAACGGTTATCTGAAATAAAACACACGACTATTATGTGGTATCATGGATTTAAAAAATGCTACAGTAACTTGAATATTTTTCTATAGGGTATCCTAGCAATTTAAAAAACTATCCCGGGGCGTGGAAAAAACTATGGTTACTTGCCTTAATATCATCATTCGGGCATGGAAAAAAACTACCGTCACTTGCTGAATATCTGAAACAAGGTTACATTACAATAACCGTATAGTTACCTGCCTGAATATCATTTGATTTTATGGATTAACCAGAATCCTCTAGGTTTTCTTCTGAATATTTTCTATAGGGTATCATTGCGTTACAATAACCGTATGGTTACCTGCCTGATATCATCTGGTATTATGGGTTGACCAGAATCCTCTTGGGTTTTTTCTGAATATTTTCTATAGGGTATAATGGAGTTACAATAACCGTATAGTTACCTGTCTGAATATCATCTGGTATTATGGGTTAACCAGAATCCTCTAGGTTTTTTTTCTGAATATTTTCTATAGGGTATCATGGCGTTACAATAACCGTATAGTTACCTGCCTGAATATCATCTGGTATTATGGATTAACCAGAATCCTCTAGGTTTTCTACTGAATATTTTCTATAGGGTTATCATTGCGTTACAATAACCGTATGGTTACTTGCCTGAATATCATCTACGGGATATCCTGGTGTAACAAAAATTCTGTGCTCATAAGATCCTTTCACCCTCTTCAATACTTCTTGATAGGTCAATTTAAATGTGCTTTTACTAAAAGCTGCAACAGAAACTTCGACTTTGAATTTTCTGGTTTCCGTTGGTCTGAAAAAAAATATGTATATAAACTGAGAAGCGATAAATATATGTGTACATACTCATGCACAGCAGTTCACGTCTTCTCTAACGTGGGAACATTAAACTACACTGCTGATATGCAGAGACTGCCTGAACAAATTCATATATAAAGCAAAAAAAATATATATTTGATAATATCAAAACATTACTTTCAAAAACAGCTCACATCCAGTGCTTAGATTTAATATAACAGACAGGCAATTGGTTCAAAGAATGTCAGCTAATAAAATTTGACGAAGCTTGAATTCATGGTTAGATTTTTTTTCTTTTACAAAGGTTTCGTGTGAGAAAGAAAAGAAAGTAGAACATGTTTAATATTTACTTTTGACTAACAAGTCCAGTTGTATTTCCCCTTTTCTTTGCTTTCTCGTATTCTTTCTTTGCCTCATCTTTGTCCTTCACTATGCCTGGATAAATCTCTCCGTCTATCTCACTGGAATGGATTAATGAATGGATTAATGTAATACACCAGAAACAAATGAAACAAAGCCGCATATTAGATTTTTAAACTGATTACACTTTGTCGCTTTCTTTATTGTCAAAAGACTATATATATTCCTTTTTCATAATATAAGAATTTTTGTATTTGTATAAGTATAAAACTAGATACTTTAATAGTTTGCGTTTCACAAGTCCATCCATTGTGGACCAACAAACAGTACGTTGGACTTCTAGGCTCCATGGTGGCTATTAAATTTATGTTGCAAATGTTGACTGAAGAGTTATGTATTCACAAGGGCAGTACATCCAATCTATTTCATATTGCCCTTTATTTAAAAATGTTCTCCCAAAAACATGAAAATACCTTTTACAAGACTTATGAAAGACTGAAAGGGAGTGCAACACTGAACTAAATAACTAGTGTTATAAAGCTAGTAAAAGTTAACACAAGTATATACAGTGTAAAGTTTGAGATGAAGGCTTCCTCTGGTAAGATGAACTCGAAAACCGTCTCCTGAGAGTAATTGGCGGGGTTAGCAACTCGACTAGTCACCAGGGTGGTTGCGAATCGGAACTGGATATCAGATCTGATGTGCAGAGAGTAGATCCTTGGTGGCTGAAAGTAAAATACGACAATACGGTGTAAAAGAAAACTAACTTTTTACTGTGAAGTATTACCTTAATAACACCAACATGGAAAGTTAGAGATAGCATGAGGTACACTTTTAACAGCAATGAATGTTTATCATTCAAATGTTTAATACAAATGCTTTATTTTCACAGTTAACATATAACGATACTGAAGTTTTCAATGAACTTCTACACATTCTATACATTTCTTTCAAAGGCCTTTCATACTTACTGCAATACTCTACAAATGTTATATTTTGCAACCCCTGCCCGCAAAATTAATCAAGTGACCTACTTGTTGAATTACATTGTATTAAATGTGTATCCTAAGCAGATTGCATTTGAAACTACTTACAGACCTAGAGCTCCATTATGACGGAAATATTTTGTGAACGTTTGTTTATGTGATAAGTGGTCGTACTTTTCTCTACTTCTTAATCTATTCATATGGTTAGATAATTGTTATTCAAGGGTCAACTTGAACAAAGTCTAAGTTATGTGCATATGTAGTGTCTATCTATGGGAAAACCTGTGCCTCAGTTAGTCACGGCCCATAAGTAATTTGTTCCTTATTTTCTTTGAGGGTTCCGTTCATACAGCAAGAAAGGAAATTTATATTTGAAAACAAAGAAAAACAAAAACAAAAATATCTGCAGTTGGAAGCTACGTTGGAATGATCTTAGTACCTGTTTTTCTTGATTAATTCAAATTTTACAGACGAAGTTTATGTTCACTTCCGAGAAAAACAATCTCCTGTTTACAAGATACAGCTCATTTATCAAAAGTTGTGTATTTTCTCACGATGCAGAATTTGTTTACTCGATTCATTTAACAGGAATGTTGCGAGATTATTCTTTTTAGTTCGTTTCATAATACACTGTCGTATACGTGCGCCGGCACGGATTTTCCGTGATCCGGCACACACACACTAAGATGGCGGATGAAAACAGTAAAAGAAGGTAATTTTCGAAGAAAATACGAAACAAAATGATCTTGATCTGCACTATATAAACTAGATCTGTTTTAGGCCGAAGGCCTATAAGATTAGCCAAATGACTATAATAATGATTTTCAATCAAATTACTAATTCAGCGACTATTAGTGACAATTTTGAAACAATAGGTATGGGTTTTCAATGCTTAAAATAAAAAAGATGCTTTAATCTCAAACAGACGTCAGACTATACTTCTCGTTGTAATCATAAGAATTCAAACTGAAAAAAAAATCGTCTGCAATTCTTACCACTGAATTCATTCTTTTCGTACTTCTAAACGTTAGCAATTTCATACAGTTCAAATTTATTCTTTTAATCAGACAATCGTAATGACACAAACTATTAAACGGCTGGCGTTTATATTTCAATTCAGTATGACTTTCTCAACCATGTTCTGCTGAGCCAATTGTTTCATTTAAGACAATTTCAATGTTGTGGCCTGGAACCGATGATTATGATTGATATTGACTAGAGCTTTACGGATCAATATGATATAACTCTCTTAGGAAAAAATCAAAACTGATCTATTTAGTTGTTCAACATCACTACTCCGACTTAATTTTTTATCCCGTAATTTTGAGTTTGCTCACAAAATATGCAGGTACCGGTAAACATTTTTTTTTCTATCACGTCCTCAGTTCACGATAATAAGAGTAAGTTGCAGATAATTACATCAAGTCCAAGATCATTACAGTCAGTACAAGATAATTACAATAAGTCCAAGAGGATTACAGTAAGTCCAAGATAATTACAGTAAGTTACAGATAATTGTAGTCAGTCTAAGATAATTACAGTAAGTCCAAGATAATTACACTAAGTCTAAGATCATTGTAGAAAGTCTAAGATAATTACAATAAGTCTACGATAATTATAGTAAGTCCAAGATAACTGTAGTAAGTCCAAGATAATTACAGTAAGTCTAATATCATTGTAGTAAGTCTAAGATAATTACAATAAGTCTAAGATAATTATAGTAAATCCAAGATAATTGAAGTAAGTCCAAAGTAATTGTAGCAAGTCCAAAGTATTTGTAGTAAGTCTAAGATAATTACAGTAAGTCCAAAATAATTGCAGTAAAATTGCAATATTAAGAGAAGTACGGGACAAGGAGACGAACGTTACTACCTTAAATGCTGTCCAGTGTTTAACACTGACAATACTTAATTGATTCAAGGACATTATTTAATATGTTAAAGCCTATTAACCTGATAACGTCTGATAACTATATAAACTATTGAGATTTTTATTATATTTTGCAGGAAAAGAATGAAGTTCTTTACAAATTTGTGATACATTTTTTATTTATCGTTTTAAACTCTTGAAATAATTTCGAATGTGGTAGTCTTCGTTTTAAGTTATTCATGAATACATCTTGCATCTCGCTAGAAGGTGAAAAAGAACTCGTTCAATTCTGTTGGTATATACTCAAGCAATGTCTGTGTTCACAAACTACAAACTTCATGATACCTAGATAATATAATATCGAATAAAACGATACCAGTGATTTTAATACTTATTTCCTTTGCTAAAAAACTGGTAAGGCCTTTAAAATGTCATTGCATCGTTATATTTGCAATCTCGTTCAGAGTATAGTCTACACATTTTACATATAAAAAAGGTATACATTAAAACGTCTGAAGAAAAGACAAAAACACACACACAAAAGAAAAAATACCTACAAAAAGTCACTTTCTTTTTATTTTTTATAGTAAAGTTAACCAATCCTGTTCAGTTCTCAATTACTGTTCCCTTCGTTCAGAAAATGAAAGTACAGTTTGGATGTATTATCACCAATTGACAGATAACTATTCTGATATTTTTCTCAACACTTTTTTTATTTGATCTTCTCATCGTCATAATGAATTCGCTTTATCTAGTGGTATCGTTTATTAGTTTATTTATCGTCATATGACCGACGCCTCTGGCAGAGTTATGTTAATTTAGATAACCCTGGTTCTTTTACATGTATAGTGTATAGCACAGATACTTTGGACTTCGGTTTTACGTCTCATCAGAAAGACAACTAGTAATGTTACTGAAGGAGAGGAGAATCGAACTTGCGACCCTTGAATTACCAGTCTACTGCGTCTTTTTAGATCTTATTATGAGCATCTTTTAAAACATAGATAACATAACTTAACGTCACTAACTTAACGTAACGTAATATAACGTAATGTAAGGTTACATTTTTTTGGCATTAAATAGTATCAACATATTCATAGCCGACATTCACAACAGAATACGTATGGAAAATATTTCGATTAACAGCGAAGTATAAAAAATCATTTCAAGTCAATATCTTGATAAAATCTATTCATTTCAAGTCAATATCTTGATACAATCTATTCATTTCAAATCAATATCTTAATAAAATCTAAATCAGATGTAAAAGGACTGAGAAGAAAAAGTGTTTTAGGGTTTTAAAACAACAATCTACAGGCAAAACAAAACTATTTGATAAAAT
Source organism: Cyclina sinensis (assembly GCA_012932295.1). Classification (NCBI taxonomy): domain Eukaryota; kingdom Metazoa; phylum Mollusca; class Bivalvia; order Venerida; family Veneridae; genus Cyclina; species Cyclina sinensis. The sequence goes on along the minus strand of JAAONU010000017.1, from coordinate 19,456,090 downwards.
TTGCATTTTTTTACTTAAACTAAGGGCCTATATAGTATTTTGCACTAATCACACATCTATGGATGCTCTGTAAATCTCATCTATTAAAAAAGTGTTGACATCCATTGCGGGTGTGAAAATGCAGTCGATCAATTAAGCGCAGGAATGTGAAAGAGACGGACTCATTTAGAACTAGTATAATTGGACTGTCAAGATTCAAAAACTCGCATGAAAAATATAGACAAAAAATTCGAAATATTTAGAACGGATCTTGGAAAATGCTCCGCATACACCAGGGTTTCGGTAACTCGAACCTCGAACTATTGCAGTTACTTTACATGTTCCTAGTTTGGTTATCATCTTCTCGGTTGTGCGAGAGGAGCTGACAGAAATAAGTGAAAACCCGGGTGTTGTACCGACCGACCAACACGGTGACTCTTACTCTCCTCTTTTATAATGTACGAAACAACTTTATCTTTGCAAGTGTGGTGGGGTAGTTATGTACCGGTCACATATTCAAACTCACGATCCTAAAGATACAAGTTCAAAAATCGAAAACCTATGCATTTCAAAATATACAAGACGCGCAGCTGTCCTCATCTTTCAACTGCGTAGTATGATATTCACTTCGAAAAACTGGCCTTAGACGATTGTTTCACGAAAGTACTTTTCCAGTGTCCTATCGGTTAAGTCTAAAGATGTCACTACTTAATATTAACACATTTACAAATATACAGCTTTCGAGAACTATATGCATGACATAATTACGTAATATAGTGCTCCGTAGGAACTCAGTCCGTGGTGAGCTCTATGTTTTCTTTAATCCGAGCAAGAAAGTAAAAAAAAAATCATTAAAGTCTTACTTACCGGGTATAACTGTCCTACCACAGCTAAAGCAGCCCATGATACAACCACTAATATCACATAAAACATTGATATATTCCGTGTGTACATCCTGCTGAACTGGCACACAGACAATACAAGTGAAGAATTGCATCCAAGCCAGAAATATCTAAACCTCTCAAGTTACAACGCGACCTATTTATTTGATAAATTAATTTGAAAAAAAAATAGAAGTCTTTATTTAAACAAGATTATAATCAAAATGAGGAGCGGTGAATTTACAGTTAAGAAAATCGGAAATGTTTCCCTTTACAACACAATTTATAGATTTTTAGCTCACTTGAGCACGAGGCGTCGTGCAGTGTGCGTCGTGCATCGCCAAAAAATTTGACTTGAACGACTTCTCCTCCTGTACCACTGAGTCAACTTCGACGAAACATGCCAGGAAAATTCCACGAAGCTCTACCAAAGTTGTTCAAAGAATTGAATTCCATCAAGAACTCTGGTTGCTACGGCAACAGAAAGGAAAAATGAATGAAAATGTTCTTGTCTTAAACCAAAAGGCCCCGAGTCTTAAGATTTTGTATGTATCATTGTCTAGTGGACATCTATCAAGTTTGTTCAAGTTAAACTCCTGGGGTCAAAAAATGGCCCTGCCCCGAGTGTCAATAGATTTTACATAGTCTTATATAGCTTAAATAGGGGAAACTTAAAAATCTTCTTGTCTGAAACCACAAAGCCTAGAACTTTATTTTTAATGGAGCATGAGCTAGAGGTCCTCTACCAAGTTTGTTCAAATTATCCCCATTGGGTCAAAATAGGCCCTTCCCCAGAGGTCACTTGCTTTTAATAGACTTATATAAGCAAAACCTTAAAAAAATCTTCTTGTCTGAAACCACAAAGCCAAGAGCTTAGGATTTTTACATGAAGCATCAGGTTAAGGTCCTCTGCCAAGGTTATTCAAATTATTCCTCTTGGGTCATTAATTGCCCGGCCCCGGGGTCACTTGACTTCACATAGGTTTATATAGGGAAGACTTAAAAATCTTCTTGCCTGAAATCACATAACCTAGAACTAAGACATTTTGCATAGAGCGTGAGCTAGAGGTCTTCTACCAAGTTAATTCAAAGTATGTGTATGAGGTCAAAACTGACTCCACCATGTGGGGGTCCTAATTGTGAGAAACCATAAATTTTAGACCTAAATCTTTTTTAATAGAGCATCATCTGGAGGTCCTCTACCTAGATTGTTAAAAAATGGCGCTTGGATAATTAATAGCCTGTCCCAAGCTGGGGGAGGATGTCACATGATTTTAAAAAGGCTTAAATAGGATTTAAAAAACTTCTTCTTGTCTAAAAACCTTAAGGCCAAGAGTTTGAAAATTTTGCATTGAGCATAAGCTAGCAGTCCTCTACCAGGTTTGTTAAAAATATACCTGGGACAAAACTGTCCCTGCCCTGGGGATCAATTGATTTTACATATGCTTATACATGTATAGGAAAAACCCTTAAAAATCTTCTGGTCTGAAACCACAAGGCCTAGATATTTTGCATTGAGTATTAGTTTGAGGTCAACAACAAAATTTGTTCAAATTATGTCCCTTTGGTCAAAATAAGCTCTACCCGGTGGGGGTGTCACTTGATTTAACATATACTTACATAGAGAAAACCTAAAGAAAATTCTTATCTGAAATCACAAAAGCCAAGAATTAGGATACGTTGTATCGAGCATCAGCTTGACTTCCTCAACCACATTTATTCAAATTATTTCCCTTGGTCAAATTTGGCCCTGCTCCGGGCGTGTCACTTGATTTAAAATAGAACTTAAATTTTGTGCATGGAACATCAATTGGAGGTCCTCTACCAAGACTGTTCAAATTAAGCCCCGATGGTCTTAAATGGCCTGGCTCCGAGGGTCACTTGATTTTAAATAGGCCTTTAAAGAGAAGGCTTCAAAAAAACCTACATGTCTGAAACCACAAGGCCTAGAACTTAGATATTTTGCAAAGAACATCAGCTAGAGGTCCTCTATCAAGTTTGTTCAAATTATACCCCTTGGATCAAAATTGGCCCTACCTCGGGGGTCAATTTATTTTACATATGGTTATATAGGGAAAACCTTATATAATCTTCTTGTCTGAAACCACAAGCATTGCACTCGGATACTTTGCATGGAGCATCAGCGACATAGCTGCATGAAGTCATTTGCTGTGATTTAACATAGGCTTATAAAGGGAAAATCTTATAAAATTTTCTTGTCTGAAACAGAAAGGCATAGAAATTAAATATTTTGCTTAGATCATTAGCTAGAGGTCCTCTACCAATTTGCCCTTTGAAGAAAATTGTCTTTTTATGGAGGTAACTTGAATTCATATAGATTTATATAGGGAGAACCTTAAAAGGCTTCTGATGTTTGCTCTACAGCAGACCCAAAGCCATAGTATTCAGGTGAGTGATCCAGGGCCATCATGGCCCTCTTGTTTTCTTAACAGGTTATTTAAATGCCTACTATAACAACCTATCCCTAACCTTAATGCATTTACATATCAGTCAAAGCTTATTTAGTTTTTGTTAGCAATTTTATTGCTTTTGTTGCTTTTCCTAAAGCCGCATTAGATCAATAGATTTCACTTGAACATTAGTTTTCCTCAAAATTAAAGACAAGTTAAAGCAGTAGAAACGTATGTTGTTTATACTTCTATACTGCTTGAAAGCGGGAGGAAAAATCAAAGAGGCATTCGAACCCTGACCCTAAATTGAGGAAAATGGTCTGGGATAAGCTACATAACTGTGCTGGCAGGAACAATATGAAGGTTTCTACCCCTTGACTTACGGGGTAAAATATATATATTATTAAATATATGAAAACTAGATGTTTTTGTTAAAAAACGCATGTCTACCCCAGCGCATCATTGAAACAGGGGCACAAAAGAGATGACAGAGGTCAGCTAGCAGGTGGAAGAGAATTGTGAACTTGAAAATAGGAATGAGTGTGTAGGAAAAAGCCCGTGGTATAACAAGGAGTACTAAGTTTTTGAAGCCTTTTGCGAAAACGTGCTCCAGTTTTTTAAGCGCGAAAAAATATTTTTGAGGTCACTAAAAAAAGTATGCACATTATTGACTGAAAGGAATTTCAAATTTTATTGTAAGTGACCTTGACTTTTGTCGTAGTGACCTCAATGGAGAAAATATAATAAAGTATCATATAAAGTTTGAAGGTTTCAGGTCAAAAGGTACTCTACTTATCAAATGGAAACAAAGTGCGACAGATGAACAACTGACACTGCAAAAACGAAGGGTTTAACAGTCTGGCTGAAATGGCACTCGAGGTATTGATCGGAGAATTTTTTTACATTTAATTGAATGTGACCTTGGTCTTTGACCTACAGACCCCCAAAACAATAGGCTTCTGTAACTCAAGGACAATCATCTTATGAAGTTTGAAGACGCTAGCTCAAATATAACTCTAATTATTGAGAATTAACCAATTTAACATATAAGGCCACTTTGACCTTGACCTTTGATCAGTTGACCCCAGAATCATGCTTCTTCTTCTCAACAAAAACAATCATACTATTAAGTTTGAAGACAATGAATTAAAGAGAACTCTAGTTATTGAGCGGAAACCATTTTCGTATTTAAGGTCACTGTGACCTTGACCTTCGATCAGCTGATCTCAAAAAACAATAAGCTTCTTTTACTTAACAGAACAATCATCCTATGAAGTTTGAAGACTCTGGGTCAAATAGAACACAAGTTATTGAGCGGAAACCATTTTCAAGTTGAAGATCACTGAGACCTTGACCTTTGATCGGCTGACCCCAAAATCCATAGACTTCTTTTACTCGTTAAGGACAATCATCCTTTTAAGTTTGAAGACTCTGGGTCAAATGAAACTCAAGTTATTGGGCGGAAACCATTTTCAAGTTAAAGATCACTGTGATCTTGACCTTTGACTGGCTGACCCCAAAATCAATAGGCTTCTTTCATTTATTAAGCACAATCGTTATATGAAGTTTTAAGAATCTTTGCTCACTGTGATCTTAACCTTTGATCTACATACCCCAAAAACAATAGGCTTCTGTAACTCGATAAGGGAAATCATCCTGTGAAGTTTGAAGACTCTAGGTCAAAAGGTACTCTAGTTATCGAACGGAAACAAAGTGTGACAGACGGACAGACGGACTGACGGACAGGGCAAAAACAATATGTCTCCCCCAGAGGATAACTCATTTATTCCAAAGTGTTTTTGTGACAAAGATTGGTCAATTACTAAGTTTTGATGTGTTATTTACAAATACAACTAGAATTTCTATATTTATAAACATGTGCTTCTTCTTGCATCGGCAGCTATGCTTTAATCAGTCGCTTTAAACGTTATTTGTGGTATTAATATAGATCTAAACATCTTAGATTCTACGCCATGATGATTTGAATGGCTACATTCATTGACCATTTTGGTCGCGTACATCTTTAACATTTTGCTACTTTTGGAATTTAAATGAGTGGTGGGGGACAAACAGTTTAGGGTTGATAAATTTCATATTGTTCGTCTTCTAATGTTGCCGCTAAATCAATATAGCAACAATTATCCCGCAAATCACATTTATTTTCGGAAGAGAAGGATTCGCAGCATCGACGTTGTTGTTCTGATAATCGGATGGATTCCTGTTTGGCTACAAAAGGAACTGTATGGACAGAAAGTTGTCGGGTCCGTTGCTTCGGACTAGAAAATGTCCTCACTATTATATAATGCAGATATAAAAAGAAATAGGAATTTTTCATTTTTTATGAGAGTTATTTGTCTACTAGGTACAGCAAAAAAACGTGAAGCAGCAGTAAATAAAGATTGAGTCCTATTTTGAATCAAAATTAAAAGACTGGTTTCTCTCTCGAACTCGAAAATAAACGCATCTTTTATTATTATCATTATTATTATTATTATATAAGTACTACTACTACTACTACTACTACTACTACTACTAGTACAAGTACTACTACTATTGCCCGAATCAAATTTGATGTATTGTTTATAGACCGCGTCTTTGCAGATCTGTTGATCTACTTTTGTTATAAGTATTGTAATGAGATTTCCTTTTTCAGCTGATGAGCTTGACATGTTTTTATTATTTTGTGTTTTCATTAAGCTCTTTAATAGTGTTTCACTTAGTATTTTACAAAGTGTTTTAGTTAAGTATTTTACTGTACTTAGTCGTGTAACTCAGTATTTTAATTTAAACTAAGTGCCTTACTTAGTACTTTAATTTAGTGTTTTACTAGTAATTTTAGGAAGTATTTTACTTTGTGTTTTACATAGTAATTTGCATTTAGTGTTTTACTAAGTGTGTAACGTAATATTTAATTTGAGTGCTTTGCTAAGAATTTTAATTTAGTATTATATTTAGTGTTTTATTTATTGTTCTGAGTGTTTTATTTCAGTTTTATACTTAGTGGCCTTAGTATGTTAGTCTAGTGTTTCTCTCGGTATTTTACATAGTTTTTAATTAAGTCTTTTACTAAGTGATTTACTTGGACTTTTAATCTATTAATTTACCTAATATTTTACCAAGTATTTTGAAATGAGTTAAACTTTATTGTTTTGCTTAGTTTTTTTTACTACATATTTTACTAAGTGTTTTAATTAAGTGTTTCGGCAAGTGTTTATCTAAGTGTTTTACTGCAGTATTTAAATTGTGTGCATACTGAGTGTTTTGTTTTATGTCTTACTAAGTATTTTATTTAGTGTTTGTTCTCTTTACTGTTTTAATTAATAGTTTTACTTAGTGTTTAACTTTGTGTTATTACTAAACATTTTACTAAGTGTTTTAGTTTAGTGTTTTCATAAGTGTTTTAATTTAGTGTATTCCTGAATGTTTTAATTAAGTCTTTTGTCAGGTAGTTTTCTAAGCTTTTACTTTGTGTTTTTACTAAGCGTTAAACTTAGTATTTTTTTCTTAGTGTTTTTTCAAGTTTTTTTCTCTTTTTTTCTTATTTTAACTTAGTTGTAACGTAGTATTTTGTCTTCACCTTTTTCTCATCCGTATCAGTTAAAAAAGGAGGTGCAATATTTCTTAATATTTAGAAGCTTCAATTGCCGTTGTACACATGTGTCTGGAGAATGATCATCATATACAAATCTTAGTGTTTTCTCCAGCAAAAATGTCAAGTAAAGGGAGAGAAGTTGTAATTTGAAAGAATAAGTGACGGAAAATACTAAGCCTCTTTAATGTACTTAAACTACTACATATTCTTTAAGGATAGTGAGCTGTATTACTGCTTTTAGCGAATCCTTTTGATATTAAAAGACATTGATGGTAATTACGCATCTAACACAATGACAATGCGCACTGTATATTTTAATAGCCAGGTATTCAACGGTCGACTTCGTTTTATTCTCTGTTTTCGAAATGACTTCAAGTTAAACTCAAGTTTTGATTACTCTTATATTTCTCATACTTCTGTTCATATTTCTGAATACTAAGGTAGTTGTATGTGCATATATAGTCATTTGACAAAATCATATAAATCAAAATTTAAAAAAATAAAGAAAGAAAAAGAAAAAACTCGACACTTGAAAAAAACGACAGAATAAAAAACAAGTAAAGCTTTCTTTTTGGCAAAAGACCAAAACTTAAGTTTCATGTATATAGTTACTTAACAATGCCACTAATAGATAACATGTTCGGTAATTCTTGTCAAAGTGTTGTTGTTTTTTTGCCTCAAAAAATGATCTTATGGCTTTAAATTGAAGTGAATGTTATAAAATCTCAAGTTCGGAGAAAAATATTTATATTTTTGATCAATATAAACTCATTCTTAATTTTTCGTTTATTATGGATTCAAGATTCTCTACGCACACGTTTTATTCATATATGACTAATCTTCCAAGTATGCAAAATAAAAGATAGAAGATCTTGTTTCAAAGTTCCCATGAAGACAGACATATGGTGTCTGAGTCTTTTCGCATCAACTGCTGATTTTTGTGTACGATGATAGTGACATACGAGAAGGGTCCCAGATTGAATGTTTTGTCTATTGCAAGTGGGTGAGAGTAGTCATGAGAAAGGAATGGCTTAAGATCCAGAATTAGTTTATCTGTGTTGCAAATGATAGATGGAACTTGGTCTTTATAGTGGACTACAGTCTGCTCAAATAGATATTTATATAGCATGGAGATGACTTATTGAACCTCATCTGCAATGTTTGTTTTCTGTGTTTTGACATCCTGTTTTTTCTTTCGTTCATTAAATTTCACATTTCTGATGACATCAAAGTCTCTAACACACGTTGAGGAGTTGTCAGCTTTCAGATCAGAGTAGATGGTCCGCGGATGTTTGCTTTTGGCCTTGAGTTTCTCTTTAGCGGTATCTATTGAGGTGGACATGGTTCAAATAAAGGGTTGTTGTTGTTGTTGTTTTTGGTACATGGGGAACTGTTTCAACAGGCTGTTTTCCAGAATATTCATACAGTGCAACGTTACTCACGGAAATGTCATCCCCATGTATCATGTATGTTCAGATTTTGAAATTTGAACAGGTTTTGCTTACTGTATGTAAGCGACTTAGTGTAATCACATCTTTATCATCTTGCTGTGGCTCTACTGGTTCCCAAACGATTTGATCTTTCTGTTTACGCATTGTGCAGTAAATGCTGTTCTTGTACTCTACACTCTTCAGGTGTTCACTGTTCACAATATACTTTGATTTTTTTATTTTACACACGTTTTGCCGGTGGGGTAACAGTGTTTCAGTATTGGTCATCAGGAAAAACTGGTCATAGTTATTTTATTGCTTGTTTCAGTATTTTAAAAACATCTATGTTTCTAGCTTCAGGAACGGGGCTGTCTTTGTTCAATTTCAGTATAGGGACGAAATGGTTTGCAATCCATGTGCTGTGATATGTGCGCGCTGCACGTGTCCACATGATTTGTAATGGTTCGTTCTAGTTTGTTCCTTCGGGTAAAAACTGGACCTTCAATTGTTTATGAACCTCATCTCTATGGTCATTCACAGACGGATACACAGATTGAATGAGGCAATTATAGTCCTCCGATATACCGTTACAATAGATACCTCAAAGAGCGGACTTAAATTACATGTAAATGAATTTGATAAGAAACTGGTCGTCACATCTTGTGTTGACTCTATCATTAGAGGATTTTTTCTAAAATGGAATACTAATTTCACTGCTTAATAAAACTGTTCACACTTTTTAGAACGCTAACCCATTATGAAAATTATTTTTTTATATAATATATATAATGCATATAATTTATATAATAAATATAATATAGTAATAATATATAATATAATAATAATATTATATTATAAATATAATATAATAATAATAATATATATAATGCATATAATATTGCATATAATTATATGCAAAAGACTGGGTGAAATATGTTATCTATGTTACGGTAAAAGTCTTTAAGTTGTTCTTTCGTTGCAATGGAAATTAAGTGCAAAGTCTCGAGCTCATTAATTATTTGTATATACAAAATGTAGTAATATTCTAGTCTCATTAATTATTTGAAAATGGTAATATTCTAAAACTGTAATCAGGTCTTCCATTTTTGCAAGAATGAAGAAGAACATGAATAGTCAAATGTTTTATATCTGATCCTTACTTGCTTATTGTTGCTTAAAACTAATAGCAGTTCTTGTATTTTGGATTGATGTGGAAATATTTAGCGTTTTTACATTTGTAATCGGCGATCGCTTCCATTGACGATCCGTTAGACTTCGGTGCTGCGCATCGACGTAAGACATCATCCAGTTTAAATTCAAACTGTCAGATCAGATAACTATTATATATATAGAACCTGTAATGTGTCATCTAAAATGGCCTTCACGCTGTTCTATGCAAAGATTAACGTTTGTTATACGAAAACGATCGTTAATTGTCGAAGACAAAAAAAAAATATTTTTTGAGATTTTAGAGATAGAGGTTTTAAATCATTTCTTAATGTTATTGTCAGCATAACAATTGTTATGCAGCTGGAAACATTTTAGGTTTCTAGTTAACCCTTTTCAGCAGACTTAGTATGAATAATTGCCCTCCCATCTACGAATATATAGTAAATCAGAAATAACAAAGATACAGGGAGGTCTTAATTGGATTTTGTACAAGCTAGAAGGACCAAATTCATAGTAATATATCTCAATTTCTTCAGATCATTGACAGTAGGTTGTGCAAAAATTTTAGTACCGCAAAGGACGTTAGATTGTGAATTATTGACGCTTGTAGGTTGTTGTATGTTGTTGAAATCGATGCTAAGTTGTTCAGGACGGAGTTGGTTGTGCTGGTGAACATTTTTCCCCTTAAATTTAGGATTTTGTAACCTGTAGGCACCTTTATAACTCAACATCAGATGATTTTCTCTCCAATTTGCATTAAGGAGAGAATTTAAACAAATTTACAACCTGCTATTTGTTCTTGCATGTGTGCTTTATTTAACTTTAAGAAATAAAACTGCATTGTGACAGAAATTTAAAGTTGTTGTTGAGCTGAAATACAAAAATAAATGAAATAACTGTTGCTAATAACTCATGTATGCTAGTAAAACATTTGTTTTCGAAATTAATATCAACTTTAATAAGGCTTTTAAAACTTCAAACATAACATATAGTAAAACATATGACAAATATCAGAAAAAAAGTAAACAATCCAAAAGTACTCCGAAAATTCAAAACAATTTCACTACAGCTGCTATAAATACTAAGAAGCTGGAAGGAACCCCGGTAGTTTTTTTGCTGTTTTTTTCTTTTCTTTTTTTGTCTTTCACTTCAGAATTTATCATCATCTGTAGGCAGTTATATAGAGGATATTTGTTTGTTTTTGTGGAAGATGAGAATTTATTTCATCGAGTGAACACCATATGTGATATTTTCACGAATGGCGCAGCCACGAGTGAAAATATCAACATATGGTGTTCACGAGATGAAATAAATTCCCATCTTCCACTAAAAAACAAACAAATTTTCTTTTTATTTTATGCCAAAACGTCAAAAATGGGTTTTTTTATGATATTTTTAATCAGGGCCTTCAATAAATTCCCCATGGTTAGCCCCAAATCAGTTAATGCGTACTTTGGTTACTCCGCACAAAAAAGTGCAGACAATCTCCAATACATATGATAACTTTACTTCTGCTGAAATAAACTGAATACACTTTCATCAAATAACATTTATTTTTGTCTACACAGTTTATCAATATTTATTGAATTTTTGCCATACATACTTTAATTATAAAAGCGGATTAATACCGAGTAATATTCAATCAATTGGATTGAAAGTCGGCCATATTGGATATTGTCCATGTGAGTTATGTAAACAAATCAGACATTTTAAATAATTTATGGCGAATTTCATCATTGTTCACAACTAGTTAGGCTCAGGAATTCAATATTATAATTGGATTTAACAAGGTAAATAAATTCCACTCGCTGTCACAGTCTGAAATACAGCGGATTCTCTTGTGGTGGGGAAATTCCTGAAGTTTCATTAAGCAGTAGTTCCGGCACAAACAGTGTATTATCAAAATGGTAATTAACTGATTCAAAACAGTGTATTATCACTTTTATCTCACTGATATTTCCCTATATTTCATTGGTAGGCATAAAATAAATAGCATTAACAAATATGTTTCTGCAGTCATACAACACATATTGCTGATCCTTTTCTGTGGTCGAGTTGTAAAAAACGCTGACTTCAAAAACTGTCCACAATTATTATGTTACTCTACTTTATGCATCTTTATATACTTAAGATTACAATAACTTTCGGTTTCGTCTCCTCAAGCTTTTAGACCCACTTCTGCCAATTTACTCAAAAAGCCGGGTAACGCATTTTAGTTTTTTTCCGGACAAGGAATTTCTCTTACCAGCGTCATCCACCATTTGTAAAAAAAAGCCTCGATTTCTTTCTTCTCTATCCACTTACTGCAAGTTTTTGTGACTTCTAACATATACACCAGTGTCTAAATTGAGGCTCTGGATAGGCTATATATCGAAACGGCGGGTAGTACACTATATATGTGCATATGAAGAACATTTCACAAGTATCAAGTATAAAAAGGAATACATCATCGTATGAATTTTTGCTGGAAAAACAGCATATCATCATTAAATGCAACTAATATATAAAATATCTAAAAAAATCAAAGAAGGCTTTAAAATAACAACACCGTTTTACAGCAAATGATATCATTATAAAACAAGATGGTCATGTAGTAGTCCAACTAATTGTACGCAAGTCGAGATATTGTGTAATTTTTTGTATAGTCAATATCTCGCCTCCGCGAGATTCTGACCCAAAACAAAAATATCTCAGACTATGCTCAAGACGTCACTTGAATTATTTTGACTAGTCATGTAGTACAACCGTAACAGGACATCATTTTAAAAAACATGGCCAATTCAGTTGATGTTTAATACATACTTCAGATTTTCAAAACTCCCACTTTTTATTGGTCTCTTTTCCGAGATGCTCAGATGTGCCCTTAGCGAAGGAAGTACTGCAATACCCTGAACGTGACTTCCTTTTTACGGTTTCAGCACGGCATTCCAACTTTAGCCCAGCGAGAACGCATATTTTGATGACGTTTTACACGGTAAAACTAGACTTTGGACTCGGAGAGTATTTCGCAATATTCAACTTGAAACCACTTTCATTTTGTTGTGCAACATTTTAGTTCTATTTTTAACTTAACAACAACCCTATATATTCCAGGAGCGAATAGCCGAGTGACACATCTGCTCTCCCTAGCGAGTAGGAGAGGGGGATTCACGCTTTGGGCACAGTCTAAAAACTTGAACAGCTAAGTTTTAACGTTCTACTTTAATATTTTAGACACTTAGGGTACCCCAAGCCTTAAGTTATCAAACAGTGTCAGTGGTGAGTTTGTTGTTTCTACCCGAACTACCAGTTTGTGAGAAGCTGCTGCGAGGTAGCTCTTTTGATTTAGTTTGTGGTAAGCGTGTTATGCTAAAGCGTCCCTGTCACTACTATAATACTACAGGGAAGTGTCATTTTGGTAAACATTGTAAGTTTCTTCACAATATAGATATTTCAACAGAGCAAGGAGCTTATAGTAGCCAGAAAAATGAAGCAGTAAATCAAGAAGTCAAGAATCAGGCCGCAGAAGTCAAGGAAACTATATTACATTCAGCAGAAACAAAGAACAAAGATGCAACAGTAAGTACAGAGCAGAAGGGAGCTAATTCTGGTATTTGCAGATTTTATGCAAATAACAGATTCTGTCGCTATGGCAACAGATGTAAATACCAACACATTTTGCCAAAACAAAAGATAAACAATGTCAAAAAATCAGAAGATGTAGAGAACAATCAAAATGATAATTCAACAACAAGTACACAAGATAAAGTGCAAGATGAAGAGAATGCCAGCCAGCTGGAAGATGTTGCAGTACCAAAAGCTTCAGTGAAAGATGGGAATAGCAAAAAAGTGTGCAAGTTCTTTAAACAGGGCTTTTGTAAATATGGTAGAAGATGTACCTTTTTCCATTCAGCTGTGAGAAAAGGTGCTGCTGATAGTACCAACATCAAAGAATCATCGGTTTCTCATGATGAGCAAAAGGTAGATCTACCGCAGACCACAGAAGAACAAGGGGCTGCTTGTGAATGGAGGCAAGTTCGTAGACCACCAAAGATAATAAATGTTTACACAAGGGATGATGTGATTCAAGAGAAACAGGCTGAACTACGAGAAACTGAGATAAAGCAACTGAAGCGTCGCTTTCCAGCAGACAGGTTAAAGATTGTTACTGAAACTCCAGAAAATGCTGTGTTTATCTTCACCTTTGTTCCTACAGATCCTGATTGGGTAAGACTTAATATAACTACATCTTCCATACATTGTACATAAGTCTGCTTAAATAATATTATGCTTGTAATAAATAGTCATTGTAAGAAATCGTTTAGGTGTAAATAAGCAGAGAATGTGTCACTGAAATGTTCATGCAGTCACTTGCATTTTTGTTTCTGCTATTCAAATACAACTAAAAAATATGATTGTGTTAAACTAAAATTATCTTAAAGACATTAAACATTGCACATGTAATTTAATGACTTATCTCTATAAAACAAAAACAAAAAAATGATGTATTAATAAAGTGTTTTGATTAATTGATTTGATTGATAAATGATAAACAATGTATGTTTAAACAGTCTTTAGGGAATATAAAGTACTATTAAACACTGAGAAAAGATCCATTCATTCTGTAAATACATTTTGTACATCTACCTAAAAATTGTTCAACAACAACTTTCTTTAACTAGACAAGTAATAAAGTAAAAATGCATTCATTTTTGATTTGGATAATCATAAGAGCTGTATCATTGAAATTTTTTTTTTTATTCTGAATGAAATGGACTGTTCTAATTTATAGGGTATTTCACATTATTTCTGAATAATTATTGATGATTGCTATGTGACTTGTCCTTTGGAATGCTCTTGTTTCTGTAACTAAGTTTAAGTTTAAATGAAGTTTTGTTCATTACAAAAGAGATGAATGACAGATCTGTTGTACACTGGTATGTGGATGTTATGCCCATCACTACTATAATGTGGTTTTAAGCCTGTACAGTAGTACATTATCTCTTGACCTTTGAAGTACATGTACCGGTATGTACTTATTTCTAACCTGTTCTGATAAAGAAATGAAAAGATTTAAAACTTGGTCAAGGTTATAGCGACATTGCAATCTATTTTTAAATGAGCTGTGTTCTTCAATGGTGACTTTCCTGTCCATCAGAATTTAGCATGACACCAATTTTATATTTTTCAGCCTTTTGATGTAAAAGCATTTGACATTCAAGTTGAATTTGGACCAGATTACCCTTTGAAGGTTAGTACAGTATCAGGGTTTCCATTTGACCCTTGTAGAGGGGTTTTGACCCCTGAAATATCATAAAGACCCCATTATCACCCTCAGGTATTTTGACTGAAGGGTCATTTTGTCTTAAAATAATGTATATTTTAGCTTGAATTCAGGTATTTTTGACTGCAATTTGGTAAACTGAGTTGCATCGGATAAAAAATGACCCTTCAGTTTTTGGAACTAGTGGAACCCCTGAGTATGCACTACATTAGTACTTTTGAAGCAAATACATGTGTTCGAATTGTTTAAGACTTTCAAATTCAGCTGATGGTTTTTGTGTGTGTATGTGTATGTAATTATCTATAAATTTCACCAGGTCACGGTTTCATAAGATGTGTTTCTGTTGTCAAGTTGATATTGCCCAGTGCAGAAATTTTTGTGGCACATAGGGTATTTCGTGTAAACTGATCTAAAACATGTGTGCAAGTGTGGGCATTTTGTAAACACTGTTTCTCTTATGCACTCAGTGAACTGTCCAAAAAAGTAGAAACACCTGTTCACAGTTGATAATATGACTATACAGTTTGCTTTAAACAGAACTTATCTTCAGTTTTATTTACAATGAAGTCAGCATATTTGTAGATCACTGATCAAAGTGAATGATTTATAAATTAAACTGATACTCAAGCTGTTCATGTTATTTTCAGCTATTTAAACTCAGTGTACCATTTGATCAAGACCTACCAGCAACAGTGAGAAGGTAGTTTTGTGTTCAATTATCTCTAAATTCCTAATTATGTATAGAGTTGAAAAAAATCAAAATGAAAAAAACTCCATTCAGAGTATCGGGAAAACAAGAAGGTGCCTTTTTTCATCAAGTTGTAAGGCATTTGCTCCAAGTTTGTTTGTTTGTTGTTGTTTTTTTTTAAGCTTCGATCTAGCATGTGTGACACTAATTTGAAAATAAGTGTCTTTTATTCTTTCTTCAAAGTCTGGCTTGTAAGAAAAAATGCACTGTTATAAGGTTTGAGTCTTACTGAAATTTAAAGGTTTTTTCTTTTTTGCTAGGTACATTGAAGTATCTCTAGAGGAATGGGTGGCCAAGAAGGAGGAAGAATGTGTGAAGAAGAACATTGTAGAGTTGTTGTTTCGACCATTCTTACGGTGGCTGGACAGGAATATGGAAATAATTGTTACAGAAGGACTTAAACAGGTAAACCATCTCTGCTGAGAGTTACAGTGTAACATGACATAAATGACCATTTGTGTGTTAGTAAGCTACATGTAGGTACTGGGTACAGTAAACCCCAGAGTTTTCAACTCAACTGGCAAAACAGCTTATACTGGACATAGTTTTTTTTCTTTCCAGACTGTGCTTCTTAAATTGTAAATTACATGAACTTCCTTTACAGTTATTAATGAAATCTTAAAATACATTTTCATCCAAAAGAGTTCCTAAAGTTAAAATGAAGTTGAATGTTTTCAAATTCCATACAAAAAGTTACAGCAACAGAAAATTGAAGAGTGTACAATCCATACTAGATCAGTTTTAATTCTGAAGGAACTTTTATAATGTAAGAATGTTTTTTTAGTTACGTCGGGAGCTGACAGCTAAGGCAGCTGGACTTCAGTTTATCTCAGCGAATGAGCTTCAGAAAGATACAGAGCCTCAAGCTTCCAGTGAACCAGATCAAACATCTGAGATAGTGTCTGAAAGGGATTCCCGCCGGCCTGTGGCATATAGAAAGGTATATTAGAATTTTACAAAATAGTGCACAACTTTTTGCTGTGTGTTTTTGAAAGTCTAGGTTTTAAAATTGAGAGTTTGATATACTCGTGCTGAGCATTGCAAAGGTTAATTGTTATTTGGTGTATATGAATTTTGCAAATGTTATTTGTCATTTGATGTGTCCCTTTTTTTTCCTAAAAAGATAACTTGTTTAAATGGTAAATTTTACCCATCAGTTTTAAGTGTACAAATTAATCTCAGGTAATCAGGACATTTCTGTCTTTTTTCTCGCACTTAGAATAATATCTTAATGATTTAACTTCAGACTGACTGTGTGGAGGAGACATATGAGGTCCCAGCACACAAAACTGATGATGAGGACATAAATGCTGCTGCTGATGATGATGATGATGAAGAAGGCAGTGCTGACAGTGGAGAGGGGGAAGGTGATGATGAGAAAGTTCATCAGCGCCCGAAGATTGACCCAGACACAGAGCGGAAAGGAACAGAGATGTCTTTCCGTAACATGCAGATCTGGTACTGTACCACAATTATGATGGAGAAACTCCGCCTTACCGTACAGTGTGAGAGATGCAAAAACAACACAGACTTTGTCACTCCACCAAATCGGGTCAACTCTGTAACATGCAGCAAATGCAACAACCCTCAGCTGGTTGTTTTCCGACCAGTTCTGACCCATGCGTACTCCAGTACCTTTGGTTACCTTGACTTAGATGGCTGCACAGCCCAGGATGTGATTCTACAGGACTGCCACTTCTCTCTGGGTTGCATTATGTGCTCCAGGGATATTCTTGTAAAGGTAGAGCATTAAACTCTGACTTATATAATTCATTTGGAAAACACTTGTACATTGAATTAAAAAGTTTAGGGATTGATCAGCAGACATTAAAAACTTTTAAATTATCCTAGATGTTTTAAGTAAAGGCCATTTATTTGTTATATTTAACAACCTGTTAAAGTTTAAAAATATGTAAAAATTTCAAATAATAATTAAGATCTGAACTGGCTTGTAAGATGTTGTTAATCTCCAATAAGAATAATAGGTTTTGAAACACCTTACAACTACTCCGATGAAACTGTTTTGTACTGATGTTAATTTTGTAATCACACAGCTACATTAATGTAATTGTGATATCTGGTATTTTATTTCAGTCATTCATACCAGGCCGTGTAATGGAAGTGTGGTGTCGTGGTTGCCATAGTAAAATGAAGTTTGCAGCCGAGTCTGTTAAACTAGCTGTACTGACCAGCGATGGTGTGGACAGTTCCAAGTGTAAGTACATTTGTAGTTATTTACTGACAGAGAGTGTCAAAGAAAGTAAATTGTTTGGTTCTTAATATTTTATCAGTCCTTAAGTTTTTTAATTACTTAAAGGAAAGGAAAACTCATTTATTTGCTTGTAAACTGTTTACTAAATATAAGCTTATCTTCAACTTATCTTCTACTGCCAAAAGTCAATATTGACTATACTAAATCTACATGTATCTTAATAGTTTCAGATGAAGTAATTATTCAGTAACATAAATAAACTGATTTTAAAACAGGAATAAAAGGAATGTATCCAAGACTTGTGCCATACTTTTATATGGTTTATTTATGACTTTCTTGTACTGTCAGTGATACTGGATGAAATATAACCACAATACCTGTCTTAATTCACAAGTTTTCATCTCGTAGCTTTGATCCGACATGTTACCCATGTACATAGATACAACTGTTTTAGTCTAAATTATAATTACAGTGGGCATTGTAGGTGTTGCCTTCAGTCTAATTTTGACCTTGCCTACAAAAAAATGCCGTGTTTAATTCTCCAACATAACTGATTGTTAGTGTTACATATTTTAACAGTCTCTGGGAAGATACACCTTGTAAATGCTAGAAAGAATCAGCGAACACTGAAGGACCCAGCCATACAGGAAGGGAAACCACTGCCGAATAATGGAGCGTGTAAACACTACAAGAAGAGCTACCGTTGGCTCAGGTAAGATAAGATAAGATAAGATTTATTTTGGCATAATGTACATACATGGTATTTAAACACATGAAGTGATAACTAGTATAACACATACATGAGCACAGAAACCATGACATGTACACCAACACCAGGGATAACACTAAAAAGGGTAAACCCTTATTTCCATTGTGGTCCCTAAGCGTTGATGGCATGGCATAGAGAGACAATGTTAATATTTGATGGAAAGTATCACAGAAAATATCACAAAAAATACTATCACATACAATTTTTCACTAATACTAAGAATTATGTTGATACTAAAATATACAATCCGTAAGACTAGATTCAATCCTATTATAATAACAAACAAAAGAAAACATTTATATCACAGATAGTTAAGTATTGTATTTTTAATAAATATATTAATATATAAGGTCAAATTAAGGTAAGGTCAATTTAATGTCCTTTTTCTTGTATAGTTCAAATCAGTTTTCTTACATTTTGTATGTGTACAGCCGTTGTTTGTACAAACTCTATAGATACTGTTAAGTTTTATAGTTGTGTCATTCATAAAGCTATTTTTGTGATCAAAGTGAATTCATCACTTGCCTGTTTTTCAGTGGTTTAACTGTAATGCTAAGTATTTGCTGTGTTTTGAAGCAAGGTCTAAGGAATTTTGAAACAATATTATCAAAAGTCATTACAAAAATTTAGCAAGATAATTTCACTTTAAAGATACTTTTCATATACATGTAGACAGAAAATATTAATTATAAATATATCATTCTGTAATTACTATGAAAACTCTACATTTTGTTCCATTTATGCCAGATTCACATTACTAAGCATGCTTTGTTCCAATGGTTGGCCAGATTTAAATGTGAATAATTCAGCGTAAAGTGGTCTTGGTCACTTGTACGATAAAGGGATTTCTGTTGATGATATTTACATATATAATATAAATTCTACTAGGTTTCCATGTTGTGGTAAGACCTATCCCTGTGATATTTGCCATGATGATAACGAAGACCATGAGATGAAGTATGCTAACAGAATGATCTGTGGCTTCTGTTGTAAAGAACAGGTAAGGATTCTATTCTTTCCTTCAAAATTCTGTCATCACACCACTGTAAATCAAATTTAGACAGGAACAAGGTTGTTATATTCAATCAGTTAATTGTCTCCATGCTATTTTGCATGTTAATTGTTGTTCTAAATCCCACATATTGTCTTTGTATATTACATTTTCACATGTCATGCTTTGTTTATACTACTGTATGTGTGTATGGTGATGAGTTTGTTATGCTTAAAAATCAAATAAAGATATTCATTCTGTTCTGTTATTTTTTTATAAATGCACCTAGTATATTAACAGTCTGTTTTTAAACTTGTTTGGTTGTAGAAAAGGCAGAGTGATAGAAATGTTCTGATTTCAAACAGCTTTACTTTCTAATTTATTTTAGGTTTTGTGGGTTCATTATTAATGACTTGTATAGCTTTTGTCTATTGCTTATTTTCTACATTGTATACAAGTGTTTGTTTTATTTTTCAGCCATTTGGATTAGAGAAACCATGTGCTAGATGTAGCAGTTCCCTAACCAAGGTGCGATCCTCACACTGGGAAGGTGGGCGGGGATGCAGGGATAAAATTGCTATGAGCAGGTAAGAACATCAACAACATTAAACATTAGGTTAATCATTTGAGAAAATTCCAGTTTTTCTGATCAAATTGATGCATGGAATGTACTGAGATTTCCTGGTGTCTCATCGAATAATCATGTGTGTATAAACTGTTGAAAAACTGTATGGTATGTTTCTGTGAGGGTTGATTCTTCCGTTACCATTTCATTCATTCGAGTTGACATGTTCTGCTAACTGTCTAACTTCATGTATCTTAAGAAAGCTGTACTGTAGCTAAAAATGACTGTTCTAGTAAGAAAGGATAATAAATTGGTAATTTATTTCAGAGCTGATGGGAAAAAGTATACAAACCTACACAAGACGGTATCAAACAAAGCCAAGGCTTCAGACGAGAAGAACAAGGGAAAGAAAAACACCAAACTCCGACATACATAAATACAGACACGTGTAGAAAAAGGAACTTTTATAAAAAGAGTTTATGTATATATATAAATGTAGTAAACACAGGCTTACAAATGTATATTCGATTAGTTTTGTTCTTCAGTTTTGTTTGTTTATTCCTGTAAAGCAATTAATTATGGCATTTAATTATGAGATTCTTGTATAAAGTCCAAGTGTAAGGAAAATGAATGTTTTATAATTTAAATGTTTAGAATCTGCAGCAGTTCATATTTTCTGTTAGATAAAATGGTAGCTTTTGTGTCAAATGTCATGAAGTAAAGTTATGGTAATACTTTTTTGTAACTATTGATTAACTAAAAATGGTGAGCTCAAATAGACAGATAGTTCTTTAGTTGTAAGTGAAAATACCCCAAAAAAACCCTCGGCTGTATGAGCGTGGTGAAGATAAAAGTGCCATATGTATTTTTACTTATAATTGCTTGATAGAGATAATATATTCAAGATAAAAATGAAATTCAAATTTAATTCATGTCTTGGTCGGTGTGAAGGTTTTCTGTGAAAATTGATTATTTGTCAGTTTGTAAACAATTCTATTGCAAAGTGTTAACACTTAGTATGTTTTGTATTGTATAAAGAAGAAATTTTTGCTTTACAGTAGTTGATCAGATTTGTAGAAATAAAATGTACGGTAGTATTAATAAAGCTTGTTTTGCCTAATTGCAACAGACAGGGTACGTGGTTAGTAAGAAGTATCGGTTTTCTTTTCCACGAACAAAAGACCTTTTAATAGTATAAATTACAGTATTAAACTACACCATGAGTCATCCTTGAGATTAAGGCATCTTCATGTCCCGAATCTTCGTAGCTATTTTCACTTTGATTTAGTACCGTGCCCACATCACCAACGACCTCTAAAGACACTAAATATCCTTTAAACGACGATAACATAATAAAACGTAACCGCGAAGATGGCGCCTTTAGGCCTCCGTAGATTCCACATTAACTTCCCAAATATGGATGCGGCCTCAACATTGAAAAGTATATATGGCAAAATACGGGATGTCACGTGATCAAGGCCAAGGGCGAATTTTGGACACCGCTGTATCCATTTAAAAATGCATGTCCGTGCAAATTCGACAAAATGGAAAATTTGACTTCTACCGCCAACACATGTTTCTAAGCACCGAAGGCAATTATTTTATGTTTAGTTAAAATATTCATCTTCGATTGAAAAACAAGTTCTTTCAATGTGTAAATATGCCGCTCGATGACTGATTTCTGGGTTCAATTAAGTACTCGTGTTGAAAGTTTTGAATGCGGAAATTCACTGCAGAATCTCATCCCTTGAAGGATTCAAACCGGCGCTCTTACCCTCGACCACTGGTCGTGGAGGTGCGGGGCATCAAACGACACTAATTATTATGTCAGAAACAATGTTTTCAGGACTAAAACATTTGAACCAAGGGACTCAACTCTATTATAAGAGACAGAAGAAATCTCTATTACATCCCTTACATCACTGAACACAGGTTCAAAGATAACAGTTTAGTTTAAACTTACTTATTTGCCATCGATTATGAAACAAGTTACTGCAACTTAAATTAATCTCTCTCGATGACTGCTTCCTGGGTTTATCACAGTACTCGCATCGGAAGTGTGGAATGTGGAAAGTCACTGGTGTCTCTAACCCCTGGTTGGTTTCGTACCTGCAACCTCCTGATCGGGAGTTCGGCGCTCTTACGCCGCGACCACTGCTTCTCAAACAAGTAGTATTCTTTTCTATTCTACGGGACAGTCTATACTGCTAGGCGCCTCAGAGTGTACACACTACAGTTCAGAAACTGTAGCATGTGGAATATGCGCTAGGAGGCACCGCGTGGTAGAAAAAAAATGTTGCCAATGTGGACATATAATTGTCTTACGTATCTCTTATTCAACAGTCATCCGCTGACTCAAGATCTACCATCTGTATTCCAAAAGTAAATATTTTCATACATTCAGATCTTTAGTTTTTCCATTACTGCTAAAATTACATCTCTTTTTTTTTTAATTTCAACTAAAAACTTGCCGACAAATCAATGTGTCTATGCATTAGTCCAAAGACTGGACAGTGTTCCTTTCGTTGTTCTGCTGAAAACATTTTCTTAAAGTTAAACTTCTAATTATTTAAACAATAAAAAGAGATTTTAGTACAATACTATTTTCAAGGACGATTCGGTACAGACAGATGGATTTTCTAATACTTGAGGGAGTTGTCATGAATGCCAATTTTTATAGATATTTTAAAGAGTCCTGTTTCTAGAAAAACATGGATATAGTTGAAGAAATTTGCTGACCTACCTGTTCTCGCCTTTTTCCACATTACATTGTATATGTATAATTCTATTTTTATTGTACACTTTGAGGAATCCCACTTTGAGAAATGTTTTTTATTTTCAGTTATTTATGAATATCAGCTAACATGTAATTCTAGTTATTTACAGTCTAGTGGTAACATTTACTGTTCGCTGGTACAGTTGGTATTTGAGATTTAGGATTCCAATTCTATTTAGTAACACACGTTTTTGAGCCTATAGATCCATTACAGCGTCATAATAAATATAAACAGTAACTATTTGAAACTTTAAAAAGTTTCAAAGGTCAGAAATATTGCTTCGTAGAACTCGCTGAATTCAATTCTTCTAATGCATTTTGGAACTTAGCATCATTAAATCATGAAAACCTTACATTGTCTTCGTGAAACTGAATCATGACGGTATGAATGTAATGCAAAACATGGCGCGATATATTGATACTCGTTAAATCTGTAGATTTAACATAAATGCTACCTCTGAAGAATACCATCTTCAATTATAATTCAGCACATTTTCACAAAAATATTCATTGTCGCGTTAAACTGACTTTGTCAGATAAAAGTGAGTACAGAAAAAAAATACACAAAGCAATCGTTTGTTTTCCTTTACTATCTCTGTATATGATGAAACAATATCACCTATATTTGATAAATTTAATTTGAAACTTAAGCATAATATATTAAAGATATCTATCTATGTACATGTATAAATGTATGTTTGATCATCCCTTTATGGTTCAGTGTGTTATTTTTGTGTGGAGAAATTGTGTAAAATGAAGAATTTAAAGATATATTGTGTTTTGTTTTGGGTTAGTTTGAACGGTAAGACAACAAGTTCAATACTTACTTTAGTCAGTTTCCAGTCTCGTGTTAATGTATATGTATCGTCTTCGTTAGTTTTTTGTCTTGTGGTGTAGTAAGTTAACATGTATGTCTGAATGCAAGATTTAGATTTGCAAGATAAATACGTTCTCATATGGCGTTGAATACACGTGATAAAGTTTTTTTTTTTTTTTTTTTGCTAGACAATGTTCGGTCCGTTTATTTAATCTTTTTTTTTCTTCTCATGTCTTATCTTTGTTGTTAATCCTTTTCTTCAACATCGTAATGTGGTTTCTTTTTCGTCATCTTCTTATTTTCAGCCGTTTGTGTTGTTAATCCTTTTCTTCAACATCGTAATGTGGTTTCTTTTTCGTCATCTTCTTATTTTCAGCCGTTTGTGTTGTGAAAAGCTGTGTACCGGAAATACAGACCGGAAGTTGTGATTTTTCTGTGGACACTTGTAATTACACTACTGCTGCAGGACAGTGGACTCGGAAAATCGGGGCTTTCAAAGCGTTATTTTTTATCTTGATACCTGGAGGTCATTCAGTAGGTATGGTAACTCATTTTTGTTGAAATAATGCACTATCATGTCCTTGTAATATTTGAACAGTGTAAAAGCAACTTCTTAAAACTTTTTTAATATTAAGATAAAGATAAATATCGCAGCATAACTCTTTTTTTTCTGTGAAAGAAAGTATTTGTTAATAACAGTTGTCAAACAACAACTTTTTTATAATGATGTTAATAAACGTAACAGACATACCGTGTGAATACATGCACAAGAAAAGCAGTGATGAAACATCAAAGTGCGCCGATTAAAGTACAACAGACAATTGAAACAGACTATATTAACAAACAGGTGATTATCACAAATCTCTCCTATCACATTTTGCTGCACCTATCTCAGTTTTTATCATAAATCAATAGGAAATATACGGTACGTGTTAAACTGCAGAAACTGTAACTTTCTTCCTTTTCATAATTTGTTTTAATTTCTGAAAAGTCTCCACAAACCCCCTTTTGTTTTGTTATTTTTTGTGAAACGATTTCTAGAACTTAGTGTTTATCCTCATATAGACCGCTATGGTTTGGTCGCCAGTCCATCGGTAGAGCTCGCTAGTCCGCTGGGCCGCCATCTTGACAAATACAGTATACGAATTGTACGAGTGGTTCACACAATTTTTCACGCTTACATCTTCGCAGTACCGTCTGATACAAAATAAATGTTTTTAAAATGAGAAACAACGAAAGGAAACACCAGCAGAATCTTCGTTTTAGCAAAGCCCATGAAAATGTTACTATATATTTACCATATAAATTTATTTTTTTGGAAGAGAAGAAAATTGTATGACAGTCATATAATAAATAGTTAAGCCTATTTTAGATGAAACAAACCAGTTTACTGACCAATCAACGCGCCGAGCACCTGTGAGTAGAACTATGACCTTTTTTTAGGATGAGTATTTGTAGCGCAACACCAATCGCACGAAACCCCTTAATTTTCAGGTGCAAATCGTGTACATGTTCTACCTAAATGTAAACTAACTCGTTAAACTCAGTACGTATCTATGACTTCTGTCCAGAGTTAAAGATACAGTGAGTGCGATCCTGTCTTTTTTCTTCTTTTTTAAGTGTTTATTACACGTTTATTAACTCCAAATCTGCAAATGAAAAACAACTTGTAATATTTTTGTTTCAAACCTGATGCTAATTGGTACAAACTTGTTGTTCCAGGTGGCTACATGGCTTTAGACAGTTTGGATACGAACAGAAGGAATGAAAGTCTTCTCTCTCCATTGATTCCAGCTGGAAATTATTCACTGAGTTTCTGGTATATCAGGTACACTGCCAATCCTAGTCTTTCTGTCAGTGTACGCACACAAGGCGTGACGGTCGTAAAATGGGGCACTTCATCGCATTCACCGAAATCTAACTGGACTAGAGTACATTTGAATCTAATACACAATTTGGAATTTCAGGTATTTTGTTCTAGTTATAATAAGAAACGTGCTTAGTTTACATTTGAGGTAAAATTTTACTCTTTACATTTATTGATTCGACTTCGTACATTTCGTACGTGTTCTTGAGAGA
The DNA here is from genome assembly GCA_012932295.1 of Cyclina sinensis. Lineage (NCBI taxonomy): Eukaryota > Metazoa > Mollusca > Bivalvia > Venerida > Veneridae > Cyclina > Cyclina sinensis. The sequence goes on along the minus strand of JAAONU010000017.1, from coordinate 19,430,407 downwards.
AGAAATTATGAATCAGACAACAGAACAAAATGATGTTATTGTTTAACTGGCCTTCATAAGCATATCAATTTAATGCAAACTGAAATACATGTTCAATGATATGTAGGAAAAGATGGCTACTATGCAAATAAAAGAAAAACTACTTAGCAATACATTATTTTTTGATCTTGATAATTTTTGTTGGTACAGTTATATAAAAAAAAACGTTACAGCTCTAATATTTTTTTACTGTGTTCTAGGTTGTCTTTACGGTGAGTGCAAATAGATATGACACCGTTGGAATTGATGACATCCACATAGGTATATTGTTATATTATGTTGTATGTGCTTTTATGTTTTGTTGTTGTTGTTGTTTTGTTTGTTTTTTATCACAAGATTTTCACATGTAGGTATGTAATTGAGAAATGTGTCAAAATAATGCATTTGCAAAATCTGAAAAGCATGTCAAAAAGGTCTAGCTTTTTATAGAAATGGAGGGTAACTCATGATAAATGGCTACCATAGTTATGTAATTTCCACATGGCTCCTGTATTTGTAAATAGAAGTGTAAAGTGATATGTCACTGGAAATTTCAAAACTGTTATTAAACTGTTTTCTATTCATAATTGGAGAGGGGCAATACTCATACACACGGTCACCACAGCACTACACCGGCCTGGTACATAGCTTTCTTATCAGTACATATTTGTGTAAGATGCAATGACATCCTCATTTTACCTGACACATGTCTTTTGATTAATCAACATGTAATACTATATTAGCTTGTAATATTTATCTACCTCGCCTAGTAATGTAAAGTAAATACATGCTGGTGACGCTGAAATTTCTATTTTGGACATAAATATTACTGCATGTTCTTGAAGATCATAAAAGGGTAAATGAAAAGTTCTGTTAAGAAAATTGAGTGAATTGACAGTCTTAAGTACTTGCGTAAGATTTGTAGCGACTGACTCACAGAATTTAGCTGATTTTTTTTTTCTTTAGAATTTAAGAGAAGTTAATATACTATTGAAAAACATAATACTATGCTTATATACACCATGAAAACTGGAAAAAAGTTTTGATTTTACCAGGATTCGAACCCATGCCCCTTTCGATCAGTAAAATATAGAGCGGCGATCTACACCACTGAGCCACAGAGACAAGTTGACAAATTTCGTCGAAATCAATTATATAACTTGAGTATCTACGCCGTGACTAACGGGGTAAATTTTTTACTGATAAAAGTGTGTAAAACTTTATATTTTGATTTTTTTCTGTAACAAAAAATGAATCAGTAACTTAGTTTAGATATGTTCTTCACAATTACAGCTAGAATTTCTACATGTATAAACGTTTTCTTTTTTTTTTCCATCGTTGGCTTATCTGTGAGTCAGTCGCTTTAATGCCAGTGCTGATAGTATGCGTGGTGAGATATCATACTTGACTGTTTTGTTGTTGTTCTATTTGTTATTACTGCTGCTGCTTCTGACTGAAAACTATGGTGGCTGATTTCGGACATTTCGTTGTTTCGTTCTGCCGCGCGCGCCAATACGAAACAACGACATTTTAAAGTTTCGAAGTTTCGTTTTGGCGCGCGCGACACAACGATACAACGATAAACCGCGCGCGCGACACAACGAAACAACGACACTATGAACGCGACAAAACGATACTCAGAATCTCGTCTTGTCGTGCGCGCGGTTTCAGTTTAATGTCGTCTTTTCGTTCTGTCGCGCGCGCCAATACGAAAAATCGAAACATTTTAATTGTCGTTGTTTCGTTCTTTCGCGCGCGCTAAAACGAATCTTCCAATCTTTAAAATGGCGTTATTTCGTTCTGTCGCGCGCGCCATTACGAAACTTCCAATTTTTAAAATGGCGTTTTTTCGTTCTGTCGCCTTTCGGCGATAATAATAACGACAGAACGAAATAACGACAGAACGAAATAACGCCATCTTAAAGATTGGAAGTTTCGTAATGGCGCGCACGACAGAACGAAACAACGACAATTAAAATGTTTAAGCCACACGTTTAATGAAAAACATATTTAATATTTCTATTTTGAACTTGGGCGCATCATTAAGATGCATAGGAAAAAACAGATGAATTTTACAAATTTAAAAAGCAAAATTTTAGGGCATGCGGCAGTCAGTTTTTGCATCTACATGTTACTCATTATCATAGCTTTACTCGAAATCTATCCTCCTCCTCCTCATCATCATAATCATCATCATCATCGTCTGTTAAGGAACAGTAAGTGTAGCTAGCCAGCTCATTAGGATCGTCTTTGATATCATCAAAACTGCCATTATCATTTGTGCCATCATCTCAAATTATGATTATCATTTACAATTTAAACATTGATCATGTTCTAAGAAATAATGGAGGTGACCGTAATTATTTTCTTCATTTACGCTTTTGAATTTCTATTTTGAGTTCGTTTGTCAAACGTCATTTATTCTTTGGCTTATTTTTTGACTACCTCACGAGAAAGAGAAGCCCGGGATATACTATAGGCTTGTAAACGAAGTACTGATCAAGACTTTGTATCTTAAACAAAATCAAAACATTTAACAACCAGTTGAAAGGGGTTTCTGGCAAGAGGAAATACAATTCTTTTTTATTTTAGAGTGTGAAAAACAAACGACAACAGCAACAAAAACACCGACTACAACTGTAATACAAACAACGTCGACTACACCAACAACGCCCACTACAACTACTTTGCCGACAACAACACCGCCAACAACAACAACAACGCCGATAACAACTACAACGCCGACTACAACTACAACACCAACTACGCCGACTACAACTACAACGTCAACTACGCCGACAACAACTACAACACCAACCACGCCGACTACAACTACAACAACAACTACGCCGACTACAACTATAACGCCAACTACGACGACAACAACTACAACATCAACTTCGCCAACAACAACTACAACGCCGACTACAACTACAACGCCAACTACACCAACAACAACTACAACACCATCCACGCCGACTACAACTACAACAACAACTATGCCGACTACAACTATAACGCCAACTACGACGACAACAACTACAACATCAACTTCGCCAACAACAACTAAAACACCAACTACGCTGACAACAACTAAAACACCATCTAAGCCGACTACAGTTACAACACCAACTACGCCGACAACAGCTACAACACCGACTACGCCGACAACAGCTACAACACCAACTACGCTGACTACAGTTACAACGCCGACCACACCGACAAAGAAAAATAACGACAACCACATCAACAACTCAGAAAGTGTTATTGAGCATATTAACAACTCGGAAAAAATCATAGAATATATTGGTAACTCGGAAAATACAACTGAACACATTAACAACTCGGATAAAATCATCGAACACATCGGTAATTAAATTTAAACAACTTAAGAAGATCATAAATCACAGCAACCAATCAGTACATCAGCTTTAAAAAGGAAGCTCTGAATAAAACCATGAACTCAGAGAAATTTTTACCATCTCAACACATCGAAGAGGATTATGCAAGGCAACAATATATTATTATTATTATTATTATTATTATTATTATTATTAAACGAGTATAAGGTATGAAATTGACTTAGTCGTTGATTTAACAAAATCTATATAAAAACATTTCTTTATATCTAAACGTGATTTGTTACTTCAAGGAATAATTGCAAGAGTGGGTTTAAAAGAAAGTTAACATTTTCCTAAAAAAGTTAACATTTTCCAAAAACAGTTAACATTCTCCTGAAAAAGTAAACATATATGTAAAATGTGAATTACTACTAGCGACGTCTTTATTTCATTCTGCCTTTGTTTCATTTTTACTATTTTGCAACTTTTGGACTAAGGGTCATATTAAGCAAATACTTAGCCAGTCAATCTTTTTCTATATTTTACCAAATTTCTGACGTATGCCCTTTATATTATAATGTTATCAATTAGTCGAATTCATATTGGCTTTGTTATTGGGCTGAAGACAGTCATATTGGCCTGAGGCCGAAGGCCGAAGGCCAATATGACGTCTGAAGCCCAATAACAAAGGCAATAAGAATTCGACTAATTAATGACAATTTTATTAATTAACGTTATAATATTATGTTCAATTATCAAACTAAGTAATCCAAAACTCGTAATTTATAACAGGGTAAAACTTGTGATCGTCTGCTTTTCATTTCCGCGCAACATAATATTTGGTAAATATGAAAATCACTAAATGAAAGGTTGAACACTGCTAAATTTACTGTGATCCGAAAGCGCAGGGTCTCCGCGAACTTTTTTTGCTACTTTTTGAACTTTTTAAGAGATAAAAACTTTTATGTAAAAACTAGGCTAAGCATATTCAAAATGGCGTCCAACATGGTGAAAATCCTAGGCTCATATAAGGCCGAGTTTTTCCTGAATCCTGATTGGCTAAATCTCGTATTGGCCGACGTTTTACTTATTGGCCGTGTTTTTTTCGTATTGACCGAGTTTCGAGCTTCATTGGCGAGGCTTTGGTTGTATCAAGCCAACAACATGGTCAGAATCTAGTTCAATATTATAAAGTTAATTAATAATACAGCTTACATAGGTCCTCGTTGACATTTTGATCAGCTTTTTGCCTCATTAATTCTAATAAGATTACGGATTTTGTAGCACCGTCTAGACTTTTGTTCTTTGTCGATATTTCCTGCGCATTGTAAAGATCAATGAATTGATACAAAGATTAAATTATCCATTTGTTCGTGTAATGTTTTTTGTTCTCAGTGACACTTTGTACTGTAAGATACACGATCTTCATCTGGAGCAAACACAGTATATCATTATATTCATTAGAGGTCGCGGTTTTGCGTGTAATTCAAGCAAGCAGTTTTTTCGTCATAATTTTTCTTTGTTCTGGTTTTAAACATTAGTATTTAATACAATCAGTCCTTATTGCTTTACCTTAGAACTCAGAAAATGGGAAAAAAAGGTATCACGATTTCTTTTTTGATCGCGTTTTCAAAATCTTCATGGTAAACGTTTTTCATATTCACCCAAAATTCAGAACAGTATTGATATAAATATGTATTTGCATCTTTGTAAAGTAGACGGGGTAATTTGGTACCATGTTTTTATAACAATTCAGTAGAACTCACTATATGATGTACTTTTTGTGATTTTCAAAAGTAATTTTATCCGTACTTGGCAATAGAATAGTGATCTCGTTTAGGTTAATGTGCTCAAGTTAGAAGAGAACTGGTGTGCATAAATCTTATGGCTATTGTTAATTACATTCACTGCAACACCTTCCATAAACAAACTATTCTGAACTGTTACAGTAGTCCTTGGATTTATGCCCCAGTTCATATATATAACTGAATGAGATGTTACGATCTTGCAGGACTCGCGACCACTCGCTTGTACAAGTTGTGTTTACGACAGCTAGGTTTTTCTTTTCTTGGCGGCATTATAGGCACATTGACTGATGACATCACAAGCACCTGTTACCAAAATATAGCTGAACTACTGGTTGGCAAAGAGAACCAATATTTATATACATTTGATAGCAGCAGAATTTTTAACTTTAGATAACTTTTTTCTTTGTCAGCCGAATTTTAAGATTCTTATATCATTTGAAAGCTCTTTAAATTCATATTTTGAAAATATAAGCAGATTTTGAATTTTTGCTTTTAAAGAAGAAAATCTAAACTAATTTATACCTGTCATTTCAGCATTTTTCTAGCAGCTAAGATGCACTATGTTTAAACATTTACAAATAAAAAAGTAAACTGTTTTGACCATTATTTTTTAAATATGTAAAATATGAGTTTACAGACCTTTTAAATGATATAAAATATTGAATTATTTGATGAAAAATGACTTTGTAACTGTAATTACAAAATTACTATGTTTTGCATTTTTATCAACCGCCATGTTTTTGCCAACCTTCAAAAAGTTACCTGTATCTCTTATCAGTTACTTGTTACTATTAATAGATTTCAAAACAATAACATTCAACGTTCCTATATGCTTTTTACAACACTATTAGATGCTGTTTTTGCAATCGCTTTTACTCTACAAAGAAACACAGAAGGTAATAATAGCACGCAATCATCTACAGAAGACAATTCATCCATCAGTTCGGGAATAATATGAGCGAACTATAACAGCAAGACTTTCTCTTTGAGTACTTGTACTAGACCTGTAAGAAAACAGCTTATTTGGCATTCATTTTAATAAAATATCAGCAATAAAACATATTTCACAAGCTCATGAAACAAAACGTAACTTATTTTTTAAAGAAATTTAGCTTCAACAAATTTCTCCAAAGAGCGACGAACGGTCATTTGTTTACGAACCGCTTTTTGCGCAGTGATAAATTTTGCGAATGAAGATGCTGCAAAAATGTCTCATGACAAATGTAAAGCTTTCTACTTTGAAGAATTTCAAAATAAGGTAGACACAAACACTGTTACTTAATCCATCAATGTATGTGTCTCGACCTTTCTTATTAATAACACATGTGTACATGCGACGTGCTCTATTCAATAAGATCAAATTCAACGAGAGTAATGATGCTACTTGGGACTGTCACAGTAGTGTACTGGAAAATTGATAGAAATAGATAGACAATGTGTACACGTTTCCAAGCAATCTGTTTTGAATTCAAACTTACGTTATAGTTATACGGAAATGGTGTTGGAAAGTTAACCCACGGCGCGTTTGTTCGCCCGTCTGTCTATAGGTCGACTTTTTTGCACACTTAAATCACGATTCTAAGATAAATAAACCATACAGAAACGAAGCTCATGAAACTTGATATGTGGATAGATAGCAATATGGAGATATAAACCTTAAGTTAGACTTTGTCTTACATTTGTATGATCTTTGTATGACCTTCTGCTCGTCTTTCATTCGAAAAATCCCGATAATAAATAGCAAAAATGTTGTTGAAAAAAAAAACAGCAACAACAACGCCGATTAAGCAGTCACACAAGTAGACTATGTTATGATTTGCTCTTTCCTATTTATTCCACCATTTCGTTCATTTTTACTCACCGCAAAATAAGATCGACTCTGCAATAAACTAAACAAATATAGAAACAAGGGATAAAGACACATTATAACAATATAAAGATTATTCTAACTTATAGGTTTTACTTTAAGTAGAGTAAGTTTTATGACTGCCATGGAAACGGAAGTTTTCAAATTACTGTGTAGGATCCCATAATAACTCGTTAACTAACAATTCTGATATTTTTTATTAGCCTTGTTGTGCTTTTAAAGTGATGGAGACGTCGTTCTTACAGTAGTCTCTTTAACTGCGTTACTTTTTCTGGAAAGGCTTGAATCGGTAGAATACTTCTGTATTGCCTGAAATATATCTTCCATGATTTTTGTTTGTTTTAATTTAACCGATTAAATGATGTGATACATGTCACTTTATCTTTGAATATATATGAAAACATGGGACGCCGACATTACAGAACAGGTAAATATTAACGCAGAATAATACAAATGAATAATAAAATCTCATTGTGGAAATGTTATTAAAACATCATTTTAAGCATTAAAATAATTTGCGCTGGTAGTAATATGTAACCCTTTTAGGGTGATACTAATTCATGGTTTACAGATAAGCTTAAAATATCTAACACACACAATGCACTGCTCGTCAAAAGCTGAACTGTCTGGCATCTGTGAAAAGCTTTTCAGTCACTGTTACCGAGATTCACTCTTTTCTACATAATGTACTACACAATAAACGCCTCGTTATGTTTGACGAATTGTCGTCTGCCAGAGACAATTATACAAATATATTGCACACATCTCTAGAGATCGGAAATAGATTAAGATAAATAAAACTGTATATGATACGATATAATTGTCATATAATAATATATCAAAATATCTTACTATCACTTCTGTAGTTTGTCACTTAATAAAAACTTTGTGTTCAATTCAGTATTGTTTTTTACGACTTTTGTGTCACCTTTTTGATATCTTTTGCCTTTCAAATAGTTGTTACAGACAATTATAATGTTGAAATTAAAATGCGACAAATAAATAAATAAATAAATAAATAAATAAATAAATAAATAGACACCTTATAAACTGATTATTTAATATGCTGCCAATCCTGTGACAGTTATGAACAGAAAAAAACATGCACAAGTGATGATAAAAATAAGTAATTATTATTAATGAGCCAAAAGCATGCTGTTAATCTTCTAATCAGTTATGCCTATATCTAACTTATATTATAATATATACTATATTATTTTATTTTTATCGTAAAACTACAATAATTTGGATTGTATGTTTTTATTTGTATTTAATAGTGTCTTCATTTACATTCAATAAAGTTACATTTTTATTTGATAATTTAATAAATTTCTTTTTTGTAAGTTTAAAAAGAATGTCAAGTTTTATTCTATATCTCATATTTCTGTTCAAGACTGATTGCTTTACATTGTAAAATTCATATAAGTATATTATCTGTTTCTTTTGTCTTGTAAAAGCAAATATATTTTTTTTAAATATTTGATTTATAACAATTCAATCTTGAAATTATTAATTGTGTATTGCATACATTTTATATTTGTTTTCTATTATTGCATTCTGGGATTTTTTCGTTGTTTTTGTTAGAATGTTTCTTTAATTGCCTGAGGGAAAAGAACCACGCGGCTCACATGTATGTAATGCATGCCAGCTTAAATCAGCGGATGGAGCGAATCAGTGGATCCAGTTGTAGCGCGCCGGACTGATAACCCAGAGGTCGTGAAATCGACCCCCGATCCTCCACTTACATTTATAATTGTCTTTCGGATGAGAGGTTAAACTCTGGTCCCATGTATCAGTGCTGTACACTAAGCATGCAAAAGAACCAGGGCTGTCTCTGGAATGGGAAGCCTCCTGTATCTTGCACTGTTTCCATAACATAGAATAACTAATCTCTGCAGGAGACGTTGGTGACATGGGCAACCGGTACCGACGATATAAAAACTCAAATAGAGAGAGAATACAATAAAGTTCAGTTAGGGACGGAGAAAATAAAATATTAAATGTATGATGTAGCTATAAATTGATACTTAAATCATTTTAAATTTTACTTGTATTATTTACAATCAGTTTAGTTGTCCAGACTGACTTTCGACACTGAACGGTATGTATACTAAAGTATGAAAATAGAAACAGCTTAAATTAAAATGACCGACGACACGTGGAAAAGACCAGTTGGAAATAATATTTGGAAATTGATACTTTTGCTTATTTTGAACAAACGATGTCTCAGGATTTATCCCTGAAATTTTCCTGCATATATCTGTTACGATATATTGTCATGTTAAAGACGATACGCACAATTGTTTTTTCGTAAGATGGCGTCACATACCCTACTTTGACGTCAGATTCTACCTAACTTCATGTTAGTTAATTTTTATGGATAATTTTACATATTTTAGTTTTAGATATTTTACTCTGAAATTCATGTGTTAACAAATCTATATAATTATATTATTGTATCATTCAACGTTGCGTTTCATTCAAATAAAATCATCTTACATGTTTTGTAAAAAAAATGTCTCCAGAAACTGTTTCACGGTATTGGTCATCAATGTATATTACGGAAAAAATTAGGTATACGCTTTTTTTTCGGAGTGTCTTACTCCCTCCGGAGATCAGATAAAATGATTTACATTTAAAACTACAGAAAACAGCGCATTTGATGTCATATGAACAATGCGAATGATTTAAAATACATTGTTAAAAGTCATTTTACTTAATCAAGGTTTGATGTATTACTAACAATTGACATGATGAAAGACATTTGTTTTAAATATTAACATATTAAGTTATCTGTTTTAAAACAGATTTAGTACTTTTTAGAAAGAAAGTCAATAAATATCAGAGTGGTCTGGTTCTGGCTGATATATCTTACTGATAAGTTTTTATTCAGTATGGCGTATAACTATCGGAGCTCCTAACGGGTTAATTGCTGTGCGATGGGAGTTCATACTTGGAATACGGCAGCACATTTTGTCGTTATCGTCGAAAAAATTGGACCAAGCCCAAAACATAAATGCTGTTGTCTTCAAAATGTCAATATTTTCGAGATCTAAATTCGTTATCTTTATAACAGAGGTTGATGTTTAAAAAAGTACGCATAAGGCATGCTTATTTTCTTTCTTCTTCAAAATATTTTATTATAGATGGATTTCAAATAACCTATATATTTGTGGCCAATAATTATTCGTGGTCACGAGATATTTTTTAGTTTTTCAGTTTTTGCTTTTTTCTTACTTATAACTCGTGACCACGAGATCAATACAGAAAAACAATCAATATTCCCTCCATGCTTTCGTACATAAGTGTTTTGTCTAGATGATTTGTTTGCCAGTGTCAACAGTTTTACAGTATCGATGATCTTTGTTCCAAGGTAACTGTAGAGGTGAAGACACCTCGAAAAACAAAACTTAGTTACCGTTACCACAAATAATATTATACTTAAGTATTTTTAAGTCACCCTCTAAAGACTTCACTAACATACTTTTCATTCTAGAGACGTCACTTCAATTTTACACAAGGGACCTAGAGGATTATGAAGACCTGTATGATCCTCAGGCATTCTTTTATTTTTGAGATCAATCTTTCTGCATGAAATAAGTGCATTATTTCGGCTTCTTCTGCTAACTTGTTCTAATATTGTCAGACATTTACAGATTACTTTCGAGGGAAAACTAATTTCCATTTGATATTGGAACTGTAATTTTGTGTATAAATCATTCATTCTTGAAATGAATTACCTATATTATTTCAGACAGACTTGCCATTTTTCTGTGTACATACGCAATTATATTGAAGAAATGGGAAATCTAAAAATACCTCGTATTACATTATTCGTCCTTTGTGTGCGCATGCGCGAGCCTTTAAATGACAAGAATCGTCAGTATGTTAACTTCAATGCGTATTTACCCATTATAAAACCTTCTGCATTTGTGATAGATTTATACGCTTTACAGAACATCAGTCAATAATTATGAATATTTTTTCAGTTCTCTATAACCTGTTCTCTAAATTAAAAAGGTAAAATACTTCAGAACTGAATCGACTTTGATTATTTTCATAGTCCTTAGCGTTCTGATATCATGGAAATGCAAATTCTTTAGACTAAGCTTTTTAAGTGACACAACTTAATGTTGATAGCATTACAGTACAAGTTTTCCAGCTTCACTTAAAATTTGAATAAACCATGTGCAATACTTAATCGACAAAAGTCTATAAAAAATGTAATTGTTTCGAGAAACGCTAAAAGTGTTTTCATTATCTTTAATACTCAATCTTGTGGTTTAATATTTGCATTCATGAAATAGATAAACGCGTTTATGTCGAGAAAATTGTCCAATCTATAACAAATACTGATAAAAGAGTAGAAACAAGAAATATATCGTCCAAAAAGATGAACGGCATAGATACAGTACAAAATTAATGCCCTATAATGGTACAGTTTTCGGAATTTTGCAAATATTGAAAATGTCTTGTTTCCGTAACAGTTATAAACAAAAATGGTGAGGTTAATGCTAAAAGTATGAATATCATTTCCAATAATTCAGAAACAAATGAAATATTTAGTCATGTTTATTATATATTTATTCAATATAGTATAATTTTCATGGTTAAACGTTTCGATATTTAATCAACGCCTGTATTAATTTTCTTATATTGCATAATTTTCAGAAGCAATTAAACTTACAGGTAAAATTTCATAACAGCAACAGTTATAAACGATTGCAGACTTCCTTCTTCAGCTGAAGATTTTTTTATTTTATGCCTACCAATGAAATATAGGGAAATATCAGTGAGATAAAAGTGATAATCCACTGTTTTGAATCAGTGAAATTACCATTTTGATAATACACTGTTTGTGCCGAAACTACTGCTTGATGAAACTTCAGGAATTTCCCCAACACGTAAATACAAGAGAATCCGCTGTATTTCAGACTGTGACAGCGAGTGAAATTTATTTACCTTGTTAAATCCAATTATAATATTGAATTCCTGAGCCTAACTAGTTAACAAAAACAAAACAAACATATACTTTATTAACTCAAACCGTTACAGGGGTACATGAGTATACAGTGCATATACCAATTTATAAATATTTACATGAACACCTTATGATCACGTGACATTTTAAATTTGAAAAGAAAAACAACATCTTTTTTTGGAAAAGACTATAGGTTGGCTTAGTACCGTTAGATTCGAAATAAGCTGGCCTATATTTTCTCTCATTGTGTCATGTGACGTAATTTCGGGCAATACACGCAGGTCGCGTGTTTACAAACTGAAGTGAGATAGAAGTGCTGAATAAATAAAATTGTTGGACTAATTTTCCTTTAGGATTACTGTTGATAATTATGGTCGGATAAAAACAATGGATTACACATATGGTGAGTATAATCATTTCAAAAACATTTGTATATTCGTGTTATTTTAAAAGGTCACGTGTAGAATAGAAAATGTTCAAAAGTATTTTACAATAGGGTACTAGTTATTGTTCAAACAACATACAAATTTATATATATTTACAAATGTTATTAAGAGTTGATTTTTTCTATTGTTTTTTTTCTATTGTTTCAGGGAAGTAGTTTCGTATAACACTTGTATGAAATATTATGGCGCTAACGTGAAAAAAGTGTATCAACTTGTGATTCAGGGAAGTTGGGACTATAATTACAGTACAGAAGCCACAATATTGAACTGTATAATATTAATATGGCCAGTTAAAATAACAAAGAATAGGACAATAAAGTATATATAGTCTTATAGAATTTAAACAAATTGTTTTCAATAGGCAAATGATAGATGAAAAGGAAAAAGGTTGATATTATTGATAAAAACATCAATGGCATATAAAAATTGAGCAGTTGAGCATATTGAGCAGAAGCATGTAAGATTTAAAGGGATATTATTGTTGTTTGACAGTTTTAATGATTATTTTAATAAATGTACATAGTTTATGTAGCTTGTTCCATGATTGTGAAATCAGAAGCTCTCTAAATTTGTGTATAGTTGGTCTCCTGTAATAGTATGATTTAATATAGATGGACCTAGCTTGGTTAAAGTAGGTACATTGAAGCAGATAATGGTACTCATCTGCCACACCCGGTATACTACAGAGCTTACAAGTTCTTGCATTAAGCTCGATATTTGACCACCTACCAGTTTCGCAGGGGAAAAAATGGTTCCCTGTTCTAAATTTCAGTAAATACAGCCAGTCAGATTTTTTCAGGTGGATTAAATAATCTTCAAGCTTAACAGAATCTTTATATATGGAATAATTCAGTCCCTTATTTGAGTCTAGAAGTGATGAGTGCCATTTTTGTTGGTTTTGATCAATAAGTGTTTGTTTAATTATCATTTTGAGGGAACTACTTTGTATGTTATTTTGATTGTTCCATATATCAATTCTACCTACTTCATTTAAAGTATTTTTTATACTTTGTAACCATTTAGATTCAAAATTTGGCAGATTAAGCATGAGTTTGTATATTTGAACTGCAAGTTTGCTTTGTTTTCCTATTATTAATTGATTCCAATAATTTATCATCCTAGTTTTGATTGTTATAATAAGAGGATAGCGTCCTAATTCTGCATATAGCATGTATAATGGGGTTGACCTTCTAAGATGAGAAATTTTTCTTAAAAATTCAGAATGTATTCTTTCAAGTATTTGACTGTCTTCATATCCCCATATTTCTGATGAGAAAAGTAAAATTGGAATGACAGTATGGTCAAATAGTTTCAAGGCAAGATCAATAGGTAAATATAAATTGTTAATTCTTTTATATAGAAGGTTCATGGCTTTTCTAGCCTGCATTGCCAGATGTTTTCTTGTATTTAAGAAACTGCCACTTTTTGAGAATAAGACACCTAAGTATTTATATGAAGTGACTATTTCAATAGGTGTTTCATTTAGCTGAAAAGAGAAGTTCCTATCATTCCTTGAACCAAATACTATAGCTTTAGTCTTACTGACATTTATTTTCAATTTCCATACTCTGCAGTACTCAGAGAAGTCATTTAAACAATTCTGAAGTTTATTTGGGTCATCACTAAAAATTACTGTATCATCAGCATAGAGAAGAATCATTATCTTTAAAAAAGTGTCTACATCTTGCTGTATATTATTGAACTTTATACCATAGTGGCCTTTATTCTCTAAAAAGTTTTCCAGATCATTCAAAAAGAGGCTAAAAAGAACTGGTGAAAGATTTCCACCTTGACGCACTCCACAGTTGCAGTTGAAAAAATTTGAATTTGTTCCATTTAAAGAAATGCAAGACTTGACATTTTGATATAAGTTTCTAACCAGACGGAAAAATTTACCATTTATGTTAAATTCAATTAATTTATGCCAAAGTCCAACTCTCCATAAGGAATCGAATGCTTGTGCAAAGTCTATAAATATACAGAAGACCTTTTTCTTATAGTGCCTTAATATTTCAATTAGAGAATTTAAAGTAAATACATGGTCAATTATGGAATAGTGTTTGCGAAATCCAGCTTGGTTTTCGGACAAAATTTCGTTTTCTTCTAAGAATTTACCAAGGCGTACATTTAATATTGCTGTAAAAAGTTTGCTTATACAACTTAATAAGGTAATTGGTCTATAATTTTCTGGGCTAGTTGAGTTACCTTTGTTTTTATATATAGGGATTATTATCCCTTCGGACCATTGCGATGGGATGATACCAGTTTCTAGAATAACATTAAAAAAAGACTCATATAATGGTAACATTTTTTCTTTACTGTTTTTTATGTATTCATTTAATTTGTTATCATTGCCACTGGCTTTATTATTTTTTAGTGAATTTATAGCTTTAATTATCTCATCAGGTGTGATTTTTGAGTTTAAAATAGGGTCATCATCTGCCAGTGTATAATTATCTTCTGTCTCTAAGTCATTTTGGTCATGCAATGGGTTATTATTTACATCTTTAAAGAAATCATAGAGTGAGTTTAGTGAAGGATGTTCAACTTTTTTATTTTTTCCTATTTTATTTATCAATTTCCAGTAATCTTTAGGTTGACTTTTTTGCAGTTTTCTGAGCTTTTCTTCATTACATTTGTTATATTTGCCTATATATTTATTCATTATTGATTTATAATTCTTGCTTGAGTTTAGATAATTGGCTCTGTTGTACTCAGAGGGATATCTATTATATTGCCTTCTTGCCTTATTGTAGGCCTTTTTAGCCTTTTTACATTCAGGACCATACCAGGGTTTATCTGTTTTTTTTTTCTTAAAGTTGGTTTACTTTTGTGTTTACTGTTAAAGCTTATTTCAGCACTATTTATATAAATTTGAGATATTTGTTGTGAAATGTCATCAATAAAAGCTTGATTAAAGGAGTCTTTATTATTATCAATTTTTCCTAATATAGAATCGATATGTTCAGGGTTAATATTTCTCATACATGTTTCACAGTTACTTTCTTCCCATTTAGGTTTATAAGTTTTACATTGTGTTTTATCAACACTTTTAGCAACTTTGTTCATTCTAAGTGTATAGTCTAACAAGCAATGTCCATCTGAAAACAAGTGGTCTACCTCAATAACTTCAAAATTTGTCAAAAATTTATAGCTCTGTAGTGTACATATCAGGTAATCTAGAACAGAAATATTTCTGAAGGTCATTTTACTATTTTTATCATTCGGAAAACGACCATTTATTATGATCAAGTTTAAGTTTTTTAGTAAGTCAATAAGTTTCAGACCAATATTATTAGTTTCTCTATCTTGGGATTTTCTCAGAGTAGGAATACATATAGACTTCATTTGAGATTTCTGATCAAAAAAATTAATTGTGTCTTCATCAAGATAAAAAAGTCTACTAAAAAGTCATCATTCTCAGTATAATCTATAAGATTTGATGTACGAGCATTAAAATCCCCAGAGATGTAGATATATTCAAATATGCTACTATATCTAGCAATGTCATTTTCAAAAAGTTCAAACTCATCTGCACTATAAAATCTTGAGTGCAGGGGAGGGATATAAACTATACTAATTATCAAGTCATCTGTATTATGGGCACTTTTTAATCTTAATCTTAACCAAAGCGCATATTCTGAACTACTTTCCAAAATTTCTAGTTTACAATATAATTCTGACTTAACAAATACACCAATACCGCCCGATTTTCTATTATACTTTTGTTTTCTAGGCATACTTATAAATTCATAGCCTGGGATTACAATAATGTCATGTTCATCCAGTTTTGTTTCTACTACTCCAAAAACATCATAATTCATAATTAGATCAGAAAATTCTTTGTATAAAAGTTTGCGCTTTAAACCACATACATTCAAAGTACCAAACTTAAGATCACAATGTAAACAATCAGCACCGTGGGAATTTTGTTGTACGTTATAGTCTGTTTCAAAAGAAATTGCATTATTTAGGCCATTGTCATGCGAGTTTACATGGGGTACAATACTGTCAATTTCGACTGAATTTAACGTATTTACACTACTGTCATTGCTATTTACATGTAGAAAAATGTCATTTTCAGAAGATCGGTTTAATCCCCGGATTTCCTATTTTGTGGATTTCCTTTCGGATTCATTGTGCACAGGCTGATCGTCTGGCGGTTTGTTTCGTTCGTCTGCAGTTTCTGTGTCAGCGTTCAGAGGTTGATACCGATTACTTAAATTCAAAGGTTCATTTATACTGCTTTTTATTCTGCTTCTTTGGTTACTGTTTGCCAGTTTTCTCATTTCTTGGCTGTACATATCACATTCGTCATCGCTGCCTACGTAACTGCCACTTTTGTTTAAAGAAGCATCAGATGAGGAGTTTTCGGTCTCCATGGAGATGTTCAGAACGGCGTCTGTGGCGTTGTTTTCGACATTCCTGTTAATCGGGATGGACTTGTTACCCACGGGTTTTCCATGCACCTCGTCCTTTCCATTCACACGGGACATATGTATGAGTTCTCGCCAGTCTGGGAATTCGTCTCTTACTACTTTCTTCTTTACTATAAGTTTTGCTGGATAGCCTATGAAAACCATACTCTTTTTCTTATATTTGCCTCTATTTTCTTTGTAGGCCGGCCATAGTCGAGATCTGGCTTGAACAATTTCTTGTGGGTAGTCTCGATTGATGCCAAACGTAGTGCCTCTCAATAGATATGCTTTAGACAGTATGAATTCTACATCAGTTCGTTCTAGAAATCTACACAATATAGGTCTTATTTTACCTCTACGAGAGACGCCCAGACGGTGAACTTGTTCTACATAGATTTTGCTGGTTTCAATTCCGAGGTTATCTTCCAGGAACTTAGACAGTACATCCTCAGTATCCTCATTGAAATAAATCTCTTCAATACCTCTAAAAATGAGATTATTTCTACGGAATCTCGCCTCCTGATCAATACTTTTGTATTGCAAACTTTTCAGTAGGATTTTATTCGTATCTTGTTCATTTTTCAGTTTTTCGACTTCAAGCTCTACTTTCTGTATACGGCTGTTCATTGTGTTATTTATTGCTATCATGTCATACAATACATTTAATTTTTGATCACTGTTCATTTCTACAAATTTATCTTTTGGCACAAAGCTTTTTTGTGTTGGTGAAAATTGATCAAATGTCCCACCTGTGGATCGTCTCTTACGTTTTGCAGTGACCGTTGTCCAGTCGTCCGATCTCCCGCCATATTGATTATTTTTACCTGTGTTCACCTGTTGATGTTTATTTGTTTTTTGAGAGTCAAAATCCAGGTTATTTGCCATTTTTTTCAATAGTACTTATTAAAACGTTTATAGAAGAGCAAAATTATCACAAAAAGTTCCAATCATATTCAGTTTTAACCACGGAAAATTAAAAGTTTTGAGTGCACTTTCAAACATGTATGCACTACCATCATGTCACGTGATCAAAAAAGCTGTGAACAATGATGACATTCGTCATAAATTATTTAAAATGTCTGATTTGTTTACACAACTCACATGGACAATATCCAATATGGCCGACTTTCAATTCAATTGATTGAATATTACTCGGTATTAATCCGCTTTTATAATTAAAGTATGTATGGCTAAAATTCAATAAATATTGATAAACTGTGTAGAGAAAAATAAATGTTATTTGATGAAAATGTATTCAGTTTATTTCAGCAGAAGTAAAGTTATCATATGTATTGGAGATTGTCTGCACTTTTTTTTGTGCGGAGTAACCAAAGTACGCATTAACTGATTTGGAGCTCACTATGGGGAATTTATTGAAGGCCCTGATTAAAAATGTCATAAAATACCCATTTTTGACGTGTTGGCGTAAAATAAAAAGAAAATTTGTTTGTTTTTTAGTGGAAGATGGGAATTTATTTCATCTCGTGAACACCATATGTTGATATTTTCACTCGTGGCTGCGCCACTCGTGAAAATATCACATATGGTGTTCACTCGATGAAATAAATTCTCATCTTCTACAAAAACAACCAATATCCTCTATGTATCATTCGTTACAAATGTAGATCAACCTCGATTTTATACAGGTACGCCAGAAAAGAATAGTAGAAGGCAAATTTTATAGTAAAATCAAACATAATTGCACTTGCTAGGTCAATGACAGATTGTATGATACTTTTCCACTTTAAACCACAAAATAAGTTTTGTGCCACGAACCTACTCATTTAGAACACTGGTGGTTGCTCTCAACATTCCAAGCAAAGCTTACAGTTTTCTTCTTACACTGTATTTTCCTTAGCCCATAATCAGCTAGCGATGTTGTTTGCAGCAGAAGTAAGTAAGTGCCTTTGTGAAGATTTTATCTTCTCTAGGCTTTGCTCCTTGTTACTCCGTCTTTTGATGTTTCAAGGGAGGTATTTGGTTCTTTGGTTAGAAAATGTGTGTGGTGTGTACGACAACTTACTTGAACGCTTGCTCAGACGACGCAAACCTTACATTAACATAGACGGAAATATGCCGAGGTTTAAAACTTAAGGGAATCGTTTTGAAATTCATGATGTTAAGGAATAAACTACTGGATGCATAAAAGCAGCCGTGCTCTGATAATAATGTTTCATACATACTGCAGTTTTACTAGCGAAAGCAAACACCATATTTATGATAAGAGACTACATTAAGAGAAGGAACAAGCATCCAGTCTACCCTCCTTTTAGTAAAGAGCCTCTTGTTCTAAATAATAGTGTCAAAGATGCTACGGATGTCTTTGACAGATACGTGCTTGCTATTTGAAGTCTATACTCATTAGATTGTGTTTAAGTAATTGCATTCCAAATACAGATTTTAGTTTATTTCAAGGAGGCTTGCCAGTTCAATACACAAACTTATATATTGTTGGAATGAGAAAATTAAAAGAGAGGTTTATTTGGAGGGGGGATTGCATTTTAAAGTGAATATTTGCTCACTCAGGAGTAAATAATAAACGGAAGATAGCTCAAATAAGAAGTAAGATTACTTTGCGATCAGTAACGGAAATATTTAAAGAACAAATATTTGTAAAGTTTTACAATTTCATTCCATTTGTATTAATGTTTGACAATTTGAATTTTGT
Source organism: Cyclina sinensis (assembly GCA_012932295.1). Lineage (NCBI taxonomy): Eukaryota > Metazoa > Mollusca > Bivalvia > Venerida > Veneridae > Cyclina > Cyclina sinensis. The sequence continues at coordinate 19,410,860 of JAAONU010000017.1, read as the reverse complement.
AATGAATGAATATCTCTAACATTTTGAGAAATAATCTTTTACTCAAAATGCATTATATCATAATCAATGTTACAAACTATAGAATGTTACAGAAATAGGATAAATCAAGCAAATTCCCTTCAATGTTTTTTTTTTCTTTGACAATTCCAAATCTATTCTTTTGAAATGATTTATGGAGAGCTAATACATTTATGCTAACTTGACAAGTGATTGATTTTTATTTTAAGTTTACGAGAATAAAAAAGAAGTATCTTTAAAAAGAAATACGCGGACGTGGAACAAAACACATTTGAAACTGGAAAAGTTGTGTACAAGTACTGCAGCAAAAGTTAACTAAATGGCTTTTTAATGTAATTTGGCAGGAAGGATGCGCGCGCAGTAAACAGTTTTTAATATAACCAAAAGGTAAAAAACAAAATGCTGAATCCGACCTTATGACATTTTCTTTGATAATATACGATCTTTTTTTTTTCTTTCACGAATCCAAAATGCCAAATATAAAGTAACTGAAAAATGTTTATAAACCTTATAGATAACAACAGGTTAAGATTAAGAAAACCATAGTGCTCTTTTTCAAAAGTCCGTTCCTTTTCGTAGCAAGGGGCTAAGGCAATGTCGATGTTTTTATTTTTGTTCATAAATGAAATTTTAGCAGCGATTCATCTTTCACTTTATTTTTACTGAAGTCAGAAGGCCTACGGTCGAACAAAATATAAAACTTGTAGCAAGGAAGATTGTTAGTGAATAAGTTTGTATAAACACACTTCTGTAACATTATCCTTAAGAAATTATTTATCTGTTTTAGAGAGGTAGGACACAGCACTGATCTTAATAGTGCTACTGAAGTTACGTGATGCCCTTTAACCATACAATTCGACCATGTGTCTTACATTATTTGTAATCCCCTTTTACTGCCCTCCAATGTCCACGTTCATTTTTTATTTATGTTGGGTTTAGCATAAGAAACAGTTATTTATAGAAATAAGTGGATTAACTGCAATACTCTTGGGTTTCATTATACGAGCTATGTGAGATAAAAGTACATTTCTTCGCGATTTTAATGAAGCCTTAAAGACTCTGTCTTTTGTCTAATTTCCCATTGAATTAATCCCTAGAGATACGCTGTTTTCGACGTAGCTAAGCCAAAAAATTTGATCTTCTTATCAGACCAAATAATTACGAACGTTAAGCTTGTACAATTTCTATTATATGTAGCTCAACGTAAAAATGTTAAGAGTATACGTTTTTTAATGTATATTGTGTATGTGTATTGATTATTTTGGACTATAGTTATACACAAGAAAATAAAAGCATAATTATTGAATTTTAAATTAGTAGAACTTAACAAAGAACAAATGACAATACATATATCATTAGAGTCTAAATGGAGTAAATGTGTTTCCTTTATTTTATTTTTATCATATATAACCTTCAAATATTAATGTACGAAGCCAAAATTATTTCACATGAAAAATTTGATATGTTGATGTTTACCTAGTAACCTTAATGTATACTTAATGAAAATTTAAAATAAATAACTGTTGAAAATCAAGAATCGTAAAATTGTTTCATATTTAGTTATCTTTGACAATTTATTTCAAGCATTTTTAAGTCAAAGCCCTTTTCGAAAAAGGCACACTAGCCATCCACAATAAAACCTCCTTTAATGACCCTATAAAATTTTACACTATCACTCATAGGTAAAACGTGACATTAATTCTAACTCGATCTTTGAACACGAGTATTCCGAGAACCCATAACATTGAAAAAAGAACGAGATAACGATGTGAGCCTTAACACAAATATCAATGGGTATTTACTTGAATGTGTATTTTCGAGTTGATAGGTTGAATTTGTTTCGTCACAGAAGCTGAAACGAAACATAAACACTGCAATGATTAAGAATTGAGAATAGTTAACAATCATGGTGCTTAAAATACTGAATGTACGTGTAATGTCTAAACGTAAAATTCTGTCAATATCTTTTTATATTTTTTAATTGAATTCTTTATTCGAATTTATTATTATATTCAAACGAAAACAGACAGTCATGGTTGTCTTACCTAGCACAAAATTACTTTTTTTTTTTCAAAAGCTGAAAAATAATGATGTAAAAACATATTTCAACAAAATTCAGACGCTGACGCTAAGGTAACTAAAACTCCATATACATTTGAAATTTCAACCTTACGATTAACCTTACCTTCTGTCTGCAGAAGTAGAACGAAAAGCGAGACTTAACTTGTTAAAAGGAAAAACAAATGTGAGGACGTTAAGCGGCCGAAACTTTGGTTTCTCGACTACAGGTAACCTTTAAAGGGTCTTTCAATCTGGGTTCGTGACAGTCTTTGAGCTTTCAAAAAATCGCGGAAATACGCGTGTCGGAAGCGGAAGTATCCGAAGTGACAACAACTGAACTCATCCATTCGAAGTTTTCATGCAGATTTCGGCAAAATAAACATCTGGACACATGGCCGGTCTTTAAAAACAGCAAATAACTTTTTTTGGGGAAAATCCCTGGTATTATTCAGTTGCAGATAATGCACGTTTAATCTTTTAAATTCGCTTCGATTCTTCTTGGCGGACTATTAATTCGTCAAGGTAAAATGCATGCTTTCTGAATATATAGACGCTTGCACTGGCGTCTTCTGTCCAGGCGGAGGCCTTGCAATGGTGCGAGTGGTTTACTGCCTTTAAGGTAAAATTCCTGAAAAAGTATTTTGTTTTTAAATACAGTAATGTTCATTATTTTCTATATTAAATTATATTTCATTTGCACAATATTTTGTGTTAGTTTGATGAGCTTACAATAATATTTCCACCTATGATTAATCAATACCATCTTTCGTGGTGCAATTCAGTATAATTATTTCAGATGTGTTAAACTGTTAAATTCATATTTTAATTACATGTATATTTAAAAGACGCCTGTGTATGAGATGTGTTAATTACAGAGAACATAGCACCTCTTACTGTTATTTCATTTTTTAATTCATTTACTTCTGAGACAAAAATTCTTAAAGCTACATCTTAATATAACTAAAGTTATTTCAGATGAGCGTAGTTGCACAGTAGATTTTATTTTCTTTAATAGAGACATAAGGGTATTTCATTTAAACATTCATATTTACATTCAAAGAAAAGAATACAATCGAAGAAAAAGGACTACATCATAACTACTCCTGAATACATGAATATAGTCTTTACTACAGCAAAGAGAACATTCATACTGCCGTACAGTTAACAAAACTACAAACAATAGAATAATGAGAAGACATCAAACTCTGCAAAACACACAAATATATATCACTTTAGACAATTATTTTGTTCACACATGTTGAAAAACTGGGAAATCTGGGAAAACTCAGCTGCATTTTTCGACAACACCAATACTAACTCCGTCAGTCTGCATAAGAAAAAAACATGAATGTTTAAATGATATCGTTTTAGAATTTGCTGACACGATTACCGATTGTTCAATGTTATGTTTAGGCAATGTCTTAAACAGCAGAAAATCAAGTAGCAAACCACGATGGAACAACTAAATTTATAATGATTGCTAAACGGCTAAAAACAATTTCCACTTGATAAACGCAACTATAAACTGATTAATTCTGACATAAACAAACAAACGTGTCTAGAAAGCAGGAGAAGTTTTGATAAATTGAAACAAAGGGGTTAAAAAAACTATTCCTTTCAACAACATTGTCTTAGCTGAGTAAATATTCCCTCCCCTCGTGCATTTTGGAATAAAGTTAACCAGTTTAAAGAGAGAAAACAGAAGGCTATTAATCTTTCCGATTTTTTTAACTTTTACAAAATATTGTTCAATGAAAATGTTGAATACCAAGATCTGAATTTACAGAATGTAGATTTTTCAATTTTAAACGAATTCAGTATTGACTGCTTAGATAAACAGATAAGTATAGAAGAAGTAAATAAGACATTGTTTTCCTTAGTTCAAAATAAGGCCCCAGGCGGCGACCGACTTTATACACCTGTTTTTTTGTGTGTTTTTTAGTTTTTTTTTTTTGTTTTTTTTTGTTTTTAAATAAAGATTAAAAAGATGTAAATATACATGCATATACAAAAATGTACATTATGTTTTTAAATGAATCACTTAGATAGAAACACAAAATTTTACTTACCCTGTAATACAACTGCATCGTCCATCAAGCACTTTCGATTCCTTTGTGCAAATCTTTGCAGACAATATATGTGGCTGTTCTGCCTTCCTTTGACTTCGCCAAAATTTTGCTTTGAGGTAGAACCTTTTATCAGTTTGACAGACAAATGCACCATGTATTTAACTTTCTATAAACAATATATCTCTTTTCAAAAGCCCTGCTTTTCCCTCTTTCTTTTATATAACCAGCAATTACTTTGTAATACAGAAAACTTATGAATTCCACTTATGTTTTACTCTGATTCATAGAACTACTAGTGGCCATTTTAGATTATTTGATAGGAATGATATTCAAATGCAGTTATAACCTGGGATTGTACATTCTTGGTGCTAATGAGAGTATAATTGTTTATTTATTAGCCGTGATAAGCCGTTGATTAACTGTGCTTATTATCTCAGTCATGGTTGTAAACTGCATTCTCTGTAGTGAAGACAGAGGAGTGTTTACCAATTTGAGGTCACGTGATAGGTCTGTCGATATGGAGTATCGGATTTTTTTCGTCGATGCTAAACAATCCACAACACTTATTTAACGAAACCTTTCAACGTATCAAAAACACTATACCCGATTTGTTGGACTGAAGGAGTCATAGTACCTATTTGCAAAAAGGGAGATAATTCAGACCCGGCTAACTATAGATGGATAACTTAAGTTAACGATGGCAACAATATTTAACCTGATTTTAAGAAACAGAATCAATTCTTGGTGTGAAGATCAGCATGTTTTTAGTGATCTGCTGTTTGGATTCAGAATTGATTATTTGCATAACATTATAAAAAGGTAATTTCAAACATAATGTCTACTGCTGCTTTATTGAATTTTAAAAGGCATTTGATACTGAAAACAGAGATGCTCTCTGGCGTAAACTTTTACTTCAAGGCATAAGAAGCAAAATGATAAAAAATTTGAAATCAATCTACAGCCATGCATCATCTTGTGTACATTAAGTTTTTCGATGTAGTATTAGGTGAACCCTTATCACTGATACTTTTTCTGCCCTACGTCAATGACATCATGCATGATTTAACTTTAATGACTTATTAGACTATGATATTTACCAGTTGTTTATATATATATATGCTTCAGTTCGAAGATGACATTGGTCTTTTTACCACATCGCTTGAAAGTTTACAGGCACACATTGACAGATGGTATCAGTATTCAGTACGTTGGAGATTAAAATCAACATTAATAAAACAAAAATTTGTATATTTAATAAAAATAGAGTTACAAGAAATATCCAAACGTGGTCTATAGACAATGAAATCCTAGAAATTGTAGATATTTTTTGCTATCTTGGAGTAAAATTTTCAAGAACTGGGATGTTACTGGAAGCTATCAAAGTACTATCAGATCAAAGAATTATTGCAGTTAATGGTCTTTTCTCTATATTTTTCAGATTAAAACAAGATGTGAAAACTAAATTAACACTTTTTGATAGGATAGTCCAGCTTATTCTGCTGTACTGAAGTTTGATACAAGTAATCGAAAAGGTTCATATAAAATTTTGTAAAAATATTCTCGGGGTTAAGATCCAAAAGTCAAATATGGCGGTACCTGGCGGATTAAAACGATTTCTTCTAACGGTTTTATGAACAAGAAAGGTACTGAAATACTAGGATCTACGGAAGAGAATACTGACCCCCCTTCTTTAATTTATATGCTTTAAAGAAAAAAGCCTTTGTATAATACATATCTTTAAAAAAATGACAGGTTATATGATAAATAAAATAGATCTTAAAGAGTTTCATCTTTTATTATACACCCTAAAATCACAAATATGCATAGTTTCTTTGATGATAGTTGGAAATTTAAGAGAACTGTAGCCTTTATCATATGAACCTTATGAAAAAAAGATATATGAAATTATGAATTGAATTAGATTTACTTGGTATAATAAGTCACTTCTATTATAATAATATTTCATGGCCCTTTTCTCGTTTTGATTTAAAATCCATATATAGAAAAATGACTGATATGCTGAAACAGAAAATCACAAATCATTGAGTATTCATTTTTATTGCTGTATTTCATAAATAATAGTATTTAATTAAAAATAATGCATTAAATTATAGTAAATTGAATTGCTAGAAGTTTTAAAACCAATTATAAAATAATAATATATAAGCGCTCTTTTTTCGTTCTGATATAAAATACGCTTATATAGAATAGGAATTTTCACTGCTCTAACAAGCAAAAAAGTATGTTCTGTAGTTTTTTACCTAAAGAAAGATAATAATTATTGAAAAAGATCTAAGAAATTTTTATAGTTTATGCAGAGACATAGATATATCTCTGGTTTATGTTACTCAAAGTTTCAAAACCAGTTATATAATAATAATAATAATATATACCGGTTATATATAATTATTTTATATAATTCTGGCAATGCACTCGTGTACCGCATGTGTGTTATCATAACGATCAACTTATTTTACGTCTCACCGAACAAGAAGCGGGAAGAGCGAGCCAAGCGGTGAGCAAGCTGCCAAGCATGCAATCTGAAAATTATCCTAGATCTAGTCAGACAGTAAGTTTTTGCCAGTATTATATTCCTATATGTACAATTGGAGCGGGGTTAGTGTTAGTGTTATCCAATATTATGTAATTCTATGTTTTGATTCGCTGTTAGAAGATCCGATTATTGCCGAAATATTATGTACTTTTACGATGTACTACCTATTGAATCAATTTGCGAAGTTGTGTTACTCCGGAAATCCTCGGACAGAATCACGGACAGAATCACGTGACTGTCTGGTAATATTGTGTAGGAACATTGAATGTTTTGAAATCTATTCACTGTAACAAATAACTGATAACAGATACAGGTAACTTGTTGAGGGCTGGCAAAAATATGGCGGTTGATAAAAATGCAAAACATAGTAATTTTTAAATTACAGTTACAAAGTCATTTTTCATCAAACAATTCATATTTTGTATCATTTAAAAGGTCTGTAAACTCATATTTAACCTATATCAAAAAAATTCAAAATTGTTCACTTTCTTGTTTGTAAATGGCTAAACTTAGAGCATCCAAGCTGCTAGAAAAATGCTGAAAAAAATGCTGAAACGACAGGTATAAATTAGTTTAGTTTTCTTTTTTAAAACCAAAAATTCAAAATCTGCTTATATTTTCAAAATATGAATTTAAAAAGATTTTAAATTATGTAAAATGATACAATGTTTGTTTAATGTTTTCAAATAATAAAATTCGGCTCACAAAGAAAAAAGACATCTAAAGTTAAAAATTCTGTCTGGTTCCCGGTGGTACTTTGCTACGACTGTGACTGTTCCTCACCTGGTCTTTAATATGTTGAATTATATCAAAGTAATCAAAGCATGGTCATAGTTTATTATCTTAATTGATATTACAAGTATATTTGTTATTCTATTCAAGCATGCTTGTTATTCTGTTCAAGCATGTCATTCCATGAAATTTATGTTATTTTTGTTACTTAACAAAACAAACACGGTTTCAGTATCATAATTATCACCTTTAACATCAAGAGATATATGAAAATAAAAGGTTGAACAAATATATGTTGTTGTTGTTCTTCAAAAATGGGCATTAACTTAGTTATAATTTGTCTGAACAGACAGGTCTTCAATTTAAAGATATATATTAAATTTCTTTTTTTTATTAGCATCTGCAAACAAACAAAATAGAGTGCTGTAGCTTAAGGTTCCTTAAAAATACAGTAAAAATCGTACACTCAAATGGACTCAAGTCCATTTGAATTTTCATTGTTTTCCTTTAAACTTTTGGAGATTTTTCAAGTGTAGATTATTTGGACTTGGAATCTAATGCAAGGAATTTCACACAAATAGAAGTGGTTTCATTTCAGAGGATATGTCTTGTATGAATCAAAATGTTGACGTACTTGTGCAGTAACACACAGCGACGGACAACGGACATCATGCGGTCACAATAGCTCACACGACCACGTTTTGCTCATGTGAGCCAATAAAGAACAAACTGCTATTCAGTTGCTTTCATGTCATAACATAGTAAAGATGAGAAAAATTAAGAGAATTTCAATAAAGTAGATCTAATCAGTATAAAGCAGTAGTTTACTGCTTACTACATTTGTACCGGGACTCTTAATCCCTTCGGATACATGCACTTTTTATAGGCATTCATGTGAGGTACTATTCAAGAACTTAATTTCTTGCTTTAATTTTCAAGTGAAGAAAGCATAAATCTTATTGTTTGCAGTGCTTGTTTTTCTCTGTTCTGCTGAACATAGATAAAGAAAAAATAAACATTAGTGTAACTGAAAACCACAGAAAATGCAAAATACTTAGGAGTTACAATAAGTAGCAACCTAAACTGGTCATCCCACATAAACAGTATCACAAACAAAGCAAAAAACAGCTTAAGGTTCATCAGACGAAACGTCAAAACACAAAACAAACAACTCAAAGAAGCAGCATACAAAACATATGTAAGACCACAGGTTGAATACTGCTCAACCATATGGCATCCATGGCAAAAATATCTCACACACAGAATAGAAATGGTCCAGAGGTCAGCTGCAAGGTACGTTCATAATGATTACCACTATACAAGCAGTGTAACAAACATGATCAAAGAACTAAAATGGTCAACTTTAGAACAAAGGCGAAACCATGCCAGCCTGGTCATGCTACACAAAATAAAAAACAATCAGGTCAATGTTGATCACAATCACCTTACAAACACAAGAAACAGCAAATTCCTCATTCCACAATCAAAAACACAACATCACATGAACTCATTCTTCCTAAGGACTATACGACTCTGGAACGAATTACCGACCGAGATTAAGGCTACCCCAACTGTGGACTAAACAAGTTTTATAGATTTTAAAGTAATTAAATGTTTAAGTAAGATCTTCAGTTAAATCTTGTTTTCTTTGTTATTAACTTTTATAATTTTAAATGTTCCTGACATGCGCCTGCCTAGTATAGTCAGTATTGACTTTTGGCAGTATTAAGTTGAAGTTGAAGTTGATGTATTTTTTAATTTCTTTCACATGAAAATCTCACAGTTCATAAAATATAAAACATTTAATACATTCACATGGCGTGACATGATAAAAACAACAATCTGGTCAATGTGACCTTTTATGAGTAAATGACATCAAGGTAGACGTCATAAACCAATTATCTATTTCTGTAAACACACGATCGGGCGGAGGTGCAAATACCTACACAAAAAAGCAAAAAATTCTTATTTGCAGGGGTGGTGGGGATGGTGTGTGTGTGGGTGGGTGGGGGGGTTAACAGTGGGCGATGTCCCATGTAGGCGGGGGAAGAGAAGTACCTGCCCATCTCATGTAAGTAAATAATTAAGTTTTATGGTTTATAGTTGTTTGCTATATAAATTTATACAAAAAAAACAAGTGACCTCTGGGGTGGGGCTAATTTTCACACACCAGTGACATAATATGAGAGGATACCTAACATCAAATTACAAAGCTCTGTGTCAAGCACTTAAAGAGAAGGGGATTTTCAAAGTTTTTCCTATATAACTATAATTAAGCACCAGGGCTGGGCAAATACTGATCATGGGATCATGATTTGAACAAGCATGGAAGAGGTCCACTACACCAATATCAAAACTCAAAGTCTTATGGTTTATTGATAATCAGTTACATTAAAGTTTTTGGACAACGCCGATGACAATGACATTGACAACTCAGTGACTGACCATGACAGCTCAACGTTTTCTTTAAAAAACAGACGAGCTAATTCTAAAAATGACATCCTTTACTAATGGAATTGATATTGTAATACCATCATGCATGCATAATTTAAGGACAAGAAAAATAAACTAAGTTTAATCCCTTGCTGTGACCTTGACCTTTGACCTAGACACCTGGGTCTTAAACCCGATACATCCTCTACATATGGTGGTCAAGTGTACCAATTTATATTGAAATCCCATTATGCAAGCAGAAGTCATGGACCAGACACAAACTTCAACTGCACTTAAGACTGTATGACAAATACAAAAAGTTTAATCCCCTGCTGTGACCTTGAACTTTGATCAGAGACCTGGGTCTAACAAGCAACACATTGTTTACTCATGGTGGTCAGGTATATCTATTTTGAAATCTCATCATGCATGTAGAAGTTATGGCCCAGAAATGAGATAATTATAACTTTTTCGGACACACGCACGTACACACACACACACACACAGAGTAACATTATTTGTCCCCACCCCATTTTATGGCGGGGATCATAAAAACCTGAAACAAGAGGGCCATGATGGCCCTGGATCGCTCACCTGAGTACTTTGGCTATAGGTTTGCTGTTAAGCAGTATTTCATTTTTTAATTGAAAATATATAAGTGCGTGCCTACAAACCAAATATGTAAAATATCAGTCAATTAATAAAGGCTCTATGACAGAAAGTAGAAATATCTATTATAAGCTATGGAGACACTGACCTTAACCCAGTGACCTCAAACCCTACCCATGGGAAGAGGTCCATGCAAGGAACCTATATACTGAATAACAAAGATATTGGTCTATAAATAAAGGCTCTATGAGGTACAGTAAATAAATCTATTTTTAGCCTCCCTGACCTTTTACCTAATCTAATCATTTGAAAAAGCTTGCTTCATGCCAAATTTTAAAATTCTAGGCCTTGTGGTTTCAGTCAAGAAGATTTTTAAAGATTTCCTATTTTACATATTAAGGGCCCCCGGGGTGGGGGAAATTTTGACCCCAGGGCCAACATTTTAACAATATTGGTAAAGGTTCTTTACACAATACTCAACACTCAATATCTAAGGTCTAGACCTATTTCTTTTGGTGAAAAATTATTTTTCATGTTTTTCCTATATAAATCTATGTACAAATGTAAACCAAGAGAACCCTGGTGCGTGGCCAATTTTGACCCAGGGAGCATAATTTGAACAAACTTGGTAGACATCCACTAGAAAATGCTACATACCAAATATCTAAGCTGTAGGCATTGAGGTTTCCAGTAAGAAGATTTTAAAAGATTGCCTTTTTTACATATTAAGGGCCCCCGGGGCAGAGCAAGTTTTGACCCCGGGGCCAACATATAATCAATACTGGTGAAGGTTCTCTACACAATACCCCACAACAAATATCTAAGCTCTAGTCCTATTAGTTTCGGAGAAAAATGATTTTTCATGTTTTTCCTATATAACTATATGTAAACCAAGAGAACCCTGGGGCGTAGCCAATTTTGACCCAGGGGAAATAATTTGAACAAATTTGGTAGACATCCACTAGACAATGCTACATACCAAATATCTAAACTGTAGGCATTGTGGTTTCTAAGAAGAAGATTTCTAAAGATTTCCTATATAAGTCTATGTAAAATGAAGTGACCCCTGGGGCGGGGCCAATTTTGACCCCAAGGAAATAATTTGAACAATTTTCATTCCATTAGAGGGTACTAAATGCCTAATATCTAAGCTCTAGGCCTTGTGGTTTCAGACAAGAAGATTTTTAAAGTTTTTCCTTTAGGTTGCAATGGCAACCAGAGTTCTGCATGGAATTTATTTCTTTGAACAACTTTGGAAGAGCTTCATGCAAGGAACATCCATGGCAAGTTTCATCAACTTTGGCCCAGTGGTTTAGGAGATGTTGTTTAAAGCAAAAAATGACGAAGCACGACGCACTGACGCACGACGGACACAGGGCGATCCTAAAAGCTCACCATGAGCACAAAGTGAGCTAAAAATGTAAAATTTGATGACAATGTTGATAATCTCAACACAAGACCCAAACAATGTTATAACAAGATCTCCACTGAAGCGGCAATATACATCCAAAGACAGCTACTAACAGAAGTACACCTTTGATAAATACCAACAGGAAACATAATAAGATCTTGTTTATTTATAAGGACAATATTATAATAATGTAGGCAAATAAGTTCTTAATGTTTATGGTCAACTGATTAGTTTTTCAGTCATGTTTTTTAACCTTATAATAAGCAGGTAATCCTGTGTATTTTATGATCACTGTAGTATGCTTCCAAAGTTAATTGTGACCTTGATTTTGAGGCTAGATATATGTAAATTCTGAAATTTTGTAAGTTAATAGCACTAGGAATGTTACACATTGCCTCAGAAGAGCCTTCAGGGTTCAAATGACAATTAACAGTGGTTTACCCAACAGACTATTATGTAATCACATTATGATAATTGCATTGGTATAATTGCTATTTTGTTAGCATTTTCAGCTCTGATAAGCATGAAGTACTTACTTTATCACTTGGAAATTTTATTAAGAATTAAATATCACTATTTGGCTTTGTATTTTTAATCTTACTTGAATTAAATGTGCAAATGCCAAACTGAAAGAAGTAAGATCAGGGTTTTTTTTCTGGAGTGAAAAAATGTTTAACCTAGGGTTAATAGTAAAGAATGCTGTGAATGTAATAACAGTCACTTAAGACTTGTATTATCATAGCCTGATTTTTGTTTGCTGGAACACAGAGTAAGTTCATAATGACTTTGAAGTTTTTAACGATTTTAATTTAACTTTAAATTTGAAAGAATTAATCAAATAAAATTACAATACTAACAAGAAAAGTATAACACTGGACGACATTTAAGTGATGTGGAATATTAGGTGAAAGGGTGGCCAGCAAGCTATGATATACTGTAAATAAACAAATATTGGAGTGGAAGTTTTTTTGTTCTTTATTGACTATTGAAGTATTTTCATGGCCTTGTGTTGATGTTAAAATTTGTATACACGACAGGATATTTATTGAACCTTGAGATTGAACTGGCCAGGTTAGAAAATGGGTTCTGCATTTTATCTGGATGGGCTGAACATTTGATCAGTTTCATGGAATTCATTCCAGGGGTGAAAAAGATAAGAAGCGGACATGAAACACATGGCTCATATCTTTAGACACCACTGAGCATTTGCTCAGGAGAGCTAAAAACGCCCTTCGGGCACATAATGCTCCACCTAGCAGTGCTCTAGTTGACTTATTTTCTACTAAAATGAAGTTTCTGTTCATTTAAAGAAAAATGCCTAGATTTTTTTCATGTTTTGCATGTGTATGTATCTTATGAAAATACAGGTTACTTGCAAAATTGGGCAGCACATCTCCAAATTTGTCAGAGTTTTGACCTTTATAGACTAAATTTCTGATAACAACCAAAATGTCTTCACATTTATAGGATTGTGGTTCATTAAATAAATGTAACAATTATACTGCTTTTGACACTCCTGGTGACCTGCCTCTTTAATTTTTAACATCTGCCTATGATACATGGCTGGGGCAAATGTGTCCCATGGACACATTTCTAGTGAATAGTTGTTTTTGATAGTTTTATTTAAAAAAAAAAAAGATATTGTTTACAAGTATTGCTTTCTTGTGTTTGTGGTAAACTTATTGTCAGCTAAGTTTTACCCCCTCTTTACAGTTGTATTCATATCAGAGTCAGTTTACCTTCCTAAAACTACTAGAAAGTATGGCGTACCAATAGGGTTTTTATTGCTAGATCTATTTTAATGTGATACACCATGTATATTTTCAGCTGCTAGGGCAATGGGCTGCTAGGCAAATATTTCTTTTCAGCTTACAGTTACAAAGTAAAGGTCAGGAGTTTGAACCCCACAAAGAGCATACATTTTCCTCCTTTTTAAAGCCACATAGGAATATATTATTGTTTTTTTTAAGTTAAACTAAGATTGGTATTTAATTTGAAATAAAAATATTTTAGCTTAAATCTTAAGTGCAAAGTTTTCAGTCAAAAGGATTTTAATGAGCACTCTATTAGGTATGTTTTATTGTATAAGAGCCATAAGAACCATAAGTCCATTTTAGAAACTTAACAAGGTATGTAATAATAAGAGTAATTACGTTTTATGTTTACCAGTACTGCACGGCATAAGCTGCACGGTAAACTATTAAATATTTACAGTGGCGAACAATGTATAAAATATCCGGCTTTATAAATTCTTCATTACAACTAAGCGGGTCATATTTCGCAGCAAATTACAAATTTCTGGTCCCTCTGAACTTGTTTCTCAGAACATAGTAGTTGAAATCATTCTATGAAAATCAATTTTATGACTTCGATTTGGCAGCATGTATTTACACCATGTACATAAACTCACAACTTTCAGAAATGTCTACCAACAATGGAAGATAGATGTCGTCAGGTTGTACGTGCATATAGTTTATTTTTTGTGATAATTTCACGTCTGATTTAGATCTGGTCTACACTGTCTAATATGCAATGATACTGATAATCGAGCACATTAAGTATATTTTAAAAGGAATTTTGATCCTCAACTATTTCAGGTTAAATAAGAAATAGAGAAAGGATTCCTTATTAAACCAAGCACATACATAAATCTTAAAACTCCGTTAAGGTATGGAAAACTGATTCACACGCGAATAAGAAAGAAAAAAATCGCTGTCATTTATGCCTCAATTTATCTTTATTTTAACTGAAACTCATGTGATTAATGATAAAAAAGACTTATACAATATATTCCTGGACTTATGACTTAAGCTTTAAATCAAATCAAAAATGTATAATGTCAAAAAAGAATAGGGAACTAGTTGTTAATTCCTTATTCCAACGCGAATGAGGAATAAAAAATATGACTGTCGAAATTTGTTCCATTATTCATGTGTAATTTATATGATTTATGATAACCAAACACATACAATATACATGTATTCACAAAGAAATAACTTAATCTTAGAACCAAAACAATTATAAATATGATTTGAACTAGTTCCGTTTTCCTTATCCAAACACAAAAAGGGATTAAACTAAGGGATCCTCGCAAATGCTTACATTTATCTTTTTTTGACTGTAAGTCATATGATTCATGAAAGTTAAGCAAATACAATACATTCCATTAGTATAACTCAAGCTTTTAAACTGAACTTTTGTAAGTCGAAAATGTAATAGAGAACCGATTCTTTATTCCTCATCAAAACAGAATGGTAAATATGACTGCCGCAAATGCCTCCATTTATCTTTATTTTTTACTATAACTCACTTGATTTATGATTATCAAGCAAATACTCGTACTATATAATTAAGAATGAATAACTCAAGCTTTGAACCTTTACTTTTACAAGTCGCTGGAATAGCGAAATAGTTCTTTATTCCTGACTCAACAAGAAATGAAAAAGAATAGAAAACATTATTTCCGGTTAAGTTATTTATTTTTTATTCAGAGAATAATCTTCGACTAAGGAAATCATGATTAACAGTAGTAAAATCAAATGGTAAAATAGTTAAGGTGTGTGTAATGTATTAATAAACAAAATACATTTGACACCTGTGTGTGTGTGTTTTTTTTTTCCTATATTGCTCTTGACAGTCGACAGATTGAAAATCAACAAACACTTCACTTCAATTCAAGTGGAATCAATTTATCTAACATTGATTCTGATTGGTCTGATAAACACGCGCCCATTACCGAAACACACTACGGGGCTAGCATAATGCAGGGTCATGTAAAACAATCCTGCATGATGCTAAATACTTTCCGAAGGGTAAAAAGTCCTTTTTAAGCATGACCCTGTATGATGCAGCATTTTTAGGGAAAAAAAGTCAGCATGATGCTGGATTTTTTTTTAATGACCCTGTGTGATGCTGAAAATAATTCTCATGACCCTGTATGATGCTAAAAAAATAATTATCATGATCATGGATGATGCTAAAAACTTTATCATGATGCTGGGTCTAGCAATAAAAACCCTAATGGTACGCCATAAGAAAGAACATGTACTAGACTGCAAATGTTACCAGTAAACTACCAACAGAACTTGATGTTTATCATATTCAGCTTAATGAGACCAACTCCAATGGACTTTATTGAGATAAATTCTCTCGGATAAAGGTATTGCATTACATGCATGTATCCATTACTTGAAAACATAAACCCAGCACTACGCGACAGGTTTTGCAGTACTTTCATTGCTTTGATTTAATGTACATGTGTTTAACAGCTTTTGAATGCCATCTTGGAAATGCAGCGGGTCAGTTCAACATTATCACAAGAAATCAATTAATACGCGAATAATAAATACATATACTGTTTTGAGGGTACATTGATTCGCATCTAAATAATATTTTCTACATACTTAAACATAACATTTTATCAAAGAAGACCCATAGATCTAACATAATTTAACAATTAAACTCCAGATAATCAACCAGATATAAGAAATTACGTTGAAATCTTCCCTTATTTGCATAATAATTGGTACCCACGTTCAACAATGCCAGACTATCGCTGGTACTTCACTATTGCTGTAAAAGTATATCTAAAGCCGGATACATTATTAAAAGAGATCTTAAAAAAGTTTATCATTCTGTCCTCTCACGTTAACTTGGACATTTTCCCATTATAAACTTGTGGTTCTATTAACGTAAATTTCCAAAATTAATAGATTTCATTAATAAAATTAACATTCTCTTGTTACAGAATTTTCAGCATCTTTTTATATCTCAAACACAAAAAAAATATTTTCCTAAAACAAACCTACATACACGGTACTTTTTTGGCCAACAATGTTGCATAGATACACAACGAGATTATCCAAGTGCCTCATTTTGTTTAACGGCAGTTTTAACTGCTAAGGTCATATCCCGGCGATCAGTCCAACTAACCAGTGTTCCTGGGTATCAAACCAGTTCACTAACCAATTTCTCCGCAAATGACCGACTACTTCCTCACTTGCTTCAATGGTGAGGGACAAATGACCTACAGATGCATTGTCTGAGATCAGTTATCACAGAGAAATTTTGCCAGCTCTGATGGGAATTGAACTGGCATCGTCAAGATTGACAATCCGACGATCGATCTACTGACTGATGAGGCATCACATTTGAACTACCACTTAATCGGTATTGTTCTCAAAAATTTGAAGAACAACACAAAACGTAACACATGCAACAAAGCTCTAACCTGTTGCTAAAAACTTCCAAGAATCCAATAGATATAAATGACAAATTTATTTTTATCAAGTTACTTCTTTGAGAATTGATTAAAATATTTTCAACACATGTAAAAACACGAAATAAAAAATCTAAGTAAAGAAATAAAACAATCGTTTTTGCACATGTAAACATTTGTTAATGATGGATCATTGAAATCTTTCGAAAGACTTGTTTATATTATAACAGAATTAAGCAAAATATCTGGTCTTAATCTGAATTCTAAGAAATCTACGATATTACAAGTGTGGTCACTTAAAGATACTGACATTATATATTGTAATAAAAACAGAAAAATCAATTGGACATTTGATTCAGCGAAAACTGTAGGTATATTATTTTTGTCAGCTTACAAAAGAAATACAAATATAAATTTAGAACCTAAATTAAAAGATTCTTTTAACTGATTAAAACAATGACAACACAGGCAGCTTACTCTAATGGGTAAAGTAATGGTGGTAAAACAATTGCGTTACCTAAATTCATATACCTTTTTTTCAGTTTTAGAAAATCAGTCGAATGATCAGATAAAAGAAATAATAAAAGAAATTTTCTTTGGGATGGAAAACCAGAAAAGACAGACAAGATAGACTTCTAGAAAATGTTAAGAATTCTAAAACAAGTAAACAATTATGTAACATCCAACTTGAAAACAATGAGAAGAAAAAATAACACAAATAAAGAAAAATGGACAAAAGAAATAGATACAGAAATTATTTGGAAAGAAATATATACAGTTCCATTACAATGTACTACAGATGTGACATTAAAAAACTTTCAGTACAAGTTCCTTCATAGAATTCTTACAACAAATAAAATGCAATTCAAATATGTAGTTCAAATTTATGCGATTCTATATGGCAGTTATGTAGAAACTCTTCATCTTTTCTGGAAATGAACTATAATTATACAACACCTATGGTCACAGCTACATTCATTTCTTCTATTAAACAATATTGATTTTTCATATAATAAAGACATAGTGTTGTTCCTGGAGACCTTAAAAAAGAACAAACATAGTGATGTTGTAAAATTTATCATCATTCTGATGGAATACTACATTTTTAAAATGAAATACCAACAAGAAATGGGTAGAACTGATGGATGCTCCCCAAATAAATGCCAATTCCAAAATGGCTATTGTTTAATATGTATTTTTTTAAAGTATGAAAAATAACAAAGGGCAATAACTCCTAAATTATGCAAAATAGAGTTACAGTTCTTGCACGCTGCACTTCTCCTCAAAGATCTATCTACCAATAAAGTTTCATGTTAATATCTCTTATGCTTTGTGAGATATGCCCCGGACAAAAAATAAATATGAGATTTCAAAGAGCAATAACTCAAAAATTAATAAAGCAAGAGTTATGGTTCTTGTGCACTGCACTGCTCATCAATGAGATCTATCTACTTATAAAATTTCAAGTTCATAACTCTTATACTTTGTGAGATATGCCCTGGACAAAAAAAAAAGTATGAGAAAATTCAAAAGGCAATAAGTACAAGAGGGCCATGATGGCCCTGGATTGCTCACCTGAGTACTTTGGCTGTAGGTTTGCTGTTAAGCAGTATTTCATTTTTTAATTGAAAATACGTAAGTGCCTACAAAACAAATATGTAAAATATCAGACAATAAATAAAGGCTCTATGACAGACAGTAGAAATATCTATTATAAGCTATGGTGACCTTAACCTTGACCCAGTGACCTCAAACCCTATCCATGGGTAGAGGTCCATGCAAAGAACCTCTATACTGAATATCAAAGATATTGGTCTATAAATGAAGGCTCTATGAGGTACAGTAGATAAATCTACTTTTAGCCTCCATGACCTTTAACCTAATCTAATAATTTGAAAAAGCTGGATAAAGCTTGCTTCATGCCAAATTTTAAAATTCTAGGCCTTGTGGTTTCAGACAAGAAGATTTTTTAAGATTTTCTTCTATATTGTTATTTAAAACTTGTGACCCCTCGGGCGGGGCCAATGCTGACCCCAGGGACATTTTTCTAACAATCTTGGTAGAGGTCCACTAGACAATGCTGCAAACCAAATATCTTAACTCTAGGCCTTGTGGTTTCTGACAAAAAGATTTTTCAAGTTTTTCCTATATAATTCTATGTAAAACATGTGACCCCTAGGGCGGGGCCTATTTTGACCAAGGGGTCATGATTTAAACAAACTTGAAAGAGGTCCATTAGATAATGCTGCACACCAAATATCTTAACTCTAGGCCTTAATTGTTGTTTATGACAAGAAGATTTTTAAAGTTTTTCCTATATAACTCTCTGTAAAACATGTGACCCCTGGGGAGGGGCCATTTTTGACCTAGGGTCCATGACTTAAACAAACTTGGTAGAAGTCCTCTAGACAATGCTTCATACAAAATATCTTAACTCTAAACCTTACGGTTTCTTCTGTGTAGATTTTTAAAACCTTTTCCTATGTAACTATGTAAACAAGTGACCCCCAGGGCTGGGCCTGTTTTGACCCAGTGGCTATGATTTGAAAAAACTTAGTAGAGGTCCACTAGACAATATTACACACCAAATATCTAAGCTCTATGACTTACGGTTTTCTGACAAGAAGATTTTTTAAGATTTTCCTATATAACTCTATGTTAAACAAGTGACCCCTGGGGCGGGGCCATTTTTAACCCAGAGGCCATGATTTGAACAAACTTCGTAGAGGTCCACTAGACAATGCTACACACCAAATATCTAAGCTCCATGTCTTACGGTTTCTGACAAGAAGATTTTTTAAGATTTTCCTATATAACCCTATGTAAAACAAGTGACCCCTGGGGCGTTGCCATTTTTGACCCAGAGGCAAAGATCTGAACAAACTTGGTAGAGGTCCACTAGACAATGCTACACACCAAATATCTAAGCTCTATGCCTTATGGTTTCTGACAAGAAGATTTTAAAAAATTTTCCTATATAACTCTATGTAAAACAAGTGACCCCTTGGGCGAGGCCATTTTTGACCCAGAGGCCATGATTTGAACAAACTTGGTAGAGGTCCACTAGACAATGCTACACACCAAATATCTAAGCTCTATGCCTTACGGTTTCTGACAAGAAGATTTTTTAAGATTTTCCTATACAACTCTAGGTAAAACAAGTGACCCCTGGGGCAGGGCCATTTTTTGACCCAGAGGCCATGATGTGAACAAACTTGGTAGAGGTCCACTTAACAATGCTGCATACCAAATATCTTAACTCTAGACCTTCTTGTTTCTGACAAGAAGATTTTCAAGTTTTCCCTATATAACTCTATGTAAAATCAACTGACCCCTGGGGTGGGGTCAGTTTTGACCCCAGGGACATAATTTGAACAAACTTGGTAGAGGTCCACTAGATGATGCTTCATACCAAATATCAAAGCTCCAGGCTTTGTTGTTTTGGAGTAGAAGATTTTTAAAGATCCAACTTATAAAATCTATTTTCAGCTCCAGTGAAACAGAACCATTTGAACAATCTTGGTAGAGCTTCATGCAAGGAAGATCCCAGGCAAGTTTCATTAAATTTGCCCCAATGGTTTCAGAGGAGATGTTGTTTGAATGAAAAGTTGACGACGGACAGACGGACGATGGACAAAGACCGATCAGAAAAGCTCACCCTGAGCACCACTTTGTGCTCAGGTGAGCTAATAAAGCAAGAGATATGGTTCTTGTGCACTGCACTGCTTCTTAATGAAATCTAACTACTTATGAAGTTTGGTCTTGATATCTCTCATAATTTTGTGTTCTGCTCCGGACAAAATTATGACGGACGAACGAACGGACGTGACGGACAAAGCGGCAACTATATGCTCGCCCTTCGGGGAGCATAAAAATGTAAGCCAACTTTTCAAATTTTTAAGAAATTTTTATTAATAAGAATGAAAAAAGAAACTGCATTGTCAAATGATAAAACCGAATCATTATAAACAAAACATATCAATAATAACTAAGTAAAACTAAAACCAAAACAAAAAAGACATCATGCATAATTAAAATCATTTTTATGCTTTTTACCAGTATTTTTTTCTCTCAAAATGCAATCAATGAGTTGAGTGTTTGTATACTTTTTTTTTCTTTTGAGAATGTGTGAATGAATGGGTGGTAAATGAATGTGAGAGTAGATGTTGTTTTTGCTATAACATATAATGATATAAATGTGAAAGTAAATGTGAGCGTTGGTTATTATAAAAAAGAATTATTGAATAAATGAAAAAAAAAACATGAAATAAAACAAATTACTTAAGAAAAATTTGTTTTTGAGAAAAAACACACAAAAAAAAAAACTGAGTTAGAACAGTTATGCAATAAACCATGTAGAATATACTGTATTTGCAATGACTGCCTTTTACTAAACATATACTTGAATCCATATAAACATGACAGCTGAATATTTGGCCTTAGACCAATTATCAGTTTACAAATGAAACATGCATTCAACTTAGATGTGCTTCGAATACTAAGCCATACTGAAAGGTTTAAATATTAATGGTTTTCTAGACAACACAGGAAGAATGAATAAATGAATGGAGTTTTATGACCCGTCAACAACTATGGTCATTAAAAAGATTGCAGGGATGTAAAGTTCAAAAGTTGTCGATAGTATGTAAAATATGATGTAGCTAAAATTCTATAAGTAAAACATAAAACTATTATATTATGCTAAAAATGTTGATATCTTTTAAAAGATTAAAGAATAAGTCTGTTCAAACAGAATTAAACAGCTCATGCATGGTTTATACATTGAAATATTTATTTTGTATTGGAGCCAAGTCCACACAGTCAAAAAAACGTGTTTAATTGTAAGATCTGTAAAACAAGGAACACACTCAATTTTTTCTCTGCATGATGTTCTAGAAGATAACAACCACTCTCCTAGGACAGGTTTAATAGAAAATTTGTTTGATCTTCCCAAGTTGTCTGTCAAACTTTTTGTATAGAACTATTCACAATGGGTTTAAAATCACTTTAAGGACAACACAGGAAGAAAGACTATTTATGTCCACATATGCTTCATTGTCTGATTTAAGCAGTTTTTACTTTGTATATATGTTTTATACAACATTCGTTGAAGACAATATCTAACCATTTCTTTATCTACTACTGGAAACCATTCTTTTATTTCTCCATTAACTTTCCTTCTGTTTGTTTGGAGTTGTTCTTCTACTGTAAATTAAGCATCTGAAAGGCAGTCTGATCCATGGAATCTGTAAAATAACAAAATAGATATTCTTATAATTAAATTATGGTCATTTCTTTTGACAGAAAGTAGAAAAATATAGTTTTAGTCTTTGTGACCTTGACCTTGACCAAAGTTACTAGTGGAGGTTCATGGAAGGTGCCTTTAAACAAAATAATTATCTAAAACATTTTTCTTTAATAAAAGCTCTATTACAGAAGAAGAAAAATCTATAAAAGCCTTGTTGACCTTGACCCATTTATCTCAAACCCCAACTCAGGGTAGAGGTCCATAGGTCTGAAAGTGTTGGCTGAGCACACAACAAACTTTTGGTAGCTATTTTGACTTAATTAGGGGCCACAACTCACAAACTTTCAAACAAATGGACAAGAGCAAATTTAAGTGCACACCTCCCCCAATGGGGGCACAATTAAAATTTATCAACAAACTATACATTACAACAAACCATATTTGTGCATGGCAGGGCAAATATTCAGGGTCATAATTACATGATGCGATGCAAAATATGAAAGCTCTATCATTTGTGGCTTAAGACAAGAAAATATTTTAACATTTTTATATTAATCAAGTGACCTTTAGGGTGTGGCTAGTACCTCAGAGGTATATTTAGCATTTTTGTACAGATCTACATCACAAAACCACATGCCAAATCTAGAACCCATATGCCTTAAGGATTCAGACAAAAATAAACTATGAGAACATCCTTGATGGTCATAGGATGGAGCAAATATTCAGCCAGAAGACAATTTGGTTCATGCACTCAGCACACTGTCTCACTGAGAAAAACATTTGTGTCAAGTAATTTTAAATCCCTCCAACCAAGTTACAGCCTGGGCAAGCCGAAGTGTGCTGGAATTACAGATGGACAATGCGGAGACTATATGCTGCCCCCAATTTTTTTTCAGGAAGGACAAATTTTGAGCACAGGTTCATTGATATAAAATGATTTTTTTTTTCAAACTGCATTTTTAACAAAAATAAGGCCTTTCGGACTCTTCAGCTGTGGATCTACGGTTGAGCAAACATTAGAAGCAAAATAAGAGTTTCTGATTTGAAGTTTTTATATTTTATACAGTAAGAACCTCCAGGGCAGGGCCAATTTTGACTTAAGACACTTTGAACAAACTTGGTACATACCCACTAGACAATGCCAGATACAAAATATCTAAACTCTAGTACATACAGTTTCAGGAAAGAAGATTTACAAAGTTTTCCCTTCAAAACCTCAATGTAAATACAGTAAACAAATTTGAATGCTACATACCAAATATCTAAGATTTAGAGTTCTGACAAGAAAATTTTCAAAGATTAAATATTTTACACAAATAGGACCCTAGGGTGGGGACAATTTTGACCTAAAGACATACTTCCTAGTAAGCTCTAAGTCAAATGTTTTCAGACAACAAGATTTTGTGAGTTTTCCCTTTATTAGCCAATGTCAAATTTATGTCAAATGACCCCGGGGCATAATTTGAACAATCTTGGCAGAAGATCTCCAGATGATGCTCCATGCAAAATATCTAAGTCATAAGCCATGTGGTTTCAGACAAGATTTTAAAATTTTTCTCTATACAAGCCTTTAAAAAACCAATTCACATTTTGGGCAGGGGCCAATTATGACCCCAAGATTTAACAATCTTGGTAGAGGACTTCTAGGTTTTTATAAGACATATTTTTTTTTTATTTCAGATTGTACAGAATTAAAGATGTATTACCAAGTGTAACATTTTACAAACCTTGCATATATGAGGTATACTGGTCCGTACTCTATGTATCTCACCGAATCCCACCGACAGCATCTCCATTGGCTCGTTCAGTTCCTGGTCTCAATCTTAGGTGTCAGCTACTTATGTCAATAGTGCCGTGATACATCCCACGTTCAACATCTCCATTGGCTCCTTCAGTTCCTGGTCTCAGTCTTAGGTGTCAGCTACTTATGTCAATAGTGCCATGATATTTTTCTCTCCTTCAAAACTCTCAGTAACATTTGTTAAGCAGTTCATCTTTGACATCTGGAGTGAAGAAAATATTTTTCCTTGAATTCAAAAAATACAGATTATGAAGTAATCAGTAAGAATCATATCAGGCAGCTTATGGAACCATCACTCTTGGGATGGACCAGTACTAGACACCAGTCCTCCATAACATTCTAGCAAAATTTCTCACACCAGTGGTTATGGGTGGCAATGGGGTTTGAACTCCTGGCTTTCCATCAGTGAAATATTCAATAAGTATCTCCACCACTAGACTACAGACACAGTCTACAATGCAGACTCATGATTATGATTGTACACTATTTTTTTTAGACTGCTGCCTTACTCAACTTTTGACCTAGTTTATAACAGAACAATTCATATGTGATGGAAGACCAGGTAATCATTATGAGTGAACATTTATATTACATTTGAAGATTCAGTAAATGAGGCTTTTCATATAATATGAATCATATTTCAAACAACTGTATCATTAAAATTAAATGTTTTGGCAGATACTGCTTTACTATTACTACCGCTTGCAAAACTGATAAGAGTTTACACTGTTAGGTAAAGAACGAGACTCGTCGTTACACCTGCCAAAAATCAATTAAAGTGCCGCCCAATATGTTTTTTTTACCTGTTAATAGTGTCATTCTAGTGTCATTCTTTGTATAAAATTGAAAAGTGGTTAGGAAAAAAAACATATTGAGTGAAGATTTCCGGTAGCAACGCAACGACAATTATGACACAGCAACTTTGGCACCGCCCAGGCACATTTTTCTGGCAGCAGGTAGATTGCAAGACGTAGTTTTGTTGACAGGTATACCTGAGAAAACTGCCTTGCTGTGATTGGATGATCAGTAAAGTGACAGTTAAAGCTACTGAAATTAACATCGTAACGTCACATTTTATTGCATTCCGAATACGTGAATCTCTAATCAGTTTTGCAAGCGGTAGTATATTCTGCAAGTTTGAGTAACAATACACTGTACCTCATAGTTAATTGATGTAATTACTGCTTCAAATGCAAGTTATTATCATATGAAAACTGATCTTACAAAAATCACATGGAATACCATTTATACACACATTTGAAAAATCATTACTTTTAAGTGAGTGATCCTTGTTTTCAACAGAACCTCACTGGCCAACAGCAACTCTGGCTCAGACTGCCTCAGTAGCAATGATTCCAGTTCATCAACCTGAAAGGAATTCCACAATAGCTTTTAAAAGACAGTTTGCTTTCATGTGTGAACAGAAGATAAATCTAACAACTTGCACATGCTTTATCTCCATTTTTCTTTTGCTCAGAGACAACAGTATAAAATTTCAATCTTTACTTTGTTTAAACTTTTCAACTTTTTTGCAGAGACAGATCTTTGAGCACTATAAAATGCTAAGGTAACAGGGGCTTCACAAATTTCTATCAAGTTTTCTTTGACCCTTAATACCCCTGCAATAACACCTTGTTCAAGGAAAGGGGAAATATTAACCAAGTCAGCACATCTATACTTTCATTCTTGCACACCAAGTTTCAAATTAATAGTACTTTAGATATAGAAGAAGACTGCATCACAAGATTTTGCTATAATGCACTGTTAAACCAAAGAGAGGGCATTTGTGTGCATAACTAACACATCATGCATATCTATACTTAGTGGTGAAAATACAAACCAAGTTTCAAATTGATAGTCCTACTAATGTGAAAGTAGTTTACATCACAAGATTTCTTCAACAGACTAACCAGCCTTAAGATATCTCCTACATATATTGTTTAAGTTGTTCCATACAGACAAAGGAAAATAAGTGCCTCCCTGCTGGCCATGTTTCTGCTGGTGATCAAGTATTCCAAGTTTGAATGGAATATCTTTGACACAAGATTTCTTCAACAGACAAACCAGCCTTAAGATGACTCCTACATATATTGTTTAAGTTGTTCCATACAGACAAAGGAAAATAAGTGCCTCCCTGCTGGCCATGTTTCTGCTGGTGATCAAGTATTCCAAGTTTGAATGGAATATCTTTGACACTTTTTGAGTAATGGACATTAACAAAAAGGTTAACCAAAATGAAAAAGGGGCATAACATTGCAAAAATAAATTTGAGGGTTATCTGCCCTTGAGAAATGGTGTTGTCTTAAGCGATAATTTTAAGCATTACAACTGGAAAGTTTGATGAAGAAATATTAAGAAATGGCACATTTATAGCCAATGTTAAGTTTTCATGACAAAATCCAAGTACAAAAAGGGGCATAACTCTGTTACATGTGACCTTGACCTACAGATTTTGGTGCGTGAAGGGCAAAGGGACAGTGATCCCTATGTATGGCCGTTTCTTCGAAAGGGCAACACAACAACATCTGTACTTTTACATGAGTCTCCGAACTTTAAATTTAAAGAAAGTCCAACATTGGGCATATAACAATTATGTCAGCAAATCACTGATCATTCCCTACTGTCTGATTAATCAGTTCATGTTAATAATACTAAATTTACAAATCTCTAATCCTTTTTTTTTGAAACTTAGACTTTAACTTACAAACCCCTCCACTTTTAAAGGACTTAGACTCACTTTAAACTGATAAAAACTTTGATTTTTTTAAACCAAATGTGAAACAGCCGTTAAAGAAAAAAGCACCCTTATCTGTCAAAACACTCGGAACAACCATACTCACCAGCCAGATCCAGCACAGGACAGCAGACAGACAATCCCAATACAATTCTTCTGGTGGGCAAACAGACACTGGATCCATCAATGGTGTCAATAGTTGGTAGTCTCAATCAATGCAAAACATATCTAAGCATTTTTTTCTTATTTAGAACATTTCAATAAAAAAACCAAAGCAACCAAGAGGGGCATGATGGCCCTAGATCGCTCACCTGAGTATGACTGATTTAAACAAAATTGTTATGGACCTGATTAATTGACCCCAGATGACCCATATTCAAAACTAACCTAGAAATTACAGAAACAACTGATCTGACAAATTTCCAGGTTATTTGGACTAAAAATGTTACCTCTAGAGTGTTAACAAGGTTTTCCCATATTTGGGCTCTGTGACCTAGTTTTTGACCCCAGATGACCAATATTCGAAACTGAGGTAGAAATCATCAAAACAACCTTTCTGACAAATTTCCAGTACATTTGGACTGAAAATGTAACCTCTAGAATGTTAACATTTTTTTTGGGTCATATTTGGGCTTTTTGACCTAGTTTTTAAACCCTGATGACCAATATTCAAATCAGCACTAGAAATCATTGAAATAACCTGTCTGACAAATTTCCAGTATATTTGGACTGAAAATGTAGCCTCTAGAATGTGAACATTGTTTTTTTTATATTTGGTCTCTGTGACCCTAGTTTTTTTACCCCAGATGACCCATATTCAAACATGTGCTAGAAATCATTGAAACAACCTTTCTGACAAATTTCTAGGATTTTTGAGCTGAAAAAATAGCCTCTAGAGTGTTAAGGTTTTTCTATTATTGGGTTCTGTGACCTTGTTTTTGATCCCAGATGACCCAGATGAACTTGAGCCAGAAATTATTGTAATAACCTTTCTGACAAATTTCCAGGTCATTTGGACTAAGAATGTAGTCTCTATAGTGTTAACAAGGTTTCTCTACATTTGGGCTCTGTGACCTAGTTTTTGACCCCAGATAACCCATATTAGAACTTGAGCTAGAAATTACTGAATCGACCTTTTTGACATATTTTCGGGATATTTGGACTGAAAATCCAGCCTCTAGATTGTTAACAAGGTTTTTCTATTTTTGGGCCTTGTGGTCTAGTTTTTCATCCTAGATGTCTCATGTTCGAACGTGTCCAAGTAATTACTAGGGCAAACATCCTGACAAAGTTTCATGACAAATGAGGAAAAAATGTGACCACTGGAGTGTTTACAAACTAGTGTGGACATTTGTCAGACGGACATTCATCGATCCTAACAGCTCACCATGAGCCTATGGCTCCAGTGAACTAAAAATTGTTTTGATGTTTTAAGTCTAAAATTATTTTCTGATGTTCACAAAGGACTAATTTCCCTTAACATTACCTAAGTGACTCTACAAAGAACAAATCAACTCATTCTGTATTATGCACCTGATCAGTATGTACAGTATTTCAATTATGTTAACAGTGAGATGTCAGTGACCAAATAGTTATTGGAGGTTGTCAGTCAGTTTCTCAACTGAAAATCTCCACCACACAAACCTGCAAGTCCACACAAGTCCACATCAATATGAATGACCTCATTCCTAAATATGATTCAAATAAAACAAACTAAAGCCAAAACAGACTGTTTAGTTATCAGGAAAACCAAAAGGGAGATTTCTATTAAAACTGATATTTATTCAGAAAAAATAAACTACATTTTGATATTTTTTCCATTTGTACAGACAGTCAAACAGCACCTTAATGGGGTTATATTGTGGATAATATTTGCAATTCAGGAAACCTGTATTTGCTTTTATTACATTGTTAATAACATTGTTATATATTTTATTTTATTTTATTTGAAATGTTTTTTTTTGTGCATTAGATTTTATTTTCTTTATATTTGTTTTGTTTTAGTGCATATTGTTTTAGTATAATTTATTTAATATGTTTTTTTAATATACATGTATTTCATTTTATGCAGTTGGTTTAGTTTTATTACATTTATATGTGTTTATGAATAATTTTAGATGTTACATAGTTATTTTTTGTGTTATATTTTTTTTAAGTTTTGTATAGACTATCATTTAACTTAATGTTATCTTTTCTCAAACTTCTTAAAATTAGAACTGTTTTTTTATTACATTATTACTTTAAAACTGTTTGTCTGTCTGTACACAAACAAATCACCATCAAAGTAAGTTACAGTAACCATTCATTCAATGGCAGACCCATGTGACTCACTAGGCTTCACAATAAGGGGCAGGCCTATACAACCTCCATGTATGTATTAACATTACAATTAAGTTGAGTTACCACAGTTACTCTCATGTGAATTATTAGATGACAACTCTCAAAAAGCCAAACTTAAAATATTGCTCAAGACTTCTTCACAACTGGTGTATGCTGGTTTTATCCTTGCTATCTGTCATTCATCAACTGTTTGGTGTCATTGGCATGTTGTGTCTTCAACAACTTCATTCTGAAGTAAAAGATGCAAGTTTAAGATAAGAGAACTTAACATATATTATTATGATTAT
Organism: Cyclina sinensis; assembly: GCA_012932295.1. NCBI lineage: Eukaryota > Metazoa > Mollusca > Bivalvia > Venerida > Veneridae > Cyclina > Cyclina sinensis. Next base: position 19,381,345 of record JAAONU010000017.1, on the reverse strand, counting down.
TATAGCAGCTACCTGTTAACCATCACCTGTTTGAAATTATTGACATGTTGTGTTTTCAACAACTTCATTCTGAAGTAAAAGGTGCAAGTGTAAGATAACAGAACATAACATTTAATGATCATTATAACAGCATTTAGGTTCAACATGAAAAAGTAACCTTCATAAAATATTTATTAAACATAATAACTTTAATGGTAAGAATAAGAAAAAACAGTAAAGAGTAAGAAGAAAAGGGTAAGAAAGACCCACAAGAAATCAAAGCCTTGTTGTGTAGGAAGACTGTCAGCTTGATAGGAGTCCATGCTCATATCTTTCTATGACGACTGCTCATCTGTTTTGGATTCAAGGAAGTCTTCAGGAGTTTGAGTGTAGTCCTCTGAAATTATAAAGACTAGATGATTTTTGTGAAAAACGCATGTCTCCCCCCTGCACCCAATAGAAGGAAGGCCAAGGAAAAAAATATTACCTTTCTGAAACAGATATGCCTCTGTCATTTATTATGGTATAAGTAAGAACAAGGCTCTGGGTTTAATAGAAATCCAGTAATTGAGGGGAAATGGTCTTCACTCATCGGGCCCCTGTGACCTTGACCTTTGACTTAATGACCCTAAAATGAACAGGGTTCTTGTACTCAGCAAGGGCAATCATCCTATGAAGATTGACAGCTCTGGGTGTAATAGAACTCTAGTAATTGAGCGGAAACAGTTTTAAATCATCGGGTCCCTGTGACTTTGACCTTTGACGTACTGACCCCAAAATTAATAGGGTTCCTCCACTTAATAAGAGCAAACATCCTATGAAATTTGAAGGCTCTGGGTAAATTAGAACTCTGGTAATTGAGCGGAAACGGTTTTCACTCATCGAGCCACTGTGACCTTGACTTACTTACCCCAAAATCAATAGGATTCTTCTACTCAATAAGAGCAACCATCCTATGAAGTTTGAAGACACTGGGTGGAAAAGAACTCGAGTTATGGCGAAGAAACGTTTTTCACTCTTCAGGCCCCTGTGACCTTGACCTTTGACCCCAAAATCAATAGCGATCTTTAACTCATTAAGGGCAATCATCCTATGAAGTTTGAAGGCACTGGGTGAAATGAAACTTCAGTTATTGAGCGGAAACAGTTTACACTCTTTGGGCTCCTGTGACCTTGACCTTTGACCTACTAACCCCAAAATCAATAAGTTTTTTTTACTCAATAAGGGCAATCATCCTATGAAGCTTGAAGGCTCTGGGTGAAATAGAACTCCAGTTATTGAGCAGAAACAGTTAACACTCTTTGGGCCCCCTGTGACCCCAAGATCAATAGAGTTCTTTTACTTTATAAGGGCAATCATTCTATGAAGTTTGAAGGCTCTGGGTGAAACAGATCTCCAGTTATTGAGCGTAAACAGTTTACACTCTTTGGGCCCCTGTGACCTTGACGTTTGACCTTCTGACCCCAAAATCAACAGGGTTCTTCTACTCAATAAGGGCAATCACCCTATCAAGGTTGAAGGCTCTGGGTCAAACGGTACTTCAGTTATCCAACAGAAACTAAGTGTGACAGACGGACAGACGGAAAAGGCAAAAACAATATGTCCCTCCACCCCAGAGGGGGAAAACATAATTAAAACATAACAAAAAAGGCAATTGTATGAAATACATTCATTCACATTTGTTTGTTCAGTCATCTTTTCATTTAAAATTGTTCCTTTTTTTCATGTCTACCTTTCTTCTTTCCTTCATTCTTTGTTTGCTTCCCTTTTGAATGACTGATATAAATTATACATTTTTATCTAATATCTGAATCATTAGAGATTTTAAGAAAATGAGAGTTAGAGAGAAAGAAGAACAGTCTTAGATTTTTGTAGTTCTTACTGTCCCATTAAAGAATTTGAATGACCATAGTAAATGTTCGCATTACATTATCTTATTCTGGTCAGTCTGTTGTGTCCTATAAGTGAAATATAATAATTGATTAATTCTAATGTATTAATTATAATCATGATCAATCATTATGTTTGCTTACTTTTTCTCTAATAATCCTCTGATTGTTTGGAAACATCAAACACTTTGTTACAAAGTTTAACATCATTAGCACCATTTTTTTTTAATCCTAAAAAATGCATCACCTCTTCTGATTTTTACCTGTTTTCTGTCCAATCCCCTGCATTTTGCAGAAGCCACACGTTTCTGTGTGTGATTCTGAAACAATAGTTAAGAACACATGCATTAATAAATTGTGACAAAATTAACTAAATACATAATAAATCAGCAAAGTAGTTGTAATAACAGTTGAAAGGGGACCCAATTAATCAGGTCCATGACTTATTCAGAGAATCAGATTTCAACTGTCTTTATTGTAAACAAGTTTTTTCCAAAAGAAATGTTTACAAACAAGTATTTGATTCCAGAAAAATAAATTTCAACCACTTGATATGGCTGAGAGTAGTAATCAAGTAAAACCATACTCCATCTACCTCACCAGCACAGTGCAGCAGACAGGCCATCCCAATACGACTCCTTCTAGCAGGCATATAGACACTGGATCTCTCGATGGTGTTGATAGTTTGTAGTCTCAATCAATGAAGACAGCACTCAGACAGGTCTTGAATCTGAAAGAGTGCAAAATCCTGCCTGCACATTGAGGAGACAAAAAATCAATTCAAAGGCAGGAAATACAGATAAGAAAAAATTAGTCCACTAACCTTAAGTCTTAGTAAGACAAAGACAATTGTTCTAAAACTACATGTAAGACCCATAACTCTGACCATGACAGACTTAACCATGAATCTAAGAACTGGTCAAGGCTTGTACCTTCCTTCCATCATTTGCTCACTTTCCGACTGACTGATTCTCTCGTTTTTCATTCATTCATTTATTTTTTGTTACATTTTTCCTTTCTATCATCCAATCTTCCTTTTTATTGCTACCCTTTTTCTTGACCCATATAATGTATACATCTTTAACTATAGGAAATCGTAAAGCTAGAAAGATAGAAAGAAGGAGAGACTTAGAATTATTAAAATTAATGTTTTTACTGTCCCATCTTTGTTTCAGTATCTTTATTGATATGTAAATAATTGTTAAAATGCAAAATGATAATTATGAAATGCATTAAAGCCAAAAATATGATGACATGGGTGAAATGGTACCATGCATTTCTTATTTTAGAGCACTTTACAAAAAAGGAAAAATCTATTGATAAAAAAATACATCTACTGATATTTTAACCAAAATGTACTGCTGAAGGCTGATAAAAAGTTCATAGGTATGGAAACATCAAATATAACTCAATTATAAACTTTAAAATCATTTATGCTACTGTTTTAGGGTTGAAAAAAGTTCACAGGTATGGAAATATCAAATATAACTCAATTATAAACTTTAAAAAATCATTTATGCCACTTTTTTTAAGGCTGAAAAAAGTTAACAAGAAGCGTCGCAATGCGACGAAAACCAGGTTTTCAACGATCAAGTATTGATGTGACAGGAATTAGGAAGAAATATGGCAGTAAAGTAAAAATGGTGCTGTTATTTTGGTACCAACACAGAAAGTTGGTTTCAATAGTTCAAAATAAAAATAAATCAGATACCTGAGTAGCAATGCCAGGCTGTATTTTCATGTAAGCTACACACATGCCAAGTTGAGTATCAATAGGTCAAAGTGTGCTGAAGTTATTGAGTAGAAGCTGAAAATTCTATTGTAAGCAAGTGACCTTGATCACAGACACCTGGGTAGCAATCCCAAGCTGCCTCTTAATATAAGCTACCCATACACCAAGTTTGGGGTCAATAGGTCAAAGCAAACTCAAGTATTTGAGCGGAAACTGAATTTCTATTTTTAGCAACAGTGACCTTGACCACAGACAAATGGGAAGCAATCCCAAGCTGCCTCTTAAAATAAGCTACCCATAAACCAAGTTTGGGGTCAATAGGTCAAAGCAAACTCAAGTTATTGAGCGGAAACTGAATTTCTATTTTTAGCAACAGTGACCTTGACCTTGATCATAGACACCTGGATAGCAATCCCAAGCTGCCTCTTGATATAAGCTACCCATATACTAAGTTTGGGGTCAATAGGTCAAAGCAAACTCAAGTTATTGATTGGAAACTGAATTTCTATTTTTAGCAACAGTTACCTTGACCTTAATCACAGACACCTGGGTAGCAATCCCAAGCTGCCTCTTGATATAAGCTACTCATATACCAAGTCAGGGGTCAATAGGTCAAAGCAAACTCAAGTTATTGAGCGGAAACTGAATTTCTATTTTTAGCAACAGTGACCTTGACCTTGATCACAGACATCAGGGTAGCAATCCCAAGCTGCCTCTTGATATAAGCTACCCATACACCAAGTTTGGCGTCAATAGGCCAAAGTTAACTCAAGTTATTGAGCGGAAACCAAAAGTTGACGCCCACCCGCCGACTTCAGCATTTCAATAACCAGTTTTCGTTGAAAACCTGGTTAACAAGTATAGAAACAAATATAATCTGTTATCAACGTTAAAATCATTAATGCCAATTTCTTTAATCCTAAAAAGTACAGAACCTCATCTACCTGTTTTCTGCAACATCTTCTGTATATTGTAGAAGTCACAGGATGGTCACTTCATTCTTCTTCCGGAAAAGCAGGTCATCTGTAGTTGCCAATTTCTGTGTGTGATTCTGAAACAATAGTTAAGAAATACATGCATTAGTAACAAAATAAATAAACACAAGTATCAATAATAAAACACTTATCAGCAAAGTGGTTGAAATTACAGTTGAAAATGGGATCCAATGAATTGGGTCCATTGCCTATTGAAAGAATTACTTCAACTGTATATACTGTATAGACCATTATACTGGTTATAGCATATGCTGTGTTTTAAAGAGAGTAGAAAAACAAAAATGAAGCCAACAATTGCAAAAAGTATCTTACAGAAATTGTTCATGAAATTTGAAAATTTAGCTTTTCTACCTGAAGGCAAATGTTTATAGAAAAAAAGCATTGACTGTCACTGCATAATTCTATACAAAGTAAATATAAAAAAAGAAAAATTTAAGAATTTCAAGATTTATTACAAATACAGTTAAACTACATTGTGAACTTAAAATTTAGGAAACTTAAAGTATCTTTGTGTAATGATGGATTTCAAAGGGAAACAAGATTTGTAACTGAAATATGACATGATTGTTGTGTGCAAATATGAACTAAATCTGTCGATTCAAAAGAAATGGGATTTTTTTTGATAAATTCACCTCAAGGTCAATGTCATTTAGGGGTAAAGATTAAAAAAAAGTATCTGCATTTGGAAGATTTCTCCCAAAGAATTGTGCTGTGCAAACATGTTCAGTAAAATGGCAGTTATGACTATTGGAGGTCAAGGTCATTCAGTGTTTAAGGTCATACATCAGTAGAGAGGTCTTGTCCAACAGGGTGATGAGTTCATCAAGTATGAAGTAAATCCATTTCATTATAAGGAAGTTATAGGCGATGTTAGTTTTTTTTTACAATTAGACCTTTGAAGTCAAGGATTTTTTAGGTGTCACAGTTAGAAAAAAAAAAGTTGCATTTGGAAGATTTCTCCCAAAGAACTGTGATGTGCAAACATGAATTAAATCTCTTCAGTAATGTGGCAGTTATGACCCTTGGAGGTCAAGGTCATTCAGGGGTCAAGGTCATATATCAGTAGAAAGGTCTAGTCCAAAGGGGTGTTGTGTTCATAAATGAAGTAAATCCATTTCCTTATAAGGAAGTTATAGGCAATATTAGTTTTCGTTGACAGTCAAGAATTTTTTAGGTGTCACAGTTAAAAAAAAATAGTTGCATTTAGAAGATTTTTCCCGAAGAATTTTTATGTTCAAACATGAGCTAAATCTTTTCAGTAATATGGAAGTTATGGACTAAGTATTAGATTTTTTTGACAACTAGACCATTTATGTCAAGGTCATTTAGGTGTAAAGATCATACAAATATATGTCAGAGGGAAGGTCTTGTCCAAGGGGGTGATTTGTGCAAGTATGAAGTAAATCCATTCACTAATAAGGAAGTTAAGGGCAATGTTAAAGTGTTTGGACAGAATGACAGACAGATGCACAGACCGATAGACAATTAAAAAATAATATGTGTTCCTTTGGAGGACACAAAAACATCTAAACCATACTTTACTTAGAAATGCAACAAAACAAGTAAATAATATAATCAAACTGTAAGTAAAAGGAATAAGGCTTTGCAAATAAAAGAATGCCCTACATCCTAGCACACAACAAGAGGGCCATGATGGCCCTGTATCGCTCACCTGAGTATGACTGCTTTTAACAATGTTGCTATGGACCTGGTTAATTGACCCGAGAAGACCCATATTCAAACTTGACCTAGAATTATTGAAACAATCTCTTTGACAAATTTCAAGGTTATTTGTACTGAAAATGTTACCTCTAGAATGTTAACAAGGTTTTTCCATATTTAAGCTCTGTGACCTAGTTTTTGACCCAAGATAACCCATATCCAAACTTTAGCTACAAATCATCAAAACAATCTCTCTGACAAATTTCCAGGACATTTAGACTGAAAAAGAAGCCTCTACAGTGTTTCAAAGTTTTTCGATATTTGGGCTCTGTGACCTAGATGTTTCGACTCCAGATGACCCATATTCAAACTTGACCTAAAAACCATAGAATTTTAAGCTTTCTGACAAATTTCCAGATTATTTGGACTGAAAAAGCTATCTTTAGAATGTTAACAAGGTTTTTCTGTGACCTAGTTTGTGACCCAGATGACCCATATTCAAACTTGATCTAGAAATCTTCAAGGCAACCTTTCTGACAAATTTCCAGATTATTTGGTCTAAAAATGTTACCGCTCGAGTGTTAACAAAGTTATTCAATATTTGGGCTCTGTGATTTAGTTTTTGAACCCAGATGACCCATATTTGAACTTGACCTAGAAATCGTCAAAGCAACCTTTCTGACAAATGTCCAGATTATTTGGGCTGAAAATGTAACCTCTAGATTGTTAACAAGATTTTTCTATTTTTGGGCTCCATGACCTAGTTTTTGAACCCAGATGACCCATATTTGAACTTGACCTATAAATGATCAATAGAACCTTTCTGACAAATTTCCAGGATATCTGGACTGAAAAAGTAGCCTCTAGAGTGTTAACAAAGTTTTTCTATATTTGGGCTCTGTGACCTAGTTTTCCAACCCTGATAACCCATGTTCAAACTCGTCCAAGATATTAATGAGGCAAGCATCCTGACCAAGTTTCACGACAATTGAGGTAAAAATGTGACCACTAGAGTGTTAACAAATTAATTGTTGACGGACGACGGACGACAGAGGACGAACAAAAGGTGATCAGAAAAGCTCACTCTGTCACTACATGACAGGTGAGCTGAAAAATGTATGCAACTTCAATTAGTCCAGCAGAAGCTACTTTTTTCTGAAAATGAATAAGGCTAAAATGAGACAACAGCATATGCTATAACAGCAGAAAACACTAAATTTGAATTATACATTGTACCACTTTATTTCCTACTGAAACTTGATTTGAAATAGAGCTATCACAAATAATGTGATTAATACCCCTGCAAGACTGCTTCGGAACTGAGGAAGTTATAAATAACAATACTTTGTAAAAGAATTGAAATTGAGATATGGTTCTGGGCAATTAACGATATTTGTGGTTGTCGAACATTGTCTTTCCTTTCACTGTGGGTGACCATTCTATGAAGTTGCAATGAATTCCAACTATAAGTTTTCAAGTTATGCTCAGGGCAAGGAACACCAACAAAGGGCAATAACTCTGCTTATAGTAAAGATTGAGTTATGATTCTTGAACACTGCACGTTCTCTCGTTGTGCTTGAACAAAACATTTTATGTGATGTTGCACTGAATTCAAATTGTTAGTTTTCAAGTGATGCTCAAGAAAAGGAAAACCAAAAAGGGGCAATAACTCTGCAAATAGTGAAGATGGAGTAAGGATTCTTAAACATAACTCTTCCTGTCTTTGTGCTTGACCATTGTTTGAAGTTGCAATGAATTCCAACTATTAGTTTTCAAGTAATGCTCAAGAGAAGGAAAACCAACAAAGGGCAATAACACTGCAAATAGTGAAGATGGAGTAATGATTCTTAAACATTGAGGTTCCCGCATTGTATTTGACCATTGTATGAAGTTGCACTGAATTCCAACAAGTAGTTTTCAAGTAAAGCTCAGGACAAGAAAACCAACAATGGGCAATAACTCTGCAAATAGTGAAGATGGAGTTAGGATTCTTAAACATCACTCTTCCTGTCTTTGTGCTTGACCATTGTATGAAGTTGCATTGAATTCCAACATGTAGTTTTCAAGTAATGCTCAGAAGGAAAACCAACAAAGGGCAATAACTCTGCAAATAGTGAAGATGGAGTTATGATTCTTAAACAGTGCGTTTCCTGTCATTGTGTTTGACCATTGTATGAAGTTGCATTGGATTCCAACAAGTAGTTTTCAAGTAATGCTCAGGACAAGGAAAACCAACAAAATGGAATAACTCTGCAAAAAGTGAAGACGGAGTTAGGATTCTTAAACAATGCATTTCCTGTCATTGTGTTTGACCATTGATTGTATGAAGTTGCATTGAATTCCAACAAGTAGTTTTCAAGTAATATTGGGACAAGGAAAGCCAACAAAAGGCAATGACTCTGCAAATAGTGAAGATATAGTTATGATTCTTAAACACTGCACTTTCTCTCATTGTGCTTGATAATTGTTTGAAATTGCATTGAATTCAAACCATTACTTTACAAGTTACACTCTGGACAAGGAAATTGCAACAGACCGCCTGACCAACCACTGGGTGACTCCTATATATCCCCCCAAACTTCGTTTAGGGGGGTATAAATACACTATGACAGTATATACTGTACTTGTGTAGAAAAGGAGTCCACAACATTGTTATGTTCTTGCATTGTTGGAATTAATAAATGAATACTAAAAAGAATGCCACAGCTTTTCATCTGTAACAAGAGGTCCAAAGTCCCCAACGCCAGCCTGGACTGACACCCAGGGTATCCAGATTCCATGCCAACATGCACAGAAGTAGATCTGTACCTGAAAACCACATGCAATTGGCAGCCCCTGAAACACTACATAGACTGAAGTGAGTGCCACACAGATGCCATACAGGAATACCTTTGTTAGTCTGTGTGCACCAGTCTTGCCCAACTGAAACATGGCACATGTTCGTTCCATCCAGTGACAACACATTCATTCAGCCACACACACACACACACACACACACACACACACAGAGTAAAACTAAAACCAACCCAATATAGACATTTGAGAAGTTAGGTTTTACCCAATTACTTCCCTTTATATCTCCCCATCTGCCATTACATTACTGAATCAGCAAGACTGACTGTTAAATTAATTGCAAAAATGTAGACAGATACTATTTTAAGGGACATGACAGAATTCAATTCCAAAATTATTTCCATGATAACAAGAAACCGCAAGGATTTCAACCTTTAAATATTCGGGCTCCGGGATTCGGGCACAAGGTCTATTTAATTCTTATATAAGTAATAATATATTGCATATTGTCAGCATTTTGGAATTCAAACATTTTTTGGGAGAATTATGGACTTTGGGTTCTTTTTACACACATACTATAGAGATAAATATTAGTTTGTATCTTTTATGTTTCTACAGTTTACAAATGCTCATTGTATCTAATAAGATGCATATTATCACAAACAACAACTTAAGAACAAATTAATTTTACTCATAATACCAATCTATTCATTATATTATTGTAGTATATAATGTTGTTTGGTCATTTTGGTTTGCTTTGTACATTTACTTGTTATTAACTTCTATATTCATGTATCATCTATTATGCATTTATATATTATATTAACATAGCAGAATTCTAGCTGAAACTTTCAGTGACAGTGATTTACCCCTATAACACATCTTTGACCATAACTCAAAAGTCTAGGCTGTTTTAGACATTGCTTTTACCCTAGGCGTCCAAGTTATTATACAAAGAACAATAATATAGACAGTAAAATACTATTAAAAAAAAGTTAATTTCACAGGAATGTTGAAAAATTCTTCACATACAAATGTACATTATACCGATAAACTGTGCATCAAGTATTTGTTTTCAACACTGCCAACAGTTTTCAGTAAAGTAATGGCAGATGGGTCAAGTGACTACCCAATGGCAGCAGCTAAATTATTATTTCTGGAATCACCTATATGTAGACATGATAATTTATAAAATTAGACCTTCATAATTGATTTCAGGTTAAAAATCAATTTTCAGAGCCTTCATGGATGACTTGTCAGTTGCTTTTATTTTCAGAGGCAATAACTTAACTATTTGTCAGCTGTGATTGAATTTGAATGGATAGCAGATCAGGGCATTTTAGATAAACTTCCAATCTGTTTTTCTAACTCTCATCTCTGGAGGGGTTTTCAACATAAAGTCAGAGTTGGAGGTTCCATTGAATTCAAAAATCTCCTACAGATCTTGTAATGCTATACCTATCACCACTTTACAAACAAGAGGACCATGATGACCCTAGATCATTCACCTGAATACTTTGCCTTTGCATCTGGTGTTGAGCAAACATAAGCTTTTCTAAGGTTCTCCCTGTATAAATCTATGAATTCAATCGATGAATTCAACTGACCCCCAGGGTAGGGCCATTTTTCACCCAAGGGGCATAATTTGAATAAACTTGGTAGAGGACCTCTAGCTGATGCTCTGCGCAAAATATATAGGTCTTGTGATTTCAGACAAGAATGTTTTTTAAGTCTTCCCTTCATAAGCTTATGTAAAATCAAGTGACCCCTGAACTGGGCAATTAATAACAAAAGCGGCATAATTTGAATTGTCTTGATAGAGGACCTCTAGCTGATGTTCCATGCAATAATCTAAGCCCTTGGCTTTGTGAGTTGAATCATCTTGAGTATGATGATTATTTAAGGTTTTCCCTATACAAGTCCATGTAGAATTAAGTAAAAATCTTGGGTCTAAAATTTACAGTTTCTCACAAGCAAAGTTGGCTTAGCAGTTCAGGATTAGAAGTCGTTCAATCAAATTGTTGACGATGCACGCCAGACAATCAATGATCCCAATAGCTCGCCTTCGAGTACTTTGTGCTCAGGTGAGCTAAAAATCAATGCAAAAAAAAGAAAAAACAAGAGGGCCAAGATGGCCCTATATCGCTCACCTGAGAATCATTGCACAGAAACATAAAAATAAGGATGTAAGTTAGTAGGTCAAGGCCAAGATCATCCATGGTCAAAGATTTAATCTGCATGCAAAATTATCTAATGTTTCATTGTTGTAGCTGAACAGAACGTCTTCTAAAAATAGGCCCTGTGACATATTTTTTGACCCTGGATGACCCATATACAATCCCATCCTAGATTTTATCAAGACAAACATTCTGACCAAATATTAGGAAAATCGGAAGAAAAATACAGCTTCTATCGCATACACAAGCTTTTTCTAAGATTGGACCCCGTGACCTAGTTTTTGACCACAGATGACCCATATACAATCCCAATCTAGATTTCATCAAGACAAACATTCTGACCAAGTTTCATAAAGATCCAATGAAAAATACAGCCTCAATCGCATACAAAAGGTTTATCTAAGATTTGACCCCATGACCTAGTTTTTGAACCCAGATTACCAATATTCAATCCCAACCTTGAACTCATCAAGACAAACATTCTGACCAAATATTAGGAAAATCGAATGGAAAATACAGCTTCTATTTTATACACAAGGTTTTTCTAAGATTTGACTCCATGACCTAGTTTTTGACCCCAGATGACCCATATATAAGCCCAGCTTAGATACCATAGAGACAAACATTCTGACCAAATATTAGGAAAATCGGATGAAAAATACAGCTTCTATCGCATACACAAGGTTTTTAAAAGATTTGATCCCGTGACCGGCCTAGTTTTTGACTCCAGATGACCCATATATAATCCCAACCTAGATACTATACAGGCAAACATTCTGACCAAATATTAGGAAAGTCGGATGAAAAATACAGCTTCTATCGCATACACAAGGTTTTTCTAAGACTGGACCCCATGACCTAGTTTTTGACCCCAGATGACCCATATACAATCCCAACCTAGATCTCATCAAGACAAACATTCTGACAAAATATTAGGAAAATCCAATGAAAAATATAGCTTCTATCGCATACACAAGGTTTTTCTTAGATTGGACCCTGTGACATAGTTTTTGACCCCAGATGACCCATATACAATCCCAAACTAGATTTAATCAAGACAAACATTCTGACCAAGTTTTATCAAGATCCAATCACAAATACAGCCTCTATCGCATACACAAGGCAAATGTGAACAGACGACAGACAACGGACATCCAGCGATCACAATAGCTCACCCTGAGCATTCGCTCAGGTGAGCTAAAAAAGAAAAATAAGAATCCACTCACACAGACACACACATTTTGTCACTTGAAGAAACAAATCAATGTGCCATGCATCAGTCTGTCACCCTCTGTCTTGACAAGGTTGCTCAATATCAGTCATTGTTTCGATAATAAGTAGGGTTTTTTAAAGTGTGAAATGAATTGTTAGGATTAAAACCAAATATTACATCACTGTGCTTCAAATGATAGCTGGATTTATTCATAATCAACCACCTGTTTGAACACCTGAGAAAAACACTTCATTCACTAATAATCTAAGTAATCAGAAATATTTGGTGTGGTATAACTGGTTAATATAACAAACTATTACACTGGTACATTCACATTTAATCCGGTCCTTCTTAACATGCTTAATGCAATAAACTGTCAAAGAAAATTCTGAAATTTATACTGTTGACAATTTCTCTATAGATTTACACATTTCTACTTAATTCTTCTTTTTACATTTCCAAAATTTTAATCTTACTTTATTTTTTCAATGATCTAAGTGAACAAGAGTGGTAACCTTTTAATTGAATTGTTTTATACTTTTCCACTAGGAAATTCTGCAGCTTGGTCTGAATCTATTTTAAGGTGGCATTGTTATACATGTACTAATCTTTCAATACAATCTTTTTGATGAATTCTGGGTATCTCTGCATATTTCTAAAACAAATTTTAGGAGACTTGTCATATTTTCTTAATAGAATCTGATAAAAGATCATTTATGCAAGGGTAAGAAATTCACCCTCACTACTGAAAGCTGAACAGTTTATTACTACATTTCATACACAGAAATACTACAATGTCAATACCATAAACAGTTAAGAGTATATTATACTTAGCTCACAATGTTATGTGTTCCATGTAACTTACCATCAAACAAATCAAACAATATGCACTTCAAGTAAATAATGTCCTGCCTTTTGATTATATTGTCACCTTGAATATTTTGCCATTTTCACCATTACCTAAATTATGTATAATCAATTCTAACACTATCTGCAATTTGCCGACAATAAACAAAGAAGGAATTGAGCGTGATAAATCATAGGCAGTATAGCACGCTGAATACATGCGGGCGCCCACTGACATCACTGAGAACGCCACTGTTAAATAGTGCACATATTTACGTTCCTTATAAATATACGTACGTATTAGAATGGAAATAGATTTTAACTTTTTTGTGATCTACCGTCGTATATATCATGGATTCTTGTTCATATGTGTAATTATTTAATCACTCAGGCCTACAGCCTTCGTGATTAAATTACTAGGCATCTGAACTCGACACCGTGATATATCAGACGGTATATCACCCAAACTTAAAATCTATTTCCTAAATTATCACTTTTTGTTCAGTCCAAAATTCTGTGATTAAAAAAGTTTTATTTATGATCTGACAAGCTGGCACAACTGTTACAGTGTTTTATACCAGTGTAGAGAGAGGTCTGGAATGATGTGTCACAAGACTGCAAGAAACTATTTTATACATTATCAAAATTTACAGATTTAATCACAAAAACTTGAATATTTTTTATGAAATAAATTCTGAAAAAATGGAGGATAAAATTGTCTACAAACACTTGCAAATAAAGAATATTTAACTAAATTTTCATACAGCACATTGTCATTTAACCCTTATTCCTTGCCATTTCACCAGCTGCTGCAAGTAGGTTGTGTTAGCTGATCATAATATTATACACGAAACCTTTGGTATTCCAGACAAGCTGGTGACTCCATCAACTCCTGCAAGCTGACCGAGTACCTGCCAATCCGTCCTACCTAGAAACTGACTTTCCACTAGCATCTTAAAGCTAAATGAGTCCTCACAAGCTGGTGACTCCATCAGCTCCTGCAAGCTGACTGAGTACCTGCCAATCCGTCCTACGTAGAAACTGGCTTTCCACCAGCATCTTAAAGCTAAATGAGTCCTCACAAGTTGGCTACTCCATCAGCTCCTGCAAGCTGACTGAGTACCTGCCAATCTGTCCTACCTAGAAACTGGCTTTACACCAGCATCTAAAAGCTAAATGAGTCATCACAAGCTGGCCACTCAACCAACTCCTGCAAGCTGACTGAGTACCTGACAATCCTTTCTACCTAGAAACTGGCTTTCCACCAGCATCTTAAAGCTAAATGAGTTGTCACAAGCTGGCCACTCTACCAACTCCTGCAAGCTGACTGAGTACCTGACAATCCTTTCTACCTAGAAACTGGCTTTCCACCAGCATCTTAAAGCTCAATGAGTTGTCACAAGCTGGCCACTCTACCAACTCCTGCAAGCTGACTGAGTACCTGACAATCCTTTCTAACTAGAAACTGGCTTTCCACCAGCACCTAAAAGTTCAATGAGTCTTTGTTCATTCAATCATTGTTATCACTCAACTTGGTAGTATCTTGTACTAAATTGCAAATTCAATATACACTTAAGTACTGATATTTCTATTTCTTTCTTTTTTTCTTCTTTTTAAGTAAAATTACTTATGGTTAGTTATTTCTTCAATGCAAACATTTAATTTTCAAACCATTCTGCCCTCCCCCTCCTCCAACCAACATGCTAAAATTATCAAACAAGTTTCAGTCTGACTGTCCACTGTCATACCAGACCCCTTCAAAGCTAAAATGAATAGAACTTTATAATTTCCAAAATCCTGTTAGATTAACTTTGCATACTGCCAAATTGTTGCATTTTCTTAATTTATTTCTGCAACCTTTGTTGCATTTAACCTTGCATTAATGACAAAATGTTTTGGAAATAAATAATAATACAATAAACATAATACAGATAGATGAGTGAGACTGACAATATTCAAACTGGCAACAGAAGCAAAAAACAGATTATTTATAGGCATCAGAATTTGTGTGTGTTTTAAAAATTCATTTTGACTTTGACAGTTTTAAAAATTAAACAAATTTATATAAATGACAGCTTTTTCATTGATGTATGTAAGTCAATGGAGCCAGGGTTTCTTATCTACTTGAAAACAACCTCACATTCTTTATAACCATTTGATCTGGTTCAAAAGTACAGGTGCTTTTCTACATTAAAATTAACAAGCAAGAAAATTACTTGTAATGAAACATGTCAACTAAACATATACAAGTATACCATTTGCTTTCATCAATAAAAGTGATTTGTTGTAAAGCCAAGTACTAGTATGCCTAAAAATGAAACAGCCTTGTCTAGTTTCATGAAACTTTCTATTTGGTAACTTATATACAAGGAGATGCTGTTTGAAATAAACTATTGATTGGTTTTACTGATTTTAACACCCTTTAGCAGACCAAGCCATATACCATGGGCAGATTACCTAGCCATCATTCCTGGTAAGGACCAGTACTAAACTCCCATTCTATTTTAGAACTACTGACTCATGACAGACAATGCAAGACAAGGTACCCTGGACAAAGAATGATCATACATGCCATTCTTTCTACTGTAATTATTTACACTAATATTCATTTTTTGTATGTTCGTATAAGAATAGTCAGCTTCAAATATGCTTCTATTAAACTGGAAGAACAGAAACTCTTTGCCACACAATTGTAGCTAACATGAGTACGTTCTCAGAGAAATACTGATGGTCAAACAATATGCAACTATATCTTTCATTTGTCTTAGGCTATGATGATAAATGATCATCATGGTGCAAACACTGTCTGGTATTTATTTGATAACTGTAACAATTATTTGAAGAAATCTTTGCTATGCTATTTTTCTCTAATAGCAGACTTGTCAGTTTCTAGCAATAAAAGAATCACTTCTCTAGAGACCCATGAACATCCTGGAAGGTCAACAAACCTATCCAGTTTACCAAGGACAGAAAGGTTTGGTTGCTATTACTGAAGGTGTTAACCTCCCCATAATACAAGGTTATGCTTTGGAAAAAGCTTGAAATATGAATTTTTGAAATATAAATCTAAGTTAAATGGGGACTGGACTGATGTGATAATGAAGAACAGAACAGTAATACAGTTCTAGTTACATGTGACAAGCCTGAAAATGCTATTTTTTGCTTAATCAGGGGGCTAAAGGTCTGACGATCTTCAAAACATTTGCGTCAAAATACCCAGGTGCATAAGTTCACATGCTTACATGTACAACTATTTTTTTAAGGTTTCATGGCTAGAGGTTATACATTTTGACTTAACCGTGACAGAAACCAGTGTGACAGTGGCACATCAGTTGTCACACAATTGATCCAATGTTACTAAGGGAAACAGCTTCTTACAAATCAAATATCAACAACCAGAATTTTCTACCTAACACCAAAACAATTAGTTCTGTCAATTCAGACATATGTAATAACATTTCCTACTTGGAAGTTCAGTGATCATTTAGTAATATAGAAATAACCTAATGTTTGAGAGAACTACTTCGTTGTTTTTTTTTTTTTTACAATTTTCTGTTCGCGTGATGACTTGGCCTAGTTATGCTACAATACATTTTGATTAGAACTGCACTTACTCTTCAAAAAAAAAAGAAGAAAAAAAAGAAGTAAGCAAATTACATCAAATATTAAATATACAACAGCACAATCATAAATGTAGTAATAAACTGTTCTAGCATCATGTTTACTTTTCTATCTAGATGTTGTATAAATATTTCACATTGAAACTTAAGTTGTTTTAAAAGAAATTTGTTTTATTATTATTATCATTTTTGTTGTAAATGTTTTTAACTGAAAATGCAAAGAATGGCAAATCTATATATAGGAAAATTCTATTAGCGCCATATTTCTAACTTTAACTGGAAATATCACTAAAAGTGAAAAAAGCCTCCCTTAATCTGCCTTGTCATTCAGTAGAACAAAAGTAACAGAACACCCCCAAATCATCCAAAATTCATGCAAAATCACATTACAAGGCAAGAAATTAATCCAAAAGATGTTTTTATTTAGGTAACAGTGACCTTGACCTTGAGGAAACCTTGATGGCCCTAGATTACTCACCTGAATACTTTGCCTTTGGGTCTGCTGTTGAGCCAACATCAAAAACTTTTTTAGGAATCTCCCTATATAAATCTATCTGAATTCAAGTGACCCCCCCCCCCCAGGGTAGAGCTAATTTTCATTCAAGGGGCATGCATTATTTGAACAAACTTGGTTAATGACCTCTAGCTGACAAGAAGTTTTTTTTTAAAGATTTGCCTATGTAAACCCATTAAAAATCAACTGACACCTAGGGCAGGGCCAAATTTCACCGCAATGGGTACAATCTGAACAAACTTGGTAGAAGTCCACTAGACAGTGCTACATACCAAATCTTAAGGCTCAGACCCTGAAGGTTTCAGAGAAGAAGACTTCTAAAGTTTCCCCAATATAAGCCTATATAAAACTAATGACCCTGGGATGGGGCCAAATTTCACCCAAGAGGTATAATTTGAACAAATTTGGTAGAGGTCCACTAGGACAATGCTACATACCAAATCTGAAGGCTCAGGGCCTTCTTGTTTCATACAATAAGATTTAGGAGAGCTAATAACTGCATACAAGGTACTTGCATACCAAATTTCATTTTATAACAATATAAAACAGTTTTTATCAATTTTTTTTCCCATCTACAGTGACCTTGACCTTAATTGCCTTCATGCCTAAAACTTCTTGATACGTCAATTGTTTGTAGAACACTTTTGTTTTCTATATTAAAAATCATTTTTTTGTTTTTAGTAAGATATGTAACATGACTTCTTCCATATTTGTTATTTCCACTGTAAACTTGAGAACAAGTATCTAAATTTAACAAAGTAATCAAAGCAATAGTTACTAAAGCAATAAATTGTTGTTGCTCAATAAGAAGCCACTTGCAGTTATTTAACCATGTATCAGAAACTTTGCTGAGATATCATCATTGCACGAAACTATAGTCTTAAAACCAACTAAAGCCATCATACTGAATAACAATGACCTTAACTTTAATTGCATTTAATACAATTAATCTTGAATGCAACAAAACTAAATGCAATCAATAGCAACAGCAGCATATATGCTATGCTTAACATATTTGATTTAACCTTAAGAAGTTTAAATGCAATACCGTGTTCTGTCTTGGTATCTTCAGCATGAGTTACTTTGACCTTGATTCAAAACACTCCACAAACATCATGCACGCTATTTACAAACCAAGTTTCATTGCAATACATTATTCATTAAATTTTTGTTGTAGTGACCTTGACCTAGAATTGCAATCACGGCTATATTTTCAAACATTAGTTACCTACACATGAAGCATTAAGTTTCATTCATGTTTGGCAACCCATTGTCTTTTACCCAAAAATTTAAAACATTTAACAGAAGATTTGACTGCCTGAGGAATTGACCGACTCATTCATCCCCTCCCCCCACTCCACCATTTATGGTTATAAGCAGCTTTGTGCTAGCTTCATAATGTGTCAGCTGAAGCAAAATATCCATGTTTATTTCTTCTTTTTTCTGATATTTCCAAGAGTAAACCAATGTGAAATGTACACATCTCTTATAACAATGCCACAATAAAATAGATGTAGACTATCCACAGTCATTTTACATGATGTATACAAATCTTAAAGAAAAATGTTCATTAAAAATAAAAACTTAGAATGTAAATAAAAAAGACAAAGCCGAGGGGTCATTGCAAAACTGCTGTTATCTCATTTAGTTACAATAGTTTTGCACTGTTCCCTTGAAGTCTCCACTGTTTAGTGGGACTTTTACCCAAACCCATTAATCTTTATCCTGCTCCTGCTAGGGTAAAGGTCAATTGGCTCTGTCAAACTGACAGCTCTGCCACAGAGGCAAAGGCAGCTCACTTATTTCTTTAGCCCGAGTGAGAGGGAGCCCATCCTAAAACTTTCACTAGCGTATGAGAAATAGAAATTTCCAGGTTTTTTATCTTTTGAGCTCATTTATTACATAAAAAGGTATGTAGTGTAGTTGTAAATATTATACTGAAAAATATCATGGCCAAATTATACCACACCATATATTTCAATGTCACTTTATATATACCAACAATGTATAGATTTATAAATGTCACTACCTCAATCCATTAAAGAGGCTGTACTCCAGATTTGATATAAAAAATTTTTTTACTTAAATTAAATATCTAGATGCCGTGAGATTATAACAACATGATATTTTACTTCAAAACTGATTATAAAAGTCAAAATAGAAAAAAAAAAATATATCGCTCCAGCCGGATTTGAACTCTGGACCCTCATGTTAACAAAATTTTAACAACGCTTTTACGGTCACCACTATCGCCACATGTGATATAAATATCGTTCACTTTAAATCTTATACAATATAGTTATACCGTCGTGTTACGGTATAGCACTATGAAAGGAAAAAAATCAATTTATAATGTGATTACCTGACTTACTTTTTTTTTTATCAGTTAGTCAGTTTTTTAAGCATTAGTCATAAATATCACAAGAAATTTATAATACAAGGAAACTTTCTTTTTTGTGTCATCTGGAGCACAGCCCCTTTAATGTAAGTAACACTAAAGAAAAGGTTCTCAGCAACACACACTGACAACCAATTTGAATATTTTATTTTTGTAAATTCTATCTTTCAAGGCAATACAGCTTTGTAAATGTTTACCATTGATGGTAATACAAGTGTAACAGCTAATATCACTTATCTAGCAACTCTTTTATGACCGACGACACGAGAAAAAGGGCACTCGGACAAAATTTTTTGAAAATGACCTTTGTACTAATTTTGAACAAACAATATCCCAGGATTATTGTCTGAAAATTTCAGCTTCCTGCATAGAACACATACGATACTCTATCATGCTGAAGAGAGACAGGTCGTGCAAAATTGGTATTCCTTAAAATAACGTCACATACCCTAATTTGACGTCAGATTCTATTCAAGTTCCGGCTGGCAGTAAATCAATATGACAGATTTTATGTATTTTAATTTCAGCTATTTTATTGTAAAATTCTATGCCTTTTCAATGTATTCCATCTTTTTACAAAACTAAAAAACATTATCATTCAATGTTGCGTCTTATTCAGGTAATATCATTTTTACCTAAGTAAAAACTGTTCCCAAAAACTGTTGCCATGGTAATGGTAATCAAGAAATTTTATACAATATACGCATTTTTATGAAGGACAATATTCAGACTATCAATTTTTTACTTCATCTTTGTTTTAGGAGAGGACGAAAAATTTGTCGTTTTTTGCTGATTTTCAATTCAGTATATTTCAATATTAAAACAAATGTCCGAGTGCCCTTTTTCCCGTGTCGTGTGTCAATTATGATATCTCTGTCTATATCAGTGAAACTTATGCTGAAGAGGTATACATGTATATACACACTTGCTTCTTTAAATATTTCATATGTAAGTATGAAGCCTTTCTCTTTAAAGATACAAAGACAAGACTACTGTAGAATTTCTACCATGAAATTTGCACAAATAAAGGCTGAATATTGTCGTATCAAATGTATTTTAGTTGTTAAGCAGGAATTTTATATTCCTCATTGAGAAGCTTTCTAGTCACTCTGGTGGTCTCATTTTGAAGTAATATTTTTGACAGTCAAACAGGTGGTTGATTATGAAAAGCAAATTTCTTTGACTAAGCATATATAATATTACTTATGGCAATAAACAAATGGCTTTACTACAAATTTTCATCCATTACAGCATTCTTAGCTATAGATTGCAGGACAGAAGTACATGTATTAACTTCACAGTAAAATCTACATACAGGGTGTTAAAAAGCTTATGTACTGGCCCAAGTTGTAATTCTAGTCCTAATTTTACATCACAAGCCAAACTGACTAAGTACATGATCTAACTATTATGGTATAAGATCAAAAGGTGCATGACCCATTCAATTCACTCTTCTTCATATTCTGGATTTCCAGAATAAAATGTTCATATATTATGAAAATAATGCAATAACAGTAACATTAATAAAGCCACAGATTGAATATCATAACATTTTAACCACGAAAAATTATACTTAATGTAATAAGTATATAAATGATACGACCAGATATATACTTTAAAGTTGGACAGATGACTCATGATTTCTTAAGCTCTTACTTGAAAAAGAGTGCATGTATGCTGTACTGATGGTGACTGATATTCAGGTTATGCTCTTTTCCTTCATTGTCACTACAAATTAATGAGGAATCAGTAATAATATGCAATAAGACCAGAGTGGACAACACGCTCCACTTTTCTCAGTGCTGGATAATAGATTTATTAAGCTAAGTCAAACAAGAGGCCCAACTGAAAACTGGAAAGCCCATGGGCAGCATATCTTGCCTGCCAATGGAAAGCCACCTATGGGGATGGGACAGTGAAATGGAAGCTATATAGGAAGATGATGATGGAAGGACAAGGCAGGCTTATACGATGTCTTTTAGGGAGCTTAACAAATGTATCAAATTCTTCCATGCATGGAGAAATAATGGCCCGAACCAGGTCTATCATCAACATTTTGGACCTTTGAGCTGTCACTGTGACCTTGACTTCTGAGCTAGGAATCTGGGTCTTGCAAGTGACACTCCATCTCATCAAGGTGAACAAATATGCCAAGGTATTTTAAAATCATCCATGCAGGGAGAAGTTATGGCCCGGACAAAGTCTATCATCAAAATTTTGGACCTTTGACCTGGCACTGTGACCTTAAACTTTGAGCTGGGAAATTCTTGCATGCAACACACCATCTCATCAAGGTAAACAAATGTGCCAAGGTATTTCAAAATCCATGCACAGAGAGTTATGGCCAAGACAAGGCAATCTTACCTTTTTTGGTTATGGAGTTCTTCCCCACACTAGACAGAATGACAATGATGGAAGGACAAGGCAGGCCTAATAGATGTCTCTTTCAGGGAGCATAACAAATGTATCACGGTATTTTCAAATTCTTCCATGCATGGAGAAGTTATGGCCTGGACAAGGTCTATCATCAAAAGTTTGGACCTTTGACCTGGCAATGTGACCTTGACCTTTGAGCTGGTAACTTGGGTCTTGCAGGTGACGCACTGTCTCATCAAGGAGAACAAATGTGCCAAGGTTTTTAAAATCCTTCTATGCTTAGAGAAGTTATGGCCCAGACAAGGCAATCTTGACAGACACACGCACGCATGCATGTACATACACAAAAATGCGGTACCAAATGTGATGACTATGTTAAGCTATAGGCAAGTGGACTTGACAAAAACTTGAGTGGGTGACAACAAGTACCTAGTCATGTAAGAAGTTTTTGCAGGGGTTGAGGAGGGAATAAAGGAGGGGTTGGGAGATTTTGAGGAGGGTGGGGTGGGGGAGTTTCTAACCATCCGACGTAAGTGAATAGTTTAGTTCTAAGCTAGCAGGGTGTGTGTTATTCATGAAAGAAAAAAAATGGGGGGGGAGGGCGTGTCTGAGGGGTGGAGTCAAGTATCTATTATTAAAACAAAAGGGCCACGATGGCCCTTTTATCTCTCACCTGAAAACAACTGCAACTACTTTTTTCGCATACCAAATATCTAAAATCAAGGCCTTGTGGTTTCTGACAATAAGATTTTTTTTTTAAGTTTTACCTATGTCAGTCCATATAAAACCAGTGACCCCTGGTTTGGGTAGAACGTGAGATGTTTATAAAACATATATGCCCCTCTAACACCTTATCCCTAGAGGCAGCAATGAGGAGCTGAGACCAAGTATTAGTTACTGAACAGAAACCATTTTGCTATACCTGGTGACCTGAAAAACTAAAGGGTTCATCTACAAGTCATGCACAACTTACATATCAAGTTTGAGGAAAAGTGGCCCAAGCATTCTACAGTTATTCTTCGGAAATCATTTTCTTTTCAAGGTTACTGTGGCCCTTGACCTTAAAAATGATAGTTGTCATTTACTGATCATGACAAACCTACATACTAAGTCTGACAAACCTGGGTCCAAGAATTACCCGGATATTTAGCAGAAACTATTCTGCTTCAAGGTTACTGTGACCATGACCTCTGACCTAACTAGAGCTATTGCTGAATGCAATTAATACCCCCACTGATGTCCTTGATGGAAATGGGAATTACTTTTGTGTCAAAAAAAAACATGTAAAAAGAAAATATCTCTATTGAACAGAAAGACAACATTGTACAGATCATTGTATCAAGTAAGATTTTAAATCATCAAAACAAGTTTGAAACTGGTAAAATGAAAAGAATCTAAAACTATGTAAACATTTAGTAGTCTGTGCCTAAATCTGAAATCAACGTGTATTTAATGATGTTACATTTGAGTACAAAATATAATTACAATCCATTCTCCTTAAAGAGTTATCATCCAGAAACCATCTCTTTGCAATAGAACAGATGAAAAGAAGGAAAACCAACAAAGGGCAATAACTGTGCAAATACAGATGGAGTTATAGCTCTTGTACAATGCACTTCCTGTCATTGTGTTTGGATCATTGTATGAAGTTGTACTGAATTCCAACCATTACTTTTCAAGTTATGCTCCAAACAAGGAAAACCAACAAAGGGTAATAACTGTGCAAATTGTAAAGATAGAGTTATGATTCTTGAACATGCACTTCTTGTCATTGTGCTTGATCACTATATGAAGATGCACTGAATTCCAACCATTACTTTTCAAGTTAAGCTCCAGACAATGAAAACCAACAAAGGGCAATAACTGTGAAAATAGTGAAGATGGGGTTATGATTTTTGAACAGTGCACTTCATGTCATTATTTGTGACCATTGTATGAAGTTGCATTGAGTTCCAACCATCAGTTTTCAAGATATGCTCTGGACAAGGAATACCAACAAATGGCAATAACTATGCAAATAGTGAAGACAGAGGTATGATTCACACTGCACTTCTTCTCATTGTGCTTGACCATTGTTTGAAGTTCCACTGAATTCCAACCATTAGTTTTCAAGTTATACTCGGGACAAGGAAATTGCAACAGACTGCCCCAACTGACTGCCTGACGGAACAAACACTGGGCGACTCTTACATACCTCCCAAAACTTCGTTTCGAGGGTATAAAAATCATTAAAGAGCCATAACTCTGACAAAAATTATTGAACTGGAAAATGTTGACAGTATGCACAACTAGACTTGGTACTGATCATTCCTGTAAAGTTTGGATGTAATTGCACTAGCAGTTTTTTAGGAGTAGTCTGATCAAGACAGAGGAAAAATAGACAGACAATGGAGAAGTGATCCCTATATGTTGCGGCTACTTTGTAGCTTTGCTTTTACAGGTGACTGTGACCTTGGCCTTTGACCTAATGACATGAAATACTATAGGGGTCATCCAATAGTGAAGTGTAACCTTCATACTAAATCTGAGGAAGGTGGGCCAAAGCCTTCTCTAGATATTGATCGGAAACGAAAGTGTTTAACGACTGAATAACCAAGAATAAGCAAGAGACCAACATTTGCGAAACAAAATACCCCCTCATCTCCATGGGGTGGGGAAAATGAAAATCTATTTTAAGCATTAGTGACCTTGAGTAATATTTAATATAAGAGTTACAGGCAAGTTTGTATTTTGCCACAGGTTAACTTGATTGTCACTTTATTTAAAGAATTGCATAAGGAAAAAAACTTTTAAAATCTTCTAGTGTTAAGATGTTTGATGTCTAACACCGGTCCTAGTAGACCTTTACCGAACTTTTAATGATCAACTTTTTGACTTTTCATCATAGAGCCTTAAGTTATTGACTGCTATTGTAGATATTTAGTTTATAAGCATCTTGCATTTACTGTGGTCAAGGAAGTATAAGAGTTACAGGCCAGTTTGTATTCTATTATTGCCCCCCTCACTTCGTTCCGGAGACATATACTAACAAATTCTAATTTATCCCATACCTCTTATATTATATACTTCTCTCTTAAGAGGTTGAAACATCTGATTAATTCACTTTCAATAGTTTATACAAAAATTAAACAAATATTTGTGTAACATTTAAAACTTTCAGCTACCAGTTAATTACTTCCACCCTGTTAATATTGATCTACCCTCTCTATAAGTAGGTTTTCTATATTTAATCAATACTGTATGTTTAAACCTCTAGTTTAATTTTCATAAAATGTTTCAAAAAGAAAGTACCTTTATAGGATGCAAACATTTAAACATAAGTCAAAGCAAAATAAACAAGGGGTCCATTGGCCCCAAAGCGCTCACCTGAGGACAGACTTATTTATGTGAAAATTGACAAAGTTAGTGTTTATTACAAGAATTTGAACAAATTTTACGATATACATGGTCCAAATTTCAAAGCTGTACATCAAACAGCAAAAAAGTACATCACAAGGTTAAAATTAATTTCTTTTAATAGAGTTCAATTTCGACACCTGCAACTGCACATGGTTCAATTTTCATAGCTGTATGTAAAAAAGCAAGAAAATAGGTCACTAGGTCAGAATCTAAGTCAGCTGATATCTAAGTTGATAACTACATCTGAAACTGTGCACATGGTCCAAATTTGATAGCTGTGTATCAAAAAACTAATAAATAAAGTAGGTCACTAAGTAAAAATTTAGGTCATCTAACATCGAAGTTCAATTTTACATCTGAAACTGTGCACATGGTCAAAATTTCAAAGCAATATATCAAGTAACAAAAATGTAGGTCACTAGGTCAAAATTTAGCTCATCTAACAACATCAGAGTTCAATAATACATCTGAAGCTGTGGAAATGGTCCAAATTTCATAGCTGTACATCAAAAAACAAGAAAGTAGGTTACTAGATCAAAATCTAGGCCAGCTCATATCAAATTTCAGTTCTACATCTGAAACTGTGCACATGGTCCAAATTTCATAAGTGTATATCAAATTATAAAAAGTTGGTCACTTAGTCCGCTGGGGCAGGACCAACTGTGACCCAAAGGTTTTAATTTAAACAATCTTGATATAGGTCCAGCAGACAATGTTTCATGTCAAATATCTAAG
The DNA here is from genome assembly GCA_012932295.1 of Cyclina sinensis. Lineage (NCBI taxonomy): Eukaryota > Metazoa > Mollusca > Bivalvia > Venerida > Veneridae > Cyclina > Cyclina sinensis. The sequence continues at coordinate 19,355,017 of JAAONU010000017.1, read as the reverse complement.
CTCTAGCTTTCTTGGTTTCAGAGATCACTTTTTTATATGTATAAAGAAACCCATGACCCCTAGGGCAGGTACAATTTTCACCATAGGGCCATAATTTAGACAATCTTCATAGAGGTCCACAATGTTTCATGCCAAATATCTAAGCTCAAGCCTTTGAAGCTTCAGAGGATAATTTTCTTATAAGTTATGTATATAATGAAAATCTATGACCCCCTTCGGGGCAGGCCCAATTTTTACCTCAGGGAAATAATTTGAACAAACTTGTTACAGGTTCACTAGACTACCTTAAATGCTCGAATATAATGTGCACTTTTTTCAAGAATTTTCAGTTTCCACAATGCAGAAGGGTGGTCTGTCAGTTTTTCTCAGCTTGAAAACCTGTAAATTACCAGCCATAAGTCTTTTTTGGTGCACCTTCTTTTAGGAAACTGTTGTTAAGGGGAGAAAACCAGTGTCATCAGTACTGAAAGTATGCTATCGTAAAAGCCGCTATATTGCCATCTTCTTTAAAAAAAAAAATGTTCTAAATGTGTTACTGCTAAAGATTCAATCATGTAACCATTGCTTACTGGTATGATGCCCATCAATATTAGCACTCGCACAATTATCAGCCAATTAATTGGATTAAGGAGTCGTCCGTATAGTAATTAAACAAACAATAAGTGTTGTCTGTTGTCACCATAATTATGAGATATTTGTTTACACATCCAAAGGGTGTTGAGAAGGTGCTGACACTGAGATAATGCCATATGTATTTGAGATTTCCGAAAGAAATACTCTCTAGGGCTAATTATCCTTAATGAAATAAATAGTTAAATGCAACCTCAACGATATTCACGAAATGTACAATGTAAACATTATGGCCACTGACAATGGCTGCTTCCTGAACAAAAAACTTCAACAAATGGTAACACTATTTCCAGATAAAATTTGTGTGCGTATTATATTCCAATGCAAGCATTTTTTCTTAGATATTGAGGCCAGACCAAGGGTGTGTTTAATACATGCTAGTGTATAATATTCAAGTGTTTGAACAACTTTGAAAGGGGACCACTAAAGGATTATTCCTGTGTAGTTTGGTTAATGTGCAGTCACAGTGGTTTCAGAGGAGATGTTGTTTTTAAGAAATTGTTGACGACAGACGATGACACAGGGGGATCAAAAAATCCCAGGTGAGCTAAACAGTATTTTTTTTTTTTTTTTTTTCAGAAAATTGTGCAAAATCCTCCTGCAGCCTAATCTTTTTCCTTGGGGCTGAGAAATTCTTTAATTGTGTGCACCCCAGCCCCTTGGCTTGTGGCTTCAGCACTTCCTTAATCTAAGATGCTAGCCTGTTTGGTTATATTACTCTCGCTATTTAGGTCACCTTCAACCCCATTTGATTTCCTCTCGAAACCTTCGAAACCAGAGTTAAATCAGAGGTAAGGCAAGCACTCCGTACTAGGTAAAGAATTCTTTTCAGTGCACACAAACCCAAGCACGAATTACAAGCAGCGAGACTTTCCCGAACACCAACTTCCACAGACAGCAGCAACAGTCATAGTAAGTGCCTACAGCCAGACTAGAATGAGTTTGGACATTAATGAAATATGAATTGTTGCCTTATATACAATAGACAATGTGTATTCATGCAAATGATTTTTTTTAAAAATTGTATAGAAACACCAAGGATGTGATTCATATAAATTAGTCAAGAGATGTAAATCATCTAATGTAGGTTTCCAATTCAGATCAAGATGGCATTTAGACATTATAATTTAACATAAATATCTCATTAGTATCTTGATAATGCATTAAATACAGCGATCCATTTGGAAAATCTACTTTCTGTTTGAATATACCACTTTGTATAAAACATTGAAAGTGAATAAAGCAAATGTTTCAACCTCTGGAGAGAGTAGTATATAATAAAAGAGTTATCGGATAACTTTGAATTTGTTAGTATATGTCTCCGGAACGAAGTGATGGGGGCAATAATAAAATACAAACTGGCCTGTAACTCTTATACTTCCTTGACCACAGTAAATGCAAGATGCTTATAAACTAAATATCTACAATAGCAGTCAATAACTTAAGGCTCTATGATGAAAAGTCAAAAAGTTGATCTTTAAAAGTTTGGTAGAGGTCTACTAGGACCGGTGTTAGACATCAAACATCTTAACACTAGAAGATTTTAAAAGTTTTTTTTCCTTATGCAATTCTTTAAATAAAGTGACCATCAAGTTACCCTGTAGCTGAGGGTCAATACTGAACCCATAAGTATAATCGGAACAATTTTGGTAGATGTGTAATTTGAACCAACTTAGTAGTGGTCCACTAGAGAATGCTACATACCATATCTTAAGGCTCAGGGTCTTGTCGTTTCAGACAAGAAGATTTTCAAACTTTTCTCTTTATAAGCCCATATATACAAAATCAATTGATCCCTGGGGTGGGGCCAATTTTGACCCCAGATGTATAATTAGACAAACTTGGTAGAGGTCCATTAGAGAATGCTACATACCTTATCTTAAGGCTAACGGCCTTGTGTTTTCAGACAAGAAGAGTTTCAAAGTTTTCCTGATATAAGCCTATGTAAAATCAATTGACCCGTGGGTGGGACATAATTTGAAGGAAACTTAGTAGAAGTTTTCTAGACATTGCTGCATACCAAATCTTAAGGCTCAAAGCCATATGGTTTCAGACAAGAAGATTTTCATAGGTTTCTCTGTAAATAAGCCAATGCAAAATGAATTGTCCCCAGGGGCAGGGACAAATTGATCCCAGATGTATAATTTGAAAATTTAAACTTGGTAGAGGTCCCCTAGAGAATGCCACATACAGTTTTTTCTTACTGTTGACATAGCAACCAGAGTTCTTGATGGAATTCAATTCTTTGAACAACTTAGTTAGAGCTTCATGCTCAGGAATATCCCTGAGGCATGTTTCCTCAAAGCTGGGTTATTTGGTCTGCTAGTTTCAGAGAAGATTCCTTTGAAGTAATTGTGAACGATGAACACAGACAGACAATCACTGATCCTAAAAGTTCTCATAAGCACCATGTGCTCTGGTGAGCTAAAAAAAAAAGGTAATGGAAAAAATTCGGGGGGGAGGTGGGGGTAACATTGACATTAACAGAAAAGGTTAACCAAGAAATTCTAAGCTGAAAAAGGGGCATAACTTTGCAAAAATATATTTGAGGGTTATCTGCCCTATAGAAATGCAACACATTTTGAACACATTTTTATTTTGAAGTAAACAGCTTTGATAGTTTCTGAGAAAATGGACCTAAACAAAAGGTTAACCAATGCCGAGCCGACACTGACAGGAGGGTCATGACAACAGCTCCTCTTTTTTATCTTCAAAAAGTGGAGCTTCCAACAATGTCCAGACTGTAAATTGACTTTCCATTACACAGTTTTGATTTTGAGACTTACAAGTATTTTTTAAAAAATGATTAAAACTCAAACTTGAAGTTTAAGGTCTTTTGATAAAGCCAGTGCATTTGAATAGAAAAGAAAGTATACTTTTTTTCTCATTTTAATTTGATACACGAGAATAGTGTAAAGAGTGCATTATAAAGCCAAATTTACTTTCTCAGAAAGAAGTAACCAAGATTTTGTTTTCTGTGATACATTCATTGAATAAAATTTTTCAACTTCATTTAAATTAAAAAAGATGGATATCCTGTCTGTTAGTTTGCATCATGATCAAAACTTCTAAATTTAGCTTTCAAGATAAGTTATGACATGTCTTATAGTCTGACTTGTGATCAAAACTTCAAAGATTCTAAAAAGGGCCATCCTCTGTTTACAGTTATAGCATACATGTGTACCGTAAAAATTCTATTTATAGCCCATCCTCTAACAAAAACCCACACCCAATATTTTGGACAAAAAAAAGCCATTTTTCAGCCCAAGGTTGAAAAAATCAACTGCCCCTTTTTAATGCCCACCCCCCAATTTCAGCAAAACTGAGCTTAACTTTACAATTCAATTTTACTTATTTCCCTGTTATTTTACTTTTATTTCCCTTATTTTTGCCATAAGAAAGTAGTAAAGATCGGAGAGACTTCTTTATTATTCCCGTGCTTGGCAAACTTTCACACATACCAGACTCTACATCTACGGTAACAGCAGAAATGAACAGTCCTAGTCACAGTCTTATTGGCGTTGTCTGCAATAAGTCAACATCTGCTCTTTCTCCGGATTAAATTTAGTCTTGTAATTATGAGGGGCAAGTGGATTTATAAAGGCCTGCTTAGAAAATCTGTCTTGTGAAGATGTGTCTCCAATTAATGCCCATCCCTAACTTTGAACAATCAATAATTCTAACCCTTAACCTGCTGGAACCGAATTGATTAGAGTTTGCCACCAATATAGAGCCAGGCCAGCCTGCACTTCCGTGCAGTCTGACCAGGCTCTATACTGTTGGTAGCTCAATTTTTGTATTTTGATATTGAAATCCCTTAAACTTTGAATGGACTGTTCCAAATTCAAAGCTGGACAATTCCATTACAAAAATTCAGCAGGTTAAGGGCTAATAAAAGCCTGGGCTATAAATGGAATTTTTACGGTAAGCATTCTTAACACCCTGTATATGGTGTGTGGTGATTAACATTTTCTTACATCAGTGTAGTTAATGGCATCATGCGAAACAGGGCACCTTCACAAAAATGGACACATCTGTATTATCAAAGACATCATTATTACTACCTGAAAATATATATTGCTGAACTTGTGAAATACTCTTGCAATACCCCCTTTGTGTAACAATTCTTTATGAAATCCAACTGGCTGACCATTTTTCATCTCATGAAAGAAACAAGAGAGCCATGATGGCCCTGTATTGCTCACCTGAGTATGACTGCTTTTTACAAAAGTGGCTATGGATCTGGTTAACGAACCCCAGATGACCCATTTTCGAACTTGACCTAGAAATTATTGAAACAATCTTTCTGAGAAATTTCCAGGTTATTTGGACTGAAAATGTTACCACTAGAGAGTTAACAAGATTTTCCATATTTGAGCTCTATCACCTAGATTTTAAACCTAGATGTCCCATATTTGGACTTCGAAACAGACTCTGACAAATTTCCAGGATTTTGGACTGAAAATGTAGCCTCTATAGTGTTAACAAGGTTTTTCTATATTTGAGCTCTGTGACCTTGTTTTTCAACCCAGATAACCCATATTCAAAGTTGACTGAGAAATCATTGGGGAAAAACATCCTGACTAAGTTTCAAGACAACTGAGGAAAAAATGTGACCCTTAGCATGCCTAGAGCGTTAACGAACTAAGTGTGGACGCTTGACGGACGCCGGACATTGACCGATCTTAATAGCTCACCATGAGCCTATGGCTCAGGTGAGCTAAAACTTGTCAAATTCTTTTTAAGAAGCTAAACTAAGCTTTTCTTTTAGTACTTACAGTGTCAATTTATTATTTGGCATAAAAAATATATATTATGTTTTTATTTTCAATTAAACATTAATAAAATATTCATTCTAATATTATCCAAAACCACCCTAAAAATTACATGATTAGTGCACATAATTGTGTCCCTTATAACTATACATGTCATCAGAATGGAAAACAGATTAAAGTTTAAGTGATCTGCCATTGAATATAGCATGGTTTCTCATTCAGATGCATATATAATTAACTAATCACTCAGGCATGTGGCCTTCATGATTAAATTAATATGCATCTGAACTGTACACTGTGCTATATTTGATGGTAGATCACAAACTTAAAAATCTATTTCCTTAGTAACAGATATAAAGACCTGTTAATTCTACCTCTTATGTATAGTAATGCAAATTTAAAGGCTTAAGTTCATTTTGCTTTCATCTGATAATTTATTATTAAAGTGCCCTGTTTCGCATGATGCCAGAATTTTTTTTCTTCCTATTATCAATTCAATGACTGACAATGAGCAACCTTGTCAAAACTGAGGACTTAGGAAAGACTGATACACACAGACACACAAAGGCATTCCTGCCTGGCATTCATGTGGCAGAAACTTCAGTCCATGCAGTGTTTCAGAGACTGCATAAGTGGCCATGTGATTTTCCTGTACAGACCTACCTCTGAAACATGCTGACACTTCCTCCAAATACGCCAAATGCCAGCGCAGACAAAACGAAGAGGCCAGTATGGACTTCCTGTTACTGATGAAAAGTGAAAAGGCCTATAATATCCTACTTACACCTAAAAGCTACAAGAACATAACATTGAAGTTTACTACTTTTCTTCACATTATGTACAGCATAACTGATAAGCCTTAATCTGTAAACAGTACTGCTCATCCCCAACTTGACAAAACAAGAGGGCTCACCTGAGTATGACTGCTTTTAACAAAGTTGCTATGGACCTGGTTACTTGACACCAGATGACCCATATTCAAACTTGACCCAAAAATTATTGAAACAATCTCTTTGACAAATTTCCAGGATATTTGGACTGAGAAAGTAGCCTCTAGAGTGTTAACAAGGTTTTTCGATATTTAGGCTCTGTGACCTAGTTTTTGACCCCAGATAACCCATATCCAAACTTGAGCTACAAATCATCAAAATAACCTTTCTGTCAAATTTCCAGGATATTTGGACTGAAAATGTAGCCTCTAGAGTGTTTACAAAGTTTTTCGATATTTGGGCTCTGTGACCAAGATGTTTCAACTCCAGATGACCCATATTCCAACTTGAGCTAGAAACTATAGAATAAAGCTTTCTGACAAATTTCCAGGTTATTTGGAATTAAAATAATACCTCTTGAGTGTTAACAAGGTTTTTCCATATTTGGGCTCTGTGACCTAGTTTTTGACCCAAGATGACCCATTCTCCAAATTGAGCTAGAAATCATCAAAAAAACCTGTCTGACAAATTTCTAGGATATTTGGACTGAAAATGTAACCTCTGGAGTGTTAAAAAGTTTTTAACATATTTGGACCATGTGACCTAGTTTCTGATCCCAGATGACCCATATCCAAATTAGAGCTAGAAATCATTGAAACAACCTTTCTGACAAATTCCAAGGAAATTTGGACTAAAAATGTAACCTCTAGAGCATAAACAAGGTTTTTCTACTTTCGGGCTCTGTGACCTAGTTTTTGACCCCAGAAAACCTATATTCAAAACTGAGCTAGAAATCATCAATAGAACCTTTCTGACAAATTTCGAGGTAATTTGGACTGAAAATGCTACCTTTAGAATGTTAACAAGGTTTTTCCATATTTGGACTCTGTGACCTAGTTTTTAAACCAAGCTAACCCATATTTGAATTTGTGCTAGAAATCCTCAAGGCAACCTTCCTGACAAATTACCAGATTATTTGGTCTAAAAATGTTACCTCTAGAGTGTTAACAAGGTTTTTCAATATTTGGGCTCTGTGACCTAGTTTTCCAACCCTGATAACCCATGTTCGAACTCGTCCGAGATATTAATGAGACAAACATCCTGACCAAGTTTTATGACAATTGAAGCAAAAATGTGACCACTAGAGTGTTTACAAACTAATTGTGGACGGACAGACGGACGGATGGACAGACAAAAGGTGATCAGAAAAGCTCACTCTGTCACTACGTGACAGGTGAGCTAAAAATGCATATTGTGAGCATTAGATTCTCTTAAGCTAAGTTTCGCTTGTTTCCTTTGACCAGTAGACATTAACAAAGTGATTATTGGTTATTTGCTTTGTACTGAGATATATATATATGCACAAGTTCTTCCCATGCAGTAATATAATATTGCATGACTTAGGAGTGCAGTATTTTATAACTATTCAGGATGAACAAGTACACATTTCTAAGCACAAACTAAATAACCTCCTTATTGCATACGCTTGAAATAAAATGAAAAATGTTTAGAAAACAACTCAGTTTTTAGATATATATATTTGTAACTGAAAGAAGCAACAGGATTTTCAAAATCAAAAGCCATTATTGTTTACCAAATTTTAGAACAAAATCCCATCAATAAACAGGCCATATACCAAAATTCATATACAGCAGACTTATAAAAAAATATGGACTCTTTGAGATAAAATGAAATAAAAAGAAAAATTCATTCTGCGTATGCAATAATATTACATAAATGTATATCATGGTGGTTAACTAACAGTTTTGTACAATACTGATAAATATCTGGACCATAATTTTCACTTAATCAATTATGGTTCACAGAGTGACGAAAAACTTCAAACCAAGAGCATTTTTTTCAACTGAAAAAATAAAACAATAATAACATTAACAGTAAAATTACCTAAAAGACCCTCCCTTTCCTTTTATTTTTGTTTTGTTTTGTTACATGTATTGCACAAAAAACTGTTAAATTAAACGTTTAGTTTGACTGGAATAAAAGTTTTATTATGATACACTCTCCTAACAATCATATCAGGCAGGCAGTTTGTCTCACCATCATTCCTAGGAAAGAATACTGCTAGTCTTCCATCCTCTGTAAAAAAAAATGCCAACTTTCCAGATTCAAACCCATGACCTTCTAGCAGTGAGAGGTTGAGTGATTTCAAGTCAGCAATGAAAATCATGTTTACCTTACATGCCCTAGTATCTTCAATACAACAGAATCTTACCATTCCTTGTACTTAATAAGTAACTTGACACTAATTGTTTACATTTCTGGAAATGTTTAGCTGAAAAAAGGTACATTTTGAGATTAACAAAACAGGCAATGCCAATATCGTCTTGCAGAAGTTGTGAATTTCTAATGTGTGCTCATTGCCAGCTTCTTGACAGTCAACTGCATGAGGATCTGTGATTCTACAATAATACAATAATAGATCAATGAATACAGCAGACCTGTAGTATCCGTCATCACCATGGTGGACCATCACACTATACCTATAACTATACTTGAACTTAGCTCTATATTAACCTATATTTGCTCACCCACAACTACAGCAACACTTGAAAAAGATTATGATTTTTCTTAAAATGATAAAATTTTTATAATAATGAAATAATATACTCTGAACAAAATTTTCCATTACTGCAAATAAAGGGAGAAGTATTAACAGGTTGTTAAAACTTAATCATAAATTTTAATCGTTTGCTTAATATCATTTACAAAAGTAAAGATAATCAAACCATTGCCTTTGATTTTTCCGACAAATTCTTACTTGTAATTGTGAATGAGCAGATTTTACTAGGAGATATAACGTTATCTGGGCTAGTAATTTTCTAAAAACATGCTATAACATACTTACAGGTTAACGTTTGTTATTGAAAGTTCACAATTTTAACAGGTTAATGTTTGTTATCCAAAGTTTAAAATTTTAACTGCTCTAGCTCAGCGCAGTCAAGCGAATGGTTAAAATTGTAAATTTTGCCCTGAGCTAGAGCAGTTGAAATTGTAAACTTCAATATATTTAATCTGTGGAATTGTTTTGACGTTACTATTAATGTCTCAACCCAAAAACATTGCTTCATGTAAAAATCAAATTAAGCTTCGAGAAGGCTTATGCTAACTAGATTCCAAAAGTCAGATGATTTCTGGTCCCGCCTCACACATGCGTACAAATGTTTATAACAGATGCAGTTAATTCCGAGCATAAACCTTGGGGTTTACCAAATATAAATGGTCCAAAATATGAAAAATACTGCTTCCCCATTGGTCAAAATTTAATTCCATACATTAAAACTATAAATACAAGAATTCCTTCATTTATAGACAGATTTATTCAAATTATCATATGTGATTGTACTAACATCTTGTAGAGATGAAGTTAATTCAAGTAAGACATGTCATGTTTTATTAGTATGCATTAGTAAAATAAATAGGTCAAGACTGCCACACTTAACTAATTTAATTTCATAAATGCATCCTATTAATGCTAACTAGCGGTTGAAAGCGTACTTTGCGTAATGATTAAAATAAGAAATATTAACTGAACTTGCCAGTTGATACTGATTTATCCAAAGATGTAACTGAGAAATTTTGAAAATCAATTTTGACAATGCAGTTGAACCCAGTATATTTTCAACCACTGGTAACCTGTAAGTACCTGAAGAGAGATACAAACGAGTGGCTTAAATACCAAAGCAGCTGAGCAAAGCTGTAATAGTAAGTAGCCACCAAGGATGCCTTTCTATCTTCATGTATTTTATACTACAAAACTAAAAATACAAGCAAAATATACAAAATCACCAGACTGTGTTTTAAACAGTAAACAAAATTTATGTTCAAAACGAGAATCTTTTGAAAATAAGAAATGCATTTTTTAAGAAAATTCCAAGTACAGTGTCTTTTAATTGGTTTTCTGCATTGCAGCAAACTCGACAGAAAACAGCAAGGAACAAAACCAATGAAAAACTTTACTGAATCTTTAAAAGCAGTTAAACTTCTTTAAAATCAACTCTGAATTTTTGGTCATTTCAACATTGGTTCATTTCACAGTTTCCTGTGACTTTTCATTTCTTAATAAAAATAATGTATATTTTGCTTGAATGCAAAGGAAACAAACAGAAAAAGTCTTGACTGGTACAACAGTTATGCTTGCAACTCAAGACATGGTTGTTAAAAGTGAACCAAAACAAAATCTACTATTGCTACATGTATTTTTGTTCAATCGGAAGACTTTGTAATGATTATAAATTGAGGCGAGATTCTCTCACGATCTTTATTTATAATGTTATGCTGTTTTTAATTTATCAATTGTGTTTTAAGTGTTCAATTATTTACTTTCTATTTATTTAAGTGCTTGTTTCAGGTGTATGTTTTTTTTTCTCTGTAAGATCTTTTGGCTTTATTGTGTGCCGCTGTTAATTTATTGTTTAAATCAATTCCTTTTTTTTAATAACTTTTTTATTATATTAACCTATCATGTGTTACAGTATCAACTAACCTTGCTTTACAGTGTACATTACATTTATCTATTTACCTCTTTTCTTATTTTTTACATTATATATTTTTAGTGTTTTTATTTTATCTTATAATGCTGATGTTTCCTACTTCTGTGGGACTTGTGCATATTGTAAATAAAATCTTGAAACCTAATGTGCATTTTTATTTTACTTTTGCTTGGTGCTTGTTTAATATTTCATTCCTATATTTTCTTTTGAATCTGTTTATGCTTTGCATTTTATTTATTATTTTATGGATTTGATTATATTTTTTAATGATTTACTCTTAATTATTGTAATGATTTATTTTTCTTTTATTTTCACATATAATTATAAAATGTGTGATTTCTGTTCACTTTATTCAAAGTGTAATTATTTTGTTTTAATTAATATCATAATTTTATATGGTCTTACTTTGATTACTTTTATTTTATCAATCCAAGTACATGCTGTAGAGGATATCTTTTTAATTGATCAAACAACAAATAGTTTCTAGCTGCTATAAAATGTTTGCCTTTGCTCTGTTGCCCTTTTCTATCCTATTCTGTATAAAGTATCAGTAAAATAAGTTCTGTGTTATAACATTTTAAAGTTATATTAGTGGTGAAAATGGCTCTGGTAGGTTAAATTTCATTAATGTTTCTTTTATAAGTTACAGAAGTCTTTGTATCTTCTCATTTTCATGGTTTCAGCTTTAATCTTAACTGCATTTTGATCATTTTGAACACTAATATTTTTAACAGAATTTATTTGTGTTATTCCTGGGTAGTCTTAATGACCAAACCCTAGAATTTAGAGTATTCAATCAAAATTATTCAATTGTGACTTATTTTGAATAAATGATTACCCAATGTCAATGTCAGAATGGAATTCTAAATTCCAAGAAAAGCTGGTAAATTAATATCCATCTTTATTTATACACAGCCTTGTTTCTGTAATTTTTTGGGTGGATAGTTATTTCTTACAAATGAACATTTTTTTTAGTGTCTATAATTATGTCCCAAGATTTTTTTGTCATAATAATTTATTTCTAATTTTACAGTTATGTATGTGTTAGTTATCAGTTAATGTCAATTTTTATAGAATTAATTGCAAGTATAGTGAAGAAGAGAGCCAGAATAAATTCAATAAAGTTTTGATAAATGACCAAAAACTAGCTTACAGTTGGTACATATTAAGTCATGTATGCACACATCCCGACAAGGACTTGTCATCTTCATATCAAGTAAAAATAAGACAATTTTGACAAATTTACTTGCATTTAATAATATATACGTTTTTACAATTTGTGACTATGAAGAAGTCAAACTGGACAAGAAAGTAAGGCAAACTGTAAGCAGAATATTTTTGATTAATGTCAGGATATGCCACTTTAAGTAAAGATATGCTTCATTTCTTGATGAAGGCAGTGACCTGAAATACATGTAACCAGTAAATCACTGTATTGAATCAGGGCCTTAATTGAGAGGGAATGGACACTCAAAATTACGAAAATATAGTGTCGCACGCATGCACAGTCGGTTCTTTATAAATACCTTAATGGCAGATAGTATATGTTGTTGCTTATACGATAGTATAATCAAATGCTGAAAAAAAAACACTTTAAGTAAGAAATTATAGTACGAATTCTAGCTGAATTAGTGAAATAAATATTCCCATATTGTTTTGATTCTCTAGTTTGTTATTTTTCAACGCATTTTTTGCTTCAAAAACAAAATCGATACTAAAATTGTATCCGGGGGGGGGGGGGAATTAGATTATTAACGATAGATTATTAATTATCGATTTTCCGTTACATGATATACAGGTGAACGCGCGACAGCATATTTTGGTTATTCTTTCGATAGATAAGGAGTGTCCATTCCCTCTCAGTTAAGGCCCTGATTGAATTTAACAGGCTAATGTGATCAGTTGATTCAATATTCTGGAATATATATGAAGTCAAATCAAGGCATTTTTTCCTTCTATAACAGGGGCCGATGTTCGGTCCCTACACAATTTAAAATTGCACTTTTTTTTCACACAAGGGCGGAAAAAAATCACATTTTTCAAGAGAGATTTCACAAAATATCGCGGACTTTGAAATTCATTGTTTTACCTTCCAATTGCAAACACGTAAATAGTTTTAACTGAGTTAAATGGTATTTGCGCATAGTTACCGGGTTAAAATACCGAGTCGAAGCAAATTTTACACAAGTCAGAAGTTATAATCAAGCGTTCAACGCACACCATTTCTGGTTTCAAAATGTTGTGAAATGGCATCATTTGTTTACAATTTCATGACAAATCGTGCTTTTTTTCACAAAATGAATAGGCCTAGGCCCCTTCAAAATTTTGACAAAAAATGCCCTGCAAATCAACTAAATTTTCAAGTTTCATATGCCATGAAAAGATTGGAGTTTCACATCAGCCTATTAACTTCATTTTAGGGCTGTTATAAATTGAGCTGCAAGCATAATACTGAAATACCTTAAGGGTAAAAATGCCCTAGATTTTCATCAAAACTTAAAAATAATACTCACATGTGCACAAGTGTGTCAAGTTGAGTTTCAGCAGTACTGTTTTGGTACAATGTAAGTGTATACCTCAATAACTGAGCCAATACAAATTAAGTTTCAATAAAAGAAAATGAAAAACTTAGCTTAAGTGATTTCTCCCCAGCAACAGCTTCAATGATGACATCTCCACTGAGTTTCTCCTCTGCACCTGTAGGACAACATGTTCTGTCTGTTACTACACATCACCACCTGGCTCCTGGAATAAAAAAGATTTTTCTCAGTACAGTTCACTCTTACTAAAAGGAAAATATATTAATAAATTGATAAAAAGAGCTAGAAAATTCGAGACCGCCATTTTGAACCAAATTCTCAATCTATAGTATATCTCTAACACAAAATAAATCTTTTACTACTTTACTAACTTATTAAAAACTTATTGTTTTTAAAAACAAGCACATACCTGACAAAAGTCCAAAGCAATAGAAGAACTGAAGGGATCCAATTAACTAACAAATGAAGAAAGTGGGAACTGCCCTCTACCACTGCCAAAGACACACTGTCAAACACATCGTGCAATTCATAGTGAACTCAAAACATGGCGGGAAAGTGAGAAAATCTCATGAAATCGTCCGCGCGGAACGAATTGTCAAAAACAAGTTAGCTTTCAAAAAAGCTAACAGTGGTCAGAAAAGTAAGCTTCTCAATAAAACTAACACTATTACACTTGTCTCAACAGCCCTTCTATTTTAGTATTTCAAATATTTTAGACAAGTGATAATACTGCCATACAAATAACAGAGAATAATACTATTCCTAATGTTGGGACTTCTACACAGGCTCCATTGGTCCTTGTCTCTACAGGCAGCAAGTCGACTTTATCAGTTGATGGCAGTTCAGACTTCTCATCTTCTATCGAATTAAAAACATTCAAAACTTAACCTTTTGAGTAATTTAGTTTGTAAAGTTTCATACCAAAAGAACTGAAATAACATACCTGCTGGACCTGTGTTTCTGCGCCGTCAGGGATTCCCACTTTTAATCTGGTTACTTCTAAATTTTAGTGTTCATAACTAGATTTCTGACTCAGTCCGACTCCTTCTACATTTGCACTGCTTTTTACTTATTTTTAATGTCCATTTTCTACAACAAAATACACTACAATATTAAAAATTACACAAAAATGTTGCCGAAAAGTTACGTTTGGTTTCAGTCACAGATTAACCGATTTCAAGTGGTACGGAGTGTATAATATTGGGATGTCGGTCGTTTCGTATGCTTCCTTTTTAAATGAGGAGAAACTGGCCTAATTTATTAGGCTTAAAGTGTTGAACTCATATATTGATCTGATATGTTTTAGTTGCTCAACCTTTAAGGTGAACAACTATTAAATATCAGCCTATAAAATGGGTTCACCATCGGAGGCGAAATAGTGAGACTAAGGAGAAACATTTAGAAAAGGTCTTGTATCTCGTTAATACTCAAACTAGGAATGCAAAACTGCCCCTTGAATTAACGTTGGATTTATTCGAGTATACTCTCCTACCTATTTTAAAACATATAGCTCTGAAAGGGTGGGTTTTAAACCTGGAATTACTAGAAAAAAGCGGAGAAGAGAACTGTAAAGAACTTGCTTCTAGGTGAAATTTGTAGATACATAATTGCGATAAGAGTTACAACCAGAATGATCTCATTTTGTAAGGCCCCTGGGGCTGTCTCTCTGAGTGGGGAATCTCAAACGTCTTACATCAGCAATCAACTTTTTTAGGAATTGCTCTGTTTTACCAAAGTTTCTAAAGAGTGAGTGCTGGTTAAAGGTAGCGCAAAACCAAAGCCTGGTAGCGGCAAAGGCCTGGGAGCTGCCGGTAAACTGAGGTGGCTGTTCAGACCAACTAGAAAACAGGACAAACTTCAATCCTTTCGGCTAAAGGTTATTTTTATTTTGTTTAAAATGGCCTTAACAAAGCTATATTGTCAGAGTGTCTCTAAAAAGGTCCCGAATCAATGTCAGTTTATAAAAGAACACGGAATAAACGCTTTTGAAATGTGCCCCCGAGACGAAAATGTAAACAAACTACATCCTCAGTAATGAACTGCTCGTTTTTTATACCTGTATTGTTATGATGATGGATGATAAAAGGTAGGAATTACAATTATATTTAAAGAGCTAGAAAGAATAACGACTAGTCTACTCTAGTGACAGAGGCAAAGTGACCAAAAGTCGAACAGCAAAATTTTTAATGCGATATGCTAATGAATTTATAACCGAGTAAGTTCGGAAGCTTCCGTGAACCAATTAACGTCAAGAACGACATTCGCTGGGTTACCCAAGTCATTCGGCTATACCCGAACTAATAAAAAATATTGTTATTAATATTTAATTTCAATAAATTTAATTCTAATTCAAATTAGAGTTTAGGTCATACTATTTAATTTGAGGATATTTTATATCTTCAAACTCAGATTCGTTCCACAGAAATTGTAGTGTTATTTGGAAATGTTAATATATAAACTTAAGGTGTTCAGGTATTCTAGGTGGATCTTTTCTTCGTATGTATCTTACAGATTTAATAAAACAAAAACCTTAGACCCAAAAGGAAATATGCGGTCACTATAAAGTGCAAAATATGCATGTTCTCTGTTCAGGAACGGATGGGTGGTCCAGTAGTAACGCACTGGACTGGTAAACTAAGGGTCGCGATTTCGATCCCCTTCTCCTCAAGTAACATTACTAACTGTCCTTCGGATGAGACGTTAAATCGGGGTCCCCTGTGTCAGTGCTGTACACAGAGCATGAAAAAGACCCAGAGGGTGTTTCTGGAATGGAATGCTTTCTGCATTTTGCACTAACCCCTATAAAGTAAAATAACTAATATCTGCAGAGTCGGGGGGAGGGGGGGGGGGGTGTGGGGCTGGCGTCGGTCATAATTATGGTCAACCATAAATTTTCCACCCTCTTCATCCTTAACTTTCACCCATCTTCTCTGTCTCTTACCCCAGGAAGATGTTCATCATTTGGCTACCTCAGTTTCTACATCTTTTCTTGTGTAATGCTTTGTTTGGCTGTTCCATAAAATGCATTCTAGAAAGCCTATGTAGGCAAATTTTTATATATTTGAAAATGAAAGGCAGCAAAGACTTGAATGCAGATTGCAACGGAAGTAACCATGTATTAACTTTCATTGTAAAATTGTTAACTTCAATAGGTATCTTCTACATTCGCTGTGAGCAAGAAGAATTGCTTAAGAAATGTTTAAACCTTGATGACTGATTTTTATTTTTGTGCATTTTCACAATTCAAAGGCAGAATATCTATTTTCTAAGAAATATTATGGTGAAACACAAGTGCATAATTTTGTCATCATTGTAGAAAATCACTTGACAATGGCACATTGATCTAAACTATAGGCCTAGAAAAAACTCATACAATAATAGACCTACCATAAAATACATTCATCAGGACAAGGCCCTCAAATTTGTGTTATTCTTTCCTTCCTTTCATGTTGTATAATCTGGCCACCTGTTTCGATACCACTTCCGATCTTTCGCCTCCCGCACATCAGCCCCATCAAACGTAGACTGGTATCTTATCTTTATTGAGAACATAGACTTTCGATTTGATTGTATCCATGAAAGTACATGACAAATGTAAAATCAACTTCAAATTTCAGCAAACAATGTGTAAAATATTTTCAAATACGGTAAATGGATGTCTAAAATATAGGAAAATTCATGGAACAACACGTTCAGGTAAATCAGTTTACCTTTCCTTCAAAAATCATGTACTGACATTTGTTTACTGTATCGTTCCACTCGTGTTTGGCGCTTCCGGAAATATACAAACATGCGTGCGCGCATTTTTTTTCACAAAACAATAACTAAATAAAATTCCATTTAAGACATTATCAAACAATAATGACACAAACAACAACATATTTTATATAAATAGGGTAAAATACATGCAAAAAAACCCATAACTAACAAGAAGAAAAAATGTTGTTGTTGTCCCTTAGCTTATGTTAGATTGCCTACTTGCCTAATAGTGTTGCAAACGGGACCCATGTGGGGCCCGTATAGGCTACAAGTTGTAAACATTTACACACAGCTTTACTTTTTTTATAGCCAGAGAATAAAAACAATACCCTTATGGTAAAATATTGATTTTCGTTACTATAATGCTAAGAGAATCTTTGATTTCCTGTTTAGAGCACAAGGGACCCATATGGGTTTTATATGGGCAAGCCCTTACGATACTGCCCACATGCTACCCATTTGGGAACAACCATATGGGCTTGTCCAGGAATCGCCCATATGGGACCCATATTGACATGTTTGCTGGGGTGTTGTTTTTTATTTAAATCGTGGTAACGAGATAAATAAGTCGTAATAACGAGATAATTAGGTCGTGGGGACGACATAGTTAACCAAACAGAATTGTTCGTTCTTGCTGAAATTTGATATGGTTGAAATTCATTTAATTATAATTTAATTACTCCAGAGATGTGAGTTTGTGCCCCTGGGAACATTTTGCTCCATCCCAGGTATTTGATGTTTTACATAGACTTTTACAGACAAACTTTTGAACAACTTTCTTTGGCATTGTATATCTTACATCTGTTGAGATTGTTTAGATATTATGCGTCTCTGGTTATTTCGGCTCCGCATCCTACCTTACATGAAGTAAACTTGCATAAAGACTCCTATTCTATCAGATACTAAAAACTACTTTTAAAGGTATAAAATTTAATAGTTTCAGACTGGATCTTATCTTTTGTATTGGAAATGTGGCATGAAATTAATAGTCAATAGCAAAACATAGTCATGATGAAACCCCAAACGTTTTCATTGAAATGTTTAAATCCTTACATTCTTTATGACCAAGACATTTGGAGATCCGTGCTTATCAATAATCAACTGAAGGTGTTCAAGAGATGCATTAAAAGATATACATCATTATATACAAAATATACAAGTGAAAGGTTATGAAAAGGTAGGGATTGGAACGAATACTAAAATCAATATTCGAATATTTGATTTTCTGAAGTTCCATCTGTTATCCGAATTTTGGTATCCGAATATCGGTACTGTTTATATGTTTTCGTTTCGAGAAACTGCTGTGTACAATCAAGAAATGGCTTGTTTAATGGAAGCCTCAAATACTTATTGTGATTGGCATAAACACAATATATTCCATCCTTTAAAACGTGAATTATCGCCATAAATACGGACACTTTATAATAAAGCAAGGGTTGTTTTTTTTTTCAGTCAAGATTCAGGAAAACAGATAAATACATTGACATTGATAATTTAATTAACATGCAAACTAAAAGATAGGATGTTGAAAATATTTTAAGCACATTTATTAGAGGAAAATATTGATTGATCTGGCAACAAAACAACAAAAAATATTATCAACAGTGTCAAAAGCGTGATTGCTGTTCGTTATATCTTCAGACGCATTCGAAACACCTCTAGCAACGATTACCAAAAAGCCGAGAAGTTGTGATTGTTTCAACGCGTGGTAAATTTTATGAATGAAACGTTTGCGGATGAATGCGTAATTAATATAGTTAATGATAGTTTTACAGTGCCAAAAAAAAAATGAAATTATACCTCATGGTTTCAAAATCAACATAATTTTGCAATATCAAATCACTTTTATCAAAATGCAATGAAAACTCATACAACCTGTGGTACTTTTTTTCAACACGAATGACGCGAATGTAAGGATAAGAGGCGGTCATATTATTCATACAAAATCTGGTGTGCAGCTTTAGAAGCTTTCGCTTCTAACTACACATGTCACATCTATGCCACCGTAAACTATGCAAACAGATAATTGAATTCTTTTTATACTTTTCAGTGAGAAACTTTTGGTGCTTAGCAGAAGCTGAGGATGGCTTTTGAGAAAAATGTAAAACAACTTAAATACTATTAATAATGGTTGCAGTAACATCGATAGGAAACATGTCGATAAAGATTATCGATTTTACATGCAATTGTTGCCGCTTGACCGATATAATTGCCTTAAAGGCTCCAGTCAGATTCGAACTAGGTACAGTACGGTAACAACGACTAGCAGTTTGATTTGATTTGATTTATTCAGGGAAATATACATAAACACATACTATATTCTCACAAATATCATATGCATACGTAACACACAAAAATGCAACAAGAATAGAATTATAATGAAGTATGTTTTGTGCTACCCTAGGATTGCCCATTAAGCTAAAAGCTTATTTCCAATGGGGTCCAATTAGTGTAATAAAAACATACTAAATTCTACAGTTCATAAATGAGCATCAAAATACAAAATAAATGAAATATTAAAAAAAAGACAAGTATCAATGTAAAGAGCTAACACTACATAATCACATATATTTGTAAATTTATATCTCATTTAAACTTGAAACATGTAAATAATTATCACATACAGATCAATTTAGTAATATATAAACAATTTATCCACTTTTTTGTCAGTTTCTTTTTTTAAATACATTTTGACGTTCGTTTTAAATCTTTGAATGTCTTTGATGGATTTAATGCTGTCTGGCAAAGAGTTCCAGTCTCTTATGGCGTTGTAAAAAAATGCGTGTGCAACATGAGAATCATTTTGTATGTTAAAATATTAGTGCACAAAAAAGCATAACATAAGGCAATTTTTACGAAATACTAGTTTTACATTTGAATCAATTTTTATATATACAAGTGAATTTTACAAGTAGTGGCATAGTGATATATATATAGTGTTTATATATATATGATTATATCATCTCTATATCTGTCGAACACATAAATGCCCCGAAAACATACATTTTTTCAAATAAATAAAAGCGGTTTACCCCAAGGAAACGTCTGCTTTCCAAAGTAGAATTTCAATGAAAAGAAGACAAAAACATATTTCTCTATAAATAAAAGTATGGTCTTAAGAAAGTCTTAAGTATAAAATACGTATCTTTAACAGTATAGTAGCCAAAGAAGAGAAAAGATCAATATGAACTATATTAATAACTTTTAAAAAACCATTACGAACTATGTTGTAATCATGTATAGTCTTATTTTAAACAGGCATATAAAATATATAAGGGTGGGAGCGGCGGGGGGGGGGGAGGTGGTCAGTATACTCTTCCGTAAGGACCTTATCAAATCCAGGTTCTGTTATGTACAAAATATTCGTGGAAGAACGCAACAATATCCAAAATAATGACTGTATATCTTGGGCTTAATGTGTTAAAAGAACCTTATATGGAATTTGATATGGAAACTTACGGCAATCGCAAGATGTTTAAATGTTTCCACTACTACAAAAACGTATAAGGGAACAGTTTGTTCAAAAATGGCACAATGGAATTTCTGAGTCGCAAAAACTTGAATACTATGTGCAAGCGAGAACAGAATTCCAGTTTGAAAATTATCTTGTAAACTGTAAACATGATCTTCTTAGAAAACTTCATATAAGATTGCGGTTATCGTCACATTGTCTAAATATTGAAAAAGCTGACACATTGATATTGATAGAGAAAATCGAATAATGTGAAAACTGCAAATACAGTCTTATCGAAAATGACTACCTCTTTGTTATGTGCTGTCCAAAATATAGAGAATGAAGATTAAATTTTCTTCCAACAATGTGTCATAGGTAGCCAAATGTAAGCAAATTTATTTCTCTGCTTAAGTCCAATAACACCAGAACAGTAAAGAAACTGTAAATATTTAAACGAAGCATATAAAATAAGAAATTAGTTCGACTAATGTGTGGATATATGTTCGATTTTTAAATTAGTAAAAAAAGTACTGGAAAACAAATCATATCATTTCTTTTATATTTTTAAAATAACTCATGTTGTAAACATTTATTTATAGCTTCAATGTTCGTTGCCTAAGTCAAATAAATGATGAGTTGCAATAAAAAAACAAAGTGTTGTTATTTGATATTTTTATGATATAAAATATTTAATCCATTTATATTGTATACTGTTAATCCATTCATATTACATATTTACAGGATAATTTTGTCTCTGTATTGAACCGAAAAATGAAGAAATGAATAGAAAAATATGAGTCATATACTACGACACTTGCAGAGCAAAAGGTGTTAAAACTAGAGTGCGTCCGAATTTTTCTAAACTGTTTATAGATATTCTGTTTTTTCATGATAATTTCTGTGTCTGTGAAAAGTGCACGAAAATACAACATCAAATCAGGCAGTAATTTCAACTTGATAATTAAAATATGTCTTTGACCAGGATTATCTTATAAATTAGACCAGTTGTAATAATAACGAGTCTATCTCAAGAATGTAGCTCGAATTTTGTTATGGAAAGATGGATAGAACAGAAACATTAAAATAGAAGACATCTATCAATATCGCAAGAAAATATTACATGTATACGGTATGTCATTCAGTTATTGGGAAAACACATTGAATGATTTTTAACAAGCCAGCTTGTTTGCTCTTATTGTCAGATTCTAGACTGGTAAATATCTTAATTTCAACTTTTAATGAAACTATAAATTACAGAATCATATTTAAATAGCAGTTCCAAAGAAAACACAATAAAGCAGTTCTACACGTTCAGCTCGTACAACTTACGTTTGAATCCATGCTTTTTTATTACATTAACCATACTTTCTATTCCGAATATAATAAGAATTATGTCGACCAATTTATTCCTATGACATATTTATTCCTCCATAAAAGTTTCATTTTTATTTCTTTTTTTAATAAAAATAGGATAGCATTTTTTTTTTAGTTTGACTTATTCCGATCTTCTGCCACCACGAGGTGAGATATTTATTTTGACGGTTGCTCTAAGAATTGGAAATGTGCTCATAAACAACCCACAATCACCTTCTTCCAAAATTAATTTTCTTTCGTTGAAATAAACTTTGTCCTATTGTAAACACAATCACTGTTACCCATTTTTGCTAGAAGTTCAACTTAAAAACTGTTATTTACCGAGCCGAGAGATCGTATACACTAATATACCAAAGTACTGACTTATAAATGCCAAACACTGGATATATTTGTAGATGATGTCAGAACGTTTTCTCAGAACTATGTGAGGAAATAGGTATCCTTTCACAACTGTTAGCCAGATACAGCCAAAGTGTTGCAAACCCCTCGTCTCTCTGTCTGGCAGTTCATTCGTCTGTATAACAAAGAAACGAATGTCTATGTACAATAATATTGTGCACTGTAACGCTACCATATAATTTAAGTTTTTGATATTACTTGCTACAGCATTATCAACCTGAAACAAAATGTCGCGATTACAGTCTGAATTTCCAAGGTCAATGTCAGAAATAGTTTTCAAAATTATATAAAATACTACTTGCTTTCATGTTGTTGTCCGCTCTTAACTGATTGGTACATCGCTCGATTCTAAAATCTATCGGCACATAGATTGCTGCAATGTGACTGTACGTCTGTACAAGTTAGTCTAAGTAACTGCTGAATTTATACCTCACACGGATATTTGATATACTTGCTGAAAACTCAGAAGGAGATTCTGAAAGAAACAGGTGGGGAAATAATTGCACTATTGAATAATATTTGTTAACTTGTTACTTTAATACGTGCATTGTTGGGTGTATGCACATGTTCCTGGAATCAAACATTGAAAGTAATTGAATAAGAAGCATCTGGTACTTTATTAGTATCAATATGTCAAAGATGTGATAATGACATGTAAACACATTGATATTCTTATGTACAAAAAAGTGACCGTTTAGTCCATGGGAAAAAAATGAATCAACATAAAAGCACTTAAGTACCTTTTTGAATGACAAGACCAAGTTCAAGTTATGCAAACAACATAATACTTTAATGTCATTATTGTTAACGTTTAGGAATCTGTACTTGCTGAATAAATGTTACCATGTATCGCGCTGTCAACAGATTTATCCGGTAACCCCTTTTTAATGTGAGTATTTAAGGCACAACCAGGATAAAATACCCTTCGTGGGCGTTTGTCACTTGCGTTGACATATCTTGATTGTTATCTTCGATTGCAAGGAATGGTAATGCTTCTCTGACATTCTGTTCCTGAAACAGCCAGGGGAAAAACAGCAACAACGACTGATTAAACAAATTATTTGTCCTGACATGTAAACGAATTGTAACGCGGCCTTCACTGCATTCTGTGGTTTACACTAGGAGGAAAAGGATACATTGAAAGAAGTTACAATTCTTGATGTTTGTTTTCAGTAATGATGATAGTAAACATTTCCCTAGCACATTTTACTGAGCGTGAAAATGCGAGTTTCGTAATTGTCAGTGAGAGGACGCTTTGATTAAGAACCTGTCAGAAAATCTCTTCAGGAAGAAATATTTGTCTACGTGAGCTATATATCCCCTGAAAATGACAAATACAGTTTTGACCTAAAAGAGATAAAGAGCTTAGTTTTGATTACTTCTTGTTACATGAAAACACCGTTGGGAGTACCTTATATTACGAGTATCAGAATGGCTGATGTAGCACTTAAATAGTTATATCTTGAGAGTAAAGTACCTGCCAATTTGAGTTCTTTTTGCACTTGATTGTCATGCTAATTGTTCAAATACGTGAGATTGTGTATCGTTTGCGTCAATTTATTTGAATGTATGTTGGTGTGTGTGTTGTGCTCACATTCAAATAAAGAGGATAGAATTAACGCCATTAATATCATCAAACTTTCTTTAATTTTCCGTTAAGTTTCTGTATTTGCAATTGTTAAGTTAGGATAACATAATATGTAAAACTGATATTCCTGTAAAATGCTGTAAAAATAGAAATAAAGACAACTAAACATGCATGCCGACACCTCCCTCACCCTTTATTTTAAAGTTATAGGTAGGAGAGTTTACAACAACCTGCCTTCAAGTTTCCATTTTCATTTCACCAAATAAATACCAACAATAAGTAAGTATAAAGAAGTAAATTTACGAAAACACTGCAATTTTCAATTATCTTTGATTTATCACCAGATGCAAATGAATGAATGTAATGATCTCTGCTGTCAAAATTGATACTGTGTTATACTTAAAGTGACAGAACACAGAAAGTTGACTAATTAGTAAATAACTGTTTTCGACTTTCAGTTATACAATTTTAATGATACCAACATGTGATTTTATTAACAAATCATAACTTTAAGTCAATGATGTCATAGAATTAAATACAATTTTTATCTGCATATTCGTAATAAATAATATTGCAGAAACGTTTGTATCGTTAACGTGGTACAAGAAGGAGTATTCATGGATGTTGCCTTCTCTGAGCTGTTGTAACTTAGCTGTAGACAAATAATCTAAATTTTCTTAGCTTCAATGGACCAACTCCCTCCACACACACACACAAATATGAAGAAGACTCAGATTCCTTTGTTCATATATTAAATGGCATATCGGCAACCTATAATCAATGATATTGTTTTATATTATGCCGTTTAGAGGTACAGCAAACGTCAATTTTATACGCATTTAAACGTCTGAGACTTGGCATTCTTCATGCATACATTAAATAACATGCAAGTATTTTAAGAATTTGTGGTAACAAGAAACACTAAAAACAAACTAGAAATATCTTGAAGACTGTATGTTTGATTCCTTCAATCTCGACCGAACAATATCACGTCAAACAAAAACTTAACAAAAATATTTCAAGCAACCAGTCACTTGAAAGCTACTCATAATTATGCTGCATTTCCTCTGACAAAAGCTCTATAATGGTAACGTTTAAGTGATTGTTATGTATACCTTCCACCTAATTGTTATAATAGATTTACATAGATTAATGTCATATCGCAGACAACAGAAATGGCTTTTGTGCAAGAGAAAACAATGTATCAAAATAAAGTAGAGTATATATCAAATCAAACAGGAATGTATCATCTCTCTGCAAACATTCAAGGAGATTGAATTTCAGTATAGATGTTAAAGCCGATAGGTCAATAATTTTAACGTTATTTTCCCTGTTACATAAACAAGAAAAAAAATCAGGTGTCATAAGGTCATCAGTCTTAAAACAGGCCAGGAATGTGAGCATACACATCTGAAGATTGAAATGGATAATGTTTTGCCACATAAAATATAAATTATGATTTGGCGCCTCTAGTTCTTTTTGTAGTTGAATCCTCAAGGTTCAGACTATTACTACAATTGATATTAATATTATAAAGACATAAAGTCTATGTTGCTGATATTGTCAAAAATTGCAAGATAATTACACTTAAACAATATGACGTAATGTCCTACGTAGTGCATTTTAATACGTAAATTTACTTATTGACTTTGCCAAAAATATGCTCGGTATGTATTTTCTGGATGTTTGATCTGATGTTAATTCGGTAATTACAGTTCTGCATCACCAGAACTATTTCAGTTAAAAATGGCGCTTTATGTAGTGCACAGTAACTTCTTTCTAGTAATATGCAATGAAGACGATTTTTGAAGTATGCACAAGATCATTAATGGGCACACCGCACAAACACTACAAAAATATAAATTTACAAAAACACTGACTTCTCTTGTTTGCCAAAATCGTCATGCTATATATTTGGCTATATATAAGAAGCAGGTCAAAGTAAACTTTAATTTCCACATTTACGACATATCAAATGCATTATACTTGGGTATATGAATAATGTATTAGATTTTAGTAATATTTTGTGAGTACAAATACTCCAAATGGTGACACTATTCCTTTTCGGAACTTTTTTCTACAACATAATTATTTTCTAAAGGCGGTTTAACATTATTATAAGAATGTTTATATGCTTGTATGTTTTATTTACCTTAACGAACAAACAGAGGTTTTCCAAAGACGATTCTGTGACTATACTTGTCAGTAAAGATAAACAGATAATGTGAATGCCTTTTTAAATGTTTAAGGTTACAGAGGACAAATTTAAACCCAAATAAATGAATTTGTATTACCTTTTAGCCGAAATGAAGCAAAACCTGAAGGCTTTTTGAAACAAACTCGTTGTGTATTCAATCACAGGTACTAATATTTACATGTTTAGCCTAGGAAAATGAAACATGATTCTGCACATTTAATACCAACCCAGCGTTTTTAGTGTTTATTTGAGAGAAATTGCTACCAGGCGTACCTTCAACAAATACAGATTCATAGGTCTTTAAGTTCTGAAATGCAGTAGTGACTAAAAAATTAAGTTACTACTAGGATGATTACAGCAAATATTTTCCTAAACGAATCAGGCAAGTCGAGAATAGCACCCACATTTCGTTCCTAAACTTTTTTACCTACCAACACTTGACCGTACGATCAGATATGGATAGGATAACATCAACTGTTTTAACCTATTTATGCCCAATGAATTATGCTATCCTTGTTACTTGGACGAGTCCATTTTCAATTTAAAGACTTACTATATAGGGTTTTTTTTGTATAAATTTTCAATTTCGTTCAACCTAGGAAAGAAAGTCCTTTATGCAAACAGTGTAGACCAAGATCAAACTCCGCAATATTGCACAATGCGGCGTCTGATCTTGGTCTGCACTGTTTGCCTATGTCTAATTTTGTGGACGCTAATGGGGTTTTAATGAGTTAAAAAGAATTATTCAGAAACTTAAAAACAGGCAGTGGGTGCTAGTTTCTTATTAATTTCGTTCGGACGTAAACTGTCTTTCAATACACTACAAAGAAATGTTTAGAAATAGATATTGTTAAACGGTTTTCATGGGCTGGTTTTTACATGTAAGCATCCTGTGTAACATTTTGATCAAAGAACGCCGTCCAATAAATACCAGAAAGATTTCAAGTAATTTCTTTCCCTCGAAAAACAGAAAACTGTATCGATATCTCAGTGTGACAGTTCAATTATCTCTTAATCAAACTCATTTGTCTAAATAATCGAACAACAGCTATGCTACAGTTTTAAGTCGGTATCTTCCAAAGGAGTTTTGTTATGAGAGCTGAACAAACGCAAGGACCGAGATTGTCCTCTGTTTTATTTATTGGAATTGTTATGTTCGAACCAATAATTATTATTTTGCCACATTTTAATTTCATTGAAAGAAAGCTGTTTGTAGTCAACACAGTGTTTATGAATGAAAATGAAAAGAATGTAGAAACATTATTCTGTTGTTTGTTTTTGTTGTTGTTTTTTTTCTATTGTAAGATCTGTTGAATATCAACCTTAAGCACTTTGTAATAAAGATGT
Organism: Cyclina sinensis; assembly: GCA_012932295.1. NCBI lineage: Eukaryota > Metazoa > Mollusca > Bivalvia > Venerida > Veneridae > Cyclina > Cyclina sinensis. The sequence continues at coordinate 19,327,514 of JAAONU010000017.1, read as the reverse complement.
AACGCTACAGTCGACGTAGAATACTGTCTAATTGCCGGAAATGCACATAAAAGGTTTCAAATATCAAGCTTTGAAAATATATAAATAACTGCAACAAATTAACAACTGGTTGTAATACAAATACATTTGTACAATTTATTTGCAAAAAAAAAAAATGCGTTTAGGATATAATGTGTTTGTTAAGAAAATCCTACACATCACTGGAAATAATAAACGCACTACAAAAATGCCGACCAAACTGCAAGTAAGGTTTTACAGCTAACTTGTGATACGTATCTAATTTAAAATCTAAGAGACATAACAAAGTATCTGTAGACAAAATCTAAATGAAAGGAAAATGCTAGGGAAAAGAAACGGTTTACATAAAAGTAAACTGTCATGCTATATTTGAAAACCACTTTGAAATAATAATAACAAGAAGGGCTTAGTCGTTATATCAAAGTGCTCAAACATACGCGTTTCAAACTGGCAATGTGATCAGTTTTGAAAGGAATTAAAAACAGAAAGGAAATTTTTCAGTGATTATATAACTTCATTCGCACAAACACATCTCTGCAACATTGTCTACAGTTTTAATTCATTTTATACTAGATTTGATAAGGAATTAAATCTTTTAATTTAAGGCGAGTGTCGCGCTTTTACCATTTTAATTTTACCACATTGAATGCACTATTTGTTTTACATTATAATTTGTTATTTCATTTAATAGTTTTTCAAGAACTTCAAGTTGTTAATCAATAACATTTCATTTGATTAGTTTCTTTTTCGATAGCTGTTACAGATAAAAAGCAAAGCATATGTTGCTTTAAATCTAACGGTATAAATGTTGACAATTATAAAGGTCTAGCTATCAAATATTGCTTGTTCCAAAAGCAATATTATAGTATTCTCGATATCATTAAATAATATCTGTTATCTAAATCAATTAAACCAGTTCTATTTAACTTTGTACTGAGATGATATGATGAGTTTCGTGTTGACGTAACAAATCATTTATCACCAGTCAGCCAATATAAAACATATTTAAGTCCGCTTGTTATCCCTTTAAGAAAAAATATATAGATTAGCATTTATACCAGAAACTGAAGGATAGTAAATAACTGTTTGATGTTCCCAGTAAGTTGTCCTTTTTTTTCGCAATAGCATTTCAACAGAAGTCAGAGCTGTTACTGAAATTAAATGTATAAAGAGTAAATAGTGGTTATTATCAAGTTATCTCTGAATACAGAATGAAATAAAATAATGGTAAGATTTACATGTTTTTTACATTTTTTTTGGTCCTCTTTCTCAAAACTGAGCTCCAAATTAAAAGAATTGCAATGTATCCAGAATGTTAAAGATATATGATTACGGTTTCACACGTGAAGTTGAATAAAAACATTTAAAGTGTTGTGTTATCGATTATAGTATACTTGTACATATTTCAGTTTTCACTAAATGGTGATATAAGTGCAAAAACTAATAATAACGGTATAATGGTATAAGATATAAAAAGTTATACAGAAATGGCACGTCTTCGTGCTTTAAAAGTCCAAGGCATTATTACTGAATAGCAAAGACAGTTTTGCAATACTCTTTATACTGAGATCAGATTCACTGTATAGTAATTGTTGTTTCTTCTGTCAGGTTATTTCATGATTTCACAGGTAACACGATACTGTTTTGACAAATGAGCATCAAATTTAAGTTAGACTTTGTGTTAGAAACAGACAAAAACAAGCTTCGTTGAAAACAGAGGTTTTACAAATCTCAGAAAGTTTGAGAGATGTTTCTCTACCATTTGATATCTATACATCCACGTTGTTTTTGGTGCCCACGTATTTGTTTTCCCCAAATAAATTACGGAATTTATTTCAGAGAGGCTTGTCAATGCTATACTCAGACTGATATATTGTAGAAATGAAAAAGTATAAAGGATATAGACAGCCATTGTTTGCCCGAACACGAGATAACTCACAGACAAAAGACAGTCCACATTAGAAATAAAATATTTTTGCATCGTAAATGGAATAGCTGTGATATACAGATTTGCTAAGTGAGTCTATTTAATTTGCATTTGTCTAGATGAAATGTCTTGAACTTTATACAATTAATACAATTCTATACATTGTCACAAACTTTACCAGGCAAAAATAGCTGAAGAATAGGATTTTAAAAACTGACCTGAAAATTGTTTTTTTTCTACTAAAATTACATACCAAAACTTGACAGCAAAATAATGATTTTAGGTGATATGTTTTATTTTCAATATGAGAGATTTAACAAGATTCTGAAAAAGGTCAAACAAAATCAAATGTTATCTCCATAGTAATCGAATGAAAGTTGTTTATATATTAAACTGAGTAAACTGCTGCGTGATATATGAAAACCGCTTTGAAATTTATGATTTATATGTGTGTTATCAATGAAGACAGTAATGATATATGAAACCAAAAACAATTACTGGTCTGTGAGATAAGTAAATTTGCTCAGTAAAACAAAACAATTCAAATACAGAACTGAAGACTGTAATTTTTGAGCATTGTCTACAAGTTAACATTAACTAATTATACAGATCTGAAGTAGAAAACGAAATGCATCTTATAGTTAACCCGAGTGATGCACTTTTATCATACGAATCGAACTTTAAGTAAGTTTGCGTCTTGTATTACTTGATAAATTTATTTATTTTAAGCCACCGAGATCATAATATTTTATCCAAGTTCAATACATATTTCTGCTGGGTAAGTACGAGAACTTATAAATTGTAGAAATATATATATATTAAATGCACTTGGATGAAAATTAATAAGCTTAGTTCAAAGAAGCAAAGAGTCTCACGAGTTAAAGAAATGCATCTTTAGCATTATGCCTATTATCTACACTCATCGGCTAACCTGCCTAAGGGAATATTTTTACCTTCGTATATGTGGGGTATAGTCATAAAGGATTCGCGTTGTGTCTTGTTTCTACATTTATTACTTCAAGTATACAAGTAAAACGGTAGTGACGTTGACGTAGACGTGCACGTAGACGTCATCCTAATTCCCGCCGTCAGGACGTCGTAGGTGTTCCCGCCTAATGTAACATACGACATCCTCCCGGCCACAAAATGATTACTGTTACAGTACTTCTAATGGGTACAGTTTCACAATAGGTCTTGAGGTGACAAGACCATTACTAGTGCGTAAAATGGCTGCTCGTGTGAGACCGTCTTTGCCTTGAATTAACTGCTGGATAACGCCTAGTTTTCACTGCGTCCTCGGTGAATCGTCGTAAATCTGTACCACATCACCAACCTGAATTGCCTGATTGTTATTTCCGGTCATCTTGTGGTACTGGCGTAGTGACGTCAGATATTCGTGACGCCATCGTGAACGATAATGGTTGATGGTGTGTGTCTGTATTCTTGCGGGTTTCGTTATATCTGAAAGTGTAACTGTCTGTGGTTCTGGTGTCTTGATGTGGAAGGGATGTAATACGTCGCCCATAGAGCAGGTGCGCAGGCGTTAGTGGGTCCGGATCTCCTAAATCGAAAGTGACGTAGGTAAGTGGTCTGTCATTCATGATTCCTTCAATCTCTACTAGTATGGTGTGTAGACTCTCGTAACTGATAAATGAACAACCCAGCACTTTCTTGATGGTGGTTTTCGTTAGTCCAATCAGTCGTTCCCACCAACCGCCAAACCATGGTGCTCGTTTAGGTATGAATCTCCATTCAATACCATTGTTATGTAGAACGTCCTTTACCGTCGTCGATCTCATGAGCTGTTGAATGGTATTAGCTGCTGCGTTGAATGTTGTTGCGTTGTCAGATATCATCATGTGAGGTAGGGATTTTCGACTTGTAAATCTTCTGAATGCCTGGATGAAGGATTCTTCTGATAAATCTGGAACCAGCTCGAGATGGACATCTCTTGTTGAAGCGCAAGTGAAAAGGCAAATATAGGCCTTTTGTTCGCTTTTAGTGTTGCTTCTTACATACACTGCTCTGAGAAATCAACTCCAGTAACTGTAAATGGAGATGTGTCCTGCACTCTAATTTTTGGTAAGGGTGGAGGGTCTGGTGCTGCGTATGGTTTCCCTGTTACCATCCGACACAGGACACACTTCCGGAGAATACTTTGGATGATAGACGGTATCCAGTATCTCTGTCGTAAATGTGTAATTAATGCGCTGGTGCCTGCGTGTAGTTGGTTTTCATGTGCGTCTAAAATTAGTAAACGGGTAAAAGGATGTTTTGCAGGAAGTAAGTATGGAAATCTGCATAATTCTGTTAATGGTGCATTGTGGATCCTCCCGCCGCATCGAAGAAATCCATCTTTGTCCAGGAAAAGTCGTAACTGTTTCACTAGGGTAAGTCGTTTATCATTTGATTTCAGGTTTGTAATCTCAGCCTGGTATTTCAAGGACTGGGAGCTATGTAACCACAGTCGTTCAGCCTCTTGTAGCTCTTGAACGGTCAACGGTTCGAGTCTTGACAACCTTCTGGCCCTGTATCCTACACGACAATTCTTAATAAAGCGTTTCACATAGGCAGTCACTCTGAGTAGCTTCCTGTAACGGCTGAATTTATTTATGTCAATGAGTTTGTGAATTCCTGGTGAAGGCTGGGTAAGGGTCAAACACATTTCATGGCTGAAGTCGTCTTGTCCCTCTCTGGTAACTGTTAACAAAATTGCATTATTATCTGCTTGCCAGCTGGGCCATTTATTTTCGTCTGTAAGCCATTCGGGTCCGTTACTCCATAAACTATTTTTCTGGTATTCTTTGGCTGACACGCCTCTCGTCAAAAGATCGGCTGGATTCTGGTCTGTTGGGCAATACCTCCACTTCCGGTTCTCTGTAATTTCGTGTATCTCTATGACTCTGTTCTGTACAAATGTTTTCAACTTCCGCTTGGTTGCTAACCAATGAAGAACTATCTGGCTGTCAGACCATAGATAGACTGACTTCGCTGGTATAGACTTTAACACATGTTTCGTTATACGGGCACCAATTACCGCAGCCATAAGTTCGAGTTTCGGTAATGTCAATTGCTTAAGTGGTGAAACACGCGTTTTCGCCATGACAAGTGACGACTGTTTGCCTCTGACGATGTAGACTACACAACCATACGCGTATAGACTAGCATCGCAAAATACATGAAGGGTAATACTTTCATCTGTTAAATCTGTCTGGTTCTCTGCCAAACCGGAAGAGGTTTTGACATCTGCTTCATCAAAGTAGTATCTCTGAAATCTGTTCGTAATTAAACCGTTAATGTCTTCTGCTATACTCTGCCATTGTGTTTGTATGGCTTCAGAAAATGGTACGTCCCATCCGTAGTTTTGTTTCCATATGTCTTGTAGTAGGATCTTAGCTCGAATCGTTATTGGGCTGAAAAATCCAAGAGGATCATACGATTTTGCTGTTTCTTGAAGTATGGTACGTTTAGTCACGGGATAGAGTCTATCGACAGGTCTATTTGTCAAAAATATCTGGTCACTAACAGCATCCCATCTCATGCCTAGAATCTTCGTAATTTCGTCTGAATCAAGTATGTTGTCAGCTGCGGCAAGCGTGCGCAAACGACAGCTGTTTGACATCCAGGAACGAAGATTAAAGTCAGCAGACGACATCAGGTTTCGTGTATCATGGAAAAAGTTGACCAAGGTGTCTTCGTCCGAAAAACTAGAGATAACATTGTCTACATACAAATCTTTCTTCAGTATCTCACTCACCCAATTGTTGTTGCGGTAACCAAGGTGCTTCATGAGTGTGGCTTGTAGGATAGATGGTGAACATGTTGCCCCAAAAAGCACGGGTTTGAACCTGTAAGTAACCAAGCTACTGTCTGGATCGGCACTGTCACTTAGCCACAGGAAACGGGTAACATCACGATCTCTCTCGTCAAGTTTCACGTGCAGCAACGCCTTCTCGATATCTGTAGACACGGCAAATTTGTGTAATCGAAATTTCATAAGTATATTGGTCAAGTCGTTTAATTCTGGAGGTGTTGATTCTAAGCAATCGTTCAGACTTGATGAATTTTTATTTTAACGGCAACTACAGTCATATATTATACGGACTGGGGTGGTGGCTGAATCTTTCTTCACACCGTGATGCGGGATGTAGTGAATTCTGTTATCTGTATTGTCGCCTGTAACTCTCTCGATAAAGCCTCATTTTTCCTGTTCTGAGATAATCGAGCCGTACTTCTGTAGCATGTCTGTATCTTGTCGTAGCCGTCGGATTGTGTTTTCTGTTCTTTTAAGTGCTATGTTGTAGTTGTCAGGTAGCATCGGATGATCACGTTTCCATGGTAACCGTGCTGAATAACTACCGCCCTTGAATTCAGTGCAATGTGGGGTATAGTCATAAAGGATTCGCGTTGTGTCTTGTTTCTACATTTATTACTTCAAGTATACAAGTAAAACGGTAGTGACGTTGACGTAGACGTGCACGTAGACGTCATCCTTATTCCCGCCGTCAGGACGTCGTAGGTGTTCCCGCCTAATGTAACATACGTCTTCTCGACAGTATAAGACTGATCCGCTAGGAATTCATTGATCTGTTACTATGAAGTGTTGCTTATAGATCTCTCTCTCTCTCTCTCACACACACACACACACACACACACACACACACACAATTACGTTTAAAGAATCAACTCTATTTAATGAAACATTTAATTTCAATCTGTAAAATGATAACTGAATTGATATTTAGTAATATTGTGACAATTTATCTCTTTTCGTGCGAAACCCAGCTGAAGTTGCAAATTCATTGATCCACATCATGACTCTTAAATCTTATAACAATAGGTTTTACCTACAAATATGACCACGTGCTCTTTTGTTATAAACTTGGTTGTGGTGAAACTATAACTGCCCTTCTTTGTTTAATCATGCAAATGTGAGGGGTCAGGAATCCATCAGTTGATTTTTAGGTTAAAAATACAACCAAAATTTAGTTTTATTTACATAACACGAGAGCCTTGATGGCATAAGTATATCTGCTAAAATCGACCAGTGAAATGCTGCAAGCCTTTATCATTTTATAAAGAAATACTCCAAAAGGTTTCCATGTTTCTGTGAATTCCTTTATATTTTAGTTTAAACGTGTGACCACTTGTTTGGAGAAAATGATGATGGGGCATAATATGAAACAAAAATGGTAGAAATTCACAAGACAATACTTCCATGACGTCTCAGTCCTATGGTTTCTGACAAGATGATTTTGACGATTTCGTCTGTAAAAGTCTAGAAACATTCTACCCAGATGATGCAGCCAAAGAGACACCAAGGGCAAAATTTGGTGCAGGTCTAATAGTCAATGTTTCATGCCATATTTAAGAAGTAGTGTGGTTTCAAATAAAAAGAGTTTTAAAAATGTCCTATTTATGTCTATGTTAAACACATGACCCTTGGGGTGGAGTGATTATGATATAATGCTTAAAACCAAATTGGAAAAGTCTCAACCTTATGGTTTCAGACAAATTAAAAAGGTTTGTCCATAAGTCGTTAAGGAACATTTAAAATAACACTATTAAACACACAGCCTACACCTCGTATACCTTTGAAAAAGTGTCCATTACCATATTCAATTTCCTTTCAAAACATTAAAAAGAAGAACGTCGACAAATTAACATCAGTGACAGATTTATCCGTCCGCAAAGTGTTCCATCTGTACTTTGTATTGCAATAAATCTAGGATAACAGAGCCAATATAGCTGTTGTGTAACACAATCATCTGTTAAAATGTAAATATCGCTTCGAGGAAAGAAAAGTTTTCTCGCTGTTGACTAGCAAACTGTAAAATTGTCTTTATAATTGTCCGTTTTTCCATTGTTTAAAACAAATATCTCCCCTGTGAAGAACCACAACGGATATGTGTTATACTGAAAGTTAGTGGGAAAATGTGCTATTTACGTAACCAGTAATGCAAATCTTGAGAGTGGATCACCTGATCTTTATTACAGATACAAACGCTTCTAATAAAGCACTTATTTTATGAGAAACACTGGTTGTAATTTTAGATAATGTCTTATATGTCTTAAATGTATTTAAAATAAGTGTGTAATATTTCTAAGAAATTTCAGTTTCAAAATAATTTTTAAATGTTCTCAGAGTCCAAAGAAACCTAACTTTAGTTCATGCACGTAACGGTTTATTCCCAGAAAGCTTGCATTCATGTTTCTGACATATTGTCACTCATTGTTATTCTGAACATGCAAATAGCATTTAAACTGAAAAAAATCTGAAGTAGGTTATTTTCTTTTTATTTTTTTTTCTAGCAGTTACGAAATGAAATATGTTAAAGCAAATCTGTGAGTTCTAAGTGTGTAAAATTGTAAGCTGACAATAATTCTCGTGGCATATCACAATTTAAAGATTTTGCCTTTACTAAGCTTATCACTAATGACCTCGTATTGATAGAGTTTATCTATCTTTCCATTATGTAACTACAGCTTGTTACAATGTGGCACTTCGCATATTGTCGAATGCTTTAACTTTCACAGTACTAATCTGTTATCACCCATTCTACTAATCTATGGGTGATGGTACATTGTTACTTGGTATTACGTTTTATGAAAGAAAAATCAGTTACAAAATGTATAATGTGATTCAAGAGGAAATACACGACTACTAAATCTCTCTTTATCTTTCATAAATTACTCATTTTGAGTACATTAAATGGGTTTTCGGACTGTGTCCTTTCCTGATTTTAAAGTTCTGAGATCTTGTACAATGTCTGATAAATCTTTTTACTTTAATTGTTCAGATTACAAACCTCAGTAAACAGTTTTGTTTACATCCAAATGCCGTATAAAGAACGTTAGTACATACAATGAAGAGTTGTAGTTTTGAATTTTTTCAAATTTCGATAGCGTCATTCCTTGAAAGCCTAACGGTTCGTCATTTATAGAAATTGTCCAATTTCAAATGTGAATAAAATAGTATTGAAATATCCATTCAAATAACCAACGTGTTTAATATCGCCTTTTTAAGCTAAAATAAGTAAGTCGGTATCAGATATTGGGCATTTGAGTATTAATATATTATTCTTTATTTTTGCAAGTTTTGCTAGACTTGGTTTGAATTTCAGAATACGACCATTTTAATATTAAATAAGGGAAACTCAGTAAACTGATTCATGGTATTCTTAAAATATAAACATCAACATCAATTATCTTGTCTCTGGAACCTCGTTGTTGTCGTTAACCTAGACGACATTTTGACAATTAATGCCATTTTCACGAGAAAATGCAGTTTTATTACTTGCTGAAAGAGTTTTCGATGCAGCTGAAATGCTGAATGTCAGAGTGTAGACACAATGAATGATTGAGACTTTTGGACCAGAGGAGGCGTTAACGTTAAACAAAAATAAATTTAATGTTAACGAAAAAAGAAAAAAAAAGAGAAAAAAAGTAACAAACGTCCAAATGACACCGCTAAATCGAAAACAAATTCGTTTGTCAACCGCTATAATCATAGTAATTTCTGATTTATCTAGTCTTTACATAGTTAGGTATTTCACTTTAATCTTGGATGTGTCTATATTATGTATGCAAATGACTATTATTATAATAAATGATAACCCGTCTTCTTTACATGGCGCAAAACTCTGTTTAATCACATACCAAGACCTTCAATATCATCATATTTCCGTTTTTTTAACTTTTAAAGCAAAACGTTAGATCCGACACAAGCCTTTGTTTCTAACATTTTTGACTCACAGATTGCATTTTGTAGACACGAAGGACCTGCTGGAAACACCTTTTTAACACATCAATTTGCACTACACCAAAACATGGTTTTCATATTATAAGGTAATCCTCAGTTAAAAAAAAAACTATTAAGGACGAATAATTCTGTTGTTAGTACAGAAAAATTCCTGTGCTGAAACATTATCTTAAAATCGCAATATATATGTATACTCTACATCTTTGGCTAATAAAACTGAGACAATGTTCACAAAAGTTGAATTTGGGAGCCTTAAAATAATCCTATCGTTATTTTCCAAAGACAGTGAGAGATATATTTTCCTACTCTAAACTGATTAAAACCGCAAAAACTGCAATACAACTCGTAGACTAATCTGTTAGACTGTTACGAGACCTACCATGTATGTTCACACTTTCCTCTAACATTTTTACCGTCTTGGTATCATAAATCGTATTTTTACGTAGATATTTATGTCAGTTTTCTTTAGATTACCACTAGTGTTACCATAGTGGGAATGATTTCTAAACATAATTTCATTACGAATTGATTGGTCATCTTAATTTTCACTGTTCCAAGAAACAATTTATACTCAATTATGCTGTATTTGAATGTATACAATGAATATATAGTGTACAGCAGTGTTCAGCCTTCAGAACCTATTTGAGTATTTCAAAATCAAGGAATTTCTGCAGTTTTAAAGATCTGCTAGTCTAAAAATATTTAGAATCGCTATTAAGACTGAGTCTTATTAAGAACCTCTTTTGAATTGTCTTATTAGCGGAACTTAATTGTATTAACAGTATGGATGAAACTGTTTTAAATGTATCTTTTGTATTTGAGCAGCTTTGTACCTATTATTATTTACCAGTTAATTAAATGGCTAGTGTTTAAGAGCAGTATTATATGCAAAGTAACGACCAGTATTGTTAAGGTTAAGTGACTTTTCTGAGGTTATATCCGTTTACCATTCGTATTACTGCAAAGACGCCTGACTTCCAAAGATACGCATTAAATATTTTCTTCGTATAAACTAATGTGGTTGTCCGTTTGAATAACTGTTACGAATCCTAGAGTTGATTACAAAAAAGATAATTAAATTAGTTTTCTTTTAACCGAGTTTTACATCGAGGGTTTTCTTTTTATGTATCATTTTTATGGATTTTTTACACTTGCATAACGTCGAGGACTTTTCTAACGATGTTTTCTTTTCTTGAAATATTCTCAAATAGAAAATATCATATATTAAACAAAAATAAAATCAAAAAGACGCCTGTTGATGTCATACATACATCCCTTAACAGACTTAAAAAAAATCTAGATTTCGTGCCGGGAATGAAAAAAAAAAGAAAAAAAAAACACAAAAATCACACACACACAAACACAAAGTCCGACTTAGAAAATTCAACATGACTTGCTGTGTTATCTTCCAACTCCTGTAAAGAGCCGTTTTAGTACTCTAAACAGTCTTGAATTCATGTTAATATACTTAAGACATCGTTGAGTGCACTTCAAGACCATTCACTCATTTTTATCTCGAAATTGAGCAAACGATCTGTTCTATGTTATATCAACCATGGATAGTAATGCTGATAAACTGTTTTTAAAACAGTCTTCAGATTAAAAAAAAAAAAAAAAAAAAAAAAACACTATAAAAAAGGAACCAAACGCAAATAACAAAAAAAACCTTTTTATACAAATGTGATGTCCTGTAGGAAGAAATATACGCGGCTGATTAGCTATTCAACTTCTTTAAGTAAGAATTATTTTGAATTCTCCTAAATTATCATAATGTTTACTAGATGTAAGCAAGCTACATGGTTAAAGAATGAATTCGGTGAAGTTAAATACTGGTATGACATTTTCCTACTTGGCTACATCATTGTGAAACATATAATTATGATATGGAAATTTGGACTCATCTTAAGGCTCGACATTCTATCAAATGTAAATATCTATATAGAAATTCAAGGGGTGAACTCATAACATTTTCTGAAGCTTTCTTTATATTTATAGATTTTATTCCTTAGAAAAGAAAAATCATACATGATTTAAGTATTCATAATGGCGATATCAAAAATTAAAGAAAAACAATGTGAACCTCACCGTTTGGTATAATCTACTTGTTAAGATGGGAGAATGTGCATGCACAAATTTGCTGGACAATCCGTTGGAGACATGAAGTAGTCAGATTTATATGTATTTTCAAATATGTACATGAGTAATAAATTATGCAGCTGATGTGGTTAATTACAATAATTGTGAAGATACTGGCATTGTTTTTGAAAGTGTGCAATGGACTAAATGCCTGATACGATTTGTTTTATTGTCCTTGAATATGTTATTTTTGCTCTGAATTTTCTTTCTTTTACAATGGATAAGGAACAATAACCATATGTAAATATCATCCAGACGCTTATAGCCGATTGTCTATTTTTTAGTCCGTGTTTATGTCCATATCGGTTTCTTTTTCCGTTGCATTTCTATAATTTGTCTGTTATCTAGTCACGTTTACATATTTAAAGTTGATTTAATTAACTGCGAAATGTTATCTTTACCATAAACCAGTTAAGGTATTAGACTACTAATAAACATTTTGTCAGATTCAGTAAATTGAGCTTTTTAAAGAAAAAGTATCTGAGGACAAAATATACATGTAGATCATATAAGACACTTTTACCATGTGAGTTCCAAGAAATGTCTGATATTCACTTTAAACCTCACCCAACTTAGTGGGTGTATAAGCTATGGAGAAACTGTACTTTGTTTTCTAAGACTGATCATTAAAACAACTGTTACTTGGGATGTAATCATTCTCATTATGAAGACCTACTGACTGCTGACAAAAGGCAAACTAAAAGAAAAGCCCAAAGTGAGAACTAACAAAATCATGATTTCAAACATGGCACCAATACAGCCCAAAAACTTCATGATGAGGGGATGTTATCAACGTAAACTTCAACATATATTTTAAGGGCTTCAAATTAGCTACGATTATACTAGTTCTTGTACTATTATGAACAAATATGCAAAATATCAAATATTTTTACAATCTAGTTTTGGAGAAATTGATAACTGAAATCGCAGATACTAAATTTTCATTTATTTACCATGCTTAAAAGCTTTGCAACAATTGAAATATATTTAAAACGAAAAAAATTGAATTTAACTTTTATAAAAGTGGCTGTTTAAGAAACCAAAAAAATATAAAACTGCCAAAAAGAATTTTTTTGGCTAAAGTCGGGTTTGAACCGATGTCTTTCAGTGAAAATGTCTCAATCCTACATAAATTAATTGATTGATAACTCTTCAGAGTGGAGGTAGTGTATTAGGAATCTAATGCATTAAGGTGTGAAACCACCAAATACATTCCCTCTTTATTCTGTATAAATTTCATAAAGTTCACAGGGCTGTAAAACATAGCACAACCTCTTTCAAATTGCGTTAACTTACATTTTCTTGTAGAAATATATACTTACTCATAAAACATAGCAAGAAAAGTGGGGTTGTGTTACAAACAATAACTATATTTCTGCCCATGTGAACTTACCCGTAAAATAAACAAAAAAATATGAGCCAATTTTCAGATTGGTGTATGTGAAACAATTTCTTTTTATGAATTGTATTCTGAATGTATATGAGCATAAAATTACTACCATACTATCAGAAATAGTCAAGAAAATTGATTCCAGCAAATAAACAAAAATACACAGATTAAGGCAAAAATGTTAAAAACAGCCAAGAAATCTGAGAACTATTTCTAACCGCCATTATGCGGGTACCATTTTTTGAACTCTTATAGACTGAAATTGTAGTTTACCTTAAGTCAATACAAACCAACACCTTAACTCATTATATGGATGTAATATATATTAGAGTTTACTCGTCTTTATTATTGCTCCAACAATTTAAAAGGCAGTAAGCCGCAACTAAATCTATGAAAATAGTTTCACATGACAATTTAATAATCGGGGAAAAGCCTTTGTTTTACTTTTCTATCAAAATGCAAACTTCGACAGGGGTAGAATCAGTACAAAAAGTAATCGCGTTTAGCGCTAAACAAGATTTTGGCCCTAAGGCTTCTTTTCGTTGTAGAGTTGAATCGAAATCGAGACCATCGACTAAACGCTATACATCATTATTTCCTGGTTCAGTTTGCCGCTATCTGCTTTTTCTAGCGTTTGAAATGTTGTTTTTATGGGACAAATTGCTCTTATTTCTGTTACTACTCTCCCTGTACCGTACCCTTTGCAGTCTCTGCGTTCTTATCGAATTTTGCAAACATCATACCTTTGTATACGTTTACCATAACTAACGCACTTTTCCTGTTTTAAACATTAATTAAAGAAGAATGTCGACTAATTTACATCAATGACAAATTTATCCGTCCGCAAAGGTTTCCATCTGTACTTTGTATTGCAATAAATCTAGCATAACAGAGCCAATATCGCTGTTGTGTTACACAATCATCTGTTAAAATGTAAATATCGCTTCGGGAAATAAAAAGTTTTCTCGCTGTTGTCTCACAAATTGCAAAATTGTCTTTATAATTGCCCCTTTTTCCATTGTTTAAAACAAATATCTCCCCTGTGAACAACTACAAAGGATATGTGTGATACCGAAAGTTTCTGTGAAAATGTCAGTAAATGCAAGTCTTGAGAGTAGAACACAGATACAAGTTATAAGGCTTTTAATAAAACAGTTTATATTTTATAACAAAGTTTATGATTTTATGCATCTGACATGCAAATTACATTAAAGCCCAAGAAATATAAAAGTACATTGTTTCTTCTTTTTTCTACCAGTTACAAAATGAAATCTGTAAAAGTGAATCTGCGTGTTCTAATCGTGTTAATATTGAAACTGTACAACATTTACTATTCTTTGAGCGTATCATAATTTAAAGTAATTGTATAAACTAAGCCTCCTATTGATAAAAGTTTACCGATCTTTCCATTATAGCCACAGCCTGTCACACTGTGGCACTTCGCATTTGTCGAATGATTGACTATCACAGTAGTAATCTGTTATCACCCATTCTACTTAACCTTGGCCAATGGTACAATTTACTTGATATTACGCTTTATGAAGGAACAATCAATTACAAAATCTCTAATGAGGAAATACGCGACTACTTAATGTTCCTTTATCTCTCAGAAATTTCTCTTTCCAAGTACATAAAATGGGTCGTAGAAGTGTGTCCATTATTGATTTTAAAATCTCCTGGTATCTTGTACATTGTCAGAAAAATCCTTCATTGTGTGATAATTGTTCAGATTTCAAACTTGATTACATCAGAAGAATAAAGACTGCTGCCATACAACGTTAAGTTATGCCACGAAGAGAGTTAACTTGTTATTTGTCGAAGCATTACACACTCCGGTAAACTGAGGTTTTTTTCGAATTTCGATGACGTCATTCCATTAGGCACAGAACAAAGCCTCTGAAGCTCTTTCCAATTACAAATGTAAACAAACATCGAACTAAAATACAAAGCTATCTTATATTGCGATTTTTAAGCAAAACTAAGTAAGATGGGATCAGATATTAAGCATTTGAGTTGCATTTATACTATCCTACATCAGACTTCTCCGCGGTTGACGACGTATCTTTTTTACGTATTAAAAAAACCTCAACATTTGAAGCCGACGGGTTTAGAACCAGTCTCCGATAGTCTTTTAGTGCATGCTCTGAAAATATTTATCCAGGAAAACTAAATATGATCATTACATGTTGTCAAATTTTTCCGTTTAACGACATTTCACCTGTTTAACCTTTGCAATCTGCATATTAAAGTAGCTGCGGTTGGTGCAAACCATTCCAGTTATTTGGAAGTATAGCTTGTATACTGAATAGGATAGACATAATTGTTCAGAGCAAGAAAACACTGCTCCTTAAATTTGAAGAAACTTACTTGTTCTCGAAAATGTTTTGAATTTCAGAATATGACAATTTTTCATAAATAATGGAACTTTGATATTTGATGCATGTCATTCTTAAAGTTCAAAGTTCAAATTAAACCGATCAATCGGAAAAAATCGTTTGCCAAACCTTATATGCATAGTTATAATCATAGCTTCAATTATACTGAACTTCCGTTTTATCTAGTCTTAATTTATATAGGTATTCTATTTTAAGCTTGGATTTGTCTTTAATACGCGTGCCATCTTCTACAAATGATCACCGGCACAAAACTCTCTGAGAAAAGCAAAACAATATAAAGAAGTACTTTTACCTAGTCTATCCATATCGGTACCCTCTTTGCGAAATCTACTGAAACGGAAAGTTGCAGTAATTGAAAACTAGGCACATAACAAACAAAAAAACAAAACAAAAAAACATAGCTAAAACATTGTAGTGCTCCGTGGTATACTTCTTTTGCACATGGCATACCTCCTGTCATCTGTTTTCGGTTTATAACTGTAACATTAAAACGTTTTGTCCGGAAAAAGCCTATGTTTGTAACATTTCTTTGAGTCATAGTTTGCATTGCACTTCTGGAGGCGTTATTTTAACACAGAATTTAGCACTACACCGAAATATCGTTTTCACATTATTACACCAGAATATATTATCTAACTTATCGCAACCTAGAAAAAATCAGTCAACATAAAACACTAGGTATATACACGAGTTGTTGATGAGCAGTCGGAAAGGGATAATATGTCAGTATAGATTTGTCTTCACATTAAAACTGGTAGGCTGAATTGACATTACGCGTAGAAGCCTCTTCAAGCTATTTCTTTTTTACTTAATAATTTTGGAAACCGATGATCAGTTCGAAAGTTATTAGACGTTCACTATTATATAACTAATACGATTTAAAATTTCTTGAAGTTAAACATTTTATGATAAGATATATATATATCCCTTTGTACACTAGTTACACTTTCGGCACATTGCATATACTTACTCTGATCGAAACTAAAATGTGTTGAGAGGAAAATTGACAACTTCTGCTTACTTTCATTTCATGCAAAAAATGGTATTAACATGCGTATGTAAACCATTAGTATACAGGCACATGATGTCGTTTCTCACTTCAGGAAATGAATTAATATAATATTACTGATTTCATATAACTAATATATAAAAACAATGAATGCCATGTTTTTTTCTGTTTTTATCTTCTTCTTGTTAATAATTTTCCCGCTCCGTTTCCTGAAAAAGTAATAGCGCTGTAAGTTCTAAAAGAAATTAAATCGATTATAAAATTACATTATCCAGTAAAATAAAAAAATAAATGAAATCTGAATACTTCCATTTAATATATCTATCTATTTAAGCTTATTTACCGTCGGTACCGGTTGCCCAGTGTACAGCACTGATACATGGGACCTTGGTTTAACGTCTCATCCGAAAGACTATTAGTAATGTTAGTGGAGGAGCGGGGATCAAACTCGGGACCCTTGGTATACCAGTCCAGCGCGTTACCACTGGACCACATCCGCTCCTATATTTAATATATAATTAGTGCTTAACTTATGCATTGTAAAAATCAAAGGACTTATCAAAGATATAGCACGGGCCACAATCGTCATAAAAATAAACCAAATATGAACTGTAAACATTATCAACACCCTATCTGGAGAGTTATTTTTCGTGAACGGTAAAATGTTCTTGAACTACTTAGGAATGAGATTATCAAAATATTTTATGACCCATTTAGTCTAAAATTGCTTCGGAAATCCGTAAAACGTGTCCTCGATCTCACATGTTCGAATTTGAATACGTGACCCAGACAGACAATGGTTAGCTTATCTAGACTTAAATTTAAAAGATAAATAAACCAAAACGTACTCGGCAACGTGGTTGTCATAACCTTTCCAATACTCAGAAAATGCTTAAAACATAAAGTGAAAGAAGGCGTACAACATGTGAGGAATATTTATCGGCATTAAGTTGTTCAAGTTCTATAAAGAAAATGTAAATATAATCTTTTTTGTAGGCAAATTAGAATTTTCTGACTTAATCCAAGTAAAGGTGGATAAGTTACAGAAAATGAAAATAGGCTGACATCGAAGAACTAGCCAAGATAGAAGTGAACAGGATATGTTCTTTTCAGCAGGGTTTGCATGCATTAGGGTGAACATTTACATAATCTGGCGTTGATGTTATGTTTTTGTTAATGGGCTGTATCAAATCTGTAAGAAATTTCAAAAGATATATTTTGCACCGTTTATTAGTGATTTCTATTAGAGAAAAAGGCAAACACAGTTACTGTACCTATAGTGTTTTGTTCAAACATAAAAGATACGGCATTTTCAAAAAGTTGACGTAACGACGTTTGGAGTTTATATGTTTAAGTTATTTATACGTGTGAACTTATACCTAATCATATTTCATTATTTTGTGATATGAGAAAAATATCAGCTTTTTTTCTAAGACAAACGCAAACATCTTTATAACTACATATTTCTCTTGGTGAACCTATCTTTATTGTAACACACTGTTTTATTTTTATTTTCGGCGCAGTAGTAATAATACAATAATCCCTGCTTTGACATACATTTTCTCAATATTGCCTTAAGCAGAGCTTATTGTATTGAAAAGATTTGCATTCGCGTCGGGTTCGCCGAGTTCACTCAAACAAATATTCCGGAAAAGAAATATTGCTTTATTTGTCACTGACTTGTTACTCGACATTCTCAGTGAATAAAAAAATATACATTGTTAATAGTTTCATTTTGTTGAAAAGAACTCTGCCTATCGGGCGAATGCAAATTTTTTCCGTAAAATAAGCTCTGCCTAAGGCAGTACGAAGGAAAAGACAAGTTCTTAAAGCAGGAATTACTTGTATAATAAGTAAATAAAGATAAATAGGAAACTTCACATTCAGATCAA
The DNA here is from genome assembly GCA_012932295.1 of Cyclina sinensis. Classification (NCBI taxonomy): domain Eukaryota; kingdom Metazoa; phylum Mollusca; class Bivalvia; order Venerida; family Veneridae; genus Cyclina; species Cyclina sinensis. The sequence goes on along the minus strand of JAAONU010000017.1, from coordinate 19,308,984 downwards.
AGCCCATGGCTAACAATTAATGAAAAGTACATTCACTTTCTCAAGTGTACAATGTACTCTTGAGTTCGTGTTTAGTATCGGGTTCTTTTGAAATATGTTGAAAGTCTTTTTTTAACCATTTTCTACATATCTCTTTGACTGACGCAGTCGCAATGAATAGCTCCAATATCTTGAACAAAACAAAACTCGAAATATGTGTATACCACGTAAAAAAAGTCGTTTTTATCCATGAAACGACTATCGTCCTTTATTTAAATCAGGCATAGAACAGGTCATAAAGAGAAAGATTTAACAAATTTTCAAATGCCACTTTAATACATGATTGTACTTTAAAACGTGTTTATACAATCCCACTTAAGACAAGATTAGTTTATAAAAAATATCTACACTGCTGCATGAATTTTATTTGTGTGGAATATAAACACTCAAGTTCAGTCAAAATACATCCTATTTTTAATCATGTTCTTCTTATGCCTTCTTAAAAGTTTCGGTATATAATGTCGTGTTGTCATCACTTTCTGTAAATAACTACAATGCAAACATCACATTTCAAGTTAATTCATTGATAGTCAATATTAACAATTTCATCATCGAGGGCGTCTTAATTTTTTTAACTCGTCATGATCATAATCCATTCCAAAATACTGGGAACGCTGCTACCAAAATGTTACTGAGTGATAAACAACAGCAACAACACAAAAACAACAGCATTTATGTTGACGAGAAACTAAGGCACGTGCCACTTGAGACGTACAAAAGGTGATAAAATAACAATAAAAACATGCATACAAGGCGACAATATGGATCTAATCAATAATGAAATCTATCCAATTTTATTATTTTTATCATTGGTTATATATATTTTTGAGAACAGGTTCGTCTCTTAAACTTTTTAATATACATCTGACATTTGAATTTAACAAGCATAAATTATTCACAGGCATTTTCCGAAATATCGCATGTCCATGAAATCTTGCTATACAATCAATATTTGCAGAACATGTTTCCAGTTCAATGCACATAAAAACTAGAGAAGAAAGAAAAAATCGGCTCTGCTCTAAGACAAAAAAAGGTGATGCTTGTAAACTGTATTTTGTATCTCATTTGATCATACATAAGGAAAGTGCAACAATCAATTTCGTTGCCAAAATGACAATGCTTTGCTGTTCACAATAAATTCTGGTCTAGATCCTAACAGATGCAAACGTGACAGCTTTTGTTTGATTCTCACTGTGTTGCAATCCTTTAAATATCTAGGGATATCAGTGCTATTTTGACTGATCTATGAGCTTCATTTTCTATCAAAATGCAAATATCTTTCATAGGCGTGAGACGAAATCAATTCTTCTGTTGTTCCTTTCTCAAACTGATTTCTTTATCAAAATGTTACCAGGAATAGGAAACTTTCCTCTCGTGTATAATGCGCATTTCACCAAAGAAAGCTTTCGATATAAAATAAAGGGCTTTTTAGTATCTTTGTATTCAGATAAGTTTTCTGCGAAAATATAAAAACAATGTTTAGAAATGTAGAAATAAGACGTTTTCGTTTTTAGTCATGTGACCACCAATAAGGTTTACGGTAGATAGGTAATATAAGATTAAGATTCACGTTGATAAAAAAAAAAAAAAAAAAAAAAAAAAAAAAAAAAAAAAAAAAAAATAATCAAGTTGTTAGTTCAGTACACATACTTTTGACTTTAACTTCATTAATCGAAACAAGAACATTTTATTAACATGCACGCACTATTGTTGGTGACATTAAAACCTTACACCATTAGTGGCCCGGCTTATTATTTGTTGTGGCAAGTATTTGTATGATTTAACTCGTCTGACAATCCTTCGTCGGAATAAACGTGCACAATGTATACTCTTTAAATAATTATAAAAAAATGCATGTATATGTACACTTCTTGGTGTGCTTAAACAATCTTAGTGTACATTGCTTAATGGTACTGATAAGTACGAGTTTATGTCTAACAGCCTTTGAATCTCATTTTCAACCCGACATATTTTATTTACATAAATGACTATCAAACTACTTTTTATTGAAACATATTTCAAAACAATGAAGTTGGTAACAGTATTGCATTATCTTCGTACAAATAGCAAAGTATACACAGTCAGAATTTACATCTAGTTTTGTAAACAATATAATTTTGCAAATGTTGAAGGCAACCATCAAAAGTTAAAGAGGGAACATAAGACACTTACTTGCATAATATATGTTTTATTGGCTAATGTTATTGGCTAATAATTGTTAATTTAAAGAATAACATAATAATCTTCAATTTCTTTTCTTTTAGGCATTTAGGCCCTTCGAAAGACTTTATTTGGAATATATTGCTATCCAACTGAATATGGTAAACAACAATTCTTTAAATAAAAACTTATATTAATGCATTAAGTTCATCTGTTGTACTTAGAATGTTTAGTAGACACATTAAATATTAGTCATTTACATGAATTTAAAGGAAATGCGATACTTTAAATTTTAGAGCATGCCTGTTTAAAGTTCGGACGGCGATGGTAATAATGTCCCGTTGTATTTGTTTTACAATTTTGCAGAAAAAGCTTTGTATTTCTATAATTGCAACATGAATATTAGCATATCAATCAAATACTCGGTGTTAAATTAGTAACATAAATCTTAGAGATATAGCCTTCACTTAAACATAATCATTACAGTAACTATAACAATATATTCAACTTTGTATCTAAGGTTTTCGTTAACCTTGTCAAGCTCACTCTGTGATTTATTTTTTATTGTGAAACGACCATTTCATATTAGACGAATGTCTAATTGCCAATTAGTTTTACTGAAACGAATGCATTTACGTGCGCTGTATTGAAAGTAGGAAATTTCTAAACTTCCTAGATAAGAAATCAGCAGTTAAATGAAATAGGGATTGTCATCTGTCAAAGGAACCAATTTAAATTCTGTAAACAGTTTTACATTACCAGAGATAAATATTGCTCTTAATGACATTTTTTTCTCATTAATGAGACACAGTAGTTTTAAAAATAACAAAAAATAGATGTTTGCTTTTAATCTAAATGGTAGTAAAAATTACACGTGAAACCTCTTTCCCGGATTAAGGTTTTTTTATCAAAACAACCTTAATCGATAAAAGAACCCACTTCGAATGAAAACTAATCTGTAACGATAAACTATAACTTTGATCCAGTGAAGCCAAAGTCTGCATGAATTACATAATAGTTGAAGATGATGTCATATATATATATATATATATATATATATATATATATATATATATATATATATATATATATTGACAGAGACGGCTTTCAGTTTGTACGTATTTTCCTACATTTTTCTAAAACTTTCAGTTTTCCTAAAAATTTAAAGACCTCCTATATTTCAAGTGATTTAATATTTTTTAAACTTCCTGATATTTTTTCCAGCAATGTTGGATAAGATATAAAAATATCAGTTTGTTGTAGAAATGAAAAACTATTTTTGTCTTCTTTAGCATTTCATCTTCGCGCAGCTTTTGTTTCCGATTTGTTTTAACAATGTGTTTTTTTACTTTTATACGCTAAGACTTACTATGTCATCGTACTGAGAAAAAAAAAGATACTGAACAAGTAGTGTCATCAAGAAAATTTGTCACGAGATAGGTCAAGTCAATATTTGTAATATCCAAAAAGAAATAAAAAGACGTGATAAGGATATTTGTTTCCGTTTTTCAGCCTGAAATTTAATGAACTGCTGCGTACTATCAGATGTAGCACAGAAACAGATATGTCAATTTGAAAACGGAAAAGGGCGTTAAATATTTCCAAATTGCTTAATATAACAAAAGCAAATAATATAGTTCCGAGTTAAAACCCATAGACGAAGTTTTATTAAAGTTCAAATGTTTCTTCTTTTCCTGTCGCTGGCGTGAGAAAAGATTGAAAAAAAGAACAACAAAAAAAAAAAAAACAAGAACAAGAACACTTTTCCAGTACACTTTTGGTTAAGCGGTGGATTTTACTATTCCGTGGCTTTCAAGATTGTAGACTTATTGCATTTTATCTAAGATATAAACAACGTATTCATAGCATTGGCATGTGTTGGAGAATAAACCGTCAGCATATTTATTCTTTTACCTAAATTTAATCTAAATATGCATCATGATTAAAAGAATGGTGTGTCACAAAAATATCTATGTACGTGAATATCTATGTCTTCAAATGAAATAATATTTCACAGAAAACATACTAGATACAAATCTAAATTAGAATGGCTTGCAGTCTTGTGACACAACATATGAAAATACAAAATTACGCGTCACTTATGATATAAAAACGCATAAAGCGGTCATTTACCTTTTGTCTTTTGTCAGATCAGTGGAAACGACAATCTCAGCCAACAACATCTTAGAAACTCAACGAGAGACTCTTAAACGATGCAGTTAGAAGATTAAATTTTGTTTATATAATATATATTTTGCTGGAGGCAGCAGGTTTTACAATATACATCATGTTCAAGAGGAAGTGCAGTCTTCTATATTTAGTTTCTCTATGCATTGTCAGAGTGAAGATACTATAAGAATTATTGGCTTTTGACCAAAACTGTAGGAGAAAGAGTTTGATTGTCTGAAACAGAAAGAAAACAAATATTAAACAGGAAAGAAGTATTCCCGCTGGAAACATTGCAAATGACTTAATGATTTTGAAGTGCAAATATTGCAAGTTTTCACGCAACATCGAATTCGTTTGTTTAAGTATTTCAAAAGTTGTTTGAATACCTTACAAAAACAAAATATACCAAAATAACAGTTTTGACTGTAAAATATTAAGTATGTAGGTAATAATAATTATGTTTTTTTTCCACTGAGTTTAACAATATATATTATATATATGTTTATGTTAACCAATGTAATATTCTGTTCTATAAGTGAGATATATTCCACAATACTCACACTGTGACTGATATAGATTCTATTTCACTTACAGTAGAATCACAGTTATTGTGTATGTATATTCTTTATTTTAGTTTTTATAGAAATCATGCATTTACTTTGTAAACAAGATCTCACTTGGATAAAGAAATAAAACAGCATTATTCACTCATTCATATTTTTATCATCCGGACTGTGAGTTGAGCTATACGGTCTGTGAAAACTCAGATTTAGCGGTCCTAAAATTTAAAACAACTGCAGACCTCGTTTTCTGTCGATATTGAATATATCTCATCCTTAAAGTTTATGCGACACAGATTTTTGACCTCAAAATGTTCATATGAGCGAAAAATATATATCTAACTGACAGTTTTATAAAATTCCGCAGGTAATTTTCATCTTAAAGATTTTTTAAAAGAAATTAAACTCCATATTTTACGCACTTGTTCGCGCGCACCGGTCCGGCGCGACACCGAAAGTGACGCACATTTATCCCTTGCCACTTGACACAACTACCTGGACTGTTAACAAAAACTTAAAAATTTTGATGGAAAGTGAAAATATAGACTAAAAAAGCCATAAAACAAAATTGAACAAGTTAGTTAACATCATGAATATACATTGAAGATTGTCTAAATAAATGATTTGAAATTTTGATGGAATTATGAAGCCAATGAGCAAAATTTATACAGATGCTTGTTCAATTAGGAATATAGAATTAAAAGATACATCAGTGAAAACACCTAGAGATATTTTTCAAGTAACTGATCCAAAATTATTTTGAATATGCTCATTTTATCCCATGCTGTTTTCTTGGAAGACTTGATTAGCTAACTCCAATTGAGAGATTTTTCGTCCATAAAAACGTCCTCTTTACAGTGATGAATTGCTTATCTCTCTGTGATATATTTCGACTGTAAGAAATCTTTGACTATGATTTTTTTTTCGTTATAAATGCATATGTTTTTTTTTTGCTTATTCGTTCTAGATTTGTTTGGAAACCAAATTATATATAACGTATACTATATAAGTATGCAATTCCACCGGGTGGAGTGCGAGAGACAATATCGTGCCAGAAAGTTTTGCCAAGGGCTGCACCGTCGAGAACTTCATTCAGTGTGCACGTACACATCAGAAGAAAGAAAAAAGCGATCGAACTGTTTCCTACCTTACATTCTCATATATAGAGGCATTGTAATGGAAGAAAGTATGGCGAAAGCGGAAATTTATGCTGTTTGGAGCACTAACTCGGCGCGCCTGTAGCTCAGTGAAGCATGGGCCGATTTTTTGCAGGTAGTATCATATAAAAACTGACGCTACACGCTAAAGTGTGAGACCTCTCACACGTCTGTAGGTCTTCAGGCTGGTGCAGGAGAGCTCCGTGATTTTGGGTTTTCAAAAACACGGCGTATAGAATTTACCAGATATATAACGTATACTATATAAGTATGCAGTTCCACCGGGTGGATTGCGAGCGACAATATCGTGCCAGAAAGTGTTGCCCAGGACTGCACCGTCGAGAACTTCGTTCAGTGTGCACACGCACATCAGAAGAAAGAAAAAAGGCGATCAAACTGTTTCCTACCTTACATTCCCATATATAGAGGCATTGTAATAAAAGAAAGTACGGCGAAAGCGGTAATTTGTGCTGTTTGGAGTACTCACTTGGCGCGACTGTAGCTGAGAGAAGCGTGGGCCGAATTTCTTGCAGGAAGTATCAAATTTAAATGGACGCTTCAGGCTAAAGTTTGAGACTTCTCCTACTACTGTAGATCTTCAGGCTAGAGCAGGAGAGCTCCGTGTTTTTGAGTTCTCAGAAACGCAGCGTATAGAATAATTTACCATATATATAACGTATACTATATATGTATGCAGTTCAACCGAGCGGAGTGCGAGCGACAATATCGTGCAAGAAAGTGTTGCTTAGGGGTGCACCGTCGAGAAGAACTTCGTTAAGTGTGTACGCGCACATCAGAAGAAAAATCTCGTCTGTAGGAATTCAGGCTGGTGCAGGAGAGCTCCTAGTTTTTTCGTTCTCAAAAACACGGTCTATAGAATTAACCATATATATAACGAATACTATATAAGTATGCAGTTCCACAGGGTGGAGTACAAGCGACAATATCATGCCAGAAAGTGTTGCCATGGACTGCACCGTCGAGAAATTCGTTCCGTGTGCACGCACACATCAGAAGAAAGAAAAAAGCGATCGAACTGTTTCCTACCTTACATTCTCATATAAAGAGGCATTGTAATAGAAGAAAGTACGGCGAATTTGCGACTGTAGCTCAATGAAGCATGGGTCGATTTTCATGCAGGTAGTATTAAATTAAAATGAACACTACAGGCTAAAGTTAGAGACCTCTCCTACGTCTGTAGGTCTTCAGGCTGGTGCAGGAGAGCTCCGTGTTTTTGAGTTTTCAAAAACACGGCGTATAGAATGTACCATATATATAACGAATACTATATACGTATGCAGTTCCACCGAGTGGAGTGGAAGAGACAATGTCGTGCCAACAGGTGTTGCCCAGGGCTGCACCGTCGAGATTTTCGTTCAGTGTGCACGCCACATCAGGAGAAAGAAAAAAGCGATCGAACTGTTTTATACCTTACATTCTCATATATAGAGGCATCGTAATAGAAGAAAGTACGGCGAAAGCGGAAATTTGCGCTGTTTGAAGAACTCACTTGGCGCGACTTTAGCTCAGTGAAGCATGGGCCGATTTTCACGCAGATAATATCAAATATAATTGACGCCACAAGCTAAAGTTTAAGAACACTCCCACGTCTGTAGGTCTTCAGGCTAGTGCGAAGAGCTACTTGTTTTTTAGTTCTCAAAAACACGGCCTATAGAATTTACCATATATATAACGAATACTATATAAGTATGCAGTTCCGCCGGTTGGAGTGCGGGCGACAATATCATGCCAGAAAGTGCTGGCATTGGCTGCAGTGTCAAGAACTTCGTTCCGTGTGCACGTTCACATCAGAAGAAAGAAAAAAGCGATTGAACTGTTTCCTACCTTACATTCTCATATAAAGAGGCATTGTAATAGAAGAAAGTACGGCGAAAGCGGGAATTTACGCTGTTTGGAGCACTCACTTGGCGCGACTGTAGCTCAGTGAAGCATGGGCCGGTTTTCACGCAGATAATATCAAATTAAAACTGACGCTACAAGCTGAAGTTTGAGACCTCTTCTACGTCTGTAGGTATACAGGCTGGAGCAAGAGAACTCCGTGTTTGTGAGTTATCGTAATAACGGCGTATAGAATTTACCATATATATCACGTATACTATATTAGTATGCAGTTCCACCGGGTGGAGTGCGAGCGACTATATCGTGCCAGAAAGTGTTGCCATGTGCTGCACCGTCGAGAAATTCGTTCAGTGTGCATGTGCACATCAGAAGAAAGTAAAAGGCGAACGAACTGTTTCCTACCTTACATTCTCATATATTGAGGCATTGTAATAGAAGAAAGTACGGCGAAAGCTGGAATTTGCGTTGTTTGGAGTACTCACTTGGTGCGACTGTAGCTCAATGAAGCATGGATCGATTTTCATGCAGGTAGTATAAAATTGTAATGAACACTACAAGATAAAGTTTGAGTCCTTTCCTACGTCTGTAGGTCTTCAAGCTGGTTCAGGAGAGCTCCGTGTTTTTGAGTTTTCAAAAACACGGCGTATAGAATTTACCATATATATAACGAATACTTTATAAGTATGCAGTTCCACCGAGTGGAGTGGGAGAGACAATGTCGTACCAACAGGTGTTGCCCAGGGCTGCACCGTCGAGAACTTCTTTCAGTGTGCATATGCACATCAAAAGTAAGTAAATGGCGATCGAACTGTTTCCTACGTTACATTCTCATATATTGAGGCATTGTAATAGAAGAAAGTACGGCGAAAGCGGGAATTTGCGTTGTTTGGAGTACTCACTTGGTGCGACTGTAGCTCAATGAAGCATGGGCCGATTTTCATGCAGGTAGCATTAAATTAAAATGAACACTACAAGCTAAAGTTTGAGACCTCTCCTACGTCTGTAGGTTTTCAGGCTGGCGCAGGAGAGCTCCGTGTTTTTGAGTTTTCAAAAACACAGCGAACACGGCGTATAGAATTTACAATATATATAACGTATACTATATAAGTATACAGTTCCACCGGGTGGAGTGGAAGAGACAATGTCGTGCCAACAGGTGTTGCCAAGGGCTGCACCGTCGAGAACTTCGTTCAGTGTGCACGCGCACATCACAAGAAAAAAAGGCGATCTAACTGTTTCCTACGTTACATTCTCATATACAGAGGGATTGTTATAGAAGAAAGTACGATGAAAGCCGGAATTTACGCTGCTTGGAGCACTCACTTCGTGCGACAGTAGCTCAAAGAAGCATGGGCCGATTTTTTATGCAGGTAGTATCAAATTAAAACGAACACTACAAGCTAAAGTTCGAGATGACTTCAGGCTGGTGCAGGACAGGTCCGTGTTTTTGAGTTTTCATAAACACGGCGTATAGAATTTTCGATATATATTACGTATACTATAAAGGTATGCAGTTCCACCGGGTGGAGTGCGAGCGACAATATCGTGCCAGAAAGTGTTGCCCAGGACTGCACCGTCGAGAACTACGTTCAGTGTGCACGTGCACATCAGAAGAAAGAAAAAAGCGATCGAACTCTTTCCTACCTTACATTCTTATATAAAGAGGCATTGTAATAGAAGAAAGTACGGCGAAAGCGGGAATCTGCACTGTTTGGAGCACTCATTTGGCGCGACTGTAGCTCAGTGAAGCATCGGCCGATTTTTATGCAAATAGTATCAAATTAAAATTGGCGCCACTGACTTAAGTTTGAGATTTCTTCCATGTCTGTGGGTATTCAGGCTAGTGCAGAAGAGCTCCGTGTTTTTGAGTTCTCAAAATCACGGCGTATAGAATTTACCATATATATAACGCATACTGTATAAGCATGCAGTTCCAACGGGTAGAGTGCGAGCGACAATATCGTGCCAAAAAGAGTTGCCCAGGCCTGCACCCTCGGGAACTTCGTTCAGTGTGCACGTGCACATTAGAAGAAAGAAAAAGGCCATCGAACTGTTTCCTACGTTACATTCTCATATATAGAGGCATTGTAATAGAAGAAAGTACGGCGAAAGCAGGAATTTGCGGTGTTTGGAGCACTCACTTGGCGGGTCTGTAGCTCAGTAAAGCATGGGCCGATTTTCATGCAGATAGTACCAAATTAAAATTGGCGCCACTGGCTTAAGTTTGAGATTTCTTCCAAGTCTGTGGGTATTCAGCCTGGTGCAGGACAGGTCCGTGTTTTTAGTTCTCAAAACACGGTGTATAGAATTTACCATATATATAACGTATACTATATACGTATGCATTTCCACCGGGTGGAGTGCGAGCGACAATATTGTGAGTTGAGAACTTCGTTCAGTGTGCACGCGCACATCAGAAGAAAAAAAAGCGATCGAAGTGTTTCCTACCTTTCATTCTCATATAAAGAGGCATTGTAATAGAAGAAAGTACGGCGAAAGCGGTAATTTGTGCTGTTTGGAGTACTCACTTGGCGCGACTGTAGCTGAGAGAAGCATGGGCCGATTTTCTTGCAGGAAGTATCAAATTTAAATGGACGCTTCAGGCTAAAGTTTGAGACCTCTCCTAAGTCTGGTGGTCTTCAGGCTAGTGCAGAAGAGCTCCGTGTTTTTGAGTTCACAAAAAATCGGTGTATAGAATTTACCATATATATATGTAACGTATACTGTATAAGCATGCAGTTCCACCGGGTGGAGAGCGAGCGAAAATATCGTGCCAGAAAGGGTTGCCCAGGGCTGCACCCTCGGGAACTTTCTTTAGTGTGCACGTGCACAACAGAAGAAAGAAAAAGGATATCGAACTGTTTCCTACGTTACATTCTCATATATAGAGGCATTGTAATAGAAGAAAGTACGGCGAAAGCGGAAATTTGCACTGTTTCGAGCACTCACTCGGCGCGACTGTAGCTCAGTAAAGGATGGGCCGATTTTCATGCAGATAGTATCAAATTAAAATTGGCGCTTCTAGCTGAAGTTTGAAACCTCTTCCACTTCTGTAGGTTTCAAGGCTGATGCAGGAGAGCTCCCTGATTTTGGATTCTTATAAGCACGGCGTATAGAATTTACCATATATATAACGTATACTATAAAAATATGCAGTTCCACCGGGTGGAGTGCGACACATTGTTTTTGTTATCTTTTTGACTTTTGTTTTTTAAATTTGTTCACATTCAGAAGTCGACGATTTTTATTCTCACCATAAATAGATCTATTACATTTAATTATCTAATTAAAATATATAACTGCATGGAAGCTATTTAAGTAAAAATCATTGAGACATGCTAATTGGAAGCAAGTATTACATAATGTTTTCACAAGTGTGACTGATCAAAAGTAATTCAATCAATTTGTAAGATCACTTGCCATAAAATTTTGCTAATTGTCTCAACTCTAACATCGACTGGGTCATTAAAAAGGAATTGCTTTGTTTTGACAGCTATGCAGAATATACAAGGATTCCATTTGAGTAGGTTAATTTGCATAAATCCCACAGTATAAGGCGTGATTTATGGATTTTTGACATTTAATTGGATATTAATTTATAAGCAGACACAAATTTCTGCTTGATGGACATGCCATATTGTTATTTTTCAAACAATATCCCAACGTGAAAATACACAGTAGTGTGAAACAAATGTTAACACATTAGGTCACCTAAATTCACTTCAATTTTACTACAGTTAAAAGACAAAGAATTTGTTTATGACGTAAACATCAAGTGAGGATTTGTTGCACAACATGTTAAAGTCATTTCTCAGCTAAGGTAAAATTACAACCTGTTCTCCCGACACAAAGTTTGAATTTAGTTAAAAAAATCGATAAGTAATCAATTTTTTTTATTTACAATTTATAGCCTGTTATTTTTGTGAGCCTTTATTGTGTTTCTTACATATATGGTTTAGTGTTATTTTTGCATTTAAAAACGGATGCGTTATGAGCAGTGTAATTCTGCACTACTGCCTCGTACAGTAGGGATAATCTACGTCACAGCCAAAAATTGCGGCGGAAACTACCGATGTCGAAACGGAAACATCCGATCATGAAAACACGTTTTTTTCTTATCGAAAGCAACATTTTCAGAATTTTGTAATTAAACCATTTTAATCAGTACATTATGATTATTTTGAATAGACAAAGTTGCTATTGTTGTGTCACATGACCTTTAACACTTCTTCACGCTAAGTTCTTTTGAATTTATTTAATTGTATCATTTCTCAATGTAACATATTCCATATCAGCAGAACAAAAAACAACAAATATCCTCTATTTCCATGTGTTACAACTATGCTTTTAACGGATACTTAAATATTAAAACAGCTAAAAACGAGAATAATTTTTTGTTTGTACCATTGTCTTGCGGACTTCTAACAAGTTTATACATATCATGCCACTGGATCAAAATCGCCCCCTCCCAGGGGTCACTTGGCTTTACATAAAGTTTTATTAAAATGTTTTAAAGAAAGTGAAAGGCATTGAGCTTAGATACATACGGTTCTGCATTGCTTTGTTAATTAGATGTGTTTTGGAAGATCTTGGCCCTCACCAGTGTACCAAGCCCCCATCCACCTCACCTGGGTACTCATTTCCCGCTCCGAAAAAAACATTGGATGGGGTAGGAAGGTACTTAACCTTCACCAACTTTTGTCTTTGACTTTCATTTGACCCACTGACCTTCTTTCTTTTTTTTTAAGCTACATCTATGAAATGTTTATTTGTATAAGTTTGCATGCAGATTTCAACTTTGACCTTGGCTGACCTTGACCTATTGACCTCCTTCCTTGTTTTTGAAGGTATGTTTTTGAAATTTTAACTATTTGTATAAGTTTGTATACAGACTTCATATTTGACTTTGGTTTACCTCGAACTAATGGTCTTTCTTACATACAAAAATATTTTTTGATAACTAATGTGGTATTTTAATTGTATGCCATCTGACACATCGCTTAGGTGCCACCCCCATCCCCACTACACCAGTTGTTTTGTAGTTTCTTTTCAGATGAACGACCCAGTATAATCTGGTCCTCTTGTTGGACTTATAGTTTGCATTTTGCAGACAGGAAGCACTCCTGGAGACACCATTTTACCACAGAATTTAGCACTACACCGAAATATCGTTTTCAAACTATTACACCAGAACTTATTATCTAACTTATCACAATCTTGGAAAAGTCAGTCATCATTAAGCAGTAGGTATATCTTTGATCAAAAACTATTTAGGATTAACACTTCTTTTGTTAGTACAGAAAAAATCCTGTGCTGGAATATTTTTTAATTCATTATGTGCTTTCAAGAACAATATGCACACTCTACATCATTGTTCAGAACTGGTTTTCCTAGACACTGACATAGAATATGACTAATTAGTCTTATAAGACAATTTTCACACAAGATAAATTCGGACACCTTAAAAAGAGATCCTATCTATATTTACAAGAGGCATTTATTTTACCTGAAACTGATTATATCCGCAACAATTGAAATATACGAATGATTATACTAGTTGTAAATTAAAATGTTAGATTTCCACGAGACTTACTTTGTATGTTAACACTTTCTAAATATCTTTGTTTTGCGTGTTTGCATCATAATCTGATTTGTAATGTGGATATTTTAATTCATTTTATTACTGTAGTTAGCTTTCCTACAATAACTATACACCACTGTTGTTAAAATGTCGATATTATTTCATTTTAAATATATATAGATATAGTGCATGCGAAGCGGAAAATTTTGCCTTAGAAATAGGCTCTAAATTTCTTTTGTCAGAAGTACATTTTTTCTTAACATTTGGGAAACAAGAAGTTCGTAAAAATATGTTTGGTGTCGCATCAGTTTTACCAAATGTTTGAAAATTCTGTACATCTGAAAAAAGAATCATCAGTTTTCTTCTCCCAATCGAGGCAAAAAAATGCTGCTTGCGACAGCCTAAATGACATCATTTACAAACTGAGTTAAGTAGAGAAGTTACAGAAAATAAAAATACTTAAGCGGACATCCAAACACCCTAATTAAGGTAAAAGTGAACAGCTTAATTTCTTTTTAGAAAGGTGCTTAAACTGGCGATGATGTGTTTTTGTTAATAGGCTGTATCACTCTAAGAAGCTTTAAAATATATATTTGCAAAACACAGCACCTATAGTATTTTATTCAATCATAAAATATATGACATTTTTAAAGAGTTGTCGTAAGAACGTTTGGTGTTTATATGTTTAATATATATTATATATAGATATATGTGTGTGTGTGTGTGTGTGTGTGTGCGTGTGTGTGTGTGTGAAATAATACCTAATCATATGTCATTATTTTGTGCCAGCTTTTATTCTAAGACGAATGCAAATATCGTAATATTAAAGCTACATATTTCTCTTGTTGAACCTATCTTTATTTTAACACACTCCTTTTTGACTTTGCGGCGCAGTAGTAATTATACAAATCATTTCTATTTTGACAGACATTCTCTCAATATTGCTTAAAACAGAGCTTATTGTACTTAAGAGATTTGCATTTGCGTCTGGTTCACGGAATTGACTTAAACAAATATATTTAGATCTTTGTCAATCACTTCTATACGATTTTCTCGGTAAAAAAAGAAGAAATAATGTTCTCTTTCATTTTGTTGAATACCGGTCGGGAATGCAAATCACTTCCCTTAAATAAGTTCTGCTTAAGGCAGTACGAAGGAAAACACAAGTTGTTTGTTAAAGCAGGAACTAATTGTATAATAAGTAAATAAAGATATATTAGCTGGTTTACATTTAAATCCAAGCCACTGGCTAACAATAAGGGAAATGTAGATTCACTGAAATACGTAGAAAAGTGCTTTTCAAGCGTTATCTACCTATCTTTTTGACTGACGCATGCGCAGTCGCAACTGATAGCTCTAATATCTAGCACGAAAGAGAACACTAATTATGTGTACACCAAAGGTCGTTTTATCATTGCAAGGGCTATCATCCTTAATTAAGCTCAGACATAGAACAGGTCATAAAGAGAAAGATTTTTTTTTCGACGTTAAACACGATTTTTGCCACAGGGCTTGTTTTCGCGGTTGAATTGAATCGAGATATAGACGGTCGACCCAAAGCGCTAAACATTATTTCCTGGTTCAATTTGCCGCTATCTGCCTTTTCTAGCGTTTGGAATATTATCTTTAATATGTGATAATTTGCTTATATTTCTGTAAGTACTTTCCCAGTACTTTCCTTTGGTGTTCTTGTATGCTTTTTTACATAGATGTTTTTCTTCAAAACACTTAGAAATATGATAACTCTAGGCCCTTACTTTTTTGAGAACCATTAGGGCTTTTTGTATGATGATGCATTTAGGGTTGTGCTTCTCATAAAAAACATGAAAACAATAAGATAATTTTGTCGCATACATGATTCGTGTTTATGCTTTTAAGTTAGTGCGGAACAAATACCAAATTAAAGAACATATATCGAAAATGAACAAGTAACTTATAGTATTTTTGAGTTCCGGTTTCAGATTGCTACATATAAATAATAACTATTTTCAGCAAATTCATTTACTAGGCATACACATTTTTGTCTACAAATATATTTCAAACACCGTTTGAGAATAAATATTGATATAATTATAGAATTCATTTACAATTCATTTCATGCTCATTTGTTAGCGCATTCTGTGTAACATTAAGAGAATCGTTTTAATAAATACGAGCAGGTTATCCCGTAGAATATTTTTGCGGAAACAGAGTGACAGTGGTAAGAAAATTGTAACGGCAAACGTTTTAATTTGAAACGAACATAGGATCAGTGCTACAAAAATTTGACAGTACTTTGCACAATAGAATTTAGATATTTTGTACTATTGACATGACATAGCACAGTTGTCGAGCAGAAAATCCCCGAATTAGATATGTGCAATCAGGTCTGACGCATTAACGCTTAAGATAACGTCTTAAAAATAAGTAATTGCAACATTATAACAAATTTTCAAATGCCACTTTAATACACGATCCTACTTTGAAACATTTCTTACGCAAACCTACCCAAGACAGGATAAGCTTACCAAAAATATCTACATGCGTGAACATTATTTGTGTTGAATATGCAACATTCAAGTTCAGTCAAAATACAACCTATAATTTTACCATGTTCTAATAACATAGGTTTTTCTTCCTCTTTAATACGTTACCGTTTATACCTCAAAAGTGTCACGTTTTTTCTATTTTTTGTTCCGAATGCTTCGTTAATAGTTTCGGTATTCAATACCGTGTTGACATCGATTTCAGTAAATAATTACTGTGCAAACATCACATTTCAAGTAAATTCAAGATTAACAATTTCATCTTTAGGGCGTCTTAATTTTTCTAACTCGTACTGTTCATAATTCATTCCAAAATACTGGGAACGCTGCTACCAAAATGTTACTGAACAACAACAACAACACAGTAAAAAACAAAAACATTTTAGTGAGTTAACGAGAAACTAAGACATAAAAAAACGATAAAAACAAACATACAGGGCGACAACATGGATCTAGTCAATAACGAAATCTATCCAATTGTATTATTTTTATCATAAGTTACAAAAAAAAGCACTTTTTGAGTACAGGTTCTCCACTTTAACTTTTAAAATGAATCTGACATTTAAATTTAACAAGAGTCAGTTATTCACAAGCTTAATGACAAAGAATTTCTGGCGTTTTCCGAAATATCGCATTTCTTTCGACCTGAGTGAAATATTGTTTACATAATCAATATTTGCAGAATATGTTTTTTTCAATTGAATGTACAGAAAAGACTTGTTAAGAAAGACAAAAATCGGCTCTGCTGTAAGACAAAAAAGTGATGCTTGTAAAATACATTTGATCATACATAAGGAAAGTGTAAGATACATGGAGGACACTTCTTTTAAACAAACAACTTCGTTGCAATAAAGGCAACGCTCTGTTGTTCACAACATTAGTCACATTATATACATATATTTGTTGAAATATGTACAAAGTTCGTTTTAATCAAAGACGCATACAAGTGTCATAACAAACCTACTTTTTAGCAATCTAACAGAGCTAAAAATTCTGGTTTAGATCCTAACAGATGCAAACGTGACAGCTTTTGTTTGATTCTCACTGTGTTGCAATCCTTTAAATATCTAGGGCTGTCAGCGCTATTTTGACTGATCTATGAGCTTCATTTTCTATCAAAATGCAAATATCTTTCATAGGCTTGAGACGAAATCAATTCTATTATGTTATGCTCTCTCGCGGAACAATCCGTCGCTTGAAAGGTAAAATGGTCTTTTTAATAAAAAATCTGTTGAGTTGCAAAATATTCGGTTGTTCACCGAAGCTTGGCTGGTGTACTTACGTAAAGAATTTTTAAAATGTAAAATTCTAGGCCTGAAACGAGTGAAAGTTTATCTAGCATGCATTCAGAAAAAACTTTTTATTATGATAACGTAGGCTTTATAAAACGAACTTGAAAAAAAAAACTATTTCCTTATGAATGTGTTTTATATTAAGACATTTTTTTTTCAGAACATGTTGACGTCGATGCTCTAAGCAGTATCACGGGAAAGGAAATGACTTGGAGACAAACGCTATCGCGTAAAAATGCATTTGTAATTGCTTAAAGGAAGAAAACTGTTCACACCGGACTACGCATTGTATGTATTTGCATTTTGAATGAACATGGATGAAGTCAAAGGCCTTTAACTCTGCATATACATGTGTCAGAAAAGGCTACCACATAAACATTTTAATATTATTTTCCGAATTCTGTATGCTCAAACATTTCTTAGTCTTAAAATAGCAATGCAATGAAAACGTTCCGTGCTTCTACGAGAAAATGTTCTGATAGGTTTATATGTGTACTGTAATACGAGATATAGCTAACACGAAATTTCTAATACATCTAATGTTCCATTACAAATGTCAAAATTTGTGATCATATAAAAGCTGCCGATTAGAATGAATCTGACACTCGTGTGCACTCTTAGTATTGTGTCTTTACTAGTGAAAATAAGATAGATGTGACTTGACTTATTCTATCAACGTTAACTGTGTGTTAAAAACGATTAAATAACCATTGTACGATCCGTCCAGCTGTATACGAATTCATGCTTAATCTGATATGCTACAACGTTTCAAATCATTTATTATTTTTGTTCAGGAAAACAGGCCGACATAAGTAAGCCACGAAAGATGACAAAATATAATTTACTATCACAAACGCTTTATTCAAAAAGGCAAGTCTTGGATAACAAAAGTTCATTGATCAGCTCTGGAAAAAAGCTGTCTTCTTTAGAATATTAATTTTTGAAATAAGGGCAAACATTCTCAGACCTTGGCAAGAAACCAATTAAAAACTGTCAAATAATCGAACTGTAAGTCCGGGAAAGAGAAAATGGTAAGTTATTTGTCAAGGCTTGGATTACAAATGTACTTTTTACTACAATTTAGCATTAAAAGCAATGCAAATATTTGTTATTTCTAAATGTATTGTATCCCATTTATGAGAAAAAATGTCATTAAGATCAATATTTATCTCTGGTAATGTAAAAGTGTTTACAAAATTTAAATTGGTTCCTTTGTCAGATGGCAATCCCTATTTCATTTAACTGCTGTTTTATTAACTAGGAAGTTTAGAAATTTCCTACGTTCAATACGGCGCACGTAAATGCATTCATTTCAGTAAAACTAATTGGCAATTAGACATTCATCCAATATGAAATGGTCGTTTCTCAATAACAAATAAATCATTGAGTGGGCTTGACAAGTTTGAAGAAAACATTAGATACAAAGTTGAATCCTATTCATTTAGTTACTGAAAGTGAAATGCAGTAAGTACGCACAACGCTCTTAACCTTTTCACATCCTTTCGAGTTTAGCCATATTTTGGTATGCTGAGCATATTTGTATTGAGTTTCAATTAAAACTGTTCACTTGTTCATCTTCTTTTCTAGATTGAGAAGTACCTCACTGTAAAGCTTCAGGAAATTACGGTGGTAATTTTAAATATGATTTTACTGCTTCAAAGAAAGGCAGTGAAAACAAACAAATGTCAGATCGTCGATTTCATTACGATATTAAATATAAACTGTATTCGTTAATTTTCTCTAACTCGCAAAGACGATAAGATCAAGTGCTATATTGCCAATTGTTTGAAATGTAGGTATTGAGCATTTAAAACAATTGCTAATTGTTCCTTTTCCGTGTTACTTTTTAAGTTTCCGGTTTACCATTCTAAAGTTCAGTATTATCTCACAGAACGTGTAAGAGAATATATATCTTGTTTAGTTTGTGTAACGCATTCTTGTTGATCTATTTTGTAAAGACATTCAATTCTGCTGTCATAATTACAGACGTTTGTTACGACAATGGACCTGCCACAGAATTTCTAAAATTAAAACAAGAACTGTCACTGTAAGTTGACAATGCCCCCGAAGTGGTGCTTTGACTTTGAGCTGTGGACCAGTCATTCAAAGAGTCAAGGCTAAATAAGTATAGATCAATGGGGTGGTCTTGTCTAAAGGGGTGTTGTGTCCAAGTATGAAGTAAATCGACTAATAAGGAAGTTATGACCAATGTTAAAGTTTTTGGACAATTGGATTTTCAAGGTAGGGGCCATTCAGGGGTCAGAGTCAAATAAATATAGGTCAATGGGAAGGTCTGGTCCAAAGTGTTGTTGTATCCAAGTACGAAGTGCATCCTATTACTAATAAAGAAGTTATGATCAATGTTAAAGTTTTTGGACAATTGGATCTTCAGTGTAAAGGTCATTCAGGGTTCAAGGTCAAATAAATATAGGTCAGTGGAAACGTCTTGTCAGAAGAGGTGTTCTGTCCAAATATGAAGTAAATCCACTTACTAATAAGGAAGTTATGGCCAATGTTAAAGTTTTTGGACAATCGGATTTTCAAGGTAGGGGCCATTCATGGGTCAGAGTGAAATAAATATAGGTCAATGGGAAGGTCTGGTCCAAAGTGTTGTTGTTTCCAAGTATGAAGTAAATCCAGAAACTATTAAAGAATTTATGATCAATGTAGAAGTTTTTGAACAATTGGATCTTCAGTGTGAAGGTCAATTTAGGGATTTAGGTCAAACAAATATAGGTCAGTGGGAAGGTTTTGTCGAAAGGTGATGTTGTGTCCAAATATGAAGTAGATCCACTTACTTATAAGGAAGATATGGTCAATGTTAAAGTTTTTGGACAATTGGGTCTTCAAGGTAGATGTCATTCAGTGGTAAATGTCAAATATATATAGGTCAGTGGGAAGATCTTGTCCAAAGTGTTGTTGTGTCTAAGTACGAGGTAAATCCAGTTACTAATAAAGAAGTTATGGTCAATGTTAAAGTTTTTGGACAATTGGATCTTCATTGTGAAGGTCATTTAGGGGTTAAGATCGAATAAATATTGATTAATGGGAAGGTGTTGTCCAAAGTGTCGTTGTGTCCAAGTATGAAGTAAATCCACTTTCTAATAAGGAAGTTGTGGCCAATGTTAAAGTTTTCGGACTGACTGACGGACGGACAGTTCAAAAAACTATATGTGTCCCTTCGGGGGCATAAAAATGATTTAAATTAAGTTGATAAATGGACAGTGGCAATGAATATTAATTACCATTTCCTTGCAATTAGGAATTACATTTCCTTAGAAAATTGTCATTACAGTAAGTCTGCCTGGCATTTATCGGAAAAAGGGCAATTTTCCGAGTGGCAAGGAGAATGCGTCACTCTATAATGAGATGACAGTAAAAAACAGGGAATTTCATTGATTGGCGCTCATTGTTTTTAATTCATCAAAACACGATAAGGCAGTTTATTCCTGATTCAATATCTTGTATGTGACTCAATGCTATAAATCAGAGCATGGCAGTGCTTCCTCCTGATTTTAGTCTAGTTCAAGAAGGTCCTTAAAGTCACCCAGTTCCATTTTAAGGCTGGCCACTCTATACACAAGATCCCTCTATATTAAGGTCTACCGGACAACGCAAGCAGTGCGAGGACCGGCATAATCGGATAACGTTCGTGAGGATTAAGCTGTCGCCGACTGAACCAGCTTAGAGCCTTACGTACATGGCCATCCAAGATGTCATTCCGTTACCGCTGACTAGTCATAGTACCCCGATCAAGGACAAAGAGTTTGATGTGTCCATCCCAGATGATACCGTCGCAGACCATGACCTAGTTCTAACCATATCGGTCGTGTTCCGCTGTGTAAGGTAATAAAAACCTCTCACCTGACCTGTTCTAGCTATAATGTTCCAATGTCCTTTCATACCGTTCCTGGCGATGATTGTGGGCAGTGGGATGCGTACGCGTGGTCCTCTATACCTAATACCACTCTTATCACGGTGCATTACCATATCGGCAGTCTCTCTGCGAAATCTGTCTTTTCGGCGGTCTCTCAGCGTCGGTACCGGTTATTCTCTGCTGTAAACACAGTTTGTGATGGAAGAAAGTCAGAAAAATTAGACAAAAATCAGTTCAAACAGCTGAGTTGCTTAACATTAATAAGTGCACGGAACATTAGAATATCTTTGCTTTATATACGCGTGTCTACTTTTCAATTTTCAGCAACTGCGCTCCGAAACTCGGACAAATTGTTCAATGGTGTACTGACATGAACAGAACTTCAGCACTTTCTACCGGCTGAAACGAGTTATTACTTTGATAAAGTTCATACCAATCTCATAAAAAATATTCACTGTTCAGTATTCTTCAAGAAAATACTAATAAACTGGTCGCTATGTATTTACAAATCTTGTACACCCTCTACTTTCGGTTTTGATGGTGCACAGGAGGTCTCTCTGCGCAGCAGCTTTTAAAGCACAGGTACGCTCTCTGCATACAGCACAGGCAGGCTCTGAACCGAAATTTTCACACAAACGAATTCGTCACACGTGTGAAAAATTCGTACGAGTTCTTCACATACGTGTGAAACTTTCGTACGAAAATGGCCAAAAATGTGCTGTGAAAATTTCTAGGCCTATTTTCTAACCACCACTAGGTATCAACGAATTTTTCCCATAATTATGTGACACATTCCTATGTCTTGCACACATGACTATGTTATGAAGTTAAATCCTGAAAACTATAATTATTACTGTTAGCTCTTATGGATTTACATGATTTCTCAGCATTTGAAAATATCACTAGCTCCTCGGTATCGTGCATTTTTGATGCATGGAATCGCTCCTTTGCTCGGGAAAGCATAATTTAAACAAGATGCAACAATAAAGGACCTATAAGTCGTATTGCATTATATAGGAAGTCAGTATAGATATTTTCCTAGTTCAACCATAGGTAGATGCAATATAATTTGGTAAAATGAGAACTTGTAAGAATGTAATCTTGACGTAATCTTAATTTTCGTCAAGCAAACGTCACGCGACGAATCGCAATGTTGCGTGTTGTATCGTAAAGTGACGATGTTGTATTGCAATTAAGCAATATCGTATTGCGTTATTACATGTCATGCGCTGTATCGCCATGTTGCGATGTCTTATCGCACTTCCGCTGTCGCTAGTCGCATATATGGTATTTACGGAGAGATGTCGTTTTAGAATTTATTAAGTGGTTGTATTTCACTATTATGGAACTAAACCGCAGTCGATCAGTCTGACACCATTTGACAGACCGGACACATCAATTTGTAAGTATGACCTTCAAACATCGACATTTTCAAATAAATACCTCCGGCAGCGTTTCGGGCCATTAAATTTATGACGCTGTGTATACCCGGAGGCGGCCCTGCAGTGGGATCAAACCACAACATGTCGATGTAAATAACCACAGACAAAATGTCAAATTAAGGGGATGTAACGCATCTAGCAAACAGAGCTAGGCTCATGGTCCAAGGAGGACCAGAATAAATAACTACCCTGAAGTGGTGACGGGGAATGTCACGCGACAACTCGATATCGCATCAAATGTTGTGATATTACACACGACATTCTCAAACGAAGTTATGAGTATTTCAAAACTTTTATGATATTCATATATCATTATTTTATTTCCTGCCAATTATGTGATTAGTGTAATCTTATTGATAATGGAGGCAGAGCTTGTGAATCGAGCGAGCTTCTCCTTAAAATTAATTAGTTTCACTTAATATGTTCTAAATTACTTTGAATATATA
This sequence comes from Cyclina sinensis, assembly GCA_012932295.1. Classification (NCBI taxonomy): domain Eukaryota; kingdom Metazoa; phylum Mollusca; class Bivalvia; order Venerida; family Veneridae; genus Cyclina; species Cyclina sinensis. The sequence continues at coordinate 19,285,876 of JAAONU010000017.1, read as the reverse complement.
GTGGGCAAAGCTTCGAATTCCCGCCAAAACTAATAAGTAAACAAATCGTAATGAATAAGTACACCAATTTTGACTACTTTCCAGTGATTTTATTGGATGAAAATCAGGCTGTAGTCTAATGCAAAGGTTGACATTATTTCAGCCGTTTGATGATCTTTCCGGCTCATTTTTCAAGCAAGTCTTTGTACATTGCCGATTTTTTAAATCAAAGATTTCTGAGTGTCTTTTAATTATGTCTTTTATCTGTGTTTCAAATTCATCTTTAGCTCGGCTGTTTCGAAGAAAAAGTCGAGGTTTTGTCATAGCCCCCTCGTTGTCGTCGTTTTTGTCGTGCAAAAACTTTGACATTTTCCAATATCTCTGGTGTTATCCCATGTATCATTTTCAAACTTGGAACACTTCCTGAATTTGTCAGACAATTTACCTAACTCTATCATGGTTATTCTCTGAATTATGCCCCTTTTATCTTAGAACATTCTTTAAAAGGTACAATATAGAGGTTAAGATTTTTACGTGTAACGTGTACGTGTACGTGTAAAGATTCAACACTAATTCAATAAGCGCTTAGCAACGCATCGTTGAACAATCCCGATATCTGCACGTCACAAGTTAAGAAGGGTTTAAAATTTGCAATTTCACACGTAAAATAGCGATTTTGCTACTTGTTGAAAACCAATAACGTGTGGTTATAGCGAGAGTCATTGCATCGTGGGAAAATGCTACAAGTACACGTACATGTTACACGTAAAAATCTTAACCTCTATATTATCTCTGCTATTACTCGATGCATTGCCTCAAAACTTGGAACACGCCTTAATGATGACAACATGCAATTGTGTGGAAAGTTACATACATAACTCCATCATGATTATTGAATTTTGCCCCTTTTTAGCTCTACTATTCTAAGAATATGAAGAGCTGTTACAGTCACCCGTGCGTCGGCACACGTGTCCGGTTAAAGTTTTGGGATGAAGTTATATCTCTGAAACTACTAAAGATATTCAATTAATGAAAGTCGCACATGGCTTCGGGTCCCATATCTTTTGGTTGGATTTTAACAGAATTATGCACCGTTATGTACTTAGAAAAAACCTTAACCTAGGTTAAAGTTTTTGGAATGAAGTCATATCTCTGAAACTATTGAAGAAATTCAATTGAAAGTCCACACATGGCTCCTTGGTCATTATGTAAGATTACTAATTAAGTCGCAAAACGTTTGGTTGGATTTTAACAGAATTATTCCCCTTAATGTACTCAGGCAAATCTTAAACCTAGGTTTTAAAGTTTTTGGAATGAAGTCATATCTCTGAAACTGCTAAAGATTTTCATTTGAAAGTTCACACATGACTTCTATATCACAAAACATAAATACATGTAATTTATTACGATCACCAGTTCGTTGACGCCAACGTTGACTAACGTTAATGAAATAGTCAAATAACTTCGAAATTATCAGGCAGCGTGCACTGCCGACGGTGGTGCTTGTACATTCTACTCTAGGCAGCGTGCACTGCCGCCGGTGATGCTCGTACATTCAACTCTAGGCGGCGTGCACTGTCGCCGTTGGTGCTCGTTCCTTTTACTCTAGGCAGCGTGCACTGCCGCCGGTGGTGCTCTTACATTCTACTCTAGGCAGCGTGCACTGGCGCCGGCGCTCTTACCTTCTACTCTAGGCAGCGTGCACTGCCGCCGGTGGTACTCGACCTCGCGTTCCTCCGATAACAAGGCACTCGTCATGACGCTATCGTATCTTTATTGTTTGGGCTATAAGAGGAATAACTCAGATTCATTACTGAATCAAAACATCCTGAAGAAATTCTCCTGATACGCAAAAAGGTCCTAGTGATTTTCATTAGGCGGGTGCGTGAGTGTGTTTGATAGATCCTCTGATATACGTACCTTTGTTAAAAAAAATATGTGAATTTTCCGTTGGACAATATTTTGTCAAATCATTTTTCTACTTTTTTGTCATGTGAAAATTTCGTATCTGTTTTAGGGGGGTCTAAGGTTCCATACGATATTTTCACAAATATGTGAAATTTTCGTACGAAATTTTCACACGTATGTTAGGAATTCGTACGAATTTTTCACACGTGTGACGAATTCGTTTGTGTGAAAATTTCGGTTCAACAAGGCTCTCTGCCAGCGATGAATTTAAGCATTCGCTGTTTTTTTAGATGGATCTCATATATTTTGTTAATTGTTAAATGCACAAACTTAAAGTATCAAAATAATGCAATTATTCTGTAAAATTACCACTTCTATTTTATAATTTATTTTTAAAGTTAGACACGCCCCTGGTGGTCATGCTTTGACAAATTACCGAAATTATACTCTTCGCTGGCTCGCTAGCTCACTCACTCACTCACTAATCAATCATTCATGCTTTCATTTATCCATTCATTTATCGAGGCATTCATTCATTCTTTTTTCATCAGTCTATCGCGTGTATTTTTAACGGTAGTATAATTCATTTTTCTTTCGAGGAAAAAATATAGTTACAATCTGGAGAGAACTGCGCTCAGTATGCAGCTGGAAATCATGGAAAAGATCGAGCGAACTGTTTCCTGCATTACATTGCCATATATAGAGGCACTGTAATAGGAGACATTACCGCGAATGCGAGAATTTGCTCTGTTTAGGACACTCACTTTGAACGTCTTCAGAGTGGTTACGCATAGACCGATTGTTTTGCAGTCAGTATCAAATTAAAATTCACGCTACGGGCAGACGTCTGAGACCTCTCCGACGTCTATTCGTTTGCTGGAAGGGGCAGGAGAGCTTTCAAAAACATGAAGTATGAGATTTCTACCATATATATATCGTATAGTAAATATATGAGTAGATAGAGGCACTGTAATAGAACGATTCATTCATTCTTTTTTTTCATCAGTCTATCCATCAACGCAAACATTTATTCATTATATCATATATTGCCAGTTTATCTGACGTACACATGTTTTTTTTTCAACGGTAGTATAATTTATTTTTTCTTTTGAATAAAATATAGTTTGGAAATCACTTTTTTTCAGTCTTTTGTTTAATACTTCGGCATTTTATTAAAAAATGCAGGTATGACTGAAATTTACGAAAAAAATATTTACAAACTTGAAAAACTATAATTCGAGCCCTAAACATTTAGTTCAGTTTATAATTGTTAATGCACCACAGCAAATATTTATCTTAAAACTTGTTGTTGATAAAATTCAGAGCTAAAATTGACAAAAGTTACCATAAAAAACATTTGGCAGATTTGTACACCGGCTGACTGCGAAAACAATTTCATACAAACTACATTACGTTGTGCTTCTTGCATTACAGAGAATGAAAAAGTTTATTTAAGAAACACCATGTAGTGTAAGGGACATAGTGATATAAGGTCGCACTTTAAATAATTAACACAATGATCGATAGAAGACTCTTTTCCTGGTAAAATCTGTCGCTGGCAGAGAGCCGGCCTGTGCTGTATGCAGAGAGCCTGCCTGTGCTTTAAAAGCTGCTGCGCAGAGAGACCTCCTGTGCACCATCAAAACCAAAAGTAGATAGTGTACAAGATTTTTAAATAGCGACCAGTTTATTTGTATTTTCTTGAAAAATATTGAACAGTGAATATGTTTGATGGGATTTCTATGAACTTTATCAAAGTAATAACTCGTTTCAGCCGGTAGAAAGTGCTGAAGTTCTGTTCATGTCAGTACACCATTGAACAATTTGTCCGAGTTTCAGAGCGCAGTTGCTGAAAATTGAAAAGTAGACACGCGTATATATAGCAAAGATATTCTAATGTTCCGTGCACTTACTAATTTTAAGCGACTCAGCTGTTTGAACTGATTTTTTTTCTAATTTTTCTGACTGTCTTCCATCACACACTTTGTTTACAGCAGAGAATAACCGGTACCGACGCAGAGAGACCGCCGAAAAGACAGATTTCGCAGAGAGACTGCCGATATGGTTATGCACCGTGCTTATGTAACCTGAACCAGCTTAGCTAGAGGTTTTGGTTACTGATGCAAAAGAAGGTCTAATAAGCGGGAAATCGAAATCAGTTCAGCAAAATTCGAGCCTTTGTTTACCGAAATCTATCATCAGCTTAAGCACTTCTTTGCCTCTATCATATCGTCAAAACAGATGTGCAGTACTGTCAATACCTTGATCAGGTTCCTGGTGATCAAAGTAAGATGCACATCAAATACCTTCCCAACTTTATTTTTTCTGCATCTGTACAGCACGCTTGCATAGGTTATCTTTAGCTAGAAATTCGAAGTCTTGCTTGGATGTACAATACACACAAAGTGCAGGATACAATATTCTCGTGAAAAACAATAGATACATTTTAACAAGGGCCCATCACACAATCATTAGTTTCTTAGAAGCATATGGCTTACGACATGTTACTTAATTGTAACAGAAAATAAATGTACCGGGAAGCATCAAACCACACAAAACCAAATGTCTGGTGCTTAGCAAGCTTTGAGCAGTATGGATTTGTAGGTAAGAAGACAATTAAAATATTGTTTCAAAGTACATAGAACGCTCAAAGGATTTGAGTTTTACATATCTTAGTTCACATCTATTGCTTGGGACATACAATTTGCAACAGAACACTAGGTAAAAAGGATATTGCAAATATTCACATGAAGCATCTAGCATTACAATTGTAACATTTCTGCCGACATTCGTCTCGTTTACCGTTTTGTGTACGTTTACAATATTTGTTTGATACACTTAATTTAATGTACACTTATAGACAAACTATAAAAAATGATCACAATGTCTTAAAAAATATCATATTACAATTTAATGACGTAGTTAATCAGGAGAAACGCCTTTTATGGAAGCGATTGTTGAAGTATTAGCTCCATGTCGATAATACGTGAATACAATGTCGTGTCCAAGGTAACACTATAAAACTATAAAAAAAAATATTAGAAAGTAATACAGTTTGACTTTCGACAAAAAAGGGCGTATTAGAGAATGCATCTGACTATACCAGATTTAAAAGAAACACTTGTCTAAACTTAAAAAAATCTTATGGTTATGTAAGTTGAATATGTTTTGTTTGTTTAACAAATATTTTAAGGCACAGTACATAATGAGAATAATCAAAATAGATTATTTTTAACGTGTACAAGGAATGATGATGGACAATATCGGCCTGCGATGGACATTCCAAATGCTAGGGTTAAATAAGTTACAAATAATTGTATTCAATAATTTGTGATATTTTGAATGAAAGAAAGGAAAGAAGAAGAATATGTATCTATGTATATTATTTTGTTTACTTTCGATTTTTTAGTTATGATATTTTGTTTAAATGTCAAATTTGAATTTTGGGACAATACGTCTGTGGAGATAAACATAACATAGCCCTTGGCTTGACATGAAAGAAACGTGGCAAAGTCCCAATATTTGATTTAAATTTAATTCGTACTGAATTGCATTGTTATTTCAAAATCCTTTTTTTTCTCTTATTAATCCAGGATACCAGCATTCATCTTCGCGCAGCTTCTATTTCCGATTTGTTTTAACAAAATTGTAAACATGTTAGGCTATGTTCATTTGACCATATTTTTTACTTTACGTTAAGACTTATTATTCTATACGTTGCTGAGAAAAAAAAAATGATACTGGACAAAGTAACAAGCGTAATTAAGAAAATTTGTCATGAGATAGGAACTGGTCAATATTTGTAATATCCAACAAGAAAAAAAAGACGTGAAAAGGATATATGTTTACCCCTTTTCAGCCTGGAAGTTAATGAACTTCTGCTTACTATCAGATGTAGCACAGACACATATGTCTAGATGATGGACGAGAGCAGTTTACAGTTTTATTTGGCAAATCGACAAATCATTGCCTTTGGCCATCTAACACAGTATAAGATGAATATGGCCAAGACACATAACATTTAACATATAACAGAAAACGGAGATGTTACATAATATAAGTCAAATTACAACAAAGACAGCATATCGATAAATGTACATAGTGAATACTAGTAATCAAGAAGCAGCCATGCGCTCAAGGGTATCATTTCTGCGCTTAAATGCTTCCTTTACATATTTCGCAGTATTTAATAAAAGTTTAGTATTTTTTGTCGACAATCTGTTTACTAATTTCTGAATACTAGGCCAAGATATATTCCCAAAATATTTTTTCCGTAGATCAACATAAAGAGGACAACAAAGAAGAAAGTGATATTCAGATTCAACTGAATTACCGACACACATTTTGCATATTCTTGCAGTTCTAACTATACCAGTATATCTACCTAGCTCAATTTCCAGGTTATGAGAACTTAGTCTATAACAACTCAATGTTTTTCTCAAAGCATCATTTTGAATACAATCAATATATTTTTCATAACAAAAATCTGTTTTGAACTTATTATAATATTCTAACTTAGATGTGGACTATTCTAACTTAGATGTGGACTGGATAGATGCACGCCAGTTTTGTATATACTGGTCACAGATACGTTGCTTAAACATTGGCATATAATTAACATCATAATCAAAATTATTCCACACATCACTAAAACCAAGACTATCTAATAAACGCTTAACATATTTAGACCAACAATTGTCATTATTACTGTTACATTGTTCAATAAAAATTCTATACATAGGTGAATGTGGGGTTCGCATTATTTTTAACTAATATTTTAATGCTCGTTGTTCACAAACAACAGATAATGGGAATCTTCCGAGCTCACCATAAACTGCTACATTTGGTGTTTGCTGACGGATTCCAAGTATTGTTTTACAAAATTTAATATGTAGTTTGTCAATCTCAGTAAAATCATATATACCCCACACCTCTGAACAATATGTAAGAATTGGAACCACCATGGTGTCAAACAAAGCCAGTTTACTTTTCACATCTAGATTAATGCGACTGAATATAGATAGAATACAATTATATGCCCTTAGGGCTTGTTCAGAGAGCACCTTGATGGCATTTTTCATTGCACCTGTATACAAAAAATCAACACCTAAATACTTGAAATGATCAACAACCTCGATGTTTTCACCATCTATATACCAAGGGAAGTTGTGTTTACTCTTCCGCTTCTCAAATATACAAATTTTCGTCTTTTGAACATTAATTTTAAGACCCCATTTTACTGAATAATTATAAATAGTGTCCAGCTGAGCTTGTAAACTATTTGGATCAGTTGTAAATAATGCAATATCATCTGCAAGTAAAAGCATATACATGGATAGCTGTTCCAAATCATTTTCAGTTAGCTGGCTAAAATCAATAGAAGTGCTTATATCATTTATAAAAAGTATGAAAAGAATTGGAGAGAGTGGTTCCCCTTGCTTTAAACCAAGCGTTACATCAAAATTTCATACTAGAAGACATTTTAACACATGCTTTGACATTACTATATATAGACTTAAGCATATTAATCATTTTACAGCTGACACCTGTTTTTAAAAGTTTTACTTTCTATGAAAGGAATTATCAAAATTGGAGTTTTTATCGCAACAAATTGGACTTTTAGTGAGTGAAAAGTGAGTGAACATAGTGTGAACAAAGAACAAAGGAAAACGCGCTATTCTATACGGTTTTTGTGCTCGTGTTTTCGGACTTTCTTGAGATTAACTGTGATACGTGGGCTATAATTGGATATATTTTGGATATTTATTGGATATATATTTGACTGTTAAGATGACAGATCTAAACACATTTAGTACACCAGACTGTAATCTCAAAAGAAGCATTGATCAGTTAGTGAGTCCATCAGATGGACCTATGGGTGTGTATTCATCAGCGCCGCAACCCCAGCGAGTGAGAGGATCTAGTTCCCCTGACCAAACTGATTCAACTTTACCCCAGCCAGTTAGCAATGAAAACAATGACGGCAAAGACAAAGGTAATTTTCAGTCTTCTGTAGAACTCGACGAGCTTGTTAAATCAGCCGTTTGCAGTCCTGACGTGACTGATGCCATACGTGCAGCAATAATACCATCTCTTACAACATTATTTAATAATATCATAATGCCTCTGAATGACAAATTAGATCTTCAAAGTAAGAATCTGACTATGTTCAACAGCAAACTTGATAGTCAAAAACAATTAATTGAAAAAATGAAATCTGAAAATACCAAACTTAGACATCGTCTTAACGAAGCTGATGAACGTGCTGATCTGTTAGAAAATCGTCTCGACGACCTGGAACAATATACCAAGCGCAATTCACTACGATTTCATAAAGTCAGAATAGAAACAACCAAGTTCGTCAGTGTCGCACCTGAGCCAGAGTCTTCTTCTCCTGATAAATCTGAAAACTCAAAATCTGACTCAACAACCGTTAGATCAACATTAACTGTTGAAAAAACGCAATTAATTACTGACTATGAACAAACTATTTTAAACATTTGCAATGAAAAAATGGGCCTCACCCCACCTATTTCCAAGACGGATATCGACAGATGTCATCCTGTTGGTCCTTCACGTCATGGCTACGTCCAACTTCTTTGCAAATTCAAAGACTGGAAATCAAAGAACCGTGTATTCAAAGCCAAGAAAAATCTTAAAGGTCACAAATCTGATAATTTTTCAGTTTTCGTCACTGAAGACCTCACTAAAAAACGCCAGTTCATAGTGCAACAATTAGAACAAGCCAGAAAAATAAATAAAATTGACAGCCACTGGACAACTGATGGGAGAATCCTTTACAAAGTGAACTCTAACGACAAAATCAGAGCTGTAAGGCATATTGCAGATTTAGATCACATTTTGCCCGACCCGGTCAATCATGAAAACGATAACCCATGGGAACTTAATACACAGTTCGCCTCAACGGCCCAGTCCCAAGAATGCAGTGTAGACTTAATTCCATTGTATATGGACTCATTTGCGCAGAAAGCATAAAGTCTTTAACTTATTTCCAACCTACAATGTATTTTGTACATAAATTTACGAATGCTTGACAATGAGTATTCACCCGACATAACCATTAATTTAAAATTTTGTTTAACTCACTATCACGTAATAATATTTATTGTTCGCCTTTTCCCTAAAAATTTTAGTAATTGATTAATGTCACATAGGTAGAACATATGTATTGTTGTCAGAACGTATCACATTTGTATTGTATTGCTAGATCTATTTTTCTTTATAAAAAAAAATCATGCAATTCAAGTTATTCGATTGCTGTATTTATGAACTTACAACACTCAAAATCACGAAATTAATTCTAACTTTTAACTGTTTTGTTTTTTGTTTTGTTTTTCCTTAGCATGTTTGTCTGCTGATGTTTTTGTAATGTGTATATATAACTCTGCAGTTTTGTTTGTAAATAAGTTCTAAACGTCTACTATTATTTATCATATAACTGTCTTTTGTGTAAATGTATTTGTATATCTACAGATCTTGTGTTTGTTCATTTAGCTTTATTTTTCTCTTTTTGTTGTAGTTGTTTCATTTCTGACTTTCATAGATATAATTATATATTTACTTTTTTTCTTCAGTCTATTTTAACTTCTGCGCGGCCTCTAATCACAATTTAAGTCAAGTTCAGTTATACAACCGTACATTCACATGCAGATTTGACTTATTACGCTGGCAAAAAAAGTTACTCTATACAGTTCGTACTTTTCACTGAATAAGCCGTTACCGTATTCTATTAATCTTTTAAATAAATTATTCTAAAATACGCATTTTCGTATAATAATTCTTCTCGTCCTGAGTAAAAAACTGAGTAGTATACTACTAGTAACAGTTTTAAAAGATACATAACAGCAAAGGTTTTCTTCTCTTCTCCAACTTATTAAGTTAGTTGTCTTGATTATTTTATTTGTTTGTATTTCTTTTTGTCAGGTTACCCCTTTATTGGTTCTTCATCTGTTTATTAACAAGAACACGGATTTTTGAAGAAAACTATACTGTTATATATTCACTATGGCTGAATAATCTGCTTGTATAAAATTGCAAGCATATGAAAAATTTTCCTTTTATAACTGTACAAGCTATAACATCCAGAGAGATGATCTTTGTATTTCGTTTCAACAAAGGTCATTGGGTGTCTGGTAACAAATTTGTGCCTTACAACTATACGTAATTATTTTGCTTAACCTTTGTCGTGATCTTACCCTCTTGATTTTCTTGAATGATTCATGAAATCATTTTGCGATAAGTGAATATTTCTGTGTAAACTTTCGCTTTAGATGTATTTGTTTTTAATATTGAGATCTATCTATCTATCTTATATTCTCCGATATAATTTTATGGAAAATGTATAGATATGTAGCATCTGTTATAGTACGAAGCCATTTTTCTCTGTTGTAAAAAGTTTTCAATTTTTTCAAACATATGGAAACAATTTGTAGTCTTACATATATTTTGCTCTATGTATTATTAACCACTGTACCTAGGATATTTTTAAATACTATTTTTGCAAATATTCTGTTTTCGCTGCGATCCGGTTTCGCGTCGTTAGTTCGTTCTGTTGTCACGAGGGTTCCTACCTCTGTAATCACATTTACGCACAAAATGCATTTGCCGCCTGTCATGATGTATAGTGTTTGTGTTCGTTTGCCTTATGGGTAATTGTGTAACTGCATGGCGGGCGGCAATAGGTTTGTTTTATAACGGCATACAGGGAAATATTAGATGTCATTATTTCTTAGTTTGTCCTCTGATTTTAACACTATATAAGGTTTTATTATCTTTATTTTCATTATTACTACGATCAGTCATGCATGCAATTTCCTTTATGTACCGACATTATTGCAAGTGGGAAATCTCAGTTTGTGTTTTCGCACATTCCGTTTATTCTGTGAATTCACTACTTGCGGACAATATTTACTTATGCGATTTTCTTTTAATTCCTTTCGATATCTGGTCGTTAATGCTTATTTTATTGATTTTAAGCGGTGACGTTGAAAAGAATCCCGGACCATCCAGTGAACCCGATGTTAATTGTCTCTCTATGTTTAGTCAAAATATAAGAAGTATTCGTAATAAGTTTGACTACATTAAAAACAACTGGTTAGACTTTGATCTATTATGCTTTACGGAAACTCACCTTGATCACTCGCTTGATAACGAAACAATTAAACTTGAACTGTTTTCAACTTTTTATCGGAAAGATGTGACCTGTCACTCAGGGGGCATTTTAGTTTATGTGTCGGATAACCTAATCTCTAAACGCAAATTTGAGTACGAACTTAATCTTCACGAATCTCTATGGATAGAAATTAAACACAAAGCCATCACATATATTATTGATACAGTTTATAGGCATCCTAATTCACCTGTGGAGTTCTGGTCTAAACTAAATTCGTGCATTGAAAAAGTCTTAGATGATTGCGATAAATTGATACTGGTCGGCGATATAAATGAGGACCAACTGAATGACAGTTACCATAACTTCAAAGATATACTTTTAATCAATAACTTAAATAATGTCATTACTGACCCAACACGCGTTACACAATATTCCTCGACACTTATTGATCCAATAGCTGTTTCAAATTCTGTAGAGGTTTATAATTCCGGAACAGTTCAGACACCTTCGGAAATAAGTGACCATTTTGGCACTTATATTTATGTAAATTTCCTAAAGAGCATGCCTTCTGCCTATAAACGTAGAATTTGGAACTATAAACGTGGAAATTTCAATGAACTGAATAATTTAATTTCAAGCACTGATTGGTCCTTTTTAAATTTGAATTCTGTTCATGAAGCATGCGAATCATTCACTAGAGTTCTTATTGAAATGTCCAAAAGGTGTATTCCATCAAGTCTCGTTACTATACGTCCGCATGACAAGCCTTGGTACGACGCAGACATTCGTAGAACCTCGAGAAAAAGAGATCAAGCTAAGAAAAAAGCGGTCATCACAAAATCCTTAAACAATTGGAAAAAATATAAGCTCCTACGCAATAAAGTAAATAATCTAAAAAAACATGCAAAAGAAGTATTTTTTTACTAATATTGATTTAACGTTAGAAGAATCTAAACAAAGTGATCCCAAATTTTACTGGAAAATGGTGAACATGTTAATCAAAGCTAACAGTGATAACTGCAAAACTATACCAACATTGATTTTAAATAAAAATGGTATCGATGAGTTTTATATAACCGATGAAGAAAAAGCAAATTGTTTAAACGAGTATTTCACTTCTGTCTCAACCATCGATTCATCAGCAACACAATTACCAAATTGTATTCGTAAAACTGATAATATTCTACCTAACTTCGTTATTCATCCTCAAGAAATTAAGGATATTCTTTTTTCGTTAAAACAAAACAAAGCTGTAGGTCCTGATGAAATAAGTCACATTATTCTGAAGCAAACCAGTAATAGTATTTGTCTTCCTCTCCAAACGTTATTTAATAGATCTTTGCGTGAAGGTATTTATCCAAATCAGTGGAAATTTGCAAAGGTAATGCCTCTTTTTAAAAAAGGAGATAAGAATGCACCTTCTAATTACAGACCTATCTCATTAATTAGCTGTATAGGTAAAGTGATGGAACGAATAATTTTCAAACATATCTACAACCACTTGCATTCTAACAATTTGATTTACCCACTGCAGTCAGGTTTTCTGCCCGGACACTCCACTGTGTATCAACTTATTGACATATACCATCAGATTTGTGAGTCCTTTGATAAAAAAACAATCAACTTGTATAGTGTTCTGCGATATATCAAAGGCCTTTGACAGAGTCTGGCATTCAGGTTTACTTTTTAAGTTAAAACAATATCGTTTAAATGATGAACTTCTTCGTTGGACTAGCGACTATCTCTCGAACCGTAAACAATCAGTTTTCGTTGGGTCAGAATCTTCTAAAGTACTAAATATTAATGCTGGAGTTCCTCAAGGGTCAGCTCTTGGTCCCCTACTGTTTCTTATTTATGTAAATGATATAGCTGAAAACCTTGTAAGTGTAACTAGACTATTCGCTGATGACAGTTCCCTAGCAGTTTCTTCATCTGATATAAATCTCATCGAAAGAACAATAAACAATGATCTGAAAACTATTAACGACTGGTCAAAACAGTGGCTGGTAACCTTTAATCCTAGCAAAACCGAAGTTATGTACTTTTCTTCCGACCGCAATAACCAACTAAGACTTTTATTTAACAATGTTCCTCTCAGTTTTGTGGATCATCATAAACATCTAGGCTTAACACTATCATCTGATCTTAAGTGGCACAAACATATTCAAAATATTACACAATCAGCATCTAAAGTTCTAGGTTCTATGCGTGCACTTAAGTTCAAATTAAAACGATCAACCCTTAACCAAATCTATATTTCGTACATGCGCCCAATCTTAGAATATGCGTCTGTTGTTTGGGATGGCTGCACTTTATCCGAACAGTCTTTGGAACAATTACAATATGAAGCTGCCCGTATCGTAACAGGACTTACTCGTTCGGTATCCATAGAACGCTTACTAAAAGAAATAGGATGGGTTTCACTATCTGACAGACGTAAAATTCAAAAGCTAATTATACTTTATAAAGCAAGGAATGGTTCTCTACCCACTTATCTTCAAGATTTATTTCCTTCAACAGTAGCAGACTTAACAGATTACCCTCTGAGAAATAATGATAACTACTCTACAATAGCCAGACGCACTCAGCTATATAATGTTTCTTTTATACCCTCTTCAGTTGAGTTGTGGAACTCCCTTGATACGGTCATTCGGAATTCAGATTCATTAAATATATTCAAGTCAAAAGTAAAAGATCTTTACAAAGCACCCGATGTTCCCAAATACTTTCTACATGGAGAAAGAACTTTATCTATTTTACACGGACGATTAAGAAATCAATGTAGTAATCTACACAATGACTTATTCAGAAATCATTTAAGAGATAATCCTTATTGTACTTGCGGTTTAAATATCGAAAACGCCGAACATTATTTTTTCAAATGCGTTCATTATACTAACCAAAGAATCATACTTTTTAACGAAACACGAGCATATCATCCAATAGGTACTAATATTTTGTTATATGGTTCTGAAATCCTTAGTATTGAAGACAATGTAATAATTGTTGAAGCTGTGCACAAATTTATTAAATATTCAAACCGATTTAATTATGATAACTAATCCCTGTCGTCAATATAAAGGTTTAAAAACCGGAAAGAGTTGCGTGGGTCCGGATCACAGCGAAAACAGTGAAAACAGTCCACATTCATTTTTATGTTAAAATGTAATAGTTGTAAAATTTATTCTATGAACTAATGTATGCATTTCTCTATCCTCTCCCACTATCCGATTATAAATCATTAAAATACCATTTCTGTTGGGTAGGGCCGTCAGCTAAGTTGTAAGAACTTGTGGCCCAACCCATTTGCCATTGTTTTGTTGTTAAATTGAGTTATGTCTTTGTTTCATGCATATATTAATAAGAGCAATAAAATATTATTAAATAAATTAAAAGTTTTATCCACAAAGCATCTCTTATAACGGTATCAAAAGCCATTTGATAATCAATGAAAGCACAATACAATTTAGATTTTGAATAATGGAATGTAAAAGAAATACACAATCAGCTGTACTACGATTATCTCTAAAACCAAATTGTGAGTCACTAAATATCTGTTCTGATTCACACCATTTGTTAATCCTATTTCTAAATGCTAAAGAAAATATTTTAGCCATTACATTGACAAGTGTAATACCTCGATAATTACTAGTGTTTAAAACATCACCTTTCTTGTGAATGGGTATAATTACTCCTTTACACCATGATTCGGGGTATATACCAGATTCAAAAATCTTGTTAAACGTAGAAACTAAGTATGGTGTTATAAAAGTATTTGAGTCAATAAAGAAATCTGAAACATTATTGTTGAAATCACAACTTTTATGTATTTGAAGGCATTTGATAACTTTCGAAATTTCCTCAACCGTAAATGGACAATCTAACTCTTCAATATGTATATATATCGTGACGTAACTCAGCATCATCATCTGGTACAAAACTGTCATGTTGCGTATTTGAAATATTTTTGAAATGATCAACACAATCATTCAAAGTAACCCCATCTGTACATTGATTCTCTTTTTTTCTAAACTTATTAATGTATTTCCAAAATTTACGGGGATTGTTTTTAGAGCGCTAAATATCCCCAACATTGGTTGATATAACAAAAACAAGTAACTTACGAGTTCAAAATCTTTAGATTTTGAAGTTTTATTGAGGTTCAAATGTTTCTACTTCCGTGTCGCTGGCGTGAAACAAAAATGAAAGAGTGAAGATGAACACATTTATTTTTTAGTTCACTTTCGGTTAGACGGTAGATTTAATTGTTCCTTTGCTTTTAAGATGGTGACTTAGTGCATTTTACCTACGATATAAACAATGGAATGTTTTGAAGGATAACCCGTCAGCATATCAAATTTATTATTTTACCCAAATCTAAATATGCAACATGATAAAAAGAATTGTGTGGCACATTAATATCTATGTACGTGAATATCTATGTCTTCAACTGAAACAATATTTTAAAGAAAACAAAGAAGATACAATTTAAAATAAGTATGTTAGGCAGTCTTGTGACACACAATGTGAACATACAAAATTACACGTTACTCGAGATATGAAAACGCATAAAGCCGTCTTTTTTTGGATAAGTGGAAACGAGAATCTCAGCCAAAAACACATTTCTTAAAACAAAAACTCAACAAGAGATTCTAAAATGGTATAGTTAGTAGATCACATTCTGTTTATACAAATATATATTTTGCTGAAGATGGCAGGTTTCACAATATACATCATTTTCAAGTGGATGTGAAGTCTTTTATAAATAGTTTGTTTGTGCATTGTCAGAGTAAAGGCACGTAAAAATATTGGCTTTTGATCAAAACGGTATGAGAAAGCGTTTTATTATCTGGAACAGAAACAAATTAATATTGAACAGGAAAGGAGTCTTCCCGCTGGAAACATGAATTGATGATTTTGAAGTGCAAATATTGCAAGTTATCACGTAACATCAAATTCGTTTATGATTTGTTTCAGTAGTTGTTTGAATATGGTACAAAAACAAAATATACCAAATTAACAGGATTAACGATAAAAAATATGTATGTAGGTAATGTTATGTTTATTTTTCACTGAGTATATTTATATATTTTTTATGATAACTAATGTAATATCCTGTTCTATAAGTGACATGTATTTCATATAACTCACACTGTAACTTATATAGATTCTGTTTAACTTAAAGTAGAATTACCGCAATATTTAAATATATATTATATATTTAGGTGTTTTTTTTATAGAAATCATGCATTTATTTTTTAAACAAGGTCCCTCTCGGATGAAAAAAATAAAGCAGCGTTTACTTATTCATTCATTCATACATTTATTATTTGGACTGTGATTTGAGGTATACGGTCTTTAATTACTCTTGATCCTCAACTTAAAAACAACTGGAAGACATTCGTTTTCTGTGGATATTGAATAGTTCTCATCTTTTAACAGTTACTTGCGCTAAGTACTTGTAAATTTATTTAATTGTATCATTTCTCAATGTGATATATTCCATATCAACAGAAAACAAACAAATATCCTCTATTTACATCTGTAACAACTATGCTTTTAACGAATATTTAAATATCAAAACCGCTAAATTGGAGGATCACTGAATGAAATGAAAAAAAAACAATTATCTTTTAAACCAGTAAACGTAATTTAACAAAACATGAATTTATAACGAAATACTTAAGTTTTTCTTCTGCTGATTATAAGCACGTTAACTTGAATGATCTAATCAACGCCTACCTTCCACTGAAGCCGTTTAAAGCAACATGGACATAGTAACCGTTGCTTCTAATGTTACAAGAACAGCATAGTTACATAAAATTGAGTGCCGCCGAATTAACAGTGCCAGAAAAATATTCATTGCCTTACAAAAAACTTAGAGTGAATGTTCTTTTTCATATACCCAAGTAGTGAGATAAGTTAATGGAATTAATAATGACTGAATGACAGTTAAATACTTTCACCGCGCTCGAAGAAATATCAGTTCAATAGAAACAATGTGATATTCTAAATTGAGAAACTTCTGAAATTAGACAGAAGACGTTCGTGTAAAGAGATGTTGGCATTTTGTACCAAGTTCTCTTTTGATTTAAGTTGGTAGTCTAGTTTCTGGGTCCACAATACCCAATTTTCAAACTATTCCGAAATATTATCGAGCAAAATGATTGAAAAAGGGTAACTAAGTTTCGGGGCCCTACAGTCATGCAAAGTTACCATAAATTGGATACATAACTGAATAGAAAAAGATAAGACTAGGAGTGACAAAACACAACGGATTTTAAGATTATCGTATTTATCAATGCCATATTTGATATTTGTATTACTCCAGTTGAAAAGAAAGAGAAACACTGCTATATGCCACAAGGAGAAACAAGCAAAATCGGTGGAACCGAAGGATCCAAAGTAGCACTTTTTCAAATGTGTGTATTTTTTTAGTATTTAAGTATAAATTGAAGTAAACATACTGCTATAAAAGATAACTAGAGCTATCACTAAATGTGATTAATTCCTCAAAAATACCAAGTTGTAAGAGGTAAAAGGGGAAATATCCAGTAAGAACTAATTTAGCAAGGAAGAGTTATAGGTCTTGTTTACCAAACTTCCTCACAAAATTTTCTATTACTTTTCTATCAAAATCAATCAACGCAACATGTTGTTATCATGTAGGCATCATTTGTACGCAGCTGAAAGTTGTACGCGTTAAATGGTTTCAATGTGTTTCAATTTGTGTCAACTTAATATTTCAAAATCCCTACATGCTGGACAAAGTTACAGCCCGAAAAAAGTGGACCGACAGACCAACCGACATAATAATTCAGGTATACCCATGTTATAGTGTAGTTAAGAGAGATATTTAATAAACATGACCAAGTAGTGTTATGACTCTTAAACACCGCACTTTCTGTCACTTCATCTACATATTATTTTAAACCTCAAGCATATATCTTGACCAGTTTTTAAGTAATTATCTGAATAAGCATCATTGAAAACATCAAGAAAGGTGTATAAAGTATGGGTAAAGTAAAGTTATACTTCTTTGATAATGCACTTTCTCTATCTCTTTTCCCCCAATCAACAGGTGTTATTTCGTCCTGATGGCCCCAATTCCCCCAGCTGAGCACCACAATTTTAAACAGTAATGCCAGTGATGAAATCAAGGTAAGATCAGCATATGTTGAAGTTGAAAACAAAATGCAAGATGGTACATCTGTTCCGACTTCATGGACACAGCTTCAAATACAGCAAGTAGTTCAGTCGTACAGTCAATGTCAGCCAAGGACAAAGTTGAAATGCACTTGCAAAATTATAAATACTGTTCAAACTTCCTTACTGCAAAAACAAGAAAGTAGGTAAGTAGGTCAATTTCAATGCACTAAGGTCAATGTTGAAATCTGCATGCACAAATATAATAAATAATAAATATAAACAAGAAAGTAGGTTTGTAGGTCAAGTCAATGTCAGCAAAGAATAAGTTGAAAATACATGCAAAATTGTAAGAATAGTTCATATTTCAAAAATAAGAAAGTAGGTCATTAGGTCAAGGTCATTTTCGGCGAAGGATCAGTTGAAAACTACATGCAAAATTATAAGAATAGTTTCTATACTTTGGCTTCAAAAAACAAGTAAGTAGGTCAATGTCAATGAAAGCAAAGGTCAAAGTTTTAATCCGCATGCAAAATCATACGGATAGTTCAAATTTCCATACTGTATCTGCAAAAACAAGCAAGTAGGTCAGTAGGTCAAGAACATGTTGGCTAAGGTCAAAGTTTAAACTACATGCAAAATAAAAACGTATAATTGAAATTTCCGTACTGTTGCTGTAAACACAAAAAAAGCAAAAACAAAAACAGGCCAATAGGTAAAGGTAAATGTTAAAGGTAAATTCTACTAAACAATGTTTAAAACAAAATAGCTACTCTCTAGGGAGGAGAGTTTCAGACAAGAATATTTTCAAACTTTTTCCTATACACCCACCCACCTCAAGGCGGAGTCGATTTTGACCCTAAAGAAAACAAACTTGAACAATCCTTGCAAAAGTACGCTATACAATGCTACATAACTAATATCTAATGACTTAAGGCCTACGGTAACTGACAAGATTTTTATTTTTTTATTTTGCAAAAATAAGACCCCTTGTGTGGGGTAAATTTTCAGCCTTGGATATATAATTGAACAATCTTGTAGATATTTCGCTTTCAACCACTGCGCACTATCAATATGCCAAATATCAACTAAATTCATTTAATACTTTTAGAGTTATGTCTCGAACAAGCAAAATGTACAAAGAGCAGAAAATGAGAAAACTAAACAAGATGAGTTAAGGTTCTTGTGCACCGCACTTGCTCTCAATGTCCTCTTTCATTGTATGACGATTAAAGTTAATTCCTTCATTGATTTTTTTGCTCTGGACAAATCAAACAAAAGTTAATCAAAGGAAGTAAGTGAACAATTGGGCAAGCTGGAGTTAAAATTATTCAACAATGCACTTCATGTTTACACTCTTTATAAATACACTAAATATCAACTAAGTACCATTAATATTATTATATAATATAATTTTATGCTCTGGACAAAAATATAACATTAACAAAACTTATGAAGAGAAAAACTCAATATTCCTTTAGTGTTTGAGTTATACTTTGGATAAAACTGGACAGACGGACGGAGGGACGGACAATTCACTGACTGTATGCTCTCCCTTCGGGGAGCATTAAAACCTACAGCTGGAAGGCATTGTGCCCGTTTCCGCAGTCGACAAAACGTAACTGTTCAGTTCACTGACTTCGTCAGCTCGAAATGTGTAAAATGTGTGAATTTTCTGTTCTTTAACCTGGGCAATTTGAGGAATTAAAAAATATAAAATGACAACAACAACAACAATGACTATCAACACTGATAAACAGCAAAGGATCTGAGAAGAACATGGATTCCCGTCCACTGCAATGAAACACACCGAAATAAACAATTATACTCAGTGGAAAAGACATATGTGACGTGTCAGAATCAGCATGATAAATGGCGTCATCTAGAAAACGACGCCAAAGTCTAAAGTCATAAACTTAACGATTACTTCAAGCACATGATGTTTTCTGCCTTCTCTGAGTTACCATTAAGTGCTGTCTTTAAAAAGAAATGTGTTAAGTCAACGAAGGTTACTGAAACATGGACATGAATCACCAATCCCATGCTGCATGTAACGTGGTATGACGTCTATGATTAATATAAATACTGTATATGCATTGCTTTATTCCACACTTAGTGTACTCTCTAGTAGTCAGAGTGAGACAAAAATTACACAAAAGTTATTTTAAAACCGTCTAATTCTGAAGGTGCCAAAATCTGAATATGTACGGCACGGACCATATTACTACCAAAACTTTCACCGTATTTTACTGTTTAGTAAAACAAAAACCTAAATGAATCATTAGATATCCTGAAAAGTACTCATTTTTCAGACCACAGATTCAATTAAGGGAAGAAATGCTATGTCACAAGAGAAGAGTATCTCCTTTATATGATTTTTATATCTTATATCTCCAAACTTAAGTGTATCATATACAGAACAGTGAGGAATAAACTTTCAAAGGGACAAAAACCTTTTGACTGGAACAATATCTAAATAACATGTTTCGTGAACATGGGCACGCGTTCCTTATATTGGATTTTGATTCCTTTGTCTGAAAATTTCTTACATTATTATTCGCGTAAAAACCATCACGATTCATTAATCACACATAAAGAGAATGCACCGGAAAGAATAATATTTAGGCGCATCAATACATATTCAAGAAATTCCTCATGGGGGCGAAGATATAATGTTTAAACAAGTTTTATTTCTCTACTAAGTTAAATTATTAATTTTTGCTAATACGAAATAATTTATGAGGGTACTTACACTGTGATAGATCTTTTCGAAATGACAAACATAGCCCCTTTAAGGTCTTAAATCACGTTAATTCCTTGAAACTTCTTGACAATATGTATCATTTGCAAGAGAAAAAGCAGTCATGTTTCTTCCTGAATGAG
Organism: Cyclina sinensis; assembly: GCA_012932295.1. NCBI lineage: Eukaryota > Metazoa > Mollusca > Bivalvia > Venerida > Veneridae > Cyclina > Cyclina sinensis. The sequence continues at coordinate 19,264,827 of JAAONU010000017.1, read as the reverse complement.
TTTTCGATGTATTTGCAATTAAATCTGTCAGACAGTAGGCACCATAATAAATGACTTTAAACAAAAGCACAGAAGGAGGCGTTCTATCAAACTGAAATAGAATATAAAAACAGTATCTTACAGACAAATGTCATCTCATTGGAGACATTGCAAATGTCTTGATTTAAACTACTGACTATATAAATGAACAAAGTTAGCATGTAATCTTACTTGAAGAAAGTCGTTTGTCATCTTGATATCTATCTCATTCTAGAGACAAAACATGCACGTGTATATTGAACGTGTATTTATGATCTATTCTTTATATAAAACAAAAGATGGCTTTAGAGAGTTCAGAATAAAGAAACCGATTACTTACCATTTAGAAAAATTAGTCACATCATTCGTTTTATAAATTTCATATTAAGTGACAATACCAAGTCAATGTTTTTAATCCCGAAGTATAGGAAAGACTGACCTTTTCAGAACTACTCATTTATCCATATCATAGTTTGAACTTTCGTGTCCGTATAACACAAGTTCTGTGTTAAAAGAACATTAACAGGTAACCTTATCAAAAGTAATATACATGCTTTTACTAAGTTGATGATGTCAATATTGGAGTCCAAACGTCATAAGCATTTCAGACATAATGTATGTAACAAAAGTAGTACGTATCACCAACGAGAAAATCTGAACAGACTATTGCACGATGGTCCTGTTCAAATATGACAGTTTGATTTCACTGAATGGGTTTAACATTGATAACCGTAGTAACTGTTAGCAATATTTTTCTCGTCTGTAATCAATGCAATAAAACTTATTTACGACTAACACAAAGAATAAACGTTTTAATTCATTGATACTTTTTCTGAAAATAATATAATCATCTAAATTGTCTTATCCCATTAAACTTAATAGTGTCTGAAAATGCAAACAGATTGCGTTGATGAATGTGAGATCATGAAGTCCTATGCAAACATTTATGTTCAGAAATGTTGGAGATGCCTGCTTGACAAGTTTAAGCTAATACATCGTATTTGCTAAAATTTTGAATAATTCATAACCTTTTTGTTGATCAGATAATATATTTATTTATCCCGCGAAACCATGAATGGAAATCAGAATATATCCATTTAAGTGTGTCTATTACAATATTTGTTATGTTTGTTTATGTCATGGCTGCACAGATCATGAACCTTTGCAGTGAAATGAATTATTATGTCTGATATATACCCTCAGAATGTAAGGTACAAAAAAAATATAACAATAAGGCAGACTTTAACCCATTTATACCTCGCGTCCACAAAATTAGACATAGGCAAACAGTACAAACCCAGATCAGACGTTGCAATATGCATAAATGAAATTATTTTCGTTTCGAACAATACATGGTTTACAGTATGTTATTTTTCAAATAGCAAATATTTATGACTGTACGGTAATGTTATTTATTTGTACACGCTCATATATAGTTTGGGTCGTTTTTCTCGTGCGAATAGAGTATAAAAGGGTGATTTGTGTTTGAATGTGTCACTCGAGGTCTGTATTTGACAGAGAACACAGTTATGACGGAAGAAACAGTGTTTGTCTTACCCGCGCACCCACCTTTTTTGTTATTTGTACGTTTTGTACTTTCTGTAGTTTCATTTCAGATTGTATTTCTGGTCGTCTTCTTCCAAGCTTCTGCAGTTCGTGTTGAACCCTCGTTCCAGACAGGTCTTTGTTTCAGCTTTGGAAGTCTAAAACACTACAATGTGTTGCTTGCTTTTGATTTGTAATAATTCTGTCAAATACAACGACCTATTCCTAAATCGTCTTTGTTGTTGATTACATGTATTTGAGAATAGAAAATAATTGATTTACTCACGACTTAGTGAGTAAAGGACTTTCTTCCCTACATAAAATGAAATAAAAATGTATACCAGCAACCTTTTTTATTAAAAAACGGACTCGTGCAACTAACAAGGATGGCAAAATCTATCGGGCATAAATAGGTAAATGTAACAAAGAAACAGCAAATAAGTACAGAACGTTATCAAACCTAAGTACAGTAAGTTATCAAACCTACCTCGAGAGAGTATAGCTAGAACAAGGAAAATTCAAATGGACTTGTCCATTTGAGTGCACGTTTTTTTACTGTATGTTTAAGGAACCTTAAGCTACATCACTCTATTTTGTTGGCAGATGTATATATTTATATCTTTAAATTGAAGACCTGTCTGTTCAGACAGATTATAAATAAGGTAATGCACATTTTTTGAAGAACAACAACAACGTATTTGTTCAACCTTTTATTCCCGTATCTCTTGATGTTAATGCTGACAATTATGATACTGAAACATTGTTTGTTTTATTAAGTAGCAAAATAACATGAATTTTATGGAATAAAATGCTTGAACAGAATAACGAACATACTTGAATAGAAAAACAAATGTACTTGTAATATCAATTATAATTATAAACTATGACCATGCTTTGATTACTTTCATATAATTCAGCATAAAAACCAGGTGAGATCAGGCCTCAATTAAGGCCCTGGTGAGATACAGTCACTGTCGTTGCAATGTACGACCGGGAACCAGACAAGTATAAATAGTATTACTAGACAGTCACGTGACTCTGTCCGAGAATTTACGGAATAACACGACATCCGAATCAAGCATTCGTAGATTGATTCGACAGGTAGTACATCGTAAAAATACTTATTAATGCTTCGGCAATAATAGGATCTTCCAATTGTACATCTAAGAATATAAAACTGGCAATTTTCCGTACAAAAATGAATAAAGCTTTCATAGTAGTATTTATTAAGCATGCTATGGTGGTAACAGAAAATATGAAATTCAATGTGTTTTGCTTTTAGAGTATAACTAATTGTTTAAACTCATTATCAATTTTCGTTTGAAAACATAAGCATATGTGTCGGTTCCTATCTGATACTACCGCTTGCAAAACTGATTAAAGTTTACACTGTCTTGTGAAGAACGAGACTCGTCGGTACACCTGTCAAAAATCAATTAAAACGCCGCCCAGTGTGTTTCTTTCAAACTCCGCCTTTTACCTGTCAAAAGTGTCATTCTGTGTACGAAATGGAAAAGCGGTTAGGAAAAAAATATTAAGTGAAGATTTCCGGTAGTATCGCAGCAACATTACGACACAGCAACTTTGGCGCCGCCCAGGCACATTTTTTTCTGGCTGCGGGTACATTGCAAGACGCAGTTTTATTGACAAGTATACCTGAGAAAACTGCCTCGCTGTGATTGGATGATCAGTAAAGTGACAGTTTAAGCTTCTGAAATAAACATCGTAAAATCACTTTTTACCGCTTTCCGAATACGTGAAACTCTAATCAGTTTTGCAAGAGGTAGTATATGAGAGCGGATCTTTGCTCAAGTAGTGTCACACACAATATAGTTTCTATGATACTTTGCAATGTTTGGGACATTCTTGAATCTATCAGTAAAAAAATGTCTTCACTTCCAGCAACCGGTTCGAAATATAACTCCTTTATTGATGCAGGTCAACTAAATGCAAATGACATCCTGAAATAAAGAGGAGAGATAAGTAAAGGACATTCATGAAATAAAACATCAGAGCAGAATTCGGAAAACGTGCATCATTATAAATGAATCTATCCGCATTAAAAAAGGTAAATATCAAACTAAACGGAAACCTTAAACATGTATCAAATGCTAATATCTTAGTTTGCTACCTTTAAGTTTCTGAAAAGTTCTGAAATTGTATAGTTGTGCTCCAGTTACACATTTTAACACCATACGAAGTAAATTGTCAGTTAATGTCATTTGTAAGGTTTCCTATCTCCCACAAAGGTTTCCGTCTGTAGTTAATCTAGTGATACATTTAGGGTAACTGTGCTACTTGGATGATATTTTGACTTTAGTTTCAATCAAAATGTTAATGTTCTTCGAGACAAAATTGATATAATTTGTCCCACACACAATTCACATCGTTCCTCTGGGAGAAATGAGGCTGAAATGACTTTGTTACAGCAGCATTAAAGATGAAAGAGGATTATTTTTCTCGTCAAGCATTCACAAAATACATTTCGCTAGGTAGATCTCTTCACAAAAATGTTTCTGTTTTATCATATTTGTTATATCTTTCATCAGCTCGTTCTATCTTGGGCCGTCTAGGGAGATTTCATATTGACAAATCAGTTTGAATGCACCCTATGGGGAATGTATTAAATGGACAGTGACTTATATTAAGTATTGTCTGTGTTTTGTCTTGTAATATATCTTCTCCTACATTTATCGTTTAAAATCTTTGAACGAAATTTCAATGTTTCAAGGTTGTACTATATTTTTTTGTCATTTTGAATGTTGTAAATAGAAACGATCTTAGTCTGATGTATCAAATACCTGGAACAAAGTAGCACAGGTTACTCCAAATAAATATACCGATAATTCTGAGCTACGTAGCACATTAGTCAACATGGCAAGTAAATATAACAAAACATAAATAATTATTATATTCTACTCTTTTTTTTCTTTGATCTGCCTTCTGTTTATGTCGCATAGACTGAAAGACACTTACGATACTACATCTACGGGTACCTGTAGACACATTAATTTGCACCTACAACAACCGTTTATGAGATTCCGTTATTTTCCGGTCTTTTCGTATTGATACTTGTTTTTCGACTTGATTCTGGTAATAGACATACACTTTTTTGCATTTATTTGTATAGTATGCTTAATTAAAAAATTAATTGATTTAATTATTTATCAAATACAGGTATCCTGATCTGTACTACAGAGATTCGTCTTAGCGTGAAATGCATTCTATGTTATGTCTGTTATAATACACGTTAGAGACAATTGTGATAAAAATATAGTTCAAACAGTGATATATTGTAGGTATCATAAGCAACGAGATTTGTGGGGATTTGACATCTCCATTTACTCAAACCCCTAGAAAGCACGTGATACGTATAATATTAAAGACTAGTTCCCTGCTTTTATAAATGTAAATCATCCATTTCGATATTTTCATATGTAGAACACAACTATCGAACATTATTTTTGTTAGATTTTTATCTCTTCAAGGAGTTTTTATATGCAAACAACTTGAAGAATAATCTGTGACGCACGGATTTCAGTTTTAATCAATATATATGCATTATGACAAAGTTCGCGGTCTAGTCCTGGCGAAAGGGGCGGTGTTGGTATTTTGGCGTATTTTTCAAATTTGCAACAATCGAAAGATTTGAGATCAAAATTATCTTAACACTTGTAGCAATTTACTTTGAAATAAGTCATCTTTTTTCTTCTTTTTTCAGAAAATATCTGTATGAATTTCGAATCAGAAAGATGCAGTGCCTGTGGTCCCTGTTCCTATTTATTTCATAGATATTTGGAAATTTAACCTTCAAGACTACTGAATCAAAGAAACAACCTCCGTAAGAAGTCACTTAAAGATAAACTTATGTGTTCTCAGTTGCACAAATATCATAGATAACGACGGTCATACAAAACCACAAAAGGAAGAAGGTGTATGGAGCCCACATTAATGCCTTTTTGTCCCGTGCCTGTTACCATCTTGTACGAAGTAAGCAGTCACAAAACCTTCACATAATTAATTATGGATAAAATAAAATACCTTTTATTCAACTTGAATTTCAAAATAATTTTTTTAGCTTCTCAACATTGCATTTAAATACCAATATTTGATGAAATACCCGAAATCTTATCAGAATCATATTTTCCAATGACAAAATCAAGATAAATGTCTTTCGAGTGTGAGAGCTAATTCCGAACATGCTTGTTCTTCGCCAATTTGTCTACGTTCTTCATCCCAGGGGAAAGAGGATCTGTCGTCCAACTATAATTAAATGCCACATTAACTCTGCCTGAAATGGCTCAACGTAGAATCGTCTTTGGAAAATCTCATCGATGTCAAGGTTACCTTGATGACTGTTCCAATGATACACGGCTACAAAATAAAAATAAAGTTGAAAAAAATATATCCCATAAATCAAAATATTCAACCAGTGTATAAACATATAGTGACATGTTTCAGGCTGGTTGTAGAATTTATGTTTATGCAAATATCAAATAGAAAACCAAAACAATATTAGCACGTCAGTGGGTATTAGGAATTTTCATATAATTTTGCATTCAAGTTTTAGTTGAGATCTTCAAGCCAAATCACGCTAGTAAGTTTCACTGGAAGCATTAGGCTGTAGGTGTTTTACGTTATGTTTATTCTTTTCTCCATGATGCCTTTCCTAACAGTATTGTGTGTATATGTACATTATGTATATTTATATTATATGTCTTACGCTATTGATCAGTCAAAATGAAAATGTTGCTAAAGGATCCATAAGTAAAACATCTTGTATTCTACACAGAGTATGAACACGTAATGTCAGTTTGTAGTATGATTTTTTGTCTTACTTTAAACATTCATCGATACCATTTTATTTATAAATAATTGCTTTTATAATAAATCATGTGAAATAGGAAATCTTCAACGACATTTATTTGAACCGCTTAAGACAACATCCAATGAACCCTTTGAACAGTGTTAAAAAGTAATGTTAAAACAGCAACCTTGATAAGCCATGTTTTTGAACGCATTTAAATCAGCTTTCAGATTCAATAAATAAAATGGCACCTTTTTAATTATTTAGACCATTCCTTATTTCCCAACTGAATAATGTGAAATCTGAAGACAGTTCTTGCAATAAATTTCATATAAAAGCGAATAGAAGGATCTTGCTTCCGAATTTAGAAATTCACACGCACATAATTCAAATAACCTAAAATACCTAAAGCTCTTAAGAATAAAAAAAACGCAGTTGGAAAACCACAATTTCAGGTCATTTGATAACTTTTGATGGTCAAATCACAATGCAAATTCAGGGAGGTTTTGTACCGAGAATGTGCAATACAGTTCACAAAAAATGTCTTGAAACTTGACTTAGTACAGTCCATCTACTTTATTTTTTGTTCCCAGTTTCTATAACGCACTTTTGTCTTTTATTCGTATGTAGTATTTTATGAAGCACCCCAGTCAATATAAAATATGCAAAGAAAACTCATTCGGTGACATTGATACATCGATAATGTTTTTACAAACTTGCTACTATAGATGCTGGGCTTAATTTTTATGTAATAAAAAAGCTGTGGTGATGGAACTCGCTGAATATTTTGACGTAAGCATTTATCTTTGACATAATGATTGTTTTCAATTTGTGCAATATAAATCTACTTCTTGTAACATCGATGTTCAACATTTTCAGTTTCGATTAAAAACATTCCCTAAAGGCATCATCTTAAAACAAATAAGGAAATTCATAATGAATGCCTTTAAATGTTTTGTTTCTTTAAACCACAATGTCTATGATTTTCTATTTATGAGTCGCAATGTCTGTATAATCAAAATAGTTGTTTCGTTTGGTGCTGATTTTTTTCTGATCAGCAGCATTGTACCAGACGGAAGAGAAACACAGCTTCTTAATAATGTCTGGCTAAAGAAAAAGTTTTAAATGCAAATGTTAAATCAAGAAATGGCGGTATCAGTGACAGGACAGAAGTCCAAAGCTTTCGTTGTTTATCAATCATGCCCGAAGAAAGAACCAGAATTTTGAATGATGATTATTTGTCAGTAAAATGAATGTTATAATATACTTTTATGACTGACAACATTTAAGAGTACTTTAATATCAAAATAAATGTAAATAAGACATTTGCAGAAATAACAAAAGGAGGACTAAGAGTTAGAAAAGATCAATAATTTGATAATTATGCCTTTATTTAATATTTGCAAACGATTCTGTCCGATCTGAATCTCTTTTTTAATGAAGAGTTTCAATTTACCTACTATAAACACAATTATTGAGTTAATGTGCAGTGAATTCGAACAATTAATCAATTCAAATAACAAGAAATAACAGTGGACATTAACTGTTTTATAATTGTTCTTTGTTATTGAAATATTTCTAAAAATTGTAGACAGGAAAGGGCTTCAGTTACCTAGAACTTGAAATAGAAAATCATGTATGGATTATGAAATTGATTTTATATGACGTTTTTGCATTAAGAGCTCCGTGATCAATTCTATGTGAAAACATTTACAGAAAAAAATGTTTGTTTAATAATAATTAGTGTTTGAAATTATTTTTTGTCCAATGAGATAGCAGCATTTTTCAAATTTTGAAAGAATTTATTTTAGTAAATCAGTTTTTAACAACCAGTGGTACTAACCAGGTAAATCGAATGAAATGATTTACCAACGTTATTCCGCATGTGTGCCTTGGAGGCGGAGTTACAGGGATATTGGGTTTTTGTTTACATTCATGCGATACAGAATACATTGAACTGAATTCATCTTTTATAATTATGGTTGGCTTTCTCTAGTAAAGTAAAGTAAAGTAAAATATCCTCTCATTTTATGTAATGCATACATGTAAATTAAATATACAATACACGGTAAATAATATATTCGTGCCGCTGCTTGCAGGTGAAAATGCCGTCGGAAAAGTACAGTATTCAATTACGCAAATCAATATAATTATAGTTTAATTAAATCAGTTTCACAACTCGAAATATTAGAACAAAAACAAAAATGCAAAAGTACAGCATATTAAAGAAATCCGAATCACCTAAGATGTCAAAACTTGTGACTTGATCTGCACTCGTTTTGTTGTGAAACGACCTTCTCGATTAAAGTTATGTTTCTGTGTGCCAGCAAAAGGAGATTCTAATTTGCATAAAGCGGTAAAAGATCAGACCTCGCCGATATCGACGGAACATGGATGACAGGCATGATTTTGGTGTTTCGAGGTGTCAATCAAATTCGCGTGACGAAAGAGGGCAGAGACATGTTAAGAGTGTACAAAAATAATTCAAAACACTAAGCTGGTTAAAATTTATTAGTACGCCGCGCCTGACCAATTTAATTTTGTAAATACGTACTAATAAACTTTAACCTATACATAAACGTGCACATAAATTTGAAAGCCTTAACTTTCTAATTACGAAGATGTTAGCAGAGACACTTGGCGACCAGCCTTTGCACATTAGTCAAATGTATTTGACAGTCAAATTAAAATACGCAGTATTTTGCGCCATCAATCTTATTTGATTTTGTACAAGCGATTTTGCTGGAACGATTAAATGCTGTCTGTTTTATTTCTTCAAGTAACGTTGTTTTAATGCGATTGGGTTAATTAACTGTTCTTAGAAACAGGATTCATAGTTCTTATTTCAAATAAGTAAAGATTTCGTTAAACTAGTAATAAACTAAGAGGAGTGTTACTTTGTTCAAAATATTACCAGATTACAAGTATTTAAGAACGTCGGAAACAAATTCTAATTGTTAAGCCTCAATAATCACAATTCATAAACAAGATTAAACGCTTACTATGTTCTCCAGTCTAAAATTTCAACATTATGTCTAAATAGGCTATGTTATTTGAGCTTTACTTCAGAGACATTTGTAATGCAAAAGATAGTTTCACCCATCATCAACATAATAACGTTCTCGTGAAAGAAGTACAGAATTATCCCACAAAAATAAACTAAAATACTGCTTCTTGGGTCCTGCTTATTAAATGAATGGTAAAAGAAAAAAGAATGGCATACATTATCAATGCAGTTGATGTCAATGTCAAACGTTGATGATTAGAACTTTTATGATAGTACATACCTATCTGTTTCGGTCTCTTGTTTGGAGTGCAATTTCCTTATAGAATCACGGTACGCTTTATTGCATTGCATTAATACTAAATTATACACACAAGTAGATTGTATCTCGTTTAGTAGCATAAATATAATAAACATATCAGACGAATCTCCTCATGGAAACACTACGTTTTTATTGCATAGTTATTCTGAGAAATATTCAAAAAATGTTTGAGTATAAAATTCCAAAAACAATAAAATCTTTGATGTGGTAGCCTTTTTAACAGATTTGTATGCAGGATGAAACGCCTTTGACTCCATGTTGAATCAGGATGCAATTAACGACAACTAAAGCGATCTGCTTCTCACAGTTTTCTTCCCTCATGCATGTGAAAAAACAGTTTTACTGAAAAGCATGGGCATTTGCCAAGTTATTTTCTTTCCATCGAAAGGAAGTGTTTGAAATGTAGATATTCATAATTTAAAACAGACAATGTTTGTTTTTTCCGTATGACAAGTCAATTTTGATGCGCATCATTCTAAAGGTCGGTTACGTTGTATCTCATAGAAGGTGTAAGAGAATAAATATTATTAGTCTGTGTGACGCATTCTGCTTGACACTCAAAACCGTACACTATAATCCAATAATTGCGGAGTAACTGTTATGACAATTTTCAAAAAAAGTATTCCCAATGACATGGAGAGGACAAATCTTTATTGATGCCGTCCATTTATCAGTTCCATTTAAATTATTTAGAATTCAAGATGATCTTTGTTACGTCATTGTCTTAGCACACGTCTGTAGTCATGACAGCAGAACAAACAGAAGGTTAGAAAATGTCTCAAATGTATACAGAAAAATGAGAAAACCATTCTAATGTTATTCTTGTTGATCAAATGATGTGTTACATGGTTTACCAAGGATTTAAAATTCACTTTTAGAAAGAGGTGGAAACAATACTGCTGTTTGTCTTCCACGTTATATCTTTCTAGATTCCACATGAGGCAGTTTGTATCTTAATGTCGATCTTGATTTAATGAAAGGGAATATTTTTTAACAAAATGATTAAGTTATAATAATTTTAAATAAATGCAAATCGTGGTACTAAGAAGTATTTGTTTCATGTGATCCTAAGAGCTATAATTATAATGTTTATTTCCACAGATGTATTGCCACAAAATACGAAGACGAATATGATATTCAGGAACCAAACGAAAGGGTAAAAAGTATATATAACTCTTCCATAAATAACAGTCTTGCTGACTGAATTCAAGTCAATAAACTGTCGTATAATTCAAATACTTTGTGATCCTTTGTGTTATAGTTTTTCTAGTGTACATTATATCACAGTATAACACAATGTATATTCTAAACGGTCATATCAAGGTAAACGTGACGCAGGTCAGCAAAAATGTTATAATTTCAAATGCTGAATCCTTCAGTATCCGTGTTTTCATATACCTATTGGAAAACGATAGATAGGATCTTAAAAATGTAATACTTAAATGCTCAGAGAGGTCTATGTAATTTGAAAAAAACTATTTTTCATATTTTTAGCTTACCTGAGCAATGTGCTCAGAGTGAGCTTTTCTGATCGGTGTTTGTCCGTCGTCAACTTTTCATTCAAACGACATCTCCTCTGAAATCAATGGGCCAAATTTAATGAAACTTGCCTGTAAAGCTCTACCAAGATTGTTCAAATGGTTCTGGTCCATTGCATTTCTGGTTCACTAGAGCTGGAAATAGAATTTAAAAGTTGGTTCTTTAAATATCTTCTTTTCCGAAACCTCAAGGCATTGAGCTTAGATATTTGGTATGAAGCATCATCTAGTGGACCGCTACCAAGTTTGTTCAAATTATGATTCTGGGGTCAAAACTGACTTCACCCCAGGTGTCAGTTGATTTTGCATAGATTTATATAGGGAAAAGTTAAAAATCTTCTTGTCAGAAACCGCAAGGCCTCGAGTTTAGATATTTGGTGTACAGAACTGTCCAGTGGACCTCTACCAAGTTTGTTCAAATCATGGACCCGGGGTCAAAAATTGCCCCACCCCAGGGGTCATATATTTTACATAGAGTTAGGAAAAACTGTAAAAAATCTTCTTGTCAGAAACCGCAAGGCCTAGAGTTTAGATATTTGTTTTGTAGCATTATCTAGTTGACCTCTACTAAGTTTGTTCAAATCATAGCTGCTGGACCTAAATAGGCCCTGTCCCGGGGATCACTTGTTTATATAGAGTTATATACGAAAAAAGTTTTTAAAAATCTTCACATCAGAATCCAAAAGGGATAGAGCTTAGATATTTTGTATGTTGCATTGTGTAGAGGGCTTCAACCAAGTTTGTTCAAATGATAGCCCCTGGGTCAAAAATGGCCCGCCCCAGTGGTCACATGTTTTACATAGAATTATATAGGAAATTTTTAAAATCATTCTTTTTTATAGCTAAATGTTTGGTCCGAGTAGTATATATTGGTAGGTTATAACAAAGTATTATAGAAACAGATACGGCATCAGAAGTGAAATACGACAAGTAATGTAATTTCAGAATTCCCTCTCGCTGGTAAATTAAGTAGAATAAATTTCTTCAGAGAGCAATCATCAGGTTAAAAATTTAAAATTGTTTACATATGGACAAAGACCTACTTTGAATGAAAATATAATCTGTTACAATATCAGATTTTGAAGACTCAGACTGCTTACAGCCTGAAAACTGGCTTTTGTCTGATCGAGTGAACACCATCTCTCACATTCAGTCGGATTGACATTACGCAGTTATTGACTTTTTTTTGTTGAAGATGATGTTAATATATATTAATCGAACATAATATTGACCGAGATGACAACATATTCTCTGTCAACTAAGTCCTATATTATCCTAAAACAAATTCTCAGATTTATATTCAATTTTTAAATACCTCCTTGTGGGAACTGTTGTCATATAATTTTCCAAAATGGTTGTTTAACATTTTTTATAAAAAAGCAGAGTCTGCTTTAAGAAAAAGTGTGAAATTGTTCTTGTTTTATTAAACATCTTCGCGCAGTCTTTTTTATTTATTTTTTTTTTTTTGAAAAATGTATACATGTAAATTGATATTTTACCATGTCTCTTTCTTATACATTAACACTTACAATAACCACTATAAACGTTGCATAGAAAAATATATTGGAATAAGTAACTAGATCCATGAAGAAAATTAGTCACGAGATAGAAACTGGTCAATATTTGTTATATCCAACAAGAAATAAAACGACGTGATAATGATATTTTTTCCCTTTTTCAGCCTGAAATTAAATGACTTGCTGCTTACTATCAGATGTAGCACAGAAACCTCTTTCAATATGTTACAATTACAAAACGGGCGAGGGTGTTAAATATCGAAAAACTGGTTAATATAATGAACAAACAAAACAAATCATTGAGTTTACAAACCATAGATGCTAATGATTATCGAAGGTCCAATGTTTCTACTGTCGTTTCCCCTATGAACTGTCGCGAGCGTGAGAAAAAAAAAATGAAAGAAATAAGATTATCACTTTCGGTTGGGCGGTGCATTTTACTGTTCCGTGGCTTTGTGACTTTTATTTTAAGATATAAACAACGTATTCTTAGCATTCGAATATTTCTTATTTAACCTCGATCTAAATATGCAACACGACAGAATGGCCTGCCAAAAAAATATCTGTGTACGTGAATATTCATGTTTTTCAACTGAAAATAATCTATTTTTTTTCTCTACGTTTTGACTGTGTAGGGAAGCTGTGTTTTCTGAGTGTTTTCCTAATATGTGTTTTTCACTTTCCCAAAAGGAACGCAAGTAGAATACAATTTTAAAGTAGCGTTCTGCAGAAACACAAATACGCACAAAATATCAAAAAACAAATTTAAATTACGCATCGCTTGAAGTACAAAAACATACTAAGCCTTCTTTTACCTTTTTCATTTTTGCTGAAGGTAGCAGGTTTTACAGTATACATCGTTTTCAAGAAGAGCAGTCCTATATTTGGATTTCTGTGCAATGTCAGAGAGAAGGCACCGTAAGAATTATTGGCTTTTGACTAAGACTGCAGGAGAAAACGTTTTATTAACTGAAATAAAAGGAAATTGAATAATGAACAGGAAGGGGGACTTCTAGATAGAAACATTACAAATAACTTAAGAACAATATTGCAATTTTCACGCAATATCAAATCCGTTTGTTCAATTATTTCTATCGTCGGTTGAATGACCTACAATGCAAAATACACCAAAATAATAGGATTGATGGTAAAAAAAACGATGTCTAAAGGTAACAATAATTATGTCTTTTCCACTGAATAATATGTTTTTATGCTAACCAATGCAATATTCTTTCTGGTTTAAAAGTGTGATAATATTCCATATAGCTCACACGGTGACTGATTTCGATTCCATATTTTACTCTCAGTAGTAGAATTACTGGTCAGGAACAATTTAATACACCCAGACGCAAACAAAACTGAACTGAAACACGTTGAAGATTAAGACGTTGATTCTTCATCGGTCAAGACAATCCCATCCCGTTTACCGTGTCAAGATCCAACGAACATCGCAATGACATTGAAAAACATTTCCAACATAAGCTCGTCTCGGCCTTATAGGTCGTCCAAAGTGTCACAGACGCCTCAGAACGGTGTCTCTGCTAATAAGGCACTCCCTCGCTGTAGCGGTAGCAGTTTAGAAACAACGCCTGTTCTAAAAGGCAAAATTGGCCGACCAAAGTGGCGCTGACGCTTCAGAACGGTGTCTCTGCTAATACGGCACTCCCTCGCTTTAGCAGTAGCGGTTTGGAAACAACGCCTGTTCTAAAAGACGGTCTAATCTTACAATCGTGTCTCCTTATATTAAAAAGGGAAATTACGTACCCTGACGTTGTAAGAAAATCCGCTGCTGCTTAGAAGCATTCTAGCTCCCAGTCGTGTACCGTGTAAGTGACGGCATCATCGGTTGTCACTTCATTTCCTGGGGGCCTAACTTCCAGTTCTCTGTGAAATAAAAAATAAATTTTATGAAATAGCAAATTACATTATAGACACGATTATCATGAATGATACGTTAAATTAAGCGATTTTTTAGTCTTTCCTGTCTATCAAGGCAATATGCAGACAGTACGATTTATAAAGGTTTAGAATGTTTTTTTTAATGTATAGATATTTAGGTACACTTACTCATCGTGTATTTGTGGCGGACGATTATTAGGCTGGTCCCTACATTAAACGATGTATCAGGTATGGTTGACGGTTCCAATTGGATAAGTGTATCATTTTCTGGCGGAACTGGTATATTAAGTGTTAACGTTGAAGGCCCTTCGTCGTTTGCAGCCTTTGTCATCGGTATCCATTTTACGGGAACGACAGTTTTCACAAGACCCGTCCATAGTTATTTTTCTGGATGTGAGTTATTCGTAAAAAATATTTTTGTTATCAGCACCATTGCATTAATTTTACATAATTCATTAATTTTTAATATTTTATAATTTCTATTACTTTGAATACAGTTATACCTGTATATAATAATTATTATATTTTAACTTCAATATTATTAATTAATAATAAATAGTTTACCAAAAAGCAAACTTTGGTGGTAAAGAATTAATAAAATGCTAACCAGTATTGCATTAACGATGCTACCAGTCTTTGAACAAAAGATACAACGATATTAGTGTCATTGGGAATTGACGATTCACGATTTTCATTTAAATACAGCTTCACTGCCAAAATATTGTTTGAGCAATAAATCAACAGTCTTAAATGAGTGAAAGGTGGACAGTTTTTAGACTTTAGTGTAAATTGATTGTTTGCATCATTGGCTTGGCATAATAATTACTGATCACTCCTAGAAACAATCTGTAATTTAAGTAATTAATTATATTTTTAACGGTATTCATGCAATTTTTTCTGGTAAGGGTTAAAAGGTAAACATTATTTAATTATTTACTTTTAGTCAAATACCTGTCTTGCATAATTACAACTAATCAAAGTACTTTTTGTATATTAAATTGAAGTAAAACCCCGTCTGTAATCATACTGGAAAACATTTGTATATGTATTTTGTCACTAATATAACATTTGACAAAGTTTGATTTTTTCACTATATATTTCATATGTGTACGTCTTATAAACTGGTACGCTTCGTCCAGGTACGCTTGTGCAGTGGTACGCTTCGTCCTACATTTGTTTCAGTCATTTTATAAGATTCAAAACAAACACCCGGCTTTGCAAGAACAATGAGCATTAAAGACATAGCCCGTCTGTTTGTCCAAACACACCCAACATTGGTGCCACTGCTTTTCATCTGTCACTTCCTCGGAAGGGATAACAGTTGTTTTCACAAGACACAAGGCGAGTCAGCGATTGCATAGTAAAGAATTGCCTTTACATGCCCAGAAACAAAGAAATTATAACCGTCCATCGATTTATATGTCGTCTTTATCTTAGCAGTGTAAATTCCTGGCGTGTGAACCAAGTACGTCCAGACGTCGCCGAACTGAACTGGCGGCCATTTACCGACATTGTTTTCCCATTTTTTGGTCAGCGATTGTGTATGGATCACTAATTGATACACCGTGCACTATCAGTTTTTCCCTATATCTATCTTGATCTGCCTTCGTTAGACGCAAATTGTACTCAGAATATACATTTTCTTGAACATTATTGCCCGTCAATTTATCCATGTTTTGCTTGTATTATCTTTCATCGATCTGTAACCGAATGAGTATTTTGCCAATCTACTGATTGGCGAATGCGGGAAAATTCGAAATGTAAACAAACAATCAACATTCGTATAATATCAAAAGCTGGTTTTATATGAGCGCTTGTTTCAATCTACAAACTTTGAAAACAAAATAATTATGTACTGAGTCTAATTTATACAAAAACAGTTGGTTTAATATGATAAATTGTTAAACTGATTTCGTACAATGCTGTTTTATTACAGACATACTAAGATTGAATCTATAAAAAGATACACTGATAGAGACATCGATGATCTAGTTCAATAAAGTGCAATTGTGAACTACTTTTATTATTCTCGATTTAATATAAACACGACTTTAACAAATGCATTTTTAAACGAACTGATTTATTACACAAATGGTTGAATTAATTAAAAAAGAACGATATAAAACAGCCCTGGCTTTTCAAATAATATTCTCTATTTGCATGTGTTACAACTAAAGTGATAACAAATATTTAGATATTCAAACAGCAAAATAGGAGGATCACAGAATCGAGCGCCGCAGTAACAAGTGTGCTTTGGAGGAGGGCTATGGTGAATGTTTTTATTCACACCCACAAGTAGTCAGATGAGTAAATGGATTTAAGAACGACGCAACAACTGTTATAGTCTATCAGCGCGTTTGACGGAATATCAGTTCAACGGACACATGTTAATTTAAAAAAACAGTGACACACTTTTGATATAAGCCAGAAGGCGTACATGTAAAGAGATATTTGCATTGCTTTACCTAGAGTGTGTACCAATATTTCTTTTGATCTGACCTGGCGATGAAGTGATGAAACAATTTTCAAACTATTTTAAAAATATAAACGAGGCAATCAATCTGAGCGTAAACTATTGAAACAGTTAACAAGCCAAGTATAGGGGCACTACAGTCATGTAAAGTTACCGCAACAGGACACACAAACGAAAAGGTAAGATTTACGAGACCATCTCCCTTTAAAATTAAAAAGAACGATCCCCACATGTTTGATACTTGTATTACTCCAGGTGAAAAGAAAAAGAAAATCTGCCTTATGCCACAAGGAGAAACAATCTAGAGATAAAGGCATTGTCTCCGTTCACGCACTCGGCAGACCAAACCGAACCGTTCAGTTCACGGACTTCCATCAGCTGAATATGTGCATTGTCCCTTATAAAACCCAGTCAGCTTGATAAATAAAAAAGGGAATAAGGCAACATCAATGATTTTCCACATAAAACATTAAAAAAATCCAAAACCCTGAGGAGAACACCGATTTCCATCTATTGCACTGAGGCACCATGGAAATAAACAGATTCAGTGGAAAAGATGTTATTATTATTACTAACATAAATCGTTTTTTACGTCAAGTATATCAAAACTATTTTCCTGATGGTTAGATGTTCTGAAGAAAATTCCTTTTGCAGACCACAGATTTAATCTTCACGATTAAAGGAAGAAATGATATGTCATACGTGAAATATATCTTGTCCGCTAACTGAAATGTATCTTATATTAAACTGTGAGGAGTAATCTTTCAACGTGAGAGACAACACTTGAACATTGAACACGTGTTCCTTGTAAGGAGTTAATATGCTTTTTTTGTCTGAAAAATTCTATTAATATCATATGGACAAAAGCCATCAAAATTCAATTATCATACCTAAAGCCAATGCAGAGGAAACGACAGTTTTCGGGCGCATCAATACATATTCAAGAAAATCATCATGGGGCGAAGAAATAATGTCTGGACAGCAATGTTATTTCTATTCTAAGAAAAGTAATTTATGATTTCTGATTAAAACGAATTTGATGGAATTTACACTTTATTTTTTTTTTCTTTTGCAAAATGACAAACTTAAACACGTGTAAGTCATAAATCACGTGAAAACCGTGAAACTTTCTGACAATATGTTTCATTTGCAAGAGAAAAAGCAGTCATGTTTCTTCCTGAATGAGCTTTCGATGTATTTGCAATGAAATCTGTCAGAGAGTAGGCACTAAGACATTAAACAAAGGCAGGGTATGTTCTTTCAAATTGAAATAGAAAGTAAAAACAGTGTTTTACAGACATGTCAATGAATAAATTCTTGATTTACACTATTGACTTTATCAGTGAACAAAATTAGCATGCAATATCACAAGAAGAAAGTCGTTTGTCGTGTCTTCTTTATCGGTCTCTCATTCTAAAACGAAATAATTAAATCGTTTCTGCTCATTGCTGTTGCTATGTAGATTGACGTGTTATATGTACGCGTGTATCTATGATTAATTATTTATTAAGCAAAATATAGCTTCAGAAATTTCTGATTAAAAAACATCGATTAGTTACCATTTAGAAAATCAGTCAGGTCATTTGTTTAATAAACTTCATATCCAGTGGCTTTATCAAAGTCAGTGTTTCAAATCCCGAAATCTACGTAATACTGACCTTTTAAAACTACTCATTTATCCAGATCATAATTTGAACTTTTGTGTTTGCAAACATTAACAGGTAACCTTCTCAAAAGTAATATACATTCTGAGATTCAGTTGATTATGCCAATATTGCAGTCTAAACCTCATAATCGTTTCAGAGAAATTATTGTACACATAATGTATGTAATATATATTAAGTACGTATCATCAACAAGAATACCTGAACAGGCTATTGCATTATGGTACTGTTCAAATTTACGCAATGGGTTAACATTTATCACCATATTAACTGTTGACACACTAACAATATCTCTCTTCTGTAACAATGTAATAAAACCTATTTACGACAAAAGCAGAGAAGAAACGTTTTAATTCACTAAGACTTTTTCTGAAATAATATAATCAGCTAAATTGTATTTTCCCATTAAACTTATTAGTGTCTGGAAATGTAAACAAATTGTGTTCAGAGTGTGTTTACGTTCTGTGCAAACATTCATGTGCTGAAATGTTTGAAGTGACTACTTACCAAAAGGGAGTTAAAGCTATCGTTTTTTTTTGTTGTTGAAATTTTGAATAATTCATAACCATTTTGTTGATGAGATTATTAGTATGTTATTTTTCCCTTGTATTTATATACATATTAATCCAAATAAGTGAGTCTATTACAATAATTGTTATGTTTTTATGTCATTCATGGCTGCACAGAATATGAGCCTGAGCAGCGAAATGAATTATCAGTTCTGATATATTCCCTCAGAAGTAAAACTTGTATATAGTAGATTAACACCAAGACAGTCTTTCATGTAATAAGACTTCGCGTCAATCTAATACACCGGGGCTTGCTGGTTCCCGGAATGTTTATATCGTATTTTTTCAGATCATGAACAGCTTTGAAAATGACAGCGTTAATAACAAGAAAAAAAAAAATAAAATTAACACAGAATGTTATAAAATCCTACCTGGAGACAGTAAAGCTAGAAAGAAAACAAGTATAAGCATTTCCAAAAATGCTTGAAATCGCCGTTCAGCCATGCATTTCGTCTTATCCATAGATGAATATATTTCATGTTCTTCATTCATTAATTTGATAATCTTACACATGCTTTGTACTGAAAAGCGAAGTTATATTTGATAATTTTCACACAGAAATTACAAAGTAGATTAAATATACATTGTAATTTTTATTGTAGCTGGACTATTTTTGAAAGCGGACGATTTAGCTTCTTAATGAAAAACATCCCAATATCTTTATACATCATGTTAAAATTTGCATTAAAACCTTGTAAATATTGCTTTGTTGTAAACTAGTCTACGCATAATTAATTGACTTTTTGCATAGTTTTTTAACTTTATTTATTACTAAAAAATGTATACTTAACAAAAGCTAGATACAGTTCTTCAATACCATAAGAATATTATATGTACAATTTAAACAGAATAGATTTTAAATAAAAAATGCGATATCGCCCTAACCCTAATGAAGCATATATAAAACACGGAAAATCCTGATCAAACTCCTCGCACCGGTTAAGTCACGCTTTGCTACTTTTACTGTACTAATCAGGGGAAGTAACCCCTGCGGGAGTTTGTATCCTGATTAGAACCGCCCGGTACCAAGCATTTATTTTTTTCTTTAAGTGCAAGTTTTGGAAAAAACAAACAAACCATACTCTTATTTAGACTACATTCTCAAGTTAAAAATGACATGTAGCATAAAATATTGCGATTATCCTGTGTTTATCCTACACGAGCCTGAAGACTGGTACTGAGATCGTACATTCATGATGGTATTTTTCAGTTGTAAGAATAAGTAACCCGACAAACATGGCGGTTGGGCGAGTCCATTTCGCATCCCTTGCAGAAGAATGTTGACGTCCATTTTGTTATCATGTGATATGAAATGCTTTGCTTTGATTGGCTAAAGGCAGGCGGTGTACAGGCAAAACTGTTCAAATCTTGTTAATTGTATATATCGCCGTCCAGGAACGGCGATAATAAACACAGAATGTTTCGAAATCCTACCTGGAGACAGTATAGCTAGAAAAAAATAAATAAACACAGAATACTATAAAATCCTACCTGGAGACAGTATTGCTAGAAAAATAAATAAACACAGAATGTTATAAAATCCTAGTACCTGGAAACAGTATAGCTAGAAAAAAATAAATAAACACAGAATGTTATAAAATCCTACCAGAAGATAGTATAGCTAGAAAAAATATGAAACTTTCATAGTACAAATATTCAAACTTTTTTGTAAAAGTCTTGAATAATATCTGAACTATGTCTAAACCAGTGATTTAAATAAAATTCGAAGGCAAAAAAGTTTAGACAATCGATGTAAAAGCAAGCAGAAAATAATGAAATGACAGTGTGAGACTTTTACAACACTAGATCGGGAGCCCATGCAAGCACAGGTAATAGAATTTCTCGATACTGTTACTCCGAACATGCATGTTTTTAAAGCTATTTATTGGCATTTGTTTGACATGGTGTGTGATTCGTCATGCGTACAATTGAGAATATATTATCCCGTCATGTGTTCAATTGAGAATATATTCTCTCGTCATGTGTACAATTGAGAGTATATTCTCTCGTCATGTGTGCAATTGAGAATATATTCTCTTATAGTAGACATTCTTCCGAAGACCTCCATGGTAAGCGTGGAACATTAGCTGTCAGTGTGCCATTGTGAAAAGTTTAATTATAGT
Source organism: Cyclina sinensis (assembly GCA_012932295.1). Classification (NCBI taxonomy): domain Eukaryota; kingdom Metazoa; phylum Mollusca; class Bivalvia; order Venerida; family Veneridae; genus Cyclina; species Cyclina sinensis. Next base: position 19,243,348 of record JAAONU010000017.1, on the reverse strand, counting down.
GTTTTAAATGTTCTTAAAGTTTTATTTTTGTGATGCTGTAATTTGCATAAAAAGTAATAGTTAGGCAGTTTCTCTCGATGACACCCATGAAAAGTGTTGCATTCGATGAAAATGCAAGAATTATTTGAATAATTTTACGTTAGAATCAAACAAACGAAGTTTTTGAGGGTTTTCTGTGTCTGTTTTTAGAAAAGAACGCTACAATCATTTTAGTTTTTTTGCCAATCTTTGCTAAATTATATCAAAATACTTTGTCCTAAAATGAATTTCAACTTAATTTGGCCATAGTAATACAATTGCTTCAGTGACATACAACAGAATTGTTCAAAACTGCAGTTTTTTTCCACAAGTCGGCGAGTGCGTTTGTTTTTTTGTATTTTCAATAATATAGATGTTTACCGTGTTTTCTTATTATTACAACTATACTTGGTAAGTTGAAATTAAGGCATAACAAATTGGATACCACAAAAGGAAATGAAGTCTAATTCTGATTTACAAAACCACAATGGCACATTTGTCAGATAACAAAAATTGCTTAATGGGCAAAAGCTCATTAAACCACTCTTTGATATAAAGCCATTGTGTGCACCTTGATGTCTGGAATTTAAGTCAAAACGCGTGTCCTTAGGGATTGACAAAGTTTATTAAGCTTTCTGCAAATGATTTTCACACATTATTCTTTTCAACGGCTAAGTTTTCTTTTCTTCAATTTCTTTTCAGCAAAGTGCGTTTTATTTTTGCCAGCCAGCATATTTATTCGCTGTTCGCATGACAAATGCACAGAAATCTTCACCAAAAATGCTACGAAAAGCCAGCTCAGTGTAATTTAAGCACTTAGAGGATAAAGCTTAAAAATCAATTACCATTCCTTGAAATTTTCAAAGATTCTTAATTAAGAGGTCTTGCATCTATAAAACATAATTCTCCCTAAAAGGCAAAATAACAGTATTTCTCTGCATAAAAATGATATTCAGCAGAATTAATCGTCTGCAATGAATGCACTTTAAGCCTTTTTGAAAACTCATATCCCACTAATTTGTTTGACGTATTAAAGACATCGTCTTGATAATGTTAACAAAAAGTTGGGAGAAAAAGCCTTTTTTCTTATTTTTTACTGTCAGAATTTGCACAAAATGCATTATATTAAGACAGAAGTTTGTCAGCCCAGAAAAAAACAGACTTATTTGTGAGTTGCACTATTTTACAGCTGGACAATTTTATCGGTAATTAGATGTCTTTTGTTGATTAACTGTCAGGGTCACATGTCTAGCTTAAACATGCTTTAACTCAGACGGTGTAGGTCATTTAACGATACTAATGATTTCCAGTTTCAAAAATTATCACGAACACATTTGTAAGTTAGATTAATACATTATTTGTAGTATTTAGAAAAGAAACAACATGAGGCTGATTCATGACATCACAAATCTCGGTATGTCTTCATGTGTAGCCCCTACAGTGTAACTGAAACACTACTTGTCAAGTTCATTTGTCGTCCGGATAATAATTGTAATTTGTTTTGTGACACAACTTTAAGACAATGACAAATTGGATTTTCCATTTTAGTTTTGGTTAAAAAAGTGATATTTAATGGAAACTTCGCAATACGGTGAAACAATTGGAAACCTGGTTTATGAAACTATGAATTAAAAACAAAACAAAAATCTTAACCAATATCCTCTATCAGTTTAACATCAAAGATCTAAACTTCTTCTCGAGCAAATCATACACATACATTCGCGATTTAATGTTACAAAGTAATGGGGGATGAACTGTGTCATTTTCTGTGTGTCTCATTAGACGTGTAATATTTCGTATAATGTGCAATAATGTATTAAAGGCAAATAATTCAAGTGCAATTGAATCCAGAAATGACTTTCCAGATAAGACGAAAAACACATTTAACACCTAATAGACATTGATTTAACTTAATCTAATAAGCATGCAAAGAAGTCGACATAAAATAATTCTTTTTGTCTTCAGTTTAGAAAATTCCTTGAATGTCAAAACAATGCTTCCCGCTTGGGTTAGATTTTGTTGATTTATTTTTAGCTTTATTTTTATTTTGTTAAGTTTTTTATTGTTTCAGGTAAGTTTATTATAAATGGGGTGCAAGCCATATTCATTTTATAGCATAAAGCCACCCTGAAATATATTGCCAGCAGAAACTCGTAATTTGTTTATCTTCACAACAGCCTTCACAAAAGCCTTAATGCTACTTACCAAAACGAAACAGAACAATATGGTATCAATGTGTTGCATGTTACAAATAATCGTGTTGGTTAGGTATTAACCAACAAAAAGCTATTAAATAAATCTCCGTAAAAACAAAAACTTAAAAAAATAGATTAGTGAATTAAAACAGCATTTAATATGTAACGGTTGAAAAATGAATTCAAGTATATTGGAAGGTTTCACAATAGATCAGTGTTTTGAACTGTGCATACAATATCTGGTACGGGATCTTGCTATTTTAGTCATTTTCAAGGGGCGTCTGTCAAGCTTTAAGTTCTTTTAAAGGGACGTCTCTCAGGCAGTTGATACCAATTATATTCCATATAACGTTGAATCACTTCACTGGCGACTTAAATAGCTGTGTCTATTTTCAACTGAAACAGATAATATTGGTACACTAATATATTCTGAAGCCTGTTCATTATTCAAGAAACAGTTTCTGAATAAAAGGTAAATGGAAAATTTTGCATATGTCAGGAAGATTAGCAAAAATATATATTTTATTATCCACCTCACAAGTGGTCGAACTTGCTTAAATACTGCTGACGTTCTACGCTCAGACCTCAAAGGCAGGCTTATTGCATCCATTTTTAGAAGATTATTCATACAAATCACAAATTTATCTTCCTAGTCATCCAAAGCAGAAACTTTCATGAAGACAATGACCGGCTGGAATCTATGTGGAAACCTATGAAAACTATGGAAACTATGATACCTTGCAATGTTGGGAATTTTCTTGAATCTATAAGTCAGCAATAATTTCCATTGTCTGCACTTCGAGGGAAAAACTTTATTGCTACAGGAACTAAACACAAATAAAATTATGAAAACAGAGGACAGGTTAGTAAAACAGAAATTACTAAAATTAAAACCTCAGAGGGGAATTCAGAAGTGTACATCATAATAATGCAATTTATATTCATTTCGAAAACCTGCGCTTTCAGACGGTTGATATAAAAAGTGAACGGAAACCATGGACATGTATGACATTCAAATGCTGACATCTTTTTTTGCTGCCTTTTTAAGTTTCTGTATGAAAATGAATTGTCCTGTTTCTGTTACACCTTTTTTTAACACCATACGAATTAAATTGCCAATGTCATTTGTAAGAGTTCCTATCTCCCATAAAGGTTTCCATCTGTAGTTAATCTAATAATAAATCTAGGAAAACGGTGCTACTTGGATGATCTTTTGACTTTACTTTCAATCAAAATGTAAATGCTCTACAGAGACAAATCGATATAGTTCGTCCCACAAACAATTTGTATCGTTCTTCTGAGACAAATTGGAGGTTACAGGCAATTTCCATCATTTTGGTCTGGCTAATATCTAAACAAATATGCATTTATCTATCAAACATTCAAATACTGCGTGGTAAAGGGCTTGAAAAAGGATGCAGATATGTTTATTACAATCAATATTGTTTTTTTCAGTGCATTAAGTTTAACATTTTGATATGGTGTATGCGTTTTTAAAAGTCTGCCCCTGATGCAGATGTTAGAATTATTCTGTTACAACAGTTATCTTAAAGATAAAAGAAGGATTATTTCTAATCAAGAATTCATTCACAAAATGCATTTTGCTGTATAGATCTCTTCACAAAACATTTATGTTTGATTATATTTGCTTCTTCTTTCGTCTGACCGTTATGTCTTACACCGTCTAGGGACATTTCCTGCGAACAGATCAAACATAATGCACACTATCAGGAATGTATTAAATGAACTTGTAAGAAAAGGTTTTTATGAAGTGTTGTCTAAGCTATGTCTTGTTATATACCTTTCCCTACAATTATCTTCTAAAATCTTTGTTCTTTCTTTTCAACCGTAGCGTTTTATATCCCTCAATTAAAAAACAGTCATGTTAAAAGTTGTAAATGTTAGTCTAATGTAAATACCTGGAACAAGGTTACACAACTTACTCCATCCATGTGATATACTCATAGGTGTGAGCCAAGCTGCACGTTAAAGACCAAAAACATTTTATAAAAATCAAACATAAATTTACTGTTTTCATTTTTATCTTTGGTCCGCTACTACGATATCACCTCAACGGGTACGTGTTTTTACGTTATTTTGACCCTACTATAACGTTTCGTGAGATTCCGTTATTTTCCAGACTTTTTCGTATGAATATTTTATTTTATTATTATTATTATTAACGGACATAGACTTTTATTGCACTGTATAAACTTTCCATGCATGCACCAGTTTGCTTCTGTTGCCCGGTGTAACAATTTCATTTAAGATTTAAAACTCACCCGGAACAAACTTTCTAGATTGTCTTTAATGTTAACCCTAAGTCTCATATAGCTAAATCTCACTTTGAAACTCTTAAATGCTTCACTTTGAGCCAAGCAATTTACTTTTTGTCAATTTTAAAGACTTATTCCGACAGCGCTCGTGAGCAATTTGTGAGCATTTTTAAATGACAGTGTAATCAATATTTACAGATAAAACACTGGGTTTAGGGGAAAAACGCATTTTATACGGATCTGGTTTCCATATGAGAAATAACAGATTTGCTCTTCCCCTTGTAATAAATCTTTCGGAAATGTTATTTGCATTCAACATTGTTCAACAGATGTACCTTCAGATACACTTACCTGTAGAATGTCTCAAACAACCTTAAGTTTGTAGTGCCTTTTAATCTAATAAATTTGACTTTTTTATGATGTGTTATTCAAAATATTTTCAGTAAACTTTAATGTCTTTACAATCATTTGCAAAAATTTTAATTAATTTGAAACACATACTATTTTTTAAATGTCCGATAAATAGTACAGGTTAGAGGTACATTTTGATACAAATTAGTATAGTGCAAAGTCAGAGTGGTTTGTGAGAAGGCATCATAAGCAACTGAAGTCGTGATGATATGACATCATGATTTACCCATTTGAGTGGAAAACACGTATTACGAATATTTTTAATTACCACTTTCGTGTTTTTATGAAAGCAAATTATGCATTTTCACATTTGATTTGTAGAACACAACTATTGAACAACTATATCTCCCATAAAATGTTCTCATATGCATGCAACGAGAAGAATCATCACAGATAACAGTGTCGGTGTGACGTTTATTTTGACTTTAGTTTAAATCAATATGTACATTTTGACAAGTGGCGCAGTCTTGTCGCGACCAAAATTTGTGATTAAGGACAAATCAAATAACATAGGCTGTGTTGCTGTTCTTGTCTTGGTAAATCCAGTGTATTATCAGATTCATACCAATCGAAACATTCGATATTAAGATTACCCTTAGACCTTGAGCAAATTATTTTAAAAGAAGTCGTCTTTTTATTTAGTAAAATTATGAATAAATTTCGTATCAGAAAGATGTAGTAATTCGAAACAATTTCCGGTACTTGTGCTTTTTAGTTCATAAAATATTGAAAATTGGACTACTGCGACAAAGAAACAATTTCCTTTAGAAGTCATTGGAAGCTAATGTTCTTAATTGAGTAAATAACATAAATGATGAAGATGATGACTATTATTAAATCACAAAAAGAGTATGGTTGATAGAGTCCACGCTAATGCCCGTCTATCAATTCTTGCCCCGTGTCTGTAATCAGAAACAAGGCCTACACACCATAAATAATGGATAATTTACAAGACTTTTCGTACTGTATTTTCAAAACATTCTTTAGATTGTGATTCCCATGCACACCAGCTTCAAAGTGCTTTTAAATACCACTATTTGATGAAATGCACGAAATCTTCTCGGGGTCATATTTTCAAATGTCAAAATCAAGACAAATTTCTTTCGTGTGAGAGCTAATTCCAAACAGTCTTGTCCTTCGCCATTTTGTCTACGGTCTTATTCTTAGGGGAAAGCGGATATTTCATCAACCTATTATATGTCACACGAACTCTGCCTGGCATAGCTCGAGGTAGAATCGTCTGAATTTAAACTAATCAATGTCCGTGTAACCTTGATACACGACAATAAAATGAAATATTAAAATTGACACAAATGTCCCCCAAAAATCAAATATTTCGAGAAAGCACAAAATGACCTGTTTCAGGACTGGTTCTTGATTTCATATTAAGGCAAATGTCAAAAGAAAACGCAGAAAATATTTGGGTGGTGGTGGTTTTTAGGAATTTAATTTATAATAATTGTTAAGTCGTTATTACGCAAGTATGTGTTCCTAACAGTATTGTGTATAATTATTTACATTATGTATATGTGTATTATGTATTGTCTTACACTATTGACCACTCGAAATGAAAATGTTGCTAACGGATACACAGACAAAATACTCCGAAAACATCTCAAGAAACACATTCTACACCGAGTGTGAGCACACAATGAAAATCTGAAGGAGGATTTAACTCTCGCGTAATACAAGTATAACATTGGTTTAATATATATCATTTTTTAGAAAATAATTTATATAATATTATGTGAAGTTGGGCATCGTCACAGTAAAGACATTTATTTGAAGCGCTGAAGATAAGGACCAGTGAACTATTTGAACAGAAATAACAAGTAATGTGAAAACATCAATCTTGATGAGCCCTCTTTTAGACCGGATTAAAATCAGCTTTCAGGTTCAATAAATAAAATGGCAACTTCTGAATTATTTAGGCCATTCTCTTTTAACAACTGAAAAATGTGAAAACGGAAGATAAAACTTGCAATAAATTTCATTTTATGGCGTATTGTATCCTAATTTACAAGTTCACACGCACATAATTCAGATATCCTAAAATGTCAACAGCTCTTAAATATAGTTCTTAACAGAAAACAGTGGGACGAAAAGCCACAGCGCCAGCTTTAGGTAATTTGATCAACTTTGGTCCTCAAATCACAATGCGTATTCAAGGTTTTGAACCGAGAATCTTATTCTGCACACAGATACTCCACATACAAACGGTTAAAACGAGTATTAAAATTGCGTTTTTGTTTCTACATAATTTATGTAGACATTAGTTGCAAATCGGAAAGGTCTTTAAATGACCAGCTTAAAGTAGAAAATTTCTTATGAAATTAATATTATATGACGTTTTTGCACAGGACAGGTTTTGTGCTCAATTTTATTGAAAACTAAGTCTTCCTTTAAAAAAAAAAAAAATGAAAAAAAATAAAAAAAGAAGCTTAAGTTGAAAAACCATAACAAACAATTATCCAGCCAAATTAAACTATTTTCAACATGATAAAAATTAAAACTACATATTAATTTATTGCTATAAAAGAAACGAAAAACTTCAAACAAGCGTCGACGTATTTACTATAGAAAAAAGTATGCCGAATGTCAATAATATAATAATTGTCTATTATTTATTTCAATGAACCAGTTTCAAGTTTGACATTTCCTTTGTAGGTGGGCGTTTTCATCAGTTATCTTGTGGAAGAGGATCACGTCAGGTTTGCCTTGTTTATTAAGGAAATAAAACTCAATGCCTTGGGATAAATAGTTCGTAATTAAATGTTTTAATAAGATATCTATAAGACTTAGAGTCAAAAGGAGGACGAAAGTTTCTGGGAAATATTTCGTGGACAATTACGGGAGGCACTTAGAATGATTGTTTACTTTCAACTGAAAAATAACTCAACGTATTCAAATATTGTATATATAGTCTTTATAGGTACTCTTTAAAGCAATTAGAAAATAAGTAAAATTGTGACATTAGCCTATTCACATACTATGCTCGAAAACTAAAAGACTTCTTTGAAAATCATATAGGCCAGATCAAAAAAGCATTAATTTTATATGTGTATGTAATCAGTATGTATGGTAAGATATGTTGGACCCTTACTAAATTTGTTCGCATCATGCTAAGGCAGAAATAGAATAAAATGTTACTTTCAATATTGGTTCCGCCCGATGGGGTGGGGGGAGGGGTCACTGAATTTTATATAGGAAAAAAAACTTAAAAATTTTTCTTCACTAAAACTGCTTGACTCAAAATTAATATTAAACATTTTGAATATGTGCTTCCATAGTAATGCATTCAAATTATAATAATATAATGCTAAGAGAGAGAGAGAGAGAGAGAGGGAGGGAGAGAGAGAGAGAGCTCCTTTTTCGTTAATTTAAAATATTCTGAAGCATTTCTTGCTCAAGAAAATGTCAGTATCGTTTTATCTTAGCATATCAAACCTACAATCATAACAGTCTTTTAAAACAAAGTATATTTTCTTTCTCAGCTTAAATAACAGCCTTGATATATAATTATTACTTTTATCGACAATTTCTTTGGAAACAAATTGCAAATTCTAAATAATGTAGAACTTTTACTACTTAAGACAATTTTGTAACGTTCATGACAATTCGTTACATTAACAAAATTTAAGTTTAAAAACAAATGCAACAGGGTCGGGTATTTAGGAACATAACGATGGTGTTGCATTTGCAGTGTCACTGACTGAATTGATTAATTACCTTGACATTTTTTGTTTAACTGGACATTGGGACAAGCTTAATCCAGTTAACAATATACGTTTCACCTGACTACATGCAAGTGCTGAGGGCTCTCTCACACCCTCTGACGATCAGGCATCAAAGGCGCAGGTTTGTTTTACAGGTTTTAGAACTTCGATTCATGTGAAGTAGTTGATAATTTGACACAAAAAATTTCAATTCATTAGATTTCCAATAAGATTTTAAAAGGAGACTTCAGGAGACAACGTCGATAAATCGAGAAACTCGACTGACTCAAGTTCGATGCTAGAGAAATTAGGTAGACTTGTCAACTGTTAAAAGAATGCTGTCGAAAACGGATTTTCGATATAGATCTTTAGAGAATATATACAATTTGAATAACATGGCCTAGTATAATTGAACAAAAACATTCAATTTACGAATCGTGTCTTGTGAGAAGAAACAAATTGCACAGCTTACCAAATTATGCATTTTTTTTAAAGAAGATTTGTATACACAAAAAACCTTAGACTGTGTAAGCAGTTTTTAAGGTCATTTTTTATCTCAATGCTTACAATTTTCGTCGTCTTATTAATTTACATTGTCTGTCTTTGCCATTTAATGTTGGTAAACGAGCAAAGGCATTATTTTGCGACTGCCAACAAATCTTGAAAAAGTAACATAAACTGACAAACTATTAGATCCTTTGTATTCAAGCTCACTGGACAAACATATTCTTTTAGACGAACTAATCAATTTTCATTTCTCATTTCGTATGCATTAAAGCTTTCTAAATGTTTATCCTTTGTCGGCGTGAAGCATAAAGACCAGCTTAACTGATGAGGAATTGAACAGTAAAGGTTTATTGTAATGTTTTTTCTATCAGAGCGGTCTTAGTTGGGAATGCATTTTTTTGCAGCCTTCGTGTCAGGACATAATATCAAACGTTTTTGTTGTCATCGCATCGGTTGATCGTAAAACAAAAGAATATGCGACTTACCGCCAAGAATATAACTCGTCTGAAAATAACTCACAAAAAAGTAAACATATCAAATATTGAAATCCAGTGCCTGTCAGTACGTAAACAAGAGCCGGTCGAACCCGGGTGATGCTCCCCGAATAGGTTTTGGATACAGAATAGTATGTCCATAAAGTCTTTGCCAAATTCAGCATAAAGATATTATGTTATTGGTAATTGCTGAAAAACTTGGTAAAACAAGAAATAACAATTGTTTTAACTTGGTGCAAAAAAATACGAACATTAATTACTTCATCAAGCACAACTGGGGAAAAAACTGTTGAAACAGTGCCTTCACTGTATACAGGGTCTGCTGTAGTAACATACTGCTTAAAGGTGTCCTGCTTGGTTGTGCCATAATGTTTAGCCAGTGTGTTCACCTCTATCTGAAAATATAATGTATATTTTAAATAAACGAATTGTATAAAAGTAAATAAGAATATGATGTACATTTCAAATAAACAAATTGTATAAAAGTAAATAAGAATATGATGTACATTTCAAATAAACAAATTGTATAAAAGTAAATAAGAATATAATGTACATTTCAAAAAAACAAATTGTATAAAAGTAAATAAGAATATGATGTACATTTCAAATAAACAAATTGTATAAAAGCAAATAAGAATATGATGTACATTTCAAATAAACAAATTGTATAAAAGTAAATAAGCATGTTTATTTATTTATATTTAATTAAACAAATTTTATGGAAGTCAGTCAGTTTACATATAGCCTGAGTGACAATTAATTATAATCTTGTTAATGTTTTAGCCAAGGCAAGTTAAAAATACCTTTCCATATTCCTGTATTTCTGCCATGGAGTCGGGTAATTTCTTAAATGAAAAGATAGAGAAAGCTTCATGAACTGGTTGACACTGGAATGCATCTGTGATTTCCCAATAAGCCTGTATGTAATTATCAGTGCTAAACCCATTACAATCTGCTCTGGTGTGACTACTTCAACCTGTCTAATAAATATAATGATATAATCAAAAAGATGATTTTTGTGAAGATTCATTTAAATAATATTTAAATTTGAGGAATTGTAATTTGCAGCAGCCTTGGGTATCATCTTGGAATCATGAAGTCTTTTCTAAACCAAATGATGAGTTTACTTTAACTTTTTACTGCATGATGTTTTGTATCAGTGTAACAGAAGTCTTCATAAATTGATCAGTCTCACATCATCATGAATAAAAGAATTTGTAAAATTCGTCCACTCCTATTAACTTAGGCGCCTAGAAAATTTAGTTCGATCATCAATTTCAGAAAATAAATCTGGCATCTTGTTCAGCACCAAGCTGTCATATGGAGCTCTCAAAAGTCCTTGGAACCACTCAACCAGAAAATAGAGCTCATCAATCAGTTCCTGTCAAATTTGTCAAAGATTAAACCTCTAACAAAATGTAGACTGAAAAAAAAAACAACATTATAATGTACATTAAAAGGTGATGACTGTAATGATTATAACAATTCGGAATAGCAATTTTGAACTGTAATACTTTTTTTTTCAATAACATTTATTTATACTATTTCTAATTTCAATGTTTACCATACATCTGTCCATTACATTAGAGAACACTACATCACTCTGCTGAAGGTGGTAACTTAAACTTATCACTGGTGTCAATACATCGCGGAGGATGAGCATTGTGGCAACTGTATCTTTCCTAAGAAGTAGTTCTCTAACTCCATGTACATCAGCATCCTACTTCCCATCAAGACTCGCATCTAAACTATCAACCACCTGTAACATAATCAGTATATTCAATCAATATATTTAGTTACTTACAAGTCTTTCCTAGATCAAATCATTTTTAGAACGCAGGATATAAAATATGAAAAAAAATTTATATCTTAAAGAACTTATTATTATATGAAATCATATTATTGCAAGTAAAATTTAACTTTCATATTTACAACATGCATTTTCCTTTGCAATTCTATAGCTTAATGGCTAGTTTAATTTCCAAATACACAATTCTTACCTGAACAAACGCTCTGCAAGGCGATTGCATGCCTTTCCATGTGACAGCCAGTGTGTTGTACAAGCTTTCACAAATCTTAGTTTGGTCAGACCATAACTTGCTTGAACAGCTTTGAATGTTGCAAACTTCTTGGCAGAGTTGTGAAATGATTTTCAAAGACTGATAAGCAGCTGATCGACTTTTTCAATCACTGGTATGTCTTTGATTAAATGTTTTACACATAAAGCATGTTTGTTGTCCCTGAAGTTAATATAGATCTGATAAGGTACTAGATGTCGGAATCTTCTTTGAAGACCAGAGTTCTCACCGCTCATGGTGTTGCACCCAAAAAAGCCTACAAATAGTGCTTTTTTCAAGTCAACTCCTTTCCCAATCAGAAAATGTTCTATTGTCTTCATGAGGCTGCATGCATCAGTATGATGAGCGTTAATGGTGCCCATATATGCCTCTTCAATATTTCCGCTTACTTCATAACGCACAATGACAGCAAATTGTTCTCTGTGCCCATTGTCTGTTGACTCATCAGCTAACAAGCAGTAAGAAGCTGCTGATCCCAGCTACAGATTCAAGATGAGAACTTAGTGCCTCAAGAGTATTACTCACTGAACTTGATGATGTGTATGTAAGTCCAGAGTTATGTGCTAGAAAGTCAGAAATATCACTTTTAGATGTGTTTCATAACATCAGGGACGCTATCCAAAGACCACTGTTGTTAAACAACAAAGTAAACGGTCTTAATCAGGCTGGATATGTATTTTCTGTTTCTGTCTAGTTCCTCTACTTTTTGAAATGTTTTGTTTTCAAAAGCTCCAATACTAATGGTTCGCTACTACCTTGAGAGCATGTGGCACAACTATGTTTTTCCACAGCTTGCTGATGAATTTTACTGTTTGAATGTTTATATAGTGTTCGAGTTGGGTGTGTGCCTAGAGTAACACCTTCATTCTATGTATTCAATTTCCCATTTGATAACAATCGGCAAAACAGCTTACACAGTTTGCAGCAATAATTATGCTTTGCAGCACTAAAGTAAAGCCAACTATGTTGTTGCTCATATTTTGTTGATGTAAATTTTCTATTGTCCGGAACAGACACTGTCTCATTAACATCATCATCATCATCACTTGTAGAACAATGACCCTGCAGTGATTCGCCCCCATGATCATGTTCAGATTATCAACAGTTTCATGAGTTTTTACCGTGTGACAGTTCGTCTCACCATGTTGTCCACGAACAACAGCTTCATCTATAAAAACTTTGTTTAAGAAAAAAATCGATACGCTACTGCAGCTTTTTTATCAATCTTCTTGCGATAACAACGTGAATTATGCGACATTTTCAAACGGAAAAGGTCAGTGGCCTCTATTTAATTTCCGATCAACAGAGGCTTACATATATCCGTAAATAATACGCAAGTCAAATATGAGAGCCTGCGTGATCAAGGGAGGCTACTGTTTGTAAGTGTAAAACCCGGATATTCCGGTACAATTCCGTACTGTTTTCGTCAGTTTTTACACAAAAACGTTTCAAGATATATTTTTACTTTTGAGGGGAAAATTGTTCTACATTTGGGGAAAAATAAATACATTTTTAGGTGGGGAATGGGGCCGAATTTCAGCCTTAAAATCACTGGCTAGAAATCAGATAGTATAACTTAATCTTAACTCAAATGGCAATATATCTAAATTTAAATGTTTTCTTTATTGCGGGGCAAGGGGACCGAGGGAGGGGGAAGAATCTGATCTATATGAAATACAAAATATAAGTTATTTCCTTTCTTTCAACTAATCTTACTCAAGTTCAATTTAGCATTTTTAGCATAAAATTCTGGAAAATAAAGTAACGTTATTAACACCACTTTTGTTATTTTGATAACAAACAATTCAGCCATTAGAAAATACAATCCTACATGGAGAACATACGGTATCAATTATTAAGACCGAAGCGCTATACAGAATATTTTGTAGCTGGTCGTACAATAGAACGTATAGTGTATATTAACTGTCAGCAAACCTGTTATGAACCTACTAAATTTGTTTACAAAAGAACGACATGTCAACGTATCCTTGGTTTTATTGTATATCGTATAATACGTGTTTATCGGCATAATCAGTATATTTACAATAATTTACTCCTGACTTACTATTGAAATACTCTCCGAAAAAGGATATAAATTATCTGCAGATGGACTTAATAACAAATACCATTTATTATCGTCTGCGTGCAGAGAAATCAAAATGTAAACAGGAAATGAAACAACAAAAAAATCTACTTACTAGTTTGGGTTTCTGTTTGAAATAATGTACTTCATGAAATAAAGGAAAGACATAGCAAGTACATTTTTATTTCATTTAAATCGATATACACTACAAGGAAGCTGGAATGACATATCTGTCGCAATTTAATAAAAACATCAAAAACTGCTGTAAGTTCAATAAAAACGGTCAGCCTTATTTCTTACGGTGTGCATCAGTGTCCCTTAAATCGTTGGAAACTTTCACCGGTTCAGACATATTTTACTTTCATTTATTTTACCATTAATTATCTTTAAATTAGTCATGACGAAAGGGGTAGATAGTGAGAGTAGATTATGTAAAAGATAGAGTAAATATTTCAAATGGTCTCATATGATTAATATCTTAGACTTGTAAACACTTAACATTTCACAGATTGAAGGTCACGGTTTCAAGTCCCGCAACCATGACCATTCATGTGAGAAAGTTTGCAGAGGACTGGGTCTTCAATGCAACGATGGTAAAGTGAACTGTTCGCCTTGTAACTATCTGCCTTGTATATGGCCTTTATCAATCTCATACCCAACTTATTTATATTGTTAACAATTGCTTAATGATACAAAAAAGGACAGTATTGTCTTATGTTAAGTTTACATATAAAAAACGTCTTGTTTAAAAGGTACACTAACGGCTTTGTGTAAAGTAAAATTGCATTAGCTGATTGTTACCGTCCATGCACTTTAAAATGCTTTTAAATTACCTTAAAAGAACCAACAGAGTTTAAACTAACTACCTCTCTGTTCTATAGAGCTGGGGCAGAACTGAGAAAATGACCTTGTTTCTTGGAAACAAAACAGTGGAACAAAACCAGATACACCTCATTGCCTGTAAAAAGGGGTCATACAATTCCCCCGTCCCCCATCCCACCCCTCCTGGTTTGAGCTTTGTGGTTTTTTGTTTGTATGCGTTTTCTTATTGCAATTTATTTCAGTTATTCTTTATAAATTTCTCCTCTTCGAAGAAAACAACAGTGTTAAGGATTTCAATACTTCTGGCCAGTTATGTGTCCTTAATTACTTACTTCGACAAAGCAAACCTTTTAGGTGGATTTAATCCTCGTGGGATCTGCCATTGCAGATATAACAATCAAAACAAGGAAAACATTCACTTGACATTTCACGATGTGTGAATAGTAATGATTTTGTAACAATAAGATGTATCTATATGTAGATAAGATGGAAGACAGTAAATCTGATTACAGGTGCAAATCTTAAAAGAAGCGCATCTTTTACAAGTGAAAACTCATATTGGTAAACTGAATGCACCATGTAATCTTGATAATTTTTTGACTTGAATGTATCAAATTCTAAGAACATCGTATCGTAATAAATTTAAACTTCGACGCTCTGCATCATTTGTTGTTACAAGCGTAATAATTTATTTATATACAATAAAAGCGTTCTTCAACTCTCAAAAATATTTTGTTTCTTCTTGCTCTAGCATCTATGCATGTGTTCGTCTCTGAATACCATTCTGTCGTGCAACTTAACACTTTTTGTAGACATGACAACGTATACTGTAGACGGTTTTTGTTGTAGTGTTTTTAAGTCGTATTTTTTATTTAGACACAATGATAAATACTGTGTAATCTTTTAATGTTTCTGTAAAGCTGAGAAAATGAAATAGCAAGCTTACAATGAAGCAGACAATGCATCTGGTCGTAAGTTATTTTTATTGAACCTTCGTCCTAGTTCGCATTTTGTATGCATTGAAAAATTCCTAGAGTTATCCCATGACGGCGTATCACATTAAGCCAGAACCCGTGTTATGAGAAATAAAGAAATAAAGATTTATAATGTTTTCTTACAATAAGAAAAGTCTTAATTTATTGTTTATTTTCATACAAGCTAAGTGGAACGTCTTGAAAATGGCGTTGAATGATTAGGCCTCGCATTTTTCCATAACTGTATTGTAATTCAAATGACAGCAATACGGAAATTAGAAAAAAAGAAATGGCCGATCTTTGCTCGAAAGATTACTTTACAATGATTATTTTCGTGTAACATTTGTTGATGAGCAGACACTCTGACAGAAACGACCATTCTGAGGGAAAACCATTCGAGCTCACGAAAAATGTCTAATCAACTGTCTTTTCATACTAAAAACAAAATAGCATTTAGATTCTGAATTAAGTGTTTCAGTTTCACTTACAAAATAGCTACATGATGTACATTTTGAAACAAAAAGTTTCGTTCGTGCATTCCCAAAATTCGGCAGCTTATTATAACCCCTGATCTAAAAATTTTTAAAAATAAGATTTCACTAACTGAAATGTAACATCCACAATATAAAAATTGCTTTAAACATCACATTTTCTAAAACGGCTGGGTCAAAACTAATAGAACTTGGCAGGGATGTTTCGTGCATGAAGCTCCACCAAAGTTGTTCTTAAATTGTGAGAACATGCAGAATTCTGGTCGCTATCGCAAATTTAAAGAAAAACTTACAAAACCTTGTCTAAAAATCACCAGACATTGAGCTCTGGAAGTTGGTGTGCAGCAGTAGACCTCTACCAATAGTGTACAAATTATGTCCCTGGATTCACTATTTGTCCGTCACAAGGGATCATTGTTTTAACACGGACATATAGAGGTAAAACGTTTAAAAGCTTCTTCTTTGAAACCAAAAGGCGTCTAGGTTAGATATTTAGTGCGTGGCATTGCCTAGAAAACTTTTACCAAGATAATTCAAATTATGTCCCTTAGGTTACTATTGTCCCTGCCCTAGGAGTCAATGTTGTCTTTATATAACCATTTGGAGAAACATTTAAGAATCTACTCTGATACTTAAGTGTTGGTATTTGGTATATAAGAGTGTTTAAAAGACTTTTACCAAAACTATTTAAATAATAACCCTATCGTCAAATTGGACCTGTCTTACGAGCTGACAAATGCCAGAAGAGGGTCATATATCAGTCATGAGCACTTAGGACTGACTGAAAATGTGCGTATGGTATTTCTAGCTCACCTGAGCCGTAGGCTCATGATCAGCTATTAGGATCGATCAATGTTCGTCGTTCGTCGGACGTCCACACTTAGTTTGTTGACAATCTAGTGGTCACATGTGTGCCCCTATTGTCATGAAACTTAGTCAGGATATTTGCCGAAGTGATTACTTGGACAGGTTTGAACATGGGTTATCTGGGATCAAAAACTATGTCACATGGCCCAACAATAGAAAAACCTTGTTTACACTCTAGAGGCTACTTTTTAAGTTGAAATGTCCTAGAAATGTGTCAGGAAAGTTGTTTCAATGATTTATAGCTCATGTTCGAATATAGGTCATCGGGGATCAAAAACTAGGTCACAGAGCCCAAATATGGAAAACCTTGTTGACAGTCTACAGGTAACAATTTCAATCCAATTAACCTGGAAAAGTGTAAGAAAGGTTGTTTCAATGATTTCTAGGTCAAGTTCGAATATGGGTCATAAGGGATCATTTAACCAGGTCCATAACAACTTTGTTAAACGCAGTCATACTCAGGTGAGCGATATAGGGTCATCATGGCCCTCCTGTTTAGTTTTAGTTTAGTCAGTCTGCAATGACTCCAAAGTAAATGTTGTTAATTTGCACAATGTGAAATAAAGTCACGCTAGGACTAACATAAAACCCAATACAATTGATTAAACAGCTGCCGATTCAAGTTTGTCTGCAAGTCGTCTTAACAGCAGACCACCAACTTGATAGAAATTAGTTAGATCTAAAGTTATACATTCTGTGCATCTGAAGTTGTTCAAACTGTGTATTGGTAAATTGTCCAGTAGTTGAAACTAACTACACTCCTCTAAAGTTTTGTAAGTAAGAGGTCATTGTAATTTTTTTGCATGGTAGTGAAGTGAAAATGTGTGCATTTAAAATGTAAATAAATAGAACACTGCTTATGATGCTATTCTATTTGAAGGTATTTTATAGGAAGTCATAAAATACCAAGGAGGCAAATAACCAGAAGAGTGACCAAAATTTGGACAGAAATTATA
Organism: Cyclina sinensis; assembly: GCA_012932295.1. NCBI lineage: Eukaryota > Metazoa > Mollusca > Bivalvia > Venerida > Veneridae > Cyclina > Cyclina sinensis. The sequence goes on along the minus strand of JAAONU010000017.1, from coordinate 19,225,460 downwards.
TACTTCCATGCTTGGAGAATTGTGGCCCTGACAAGGTCTTTCGCCAACATTTTAGACCTTTGACCTTTCACTGTGATCTTGGCCTTAAAGCAAAGGGCCTGATTCTTCAACCCGACATTTTGTCTCACCTAGATGAACAAATATACAAAGATATTTCAAAATCCGGGACAAGGTCTATCATCAAAACCTTTTACTTTTGACAAGACACCCTGACATTGACATTTAAGCTTTACACGCGTTTCTGCACACATCTTATCTAGATAAACAAAATGAATGTGGATAAAATAGTTTGCTTTTTTTTATTGGTAGGTATTTGCAAGCTCGCTTCGATCCGATTAATAAAACAGACAATCGTTGATGCCACTCTGCGATGCTCATGTTTTAATTAATGGTGCATTGTAGAAAAACAAACGAGTCAAACAATTGTACTGAAGCAGTTATTTTAAAAAGCAGAACCAGCGTGTCCATACGTTACCGGTGGAGGTGGTTCAAGTAACCCTGGTCTTCGCTGTATAACGTCGGTTTTGTGATGGGAATTGGACCCTCGGTTAGAAAATAAAAACATTGATGCGGTGGATTGTTAAGCTTGACTTTAACACTACGCGCAAGATGACCTCATATCATTTACGAATATTCGTCTGAGTCTGCTTTCAGTCAGATTGTTTGCCATTTTCTTTATAATTTCTTTATCATTCAAACACGAATATTTAGGTGTATGCGATGAAACAGGGCATTAAACATTGACATGCATAACTGTCAAGAAAAAAAATTAGGAGAAAATACATTATTACGCTTATTTTAAAAAATATAAGGGAAAACCTAATTTTTCAGGCAAGAAAATGCATCCAAAATTTCTGGAATACCAATAAATAATTTTACGAAATGTCAAAATTTATTAGAAAAATATCATCTGGGTAAAGATTTGTAATTTCTCTGTGTCACGAATCCATATGATAATCTGAAATTTATTACCATATAAGATATGAGAAAGAAATAACAATCATTCTATAGAGCCTTGCGTATATTGTGGTTTTACGTCACAAACAACAAAATCTTTTTCAGAAAATTTACTTTATCTTTAAACCGCAAAAATATCTCGTTTTACATGTACCTGGCTTTCTTGAAAGGCATGACTGATGGGAGTGTCGTGACGAGAAACATACTCAAGTAAATATAAACAAAGCTCAGATTTTATTTTCGCTTAGCGTAGGTTGTTTAAAATGTTGTTTGTGAATTCTCTTTTCTTTCATTCATATAGTCGGTTCTATTTAATGAACCTCGGCTACATTGATCCTAGCAACGTCAGATCGAGGTAGGTGGGCATTGTTAATATTGTTATAATGTCTTTGGTAATGGTTTGATGTCTGTCACACAAAACGGCAAACCGGAAGCATCATACTGGTATATACATCTCTAAAACTCTGATATCAAAATAATCAATCACATAGAGAAGGCTTTGTTTATATCAAAACATTGTTGCTACAAACTTCTTCCACAGAAAGGGATGTGAATGAACTTAACATCAAACATTATGGTAGGAGTTGACTTTAAGGCATAATAATTCAATTATCGTATGTCAGATTTTCATCATACATAATACAGCATACAGTTGTGTACACGTTCATGAAGGTTCGAGAGGACTGTAAATAATTTTTGTCTCAGTTACAATGAGAAGGCTATGACAGAGACATGTCTGGCTTTTCCGTTAAAACATTTGATTTTATGGTGTTGTTACCACGTAATGATAACAAGTTTGTTCCTTAAAAAGGCATCTTGATGCAATATTTCTTGCTATATTGACTGGTATGTTCTTGCTTTAATGTTTCTGTCCGTGAGAGTTAAATTCTGTCCGAGTGAACACAAAGCAAGTTATTTTAACAATATAATGATATTGTGTCTTTACAAGCACATGATATAATGCATACCCTATAAATTATAATCTTTAAGAACTAAACTACTATCATCTAATTATAGAAAATAAAGTATTGTAAATACAGCTAAAAAAGAGAATAACGTAACTATTCTAAATTTACAAGACTTAAATTTCCAGAGTACATTATAATCACTTATCAGTGCCATACACTGAGCATGGAAAAGAACCAGAGGTGTCAAGGTGGGAAGCTTTCTGTATTGTGCATTATCCCCCACCAATCTATTGATAGGGCGTCGGTCATATGGGCAATCGACGATAAATAAGTTCAAATAGATAGATCAACACAGTTATTTTAGCAACGCCTGCATCGCCTGCTGATATTATAGGGATTTTCAGAATCCCAGGAGATTGTAAGTATGCTGCACGTGCAGTTAATAATTTTCAATTTCACTGCTGTCGATATTAAAAATTATGCAAAATTATATATCAGTTACAATCAATTTCTTTGTTTAATTTAAACACATCAGTCACCTAAAAACACAAACATATATTTGGTACTCTCGCTAGTAAACATTAAGAAAAGTCTAATAATTGTAGGCCAAAAATGGGGTCACAGATAGGATCGGAGGGCCGCAGAAACTTATATTAATCAATTTCTTTGTTTAATTCAAACACATCATTTACAAAAAAAAAAAATAAAATAAACAAATATTTGGTTCTCTTGCTAGTTAACATTAAGAAAAAATCTAATGATTGTAGGGTCACATATGAGGTCGCAGATAGAATCGGAGGGCTGCATAAATCTCCGGCTCCAGACTCTCTGCTGCAAATTCGTGTCATTAAACACGCTGTCTCAGGCAGAAAACTCGCCACTATACTGGGTGATGCCCTAAGGAGCATTACACAAAACGTTTATGTACAAAATAGATATGGCTGCAGCACAATTTTGATTTTTTCCTCTCTTCATGTATCGGACGGTAACGCTCTCAGATTCGTTAGAAACATCAGTCATTTCGACCTTGCCTGTATTTTTCAAGCAGACAATGATTTCTAAAACTCACCTTTCTGAGGTATTGATTAACACAAAAAATGGTGTATTTGACAAGGTTTGTATAGTAGCAAAACGAATTGCAGCCAGTATCCCCCCCAACACATCCCCACACGCACAGAAATCCTATGCTTACTAACTGCTTAATACTTTTTTTATTCTTCGCTTGTAAGTAAAACGAAAGATGAAAATGCAGGCTTTTTGTTCCAGAACGATACTCTGATATTATATCATTTCGAATTTAGACAAACCTTCACTCGTTATGACTGACCAAACAGAACTAAACAGCCGTTTATTTTCTGTCTATGAATCTTTGTTTTCTTCTTCAAACGGAAGGGATGAGTGCTTATTGACATTCAAAATACATCAGTTCCTTTGCAAAAAATAAGTTCAGTCTTTATATAAACAATGATTAATGACATCAAACGTGACATTTACATAATATATATTGGTTTCACGTTATTCGGGTCTGCATGTCAACATATTTCTTTTTAATTTTAGCAAGACAAAGTAAGCTGTTTTTTTTGCAAAGTAGCTTTTTTCAAGCAAAGAAGAACTAAATATTATTGCATACTTGAATCTGTTTTTTAACTTGCTCATTTTTGATTAGTCGGATATGTGAAACCTCCTTTAATACTATATGACAAAACTCTGTAACAACTCTTAAGAGATGTGTGTTATTTGTGCACGTAACAGTCTAAGGTTTCACATACTTATCATTGTGTAAACTTTGTTGCCCTCTGAACAAATAGTATCTGCTTCGTTTTAGTTACATTAGCAGCTTTGCCCGGTAGCACGTTTGCATAAAGCTAGTTATAACAGATGTATCAAGAGACAGAAAATATATAAATCAGCAGTTTATAATCTTAGATATATTTCCCCAAAGGGCACTTTTTGTAAATCAGAAACATAATAAACTCAATAAGCGTCGCAATTCAGCGTTGACAATAACTTGATAAACGAAACAAAACTATTAAAATTGCTAGAAGTCGTTTGTATATGCAAATTCCTTTGTTTCTGAAAAATTATCATATTTTCAAATTCAAAACCAACCTCGCATTTTTTCCGAGACATTCAATGAAGAATTATATAAATAGTAATCGAATGCCTTCTATCTAATTCCGACTAAAAAAGGGTATATGTATATGTCATACTTTTAGCAGTTACGTAAGTTTACCGGGCATGACGGCCATAAAGCGCAGAGTTCTATAACGAACATACTGGGGTTTTAAACACGGCTGTAGAAACATACGCACAAAGAATTAAGAAAGTTAACGTTTTCGTTTAAGTACTACAATTATAAGTTACCCTCAAGCGAAATAATAGATTCACTTTTACGTCCAAATCAAGGTCGAGTGTTTCAAATCAAAGCTCTGAAAATGCTGAATGCGGCAGTTGGGAAAAACACATTCTTCATTTTGCATATTTACTCGACTTATTTTGAATTCACACAATCGAGAATAGCAAATCTTCTGCTCTATGATTAATATGTCAGAGTTGTCAATTGCAAATGATAAATCATAATTTAACTGATACCTTTTCAACAAAAAATAGCCTCTTGTAATGAAATAGCTGAAGAAATTCAATTCTTTTGAATAAATAAAGTAAAGTCTGTCACTAGCTATTTTATCAATGAAAGAATAATGAATTTTGTTTTTAATAGATTCTGTTTCAAACGTTTGCTTAAATTCCTGATTCAATCTAAATATGTATTTTGAATCACTGCTTAGTTGTTGGATAATATAAATTCCTGACATTTAAATTCCTGTGCAAGTCTGACACTTAGAAATGTAGTTTCAGTTCCACAAATTCTTGCGACATGAAGTTTTATGTATAATCTCAAACTTCAAGTGGCAAATTCCTGTCTCAAAATCATGTAAGACAGCATACAAATGTTCTTGTACAAACTTCCTGAATATTGTAAAATTCTTGATTACATACTCCTTTTTTCTTAAAGCCGGCCCGGCTAGCTCAGTCGGTAGAGCATCGGAGTGTCCTGAAGTCCCGGTTCGATCCCAAAAATTTCTCCGTGATAATTGATCTCAGACAATTCGTCTATAGGTCGTTTGTCCCTCACCTCTGAAGCAAGTGAGGAAGTAGTCAATTGCAGAGAAATTGGTTAGTAAACTAGTTGGATACCAAGGAACACTTGTTTGATGGACTGACCATCGGGATATGTGCACAGCTATTAAAACTGGCGTTAAACTCCAATAAATCAAACCAAACCTTTTTTCTAAAGTTAATTACACACAACTTGCAATATACATGAATGCTGTATTTTTATAACCTCATCACAAATATGAAATCATCTGGTGAACCGTTATCGTCGTGTATGATGCATGACCGGGTGAAATGCATTCATAAGAAGACTCAACCTTAGACTACTGCATCGGTCAGTTGTCAATATCTGCAACATAAATTTACGTATATGTATGTATAGCAAAATAAAGGAAGTAAAGCTTAATAAAGTCAATAATATATCACCTTTATCTGGAAAGTTTAGATTAAGCACCCCAACGAACTATCGTAGTTATGATATTTAGAAATCCTACACCGCAATCGATGTGTAGTTAAATTCTTAAAGTTTTGTTCTGAGAAAACTTGCAGTTGCAGTGATGTCGTTAACGAAACAAAATAAAATATGTATATCTATCACCAATCAACCGAGCAGCCAGTTTTCAAATGCAAGGAAGAGTTTTAAATTTAAGATATTTTCAGCAGAAATGCGCAAGAAAATGAAACAAATTTGGAGTTTCCGGTCACGTGATTTTGAGCAAATTCTTAGAGAGAACAAACCGGTATGTCTAGCGCCTGTCGTAAAAGTTAATTTATCTTGTAAAAAGATCTGTGTAAGGCGTAACTTATTGTAAAAACATCTATATGAAAAAATAAAACACAAATGTCCTTTACAGTGCACTGTGGCAGTCAGTTGTGCGTACCAAAAGTGACTTCTTTCATGTTTCTTAATGCGAAAAATCAGTCAGTCATTTCGAATTACAAAAAAATGTTTAAAGCTTATTTCTCTTTTCAATTTTATGCACTATGATACCTACACGCATCACAATCCTGTACTAAACACATTTTCATTTACTCAACCAATGATATATTGAAATTATTTGCAAGTAATCTTGAATCATTAATGATGGCTAAAACCAAGCTGCTTTGAACCGCACATTTAATTATTTTAATATCTTTCATCTTAAGCAGTTTAAGGCCATCAACACGATCTTGAAGCACCAGTCAGGAAGCTTTTAGTACTTCTGATGTTGACCTTATGTTTTATCGAAACGCCATTTTTGGTCGTTATATCAGTATTACCAGACTGTGTCCGTTTTTTTCACGAAAAGAAAAATATTCGTTTTTACTGATTTTTTTAATTGGTTAATTATCCAGAAACAATCTTTGTTCATATATATAAGATTGATCGCTATTATCTGTTTAGATAAATAGTTAATAATTTAAATCAAGCTATAAAGGTTTGGAGACATATTTAGATAGCTGTAATGTGGGATATTTAAAATTTAAAGTTGAATGGTTCCGAGTGCCAAACTCTACAATATACTGAATAAAAAGATATTTGCTGTTAATCTCTCTATATATTTTAAAACTTTATAATAACATTTCAAAACAAGAATTGTGCAAATATTCCTAATAACTGTTGTTGCGGATTTGATGATATGTCACATAATAAGATTAAAAACCTTATCCCTGAGACAGTTTAAAATGAGACGAAGAACAACACGATTAAAATATGCTGGAAGAAAGTAATGTTTACTAAATGCTCAGTCAAGGTAGAGAAAACATTTTTTATATAACAATCTTAAGTAATACCTCTATTAATTTCATACGTTTACTTTAGGCTAAAGGCAAGCTTGACAGTAAAGCAATTTCGAACCAGTTTTTGTACAAACACTTTGGATTTGCACTTTGTTTGGCTTAACAGTTTATCGATTCTTTAATTACTGTTAAAGTACATTTATCCAATCAGTCAAATATTACGAAGAATTCAAACCGAATAAATGATTTATTACACCACAGACCTTTCACTTGGCATTTAGAAAACAAACAACCTTTCAGCAAACTGACAATCTATTTATCATAAATAACAAACACATTTAAACATTTTATGGTGACAGCTTGTGATAAAACAAACAAACGCCACATTTGATAGAAATATTTATGTAAAAGTTCACCATCAGCTTTGAGATTATTCCAAAGATGGTGACTCGTGACAATAATAAGCATTAACTCAGGGTGATCACATATTAAACAGGGGTTACATCTGCTAGGTAAGGTTCAAGCCACCGGTTTCTACAGAATGTATATAGCGCCATGTTATCATCTTCATACCTTATTGCTATTAAATTATATAAAGTACGTTGTTTCCAGCAAGAAAACTGTTGTCATCAATATTATGGCGATGTTTTCCAGACAATTGACCTAAGAAATATGTGCCAATCAATATAACGTGCAGAGAGAAATACTTATATATGCCTATATATAAAACCAGTTTGTAGATTTGTATATATTGTAATAATATGGCTAACAGCATAAATAAATTCAGAAAAGTAATATTTTACTCTGAGTCAAGACAACAAGTTTTTGCTTGCTGCTTTGCTATTCAAATCTTTCAGTTGCCCAATCAACGAACTTGATTTTCTCTGTAACTTAGATTTGATGGTTAAACAAGGCTCTGTACTCTATTTCCGATCTATAACTGCGAATATCTCGGACAAATAATTAGAACAAAAAGTTAATGGTAAAACGTTTGCTTCTCGTTTGCTTATCTTTTGAAACATTCACGAAGGAAACAAACTATAAACAAACAAAGAATGATAAAGCAGAGAACAATAAATGTTAGTGAGATAGTAGAAATGTTCAATTAAATGATAAAATCTGCCACACTAAACGCATATGGATGCTGACTTATTATTCTGTCAGTGTAGGAATTTTTAAAGTGCGTGCTTGTGCGTTAACAAATATATATGGCATGCTGCTATATATATAAATTTGCTCAGTAACATATAACTGATTATGATGTCTACGTAATAAACTTCTCATCTTTCATACATTTTTTCTAGCTTTCTATTCTAAAATGTACCGTTATTTCTTTTTGAATTACCAAAGGTGACAATGGTAAGACGACATACTCATAAAACACAGATATGCGTCCCTTTCAGTTACGCCATTATCAGTCTTGGTAGAAGCACGTGTTAAGGAAAGCACTACCGCAAAGTGAACTTTTAAATTAAAACCAATCCCTGTGACAGCGATGCGAAGCAGTTTTTTTAGATACAGAGCACAGCGTTTGCATAAATGGAATGACGTCTTTAAGTGGATGACGTTTTTTATTATTAGTGTTTTTGGTTACAGTGGATAGGAAAATTTGTTTCGCTTTGATTCCGATAAAAAACAGCACAAAGCTGGCTCAGGAAAGTACTTGATTTAACCAAATTGCTACAAGTTAGGCGAGAAAAAATGTATTGACGTATAATTATCCAAAAAGAGAGACAAGACACCATTAGTAAAGTAATGTTGTTTATTTTGTCTTTTCATACATAGCATTTATTCAACAACCATCGAACTATTTATCGTCTCTCTCGACCTTAGACTGACCTTAAAACATTTTGTGTAAAAAAATATACCTAGAGATGTAGCCATAGGACACGGATGCCCTTACATTCCGCTTTATTGTCACAAAAATACTGTACAATTACAAGTGCGTATAAAGTCTAAAAATGCTATTTTTAGCTTAATCGGATGGCATAACTATCTTCAATAAATTTGCGTCAAAGTACCCGGGTGCCTAACTTAACATGCTGACATATTTTCTTAGAAAGTTTCATGGCTCTAGCAGTTATACGTTTGGTGGAGTTACACGCGACACAAACGTACGGACAGAGTGGCAGCGGAAGGACGGACAAGGGCAAATCTGCACCCCCCCATCCCCCACATCCACAAAGTATTGGAAGCATAAAAATGTATCTAATACGTAACACAATAAACGGATATAATGTCATTTAATTCCTAGTGTAGCGTCTAAGTGATAGAGTGCAGTATGTGTAAACATGCTGAAAAACTGCAAAGACGCGTTTCTTTAATCAAATAAGTAACTATGTCCAGAAAAAAGTGTCGATTTATTAGTTTATTATTCTGACTCTTGTTTCCCTTTGATTTTCTATCAACACAAATAAAGACTGTGAAATAAGCAAAAGAAATTAAAAGCCAATGTTTTTGTTATTTGTCAAATAATTTTAGCAAACCTAAGCAGCGCCTCTTAAAATGACGTAGAACAAAAGAAATACTATAATCTTTTACGCTGCAATTAACTAATGAATCAATAAATTACCTAAATGGGATGAAATTTCGAGGATGAAATTAGGGTGTCGTTTTCACAAGTACTAGAAACGTAACTAAGATCCTAAATGTTCGTGTAAAAAATAAATTTTAATCTATAGCCATGCCTAACGACTTTTTTCACATAGACTCCAATTTCAAGTCTGTACATCAAAACCTGCGGAACAAGACCTTAATGTCATTCATGGAGCGCAAAATGGAATAATTGTCACAATTCTTTTCCTAATGTCTCCTTATTTTGAAACTGACACCCCAAACCTTGTCAGCTGTAAATTGCACAACAGACAATCGTTAAAATACATGTATAAAGTATCTGCACTAATGCATTAATTCTGTAACCTTTATTTATCTTACTGTAGGACGCAATACTGTGAAGTTTGTCATTCATCTTTACAGACAATCGTGAAAAAGCATGAAGTAATTTTATATATGATATTATGTCTTTACAAGCAATTGGTATAATGAATACATTATGAAATATAATCTTTTAGAACTAAACAACTATCATCTAATTTTAGAAATAAAGTATTGTAAATACAGCTAAAAACAGAGAACAACATAACAATTCTAAATATTAAAAGACTTAAATTTCCAGTGTACATGTACATTATATTCACTTATCAGTGCTGTACACTGAACATGGAAAAGAACCAGAGGTGTCAAGGTGGGAAGCTTTCTATATCGTGCATTATCCCGGAACAACTTATTGATAGGGCCTTGTTCATTAGGGCAGTCGACGATAAATAAGTTCAAATAGTTAGAGCAACACAGTTATTTTAGCAACGTTCGCATCGATTGTTAGCATTATAGGCGATTTCAGAATTTTAGGAGATTGTAAGTCTGTTGTTGTACGTGCAGTTAATAATTTTCAATTTCATTGCTGTCGTTATTAAAAATTATGCAGAATTATATATCAGTTACAACCAGTACCTTTGTTTGATTTAAACACATCATTTACCTAAAAAAACCCCAAATATTTGGTACTCTCGCTAGTAAACATTAAGAAAAGTCTAATTATTGTAGGGCCGGAAATGGGTCGCAGATAGGATCGGAGGGCCGCAGAAACTTATATTAATCAATTTCTTTGTTTAATTCAAACACATCATTTACCAAACAAAACAACAAATATTTGGTTCTCTTGCTAGTTAACATTAAGAAAAATATCTAATGATTGTAGGGTCACAAATGAGGTCAAAGATAGGATAGGAGGTCCGTATAAATCTCCGGCTCCAGACGCTCTGCTGCAAATTCGTGTCATTAGATATTCTGTCTCAGGCAGAAAACTCGCCACTATACTGGGCGATGCCCTAAGGAGCATTACACAAAAAGTTTATGTACAAAATAGACATGACTTCACCACAATTTAGATTTTGTTCTCTCTTCAGGTATCGGACAGTAACGCTCTCAGATTCTTTAGAAACATCAGTCATATTGACGTTGCCTTATTTTGCAAGCAGATAATGATTTCTATAAATCATCATTAACATTCACAAAAGCTGTATTTGACAAGATTTGTATTGTAACAAAACGAATTGCAGTCAGTATCATCGCCCCCGTTCCCCTCCCCTCCCCCCTCCCCCAACCATACACACATATCCTATGATTACTAACTGCTAAGTACCTCGTTTATTCTTCGCCTGTAAGAGAAACGAAAGATGAAAATGCAGGCTTTTTGTTCTAAAACGAAAAACTGACATTATCATTTCAAATTCAGACAAACCTTCACTCGTTATGACTGTCCAAACAGAACTAAACAGTTGTTTATTTTTTGTCTATGAATCTGTTTTTTACAAATACAAGGGATGAGTGCTTATTGACATTTAAACTACATCTGTTCCTTTGCAAAAATAACTAAGTTCAGTCTTAAAATAAGCAATGCTTAATAACATCAAACGTGACATTTACATAAAATATATTTGTTTCACGTAAGCCACGTCTGCATGTCAACATATTTCTTTTTAATTTTAGCAAGACAAACTTAAGTATTTTTTTCTGCAAAGTAGTTTTTGAAGCAAAGAAGTTGCTTACTTAAAGGCTACTGCATACTTGAATCTATTTATTAACTTTCTCATGTTTGATTAGTAGGATATGTGAAACCTTCTTTAATACTACATTGTATATGACAAAACTCTGTAACAACTCTTAGAGATTTGTGTCATTTATGCACGTAACAGTCTATTGTTTCACATAATTATCATTGTGTAAACTTTGTTACCCTCTGAACAAATAGTATCTGCTTCGTTTTAGTTACATTAGCAGCTTGGTCCGGTAGCACATTTGCATAAAGTTAGTTATAACAGATGTATCAAGAGACAGAAAATATATAAATCAACAGTTTATTATCTTAGATATATTACCCCAAAGAGCACTTTTTGTAAATCAGAAACATAATAAACTCAATAACCGTCGCAATTCAGCGTTGACAATAACTTGATAAACGAAACAAAACTATTAAAATCGCTAGAAGTGGTTTGTATTTGCAAATTCCTTTGTGTCTGAAAAATTATCATATTTTCAAGTTCAAAACAACCTCGCCTTTCTTTCGAGATATTCAATGAAGAATAATATAAATAGTACTCGAATGCCTTCTATCTAATTCCGACTTAAGAAGGTTTTTTTTTTTTCTTTTTAGGTGGGGGCTGATGTTAAGTTTTCATGAATAATCGGCAGATATTTCCGATGACGGTCCGTTAGACTTCGGTGCTGCTCACAGTTTACTAGAGTCGGTAATTAATTTTCATCAAATATTGCCTACACAGTCTTCAGTGCCTTAAATTAACGTCTGTTATGCGACGTTGGAAATCTGAACAATTTTCAGAGTGAAGGATTTATCACATGTTGTACTAGTTTTCAGAACCTCTAAGATAAAAGAAAGACACGTCCGACAACGCATTTTTGTATACAAAATGATAGTTGAGAGATACAGGGACTTTAAGTTCTGTATTTAATACCTAATGCCTGATATTTGTTATTACAGACTGTTTTGCGCCTGAGCACTTGGTGAAATAGATCTACAAGGTTGGTATTTTGTAAAAACAACAACAGCAAGATTTAGTAAACGAGACCCTGTAAACGTAAGGTAATGCTTTGAATGTATATGTCATACTATTTAGCAGTTACGTAAGTTTACCGGGCATGAGGGCGATAAAGCGTAGAGTTCTATAACGAACATATATTGGGTTATAAACACGGCTGTGAAACATACGCACAAACAAAGAATTAAGAAAATTAACGTTTTTGTTTAAGTAGTACGATTACTAGTTACCCTCAAGAGAAATAATAGATAAACTTTAACGTTCAAATCGAGGTCGAGTGTTTCAAATCAAAGCTTTGAAAATGCTGAATGCGGCAGTAGGAAAAAACACATGCTTCATTTTGCATATTTACTCGACTTATTTTGAATTCACACAATTGAGAATAGCAAATCTTCTGCTCTATGATTAATATGTCAGAGTTGTCAATTGCAAATGATAAATCATAATTTAACTAATACGCAAGAAAATGAAACAAATTTGGAGTTTCCGGACACGTGATTTTGAGCAAAATTTTCTAAAACTTTTCCTATGTGAGAACTAACCGGCATGTCCAGCGCCTGTCGTAAAAGTTAATTTATCTTGTAAAAAGATCTGTGCAAGGCGTAACTTATTGTAAAACATTTTTATGAAAAAATAAAACACAAATGTCTTTTACAGTGCACTGTGGCAGTCAGTTGTGCGTTCCAAAAGTCACTTCTTTCATGTTTCTTAATGCGAAAAATCATTCAGTCGTTTCGAATTACAAAAAAAGTTGAAAGCTTATTTTTCTTTTCAATTTTATGCACTATGATACCTACACGCATCACAATCCTAAAACATTTTCAATTACTAAACCAATGATATATTGAAATTATTTGCAAGTAATCTTGAATCATTAATGATGGCTAAAACTAAGCTGCTTTGAACCGCACATTAAATTATTTTAATATCTCTTTCATCTTAAGCAGGTTAAGGCCATCAACACGATCTTGAAGCCCCTGTCAGGAAGCTATAAGTATTTCTGATGTTGACCTTATGTTTTATCGAAACGCCATTTTTCTCGTTATGTCAGTGTTACTAGACTGTGTCCGTCTTTTAAGGGAAAGAAAAATATTTGTTTTTACTGATTTTTTAATCGGTTAATTATCCAGAAACAGTATTTGTTCATATATATATATATATATATATATAAGATTGATCGCTATTATCTGTTTAGATAAATAGTTAATAATTTAAATCAAGCTATAAAGGTTTGGATATTAAATTAGATAGTTCTAATTTGGGATATCTAAAATTTAAAGTTGAATGGTTCCGAGTACCAAACTCTACAATATATTGAATAATTAAGACATTTGCTATTTATCTCTTTATATATTTTAAAACTTTATAATAACATTTCATGACAAGAATTGTGCATACTGTTATATTCCCTATTAACTGTTTTTGTGCGGATTTGATGATATGTCAGATAGCAATATTAAAAACCTTATCCCTGTGACAGTTCAAGATGAGACGAAGAAAAACACGATAAAATGTGCTGGAGGAATGTAATTTTTACTGTGTGAATCTTACAAATATTCAGTCAAGGTACAGAAAATATTTCTTTTTCATATAACAATCTACAGTAATACTTCTATTAATTTCATACGTTTACTCAAGGCTAAAGGCAAGCTTGACAGTATAATAATTTCGAACCCTGTTTTTGTACAAACACTTTGGATTTGTACTTTATTTGGCTTAACAGTTTATCGATTCTTTAATTTCTGTTAAAGTACATTTATCCAATCAACAAAATATTACGAAAAATTCAAACCGAATAAATGATTTATTACACCACAGACCTTTCACTTGGCATTTAGAAAACAAACAACCTTTCAACAAACTGACAATCTATGTATCATAACTAACAAAGACATTTAAACATTTTATGGTGACAGTTAGTAATAAAACAAGCAAACGCCACATTTGATAGAGCGTTTAGGAAAGAAATATCTATGTCAAAGTTCAACATCACTTTTGAGATTGTTCTAAAAATGGTTACGCGTGACTATAATAAGCATTAACTCAGGGTGATCACATATTAAACAGGGGCTCCAGGAGCTAGGTAAGGGATAAGCCATCGGTTTCTACAAACGTATACTGTGCCATGTTATCATATTTATAACATACTGATTTTCAATTGTATAAAGTACGTTGTTTCCAGCAAGAAAACTGTTGTCATCAATATTATGGCGATTTTTTCCAGACAATTGACTTAAGAAATCTGTGCCAATCAATATAGCGTGCAGAGAGAAATACTTATACATGCCTATATATAAAACCAGAATGTAGATTTTTATAGTTTGTAATAATATGGCTAACAGCATGTATAAATTCAGAAAAGTAATATTTTACTCTGAGTCAAGACAACAAGTTTTTGCTTGCTGTTTTGCTATTCAAATCTTTCAGTTGCCAAATCAACGATGATTGTCTCTGTAACCTAGCTTTGACGGTTTAACAAGGCTCTGTACTCTATTTGCGGTCTCTAACTGGGAATATCTCGGACAAATAATTAGAACAAAAAGTTAATGGTAAAACGTTTGCTTCTCGTTTGCTTATCTTTTAAAACATTCACGAAGGAAACAAACTATAAACAAACAAAGAATGATAAAGCAGAGAATAATAAATGTTAGTGAGATAGTAGAAATGTTCAATTAAATGAAAAAATCTGCCACACTAAACGCATATGGATGCTGACTTATTATTCTATTAGTGGTGGTCTTTTTAAAGTGTGTAAGTTTGCGGTAACAAATACATATGGCATGCTGCTATATCAATAAATTTGAATAGTAACACATAACTGATTAAAATGATGTCTACGTAATAAACTTCTCATCTTTCATACATTTTTTCTAGCATTCTATTTGAAAATGTACCGTTATTTCTTTTTGAATTACCAAAGGTGAGAATGGTAAGACGACATAACTCATAAAACACAGATATGCGTCCCTTTCAGTTACGCCATTATCAATCTTGGTAGAAGCTCGTGTTAAGGAAAGCACTACCGCAAAGTGAACTTTAAATTAAAACCAATCCCTGTGACAGCGATGCAAAGCAGTTTTTTTTAGATACAGAGCACAGCGTTTGCATAAATGGAATGACGTCTTTAAGTGTATGACGTTTTTTATAATTAGTGTTTTTGGTTACAGTGGATAGGAAAATTTGTTTCGCTTTGATTCCGATAAAAACAGCACAAAGCTGGCTCAAGAATGTACTTGATTTAATTAAATTGCTACAAGTAAGTCGAGAAAAAAAGTATTGTATAATTATCCAAAAAGAGAGACAAGACACCATTAGTAAAGTAATGTTGCTTATTTTGTCTTTTCATACATAGCATTTATTCAACAACAATCGAACTATTTATCGTCTCTCTCGACCTTAGACTGACCTTAAAACATTGTGTGTAAAAAAATATACCTAGAGATGTAGCCATAGGACACGGATGCCCTTACATTTCGCTGTATTGTCACAAAAAATACTGTACAATTACAAGTGCGTATAAAGTCTAAAAGGCTATTTTTAGCTTTATCGGATGGCATAACTATCTTCAATAAATTTGCGTCAAAGTACCCGGGTGCCTAACTTAACACGCTGACATATTTTCTTAGAAAGTTTCATGGCTCTAGCAGTTATACGTTTGGTGGAGTTACACGCGACACAAACGTACGTACGGACAGAGTGGCAGCGGAAGGATGGACAAGGGCAAATCTGCACCCGCCCCACCCCCCCCCCCATCCCCCACATCCACAAAGTATTGGAAGCATAAAAATGTATCTAATACGTAACACAATAAACGGATATAATGTCATTTACTTCCTAGTGTAGCGTCTAAGTGATAGAGTGCACTATGTGTAAACATGCTGAAAAACTGCAAAGACGCGTTTCTTTAATCAAATAAGTAACTATGTCTGACTCTTGTTTCCCTTTGATTTTCTATCAACACAAATAAAGACTGTGAAATAAGCAAAATAAATTAAAAGCCAATGTTTTTGTTATTTGTCAAATAATTTTAGCAAACCTCAGCAGCGCCTCTTAAAATGACGTAGAACAAAAGAAATACTATAATCTTTCTACGCTGCAATTAACTAATGAATCAATACATTACCTAAATGGGATGAAATTTCGAGGATGAAATTAGGGTGTCGTTTTAACAAGTACTAGAAACGTAACTAGGATCCTAAATGTTCGTGTAAAAAATAAATTTTAATCTATAGCCATACCTAACGACTTTTTTCACATAGACTCCAATTTCAAGTCTGTACATCAAAACCTGCGGAACAAGACCTTAATGTCATTCATGGAGCGCAAAGTGGAATAATTGTCACACTTCTTTTCCTAATGTCTCCTTATTTTGAAACCGACACCCTAAACTATGTCAGCTGTAAATTGCACAACAGACAATCGTTAAAATACATGTATAAAGTATCTGCACTAATGCATCAATTCTGTAACCTTTTTTGTCTTACTGTAGGACGCAATACTGTGAAGTTTGTCATTCATCTTCACAGACAATCGTGAAAAAGCATGAAGTAATTTTATATATGATATTATGTCTTTACAAGCATATGATATAATGAATACATTATGAAATATAATCTTTTAGAACTAAACAACTATCATCTAATTTTAGAAATAAAGTATTGTAAATACAGCTAAAAAAGAGAAAAACATAACAATTCTAAATATTAAAAGACTTAAATTTCCAGTGTACATTATATTCACTTATCAGTGTTGTACACTGAACATGGAAAAGAACCAGAGGTATCAAGGTGGGAAGCTTTCTATATCGTGCATTATCCCCGAACAACCTATTGATAGGGCCTCGTTCATTAGGGCAGTCGACGATAAATAGAGCAACACAGTTATTTTAGCAACGTTCGCATCGATTGTTAGCATTATAGGCGATTTCAGAATTTTAGGAGATTGTAAGTCTGTTGTTGTACGTGCAGTTAATAATTTTCAATTTCATTGCTGTCGTTATTAAAAATTATGCAGAATTATATATCAGTTACAACCAGTACCTTTGTTTGATTTAAACACATCATTTACCTTAAAAAAACCAAATATTTGGTACTCTCGCTAGTAAACATTAAGAAAAGTCTAATAATTGTAGGGCCGGAAATGGGTCGCAGGTAGGATCGGAGGGCCGCAGAAACTTATATTAATCAATTTCTTTGTTTAATTCAAACACATCATTTACCAAACAAAACAACAAATATTTGGTTCTCTTGCTAGTTAACATTAAGAAAAAAATCTAATGATTGTAGGGTCACAAATGGGGTCAAAGATAGGATAGGAGGTCCGTATAAATCTTCGGCTCCAGACGCTCTGCTGCAAATTCGTGTCATTAGATATTCTGTCTCAGGCAGGAAACTCGCCACTATACTGGGCGATGCCCTAAGGAGCATTACACAAAAAGTTTATGTACAAAATAGACATGACTTCACCACAATTTAGATTTTGTTCTCTCTTCAGGTATCGGACAGTAACGCTCTCAGATTCTTTAGAAACATCAGTCATATTCACAAAAGCTGTATTTGACAAGATTTGTATTGTAACAAAACGAATTGCAGTCAGTATCATCGCCCCCGTTCCCCTCCCCTCCCCCCTCCCCCACCCATACACACATATCCTATGATTACTAACTGCTAAGTACCTCGTTTATTCTTCGCCTGTAAGAGAAACGAAAGATGAAAATGCAGGCTTTTTGTTCTAAAACAAAAAACTGACATTATCATTTCTAATTCAGACAAACCTTCACTCGTTATGACTGCCCAAACAGAACTAAACAGTTGTTTATTTTTTGTCTATGAATCTTTTTTTTACAAATACAAGGGATGAGTGCTTATTGACATTTAAACTACATCTGTTCCTTTGCAAAAATAACTAAGTTCAGTCTTAAAATAAGCAATGCTTAATAACATCAAACGTGACATTTACATAAAATATATTTGTTTCACGTAAGCCACGTCTGCATGTCAATATATATTTTTTTAATTTTAGCAAGACAAACTTAAGTATTTTTTTCTGCAAAGTAGTTTTTGAAGCAAAGAAGTTGCTTACCTAAAGGCTACTGCATACTTGAATCTATTTATTAACTTTCTCATGTTTGATTAGTAGGATATGTGAAACCTTCTTTAATGCTATATGACAAAACTCTGTAACAACTCTTAGAGATTTGTGTCATTTGTGCACGTAACAGTCTATTGTTACACATAATTATCATTGTGTAAACTTTGTTACCCTCTGAACAAATAGTATCTGCTTCGTTTTAGTTACATTAGCAGCTTGGTCCGGTAGCACATTTGCATAAAGTTAGTTATAACTGATGTATCAAGAGACAGAAAATATATAAATCAACAGTTTATTATCTTAGATATATTTCCCCAAAGAACACTTTTTGTAAATCAGAAACATAATAAACTCAATAAGCGTCGCAATTCAGCGTTCACAATAACATAACAAACGAAACAAAAATATTAAAATCGCTAGAAGTGGTTTGTATTTGCAAATTCCTTTGTTTCTGAAAAATTATCATATTTTCAAATTCAAAACAATCTCGCCTTTCTTTCGAGATATTCAATGAAGAATAATATAAATAGTACTCGAATGCCTTCTATCTAATTCCGACTTAAGAAGGGATTTTTTTAGGTGGGGGCTGATGTTAAGTTTTCATGAATAATCGGCTGGTATATCCGGTGACGGTCCGTTAGACTTCGGTGCTGCGCATAAACGAGTGACGTCATCTTAAATAAAGTCTAAACGACATATCAGTTTACTAGAGTCGGTAATTAATTTTTCATCAAATATTGCCTACACAGTCTTCAGTGCCTTAAATTAACGTCTGTTATGCGACGTTGGAAATCTGAACAATTTTCAGAGTGAAGGATTTATCACATGTTGTACTAGTTTTCAGAATCTCTACGATAAAAGAAAGACACGTCCGTCAACGCATTTTTTTGTATACAAAATAATTGTTGAGAGATACAGGGACTTTAAGTTCTGTATTTAATACCTAATGCCTGATATTTGTTATTACAGACTGTTTTGCGCCTGAGCACTTGGTGAAAAAGATCTACAAGGTTGGCATTTGGTAAAAACAACAACAGCAAGATTTAGTAAACGAGAGCCTGTAAACGTAAGATAATGCTTTGAATGTATGTCATACTATTTAGCAGTTACGTAAGTTTACCGGGCATGACGGCCATAAAGCGCAGAGTTCTATAACGAACATATTGGGGTTATAAACACGGCTGTAGAAACATACGCACAAACAAAGAATTAAGAAAGTTAACGTTTTCCTTTAAGTACTACGATTATTAGTTACCCTCAAGAGAAATAATAGATAAACTTTTACGTTCAAATCGAGGTCGAGTGTTTCAAATCAAAGCTCTGAAAATGCTGAATGCGGCAGTAGGGAAAAACACATTCTTCATTT
This sequence comes from Cyclina sinensis, assembly GCA_012932295.1. Taxonomy (NCBI): domain Eukaryota; kingdom Metazoa; phylum Mollusca; class Bivalvia; order Venerida; family Veneridae; genus Cyclina; species Cyclina sinensis. The sequence goes on along the minus strand of JAAONU010000017.1, from coordinate 19,205,691 downwards.
TGCATATTTACTCGACTTATTTTGAATTCACACAATTGAGAATAGCAAATCTTCTGCTCTATGATTAATATGTCAGAGTTGTCAATTGCAAATGATAAATCATAATTTAACTGATACATATTCAACAAAAAATAGCCTCTTGTAATGAAAAAGCTTAGGAAATTCATTTTTTTTTTGAATAAATAAAGTAAAGTCTGTCACTAGCTATTTTATCAATGAAAAATAATGAAGATTCTGTTTCAAACGTTTACTTAAATTCCTGATTCAATCTATATATGTATTTGGAATCACTGCTTAGATGTTGGATAATATAAATTCCTGACATTTAAATTCCTGTGCAAGTCTGACACTTGGAAATGTAGTTTCAATTCCACAAATTCTTGCGACATGAAGTTTTATGTATAGTCTCAAACTTCAAGTGGCAAATTCCTGTCTCAAAATCATGTAAGACAGCATACAAATGCCAATGTACAAACATCCTGAATATTGTCAAATTCTTGATCACATACTCCTTTTTCTTGCTCAGTCGGTAGAGCATCGGAGTGTCAATCCTGAAGTTCCGGTTCGATCCCAATTAGGACCGGCAAAATTTCTCCGTGATAATTGGTCTCAGACAATTCGTCTATAGGTCGGTCGTTTTTCCCTCACCTCTGAAGCAAGTGAGGAAGTAGTCATTTGCAGAGAAATTGGTTATTAAACTACTAGGATACCCACGAACACTTGGTTGGACTAACCGCCGGGATATATGCACAGCTATTAAAACTGGCGTTAAACCCCAATAAATCAAACCAAACCTTTTTTTAAAGTTAATTACACACAACTTGCAACATACATGAATGCTCTATTTTTATAACCTCAGCACAAATATGAAATCATCTGGTGAACCGTTATCGTCGTGTATGATGCATGACCGGTGAAATGCATTCATAAGAAGACTCAACCTTAGATTACTACATCGGTCAGTTGTCAATATCCGTAACATAAATTTACATATCTACATTTATAGCAAAATAAAGGAAGTAAAGCCCTTAATAAAGTCAATCATATAATATATTATCGCCTTTATCTGGAAAGTTTAGAATAAGCACCCCAACGAATTATCGTAGTTATGATATATTGAAATCCTACACAGCAATAGATGTGTAGTTAAAGTTTTGTTCTGAGAAAACTTTCAGTTGCATTGAAGTCGTATACAAAACAAAATAAAATATGTATATCTAACACCAATCAACCAAGAAGCAGTTTTCAAATGCAAGGAAAAGTTTTGAATTTAAGATAAATTCAGCAGAAATGCGCAAGAAAATGAAACAAATTTGGAGTTCCGGTCACGTGATGTTGAGCAAATTCTTATGTGAGAACTAACCGGCATGTCTAGCGCCTGTCGTAAAAGTTAATCTATCATAAAAAAAGATCTGTGTAAGGCGTAACTTATTGTAAAAACATCTAAGTATATGAAAAAATAAACCACAAATGTCCTTTACAGTGCAATGTGGCAGTCAGTTGTCTATACCAAAGTAACTTCTATCATGTTCCTTAATGCGAACAAATCAGTCAGTCATTTCGAATTACAAAAAAAGTTGAAAGCTTATTTCTCTTTTCAATTGTATGCACTATGATACCTACACGCATCACAATCCTGTACTAAACACATAGTCAATTACTAAACCAATGATATATTGAAATTATTTGCAAGTAATCTTGAATCATTAATGATGGCTAAAACTAAGCTGCTTTGAACCGCACATTTAATTATTTTAATATCTCCTTCATCTTAAGCAGTTTAAGACCATCAACACGATCTTGAAGCACCTGTCAGGAAGCTTTTAGTACTTCTGATGTTGACCTTATGTTTTATCGAAACGCCATTTTTGGCGTTATATCAGTATTACCAGACTGTGTCAGTTTTTTCACGAAAAGAAAAATATTCATTTTTACTGATTTTTTTAATTGGTTAATTATCCAGAAACAATCTTTGTTCATATGTATAAGATTGATCGCTATTATCTGTTTAAATAAATAGTTTATAATTTAAATCAAGCTATAAAGGTTTGGATACTTATTTAGATAGTTCTAATGTGGGATATTTAAAATTTAAAGTTGAATGGTTCCGAGTGCCAAACTCTACAATATACTGAATAAAAATATATTTGCTGTTAATCTCTCTACATATTTTAAAACTTTATAATAACATTTCAAAACAAGAATTGTGCAAATATTCCTAATAACTGTTGTTGCGGATTTGATGATATGTCACATAGTAAGATTAAAAACCTTATCCCTGAGACAGTTTAAAATGAGACGAAGAACAACACGATTAAAATATGCTGGAAGAAAGTATTGTTTACTAAATGCTCAGTCAAGGTAGAGAAAACATTTTTTTATATAACAATCTTAAGTAATACCTCTATTAATTTCATACGTTTACTTAAGGATAAAGGCAAGCTTGACAGTAAAGCAATTTCGAACCAGTTTTTGTACAAACGATTTGGATTTGCACTTTGTTTGGCTTAACAGTTTATCGATTCTTTAATTACTGTTAAAGTACATTTATCCAATCAGTCAAATATTACGAAGAAACAACCTTTCAGCAAACTGACAATCTATGTATCATAAATAACAAACACATTTAAACATTTTATGGTGACAGCTTGTGATAAAACAAACAAACGCCACATTTGATAGAAATATTTATGTAAAAGTTCACCATCAGCTTTGAGATTATTCCAAAGATGGTGACTCGTGACAATAATAAGCATTAACTCAGGGTGATCACATATTAAACAGGGGTTACATCTGCTAGGTAAGGTTCAAGCCACCGGTTTCTACAGAATGTATATAGCGCCATGTTATCATCTTCATACCTTATTGCTTTTAAATTGTATAAAGTACGTTGTTTCCAGCAAGAAAACTGTTGTCATCAATATTATGGCGATTTTTTCCAGACAATTGACCTAAGAAATTTGTGCCAATCAATATAACGCGCAGAGAGAAATACTTATATATGCCTATATATAAAACCAGTTTGTAGATTTGTATATTTTGTAATAATATGGCTAACAACATGTATAAATTCAGAAAAGTAATATTTTACTCTGAGTCAAGACAACAAGTTTTTGCTTGCTGCTTTGCTATTCAAATCTTTCAGTTGCCCAATCAACGAACTTGATTTTCTCTGTAACTTAGATTTGACGGTTAAACAAGGCTCTGTACTCTATTTGCGGTCTATAACTGCGAATATCTCGGACAAATAATTAGAACAAAAAGTTAATGGTAAAACGTTTGCTTCTCGTTTGCTTTTCTTTTGAAACATTCACGAAGAAAACAAACTATAAACAAACAAAAAATGATAAAGCAGAGAACAATAAATGTTAGTGAGATAGTAGAAATGTTCAATTAAATGATAAAATCTGCCACACTAAACGCATATGGATGCTGACTTATTATTCTGTCAGTGTAGGTATTTTTAAAGTGCGTGCGTGTGCGTTAACAAATATATATGGCATGCTGCTATATATATAAATTTGCTTAGTAACATATAACTGATTATGATGTCTACGTAATAAACTTCTCATCTTTCATACATTTTTTCTAGCATTCTATTCTAAAATGTACCGTTATTTCTTTTTGAATTACCAAAGGTGACAATGGTAAGACGACATACTCATAAAACACAGATATGCGTCCCTTTCAGTTACGTCATTATCAATCTTGGTAGAAGCACGTGTTAAGGAAAGCACTACCGCAAAGTGAACTTTTAATTAAAACCAATCCCTGTGACAGCGATGCGAAGCAGTTTTTTTTTAGATACAGAGCACAGCGTTTGCATAAATGGAATGACGTCTTTAAGTGAATGACGTTTTTTATAATTAGTGTTTTTGGTTACAGTGAATAGGAAAATTTGTTTCGCTTTGATTCCGATAAAAAACAGCACAAAGCTTGCTCAGGAAAGTACTTGATTTAACCAAATTGCTACAAGTAAGGCGAGAAAAAAATGTATTTTATAATTATCTAAAACGATAGACAAAACACCATTAGTAAAGTAATGTTGTTTATTTTGTCTTTTCATACATAGCATTTATTCAACAACAATCGAACTATTTATCGTCTTTCTCGACCTAAGACTGACCTTAAAACATTGTGTGTAAAAGAAATATACCTGGAGATGTAGCCATAGGACACAGATGCCCATACATTCCGCTGTATTGTCACAAAAATCCTGTACAATTACAAGTGGGTATAAAGTCTAAAAATGCTATTTTTAGTTTTATCAGATGGCATAACTATCTTCAATAAATTTGCGTCAAAGTATCCGGGTGCCTAACTTCACAAGCTGACATATTTTCTTAGAAAGTTTCATGACTCTAGCAGTTATGCGTTTGGTGGAGTTACACGCGACACAAACGTACGGACAGTGTGGCAGCGGAAGGACGGACAAGGGCAAATCTGCACCCGCCCACCATTCCCCACAAAGTAGTGGAGGCATAAAAATAAATCTGATACGTAACACAATAAACGGATATAATGTCATTTAATTCCTAGTGTAGTGTCTAAGTGACAAAGAGCACTATGTGTAAATATGCTGAAAAACTGCAAAGACGCGTTTCTATAATCAAATAAGTAACTGCTAAGTAAACTGTAAATGAACACATGTCCAGAAAAAAAGTGTCTGTTTATTAGTTTATTATTCTGACTCTTGTTTCCCTTTGATTTTCTATCGACACAAATAAAGACTGTGAAATAAACAAAAGAAATTAAAAGCCAATGTTTTTGTTATTTGTCAAATAATTTTAGCAAACCTCAGCAGCGCCATTTAAAACGACGTAGAACAAAAGAAGTACGATTTCTTCTCTACGCTGCAATGAACTAATGAATCAATCTATTACCTAACTAGGATGAAATTTCCAGGATGAAATTAGGCTGTCGTTTTCACAAGTACTAGAAACATAACTTGGATCCTAAATGCACTTTTAAAAAATAAATTTTAATCTATAGTCATGCCTAATGACTTTTTTTCATATAGACTCCAATTCTAAGTCTGTACATCAAAACATGGTGCGGATCAAGACCTTAATGTTATTCATGGAGCGCGAAGTGGTATAATTGTCACAATGTTTTCCTCATGATTCCTTATTTTGAAACTGACATCCCAAACCTTGCCAGCTGTAAAGTGCACAACACTCGTTAAAATACATGTATAAAGTATCTGCACTAATGCATTAATTCTGGGTCTTTTCTGTAACCTTTATTTATTTTACTGTAGGACTCCATACTGTGAAGTTTGTCATTCATCTTCACAGACAATCGTGAAAAAGCATGAACTATCTGCACTAACCTCGCTTTTTTGGGTCCGATTCTCTAAATTCGTAACTTCAGATTTTTGTCGTGTGTTAGAATACGACGCAATATTGTGTAGTCCGTGTTGCTTACGGGATGCTTCAGTTTTCTTCTTATTTCATTCAAATGCACGTTTAGGGTTCAAGTTATGTCTAGTATCTTTGATCGTGTTTACTATTCTATTATTTGGGTTATGCACCTTTAGCATCACCCAGTAGTGGCGAGTTTTCAAAATGCGACAAAGCGTCTATTGAAAATGAATATGCAGCAGAGCGTCTCCGGGGGCCGGAGATTTTTGACATCCTTATTCTTCGGGCCTGCGATCCTATTTGCGACCCAATTTGCGATCCTAGTTTAAACAATGTGCAGTCATTTGATTTCTCTAAATGTTTATTTGCGAGTGTTAAAAAAATAAAGGAACCTGCATTTAATGTATTGAATCTGATTGTTTCATTGTGACTGGCAAATATTTGTTTGTATTTTTAGGTAAGTAATGTGTTTAAATTAACAGAGAAATTTGTTTTAATGTACATATAATTTTGCATTGATTTTAATTACGACAACAATAAAATTGAAATTTATTTATTGCACGTAAAACAAAAGAGACAATTCAGACTTCAGCGTGTATGCATCTGTTTTTGCCGTAGAAACATGTTTTTCCACTCATAAAATCATTTGATAAGAACGTTTGACTTAATATTTTAAAAACGAAGCCTCGTTTAAATAAATATTTAGAACGTCAACAATTTGAGCAATTCCCCAGAATTCAGAAAATTCCTTTAATGTCAGCAGGCGATGTGAGCGTTTCTAAATTAACTATGTATCGCTCTGTCTATCTGAGTTCATTTTTGACCAACTGACCGACGCCTCATGAAGAGGTTAGTCGTTTTAGGTTTTTTGGGATAGTGCAAGACAAGTAAGCATCCCATTTCAATGACATCTTTGGTTTGATTCTTTTCCATGATCAGTGTATAGCATCAATATACGGGACCCCAGTTTAACGTCTCATCAGAAAGAGAACATTATATTAAGTAAATAAATGTAATTTGAGGAGCAGGGAACGACCCTAGGATGAACAATTCAGCGCGTTACCACTGGGCAGCTGCTCCTGCAGGATGCCGGCTTAAATAGAAAACATGTTGAAATCTGACAACAAAAATGGATTGTGAATGTTTCATTTCAAATGTGTAAGTGAATATAATTCACACTATAAATGTTAGACTTGTAAAATATAAAATTGTTATGCTGTTCTCTTTTTAATATTTTTTTCCTTTTTAGCTCTATTTACGATATTTAAAATATATCTTAAATATATGGTCGTAGTTGAGTTCTCAAATATTATATTGTAAAGTGTATTTGTTATGTGACTTATAGTACTCTATATTGTAATAAAATTGCTTACTTTGTTTACACACTGACTATATTTACTAACATGGACAGCAACATCAAAGGAAGAAGACAACTATCAATATCGCAAGATCTAGAAATTTTGCATCAAGGTGTGATCACATGTAAAGGTCAGTGTCAACGTTTTGCGGAGTAGCTGTATTAAATTCGATTTTAATATATATATATATATATAATATACATAATTCAAATTGAAATTGACGCTTTAAGCATTAAACACAACTTAAACATTAATACAGCCGTAAATTAAATATCGAAATGTTTAAACTATGTGAAACCATACTAACTGTTTAAAATATTTCAATCAAAATGATAATGACGCTTTAAGCACTAAACACAACTTTTGTTTGATTCATGGTTTAAACTGTTATGGAAATAGGACACTACTATGCGCGTTCAATATTTGAAATGTTGAAAATTGCAGAAAAATAGGGAAGCCCTAAAGTGACGTGATACACTCTTATTTTTTGTTGTTGTCACATTCATTATAAATAATAACTCGTTTAAACGAAATACGATTTCATTAAAACGAAATGTTATTTCGTATTAATTCGTTTAAACGACATCTTCTTTCTTTGTTTAAACGAAATCTTATTTAAACGAATTAAAATAAATGTGACAACAACAAAAAATAAGAGTGTATCGTGCCACTTTGGGGGGTCCGTAGAAAACTATGAGAAGTATTGTCGAAATTGATGAAAGTTGTCAACATGATGGGCTTCCTTTCTTTAAAGTAGGTTTAAAAGTTATCATAACTGAATCTTGACTTTCCTTTTACTGAAGCTGCCTCTACTTGTGCTAAATTATTTTTAAGATATATAAGTGTATATGTTGGTGAGAAATACAAAAAGTTTACAAAATCTAATGAGTTTTCAAGTTTTTTTATGAGAACAAATTACTAGATATACTAACAGAAACCTAAATCTGATATATACTGCAGACTCGCAAATCTAAGCATATATTATTTCATTTGAGCAGTCATTAGCAAATAAACGGTGGGAATCAAATATTATTGTAGGATCGGTCAAGGTGTAAGAGCGCCGGACTCCGTTCCCTCAAATCGCAGGTTCGATACCTACCAGAGGTTATGGACTTCAGTAACGTTTCAAATACTGTACGCTGGTTTAGTCCGGGAAGCAGTCATCATGAAGACTCTATATGATGTAATAATTAGCTTTCCTGTCAATGATGAAATTAAATTACATAATGACATTGTAGCAGGCTTCAAAGCATCAAATGATAAAAAACGGCATCGAGCGTAAATTTTCACAGCAAATTGCTGAAAGCATTACAGGTACCTATGCGTTTCTTGGCGGTGGGAGCTTGGATTAAAGAAGACATTTCGGATGAAATATGTGTCTGTGTTTTGATCAAGGTGGTACTTACTGCTAGTGTTTTTGAACAATATGTCACTGAACTGCTTGTTAATTACTATAAGGACAGTTTGTAAATCACAATTATCTTATATATTGTGCTGATATTGATAACAAAAGTATTGACGATATGCCAATGCCCCAAGTTATCCAAGACTAATATGGGAAGTCGTTAAGATAAGCAAATGTGAAAACATTTGTTACTAGTATGCACTGTCTTTCGTAATTATCAAAGCAATCTCAGACAATGTCTGAAATCCATAGCAGATGTTAACGTTTTCAAAATGCATGTGATATCGGTTAATATTTATTTGTATACTATAGAATTAGTAAGTATTTATGCTGTGAAGGTAGGTCTGTAACCACGAACTTTATCAAAAATATGTATTATGCTGATTTAATGAAGGAACAGCTATGAGCATTCATGAGATTTCTAGAAAGCATAATTATCTGATCGTGCATGATACATAAAAAATCAGAAAATTGCGAATTTCATGTTTAATGATGTTACTTTATAATTTTTCTGCACTCAAAATATATCTGGCACGTTTCATGTCTTTAGGATGTAAAAAGACAATTTCTCTTAAACTAATAAAAAATGGATGTCAAACTTAATTAAATAAATATTAGAGTTCGTTGTATCTTGTTATTTCTCTTTGATAGCAGACATGTTTCATGTTATTACAATTAAATACTACCTACGCGTATTCAAGTTGAAAATTATCGTCTTATTGGGATTAATTTCTACTTGATATTGAATTGAAGTTAAATGAAACTTAATGTCAAAAGCAGCCTGTTGCCATTACATGTTTTACAAGTACACAATCGGTCTAAGAACTTCTGGTTATTAAGGAAATGCACTTGTCTGAACTCGCCTACCATTTTAGTACTTTCACAGACATGGTGATGGATGACACAAGTTCACAAAATGACACTCTGCCTTTTCTTTATTCTTCACCATTAAATGCAATAGTAGCATACTACGTCATCGCCGACCTGTTTTATGCTCTCCCGCCAACAATCCATCGCTTGAAACTAAAAACCGTCTTTTTTTTAATAAGAAATATGTTGAGTTGCAAAAAAATCATGTTGTGTACCGATGATTGGCTGTTGTGCTTTGTATTTACGTAAACAACTTTTAAAATGTAAAATTTTAGTTTAGGTCTGAAAACGGGTGACCGTTTTTTTCAGCATGCATTCAGAAAAAAAATCAACTTAAGACGTAGTATCCTACTATAATCAAGGGCGGTTCCAGGATTTCAGGGGGTTTTTTTTTAGTGTACATAAATGCTTTATTTCGCTCGCAAATTGATAGCAAATTATCGATAGAATTCACAAGCACACGTGATTCGCTATAATTATCATATATTAAAGAGGACACGTGCAATAACGGTAATTGATATGTATAATAACGGACGTTTCACATTTCTAATTTTGTAAATTACGTGTTAATTAGTAAAGCACACGATTACGAGATCTGAATGACAGTAATTATATAAAATTAAATTGTTTTTCATTTTTAGGAATATTGAGGACACGTCAAAAGATTTTCCCATGGCTTAAATAGAAAATCGCTACGGTCCATTTCTATTTCAGGGTTTTATTACGGTTTATAACTATTAATTTCTTTTAGCTCCAGAAACTCTGAATACGTTTACTTTCCATAATTATCACTATTAAATATTGTCATTCTGCTGTTCCCTCACATAAAACTAATGTTTTGTAAAAATATGCTAAATGAGATTGAGTCTAGAAAAATAAATGCAAAATATTTACATAGGTCCGACCTTTTCAATCGCAAACTGTTTAATTTCAAATGATCAGTCCAAGGAGTTTAGTGCTCAACTCTCGCAGTGAAATATTTTAACAAGACGTTTGAGAAACTTAGACTCCTTCAGATAATAAAGATTACAAATATAAAATTGAACCGCATTGTTCTGAAATCTCTATCCAAATGTTGCCTGTGCCTTGTTCAAAAGAGTCAAACTTTCAAACTGTGCCGATTTCAATTATATTAAATCAGTCGGTAAATTCTATTTAAGTGGGCCTGTTATCAAGCAATAAAATACTAACATTTCAACAACAACGTGTTGAAAACTAACATGTACTTTTAGAAGAACCTTGTATGTTGAGGTGTTAATAAGTTCATTTAGTTATATTTTGCGTGATATATTGTGATCGGAATCGAGCGTTCTCTTGGTCTACGTAATTTTAAAAACAATTAATTTCAAAATAAAATTCAAATCAATCACGTGTCCAAGATAACGGTTGAAAGCACAAAAAACAGTTACTAGCGTGTGATTTAACGCCATAATTATTCCAACTCACAAACTACCTAAAGATTAGGTTTTAGATGAAAGAGTTGACAAAAATATCAAGGGCACATATTTGCTGGAAGTTTAGCAACAACAACAACAAACTTTATTAGCAAATCGACATAACACATGTCTTTTTAGCAAAAAGTAGGAAATTAATGATTTCGATAGTTCAAGAACTAATTAGAATTTTTTATACTACAAAAATATATAGAACATCTCTACTAACGTTTATCTAGGTATGAAAATAATGCTGTAAAATACGAGTCAAGTGACTTGACTATCTTTCTGGAATATCTCCCGATACAGTTATTAAAACGCTAATCACCCGAGTGCATAAAGCCTGCAACTAGAAAGCTTCTAGATCTCACGTGCTAGGAAAAGTAGGCTTTGTTCGTGAGAGTGAACATTTTAGTGTCCGTTTTATGAGGCAGACACATCTGGTGTTCCTTGTTTCTTAATAAAAATCAACTTAAGACGTAGTATCCTACTATAATCAAGGGCGGTTCCAGGATTTCAGGGGTTTTTTTTTTAGTGTACATAAATGCTTTATTTCGCTCGCAAATTGATAGCAAATTATCGATAGAATTCACAAGCACACGTGATTCGCTATAATTATCATATATTAAAGAGGACACGTGCAATAACGGTAATTGATATGTATAATAACGGACGTTTCACATTTCTAATTTTGTAAATTACGTGTTAATTAGTAAAGCACACGATTACGAGATCTGAATGACAGTAATTATATAAAATTAAATTGTTTTTCATTTTTAGGAATATTGAGGACACGTCAAAAGATTTTCCCATGGCTTAAATAGAAAATCGCTACGGTCCATTTCTATTTCAGGGTTTTATTACGGTTTATAACTATTAATTTCTTTTAGCTCCAGAAACTCTGAATACGTTTACTTTCCATAATTATCACTATTAAATATTGTCATTCTGCTGTTCCCTCACATAAAACTAATGTTTTGTAAAAATATGCTAAATGAGATTGAGTCTAGAAAAATAAATGCAAAATATTTACATAGGTCCGACCTTTTCAATCGCAAACTGTTTAATTTCAAATGATCAGTCCAAGGAGTTTAGTGCTCAACTCTCGCAGTGAAATATTTTAACAAGACGTTTGAGAAACTTAGACTCCTTCAGATAATAAAGATTACAAATATAAAATTGAACCGCATTGTTCTGAAATCTCTATCCAAATGTTGCCTGTGCCTTGTTCAAAAGAGTCAAACTTTCAAACTGTGCCGATTTCAATTATATTAAATCAGTCGGTAAATTCTATTTAAGTGGGCCTGTTATCAAGCAATAAAATACTAACATTTCAACAACAACGTGTTGAAAACTAACATGTACTTTTAGAAGAACCTTGTATGTTGAGGTGTTAATAAGTTCATTTAGTTATATTTTGCGTGATATATTGTGATCGGAATCGAGCGTTCTCTTGGTCTACGTAATTTTAAAAACAATTAATTTCAAAATAAAATTCAAATCAATCACGTGTCCAAGATAACGGTTGAAAGCACAAAAAAACAGTTACTAGCGTGTGATTTAACGCCATAATTATTCCAACTCACAAACTACCTAAAGATTAGGTTTTAGATGAAAGAGTTGACAAAAATATCAAGGGCACATATTTGCTGGAAGTTTAGCAACAACAACAACAAACTTTATTAGCAAATCGACATAACACATGTCTTTTTAGCAAAAAGTAGGAAATTAATGATTTCGATAGTTCAAGAACTAATTAGATTTTTTTATACTACAAAAATATATAGAACATCTCTACTAACGTTTATCTAGGTATGAAAATAATGCTGTAAAATACGAGTCAAGTGACTTGACTATCTTTCTGGAATATCTCCCGATACAGTTATTAAAACGCTAATCACCCGAGTGCATAAAGCCTGCAACTAGAAAGCTTCTAGATCTCACGTGCTAGGAAAAGTAGGCTTTGTTCGTGAGAGTGAACATTTTAGTGTCCGTTTTATGAGGCAGACACATCTGGTGTTCCTTGTTTCTTAATAAAACACTAATCCTCGGAGATTCTTGTGTGGAAAAAAACTGTTTCAGCCTTTTTATGTTTTCATCAAGAATACTCAGAATATTTGCCATAAGTCGTATTACAGAATTTGTCAGTACTTTATGTATGTATTTATTTATTTATTCATTTTTATTTGTCTCATTAAGACTCATCTGGGCTGTTTAATGTTAAACTTACACATCAGTTCAGTCGCTACAACAGGTTAACTGAGTTGAGCATGGCAATGTCACGACATCGAATAAATTTAATAGTTCTAAAGCTAAAATCATGAAGATAATTGGGCATCAGACAGTGCACTGTATAGATAATGTCCAATTAAATCGTCGTGAAGAAAAGAAGCTGGCTTGAATCAAAATAAACAAAACACACAGAAGGAAGTAAAAGCATGCCTTTGCTGCTTTTGTCTCATATGAAGTGTACAATTATAATTATTTACAATACAGTTGATTTTTTTAATGGCATAAATTTGTGTGCGTGAATTCGACTTAAGGCATTTCGTCTCTTAAAGTTTAGAAAGAAGAAAATGCATAAAATTTTTTAGTGTTCTTCGTTATGTGCTACAATATGATGTACAAAATGATAGTTTTCAGATGTAACTTAATTCAATTAAAAATTTTTTTGCCACCGTTTAAAATGAATGAATGAAAACGTCAGTAAATTGCCTTTTTGCTAGATGTTTGTCAGAGTACTTTCCTTGCTGAAAAACTGCCTACAAAATTCATGTTTTTTTCTAGTAACATCTGGCGATTTTTTCAACATTTTAACGATATTTCAACCGTTGAGGAATTATGCAAACTACAAGATGCATAATATTGAAATTTCTGTGGACATAAAATTCGATTAATGACTCGAAAGTATTCTCGTAAAAGAAAATACATCGTATGGCATGTTTGAAAAATTACATCGATTCTGATTGTATCTCAATAATACAGTCATATAAATAACACGGAATTTCCGACAGATTTTTAAAACGTTCCTCTGGGTGTAATCATGGTAGTTTTTATTTTTTGTAATGCTGATAAGAAATAACGATATTAGAAATTGTAGGAAAATGCGCGAGGCATGATGAAAATAAAGATAATTTTATGTTTAAGTCAGATATTACAAAAGCTATTCTCGAAATTTCAGATTAATGTAATACAAGTGATTCTTGACGTGTCATAAATTTTTACAATACTAACTTTTTTCGAAATTGCAACGATAGAAACTTATCGCATACTAATTTGTATTATCATATTTCTTTTATGTATGGCTTAGGATATGATGCAACAATACTTTAGGATAATGTAATGATTTTTTTTATTACTTGCTTATCATGGTCGAATGTGTACAGTGTAATTCGCTTATATGCTCACGGAAAGACTAACACTAATTAAAAATCATTTTGGGGTGTTATTTTTTTAACGAAACAAAGAGGTCAGTTCAAATACACTACTTTAATCAGCTGGTAAATAAATACTATAATTTAAGTAAGCATTTTTATACAATCATATAATTTAAACATTGATATAGATCACTTAACTTTATGATTTATATAAGATGAATCAGTTAATCATATGACTTATATATTGAGTTTGATCATTTCAGTATGACTATCTGGTGTTGTATTTACGTCCTAAATAATGTTGTCGCCTTGGAAAATTGATGAGTAATAAATAAGACGACATCTTTTTCACAAGAGACAGAGAGAGTGAGAACAAAAGAAATGAAACTGACTACTATTGTATACCTAAGAATAAATAAATAAATAAAGCATATCTCCCAATAAACAAATATGAGACCATTTATCAGTTTTATATCTATTATTATGCAAATAATCATTTCGTCATCATTTTAGAATAATATTGCCGATAGGAAGACGACGTCCATATAATAAAAAGCAGAAAAAATAATTGTCATGAATTAAAAAGAGTCTTTATAAATTTACATAAAGTCCCATGTAAGCTTGTTAATTCTGCGTCATTAAAATCATCTTATATGCCTGAAAATAATTAATGATATAACATTTAATTTGGATATTTAAAGTTTACTGCATTACACAGGCTAAGTCACCAGTCACACTACAAGCAAAGTAACTCTCAAAGGTGAAGTTTCATGCAGAGATTTAACCCAACTATTTCTCATGCCAGAAAGGTACGTTCCTCATTCGTCGCGCAAAGTCTGAGTAACACAACTAACAAAACAACTGACTCGTAATAAATCCTGAGAGAGAGAGATGCATTCTTCTTGCTTCATGCGCTTTTCCTTGTGTACACGTGTGCTTAGGTTAGACTCGAAATCAAGATCATGTGAAAATTTCGTGACCAGTCACATGCAGTTATTTAAACCCACTAAAACCTATGATATTTTGTTCAGTCTTTGCTGTTCATATATCAAAGCAAAAATGGCCTTGAAAAGTGGACCTTTTATCAAAACATTTTTGTTGTTTAATACTCATTGTAAGAAGGTATTATGTATGTGACAAAAGAAGAACAGTACATAAACAACACCCGACTTTCATTTTCACATTCACATAAAGCACTTTAAGAAAATGATGAATTTTCCTTTTAACGGAAAACCGAAACTTGCAGTAAATCTGAGTTGTGTGAATACTCAGTATCTGGCTTTGTTCCATCACAGACGCTTTCAAGATATTTGTCCTAAACCGTATGAAGTTTTGTCTCCTGCTGTTTAATACAAGAAGTAGAATATCCGATCTTTCTTTCTAAGAAACCATTCATCTTTGCTATTGATCGTTTATGGATTGATTGCACACGGATCATTACTAATACAGTCTACGAAATAGTTGCCTACAAGTTAAGCGTATAAAATTTTCATTCGTTTGGGAGCGGAGAAAATTAATTTTGCTTCCATAAGAACAGTGCATTGTCCAAGACTAGTAAGAAATCTTTATTTAAGATACGTTTAATCCCTAAATATCTAACTAGCAGTATTAGTATTACAAGATTTAAAAGAATACATATTGTTACATGCACAGTTTATTAAAGAAAACAACAAGAGCTGGCAGAACAAAACTCACAGTCTGATGCCTCCGTTACGCGTATCAGAAATCCCAAGATCAATAAGAATCATGAATACCCTACTTCCATTAAAGTTTGGAGATCCTGGCTGCAATATATATTAAGTCACTAAGTGAACCCGTGTAAATGACTGTGTCCTGGACATTTAATGCAGCAGACAGAAAAATCATACAGGTCATCTCTTACCATTATCAACAAAATTACAAATTTTGAGAGACAAGTGTGGTTTGACCTTTTATGCGGTGAGTCTTAAACAATAGGGGTTATTTTAAGGTTCCTGGATTTACTCGTTCTTTTTTTTACAGTTTTGACCACATACCACTGTGAATTTGATATTTGAAGCATTGAGGACAAAATCAGATGGGTGTATCTACACATGCGCTAACATGTAGTTATTTTTATGGGCATGTGTACAGTAATCCTTCAGTTGTTGATAGAAACTATTGTCACATTACAGACACCTATGATCTTGACCTTTGACCCTGTTGGCCCTAAAACGATTATGCTTAACTAACCTGTTGAGTTTGAGTAATTTGCATTTTTATTTCTTACTGATATGAAACAAAAACTTAGCATATGGCATTTATCAAAAGCCAAAAGTATGCTTTGATATCACCAACTAAACAACTATATATTAGATACCATAAGATTGCTGAATGCTTTCCATTTAATAACGTTGAATTATAGTAATGCCAGCAAAGCTCTACATAATCAATTAATATACCTTCCCTCACAATACATTTACACAAAGAAAAGCATTGGATAAAATGTAGCCAAACCTAGTACGTAGTTTTTTTTTTTGCGACCGCGAACACAAACAAAAAGATAACCAGTTGCTTGGTGCATGGTGGGTATCGTTCTTTTCTATGTTTTATGGCTCGTAAACAGTATTTCAGGTAAAATTATGAAGAAATCATTTAAGTATATGATTTTTTTATCGGCACATTAATTGTCGAATATGTCGTGTTCTTTTGTAATATTCGTCAGAAAAGATATCGATGTTCGTCTATTAAAGTAATTGAGCTATTTTTGTTATGATGAATGCTAAATGCTCAAAATAATTTCTTTCTGATTGTGTATGTTTATGATGACGAAAGTCAAACCTAAAGCATACCGCCCCTCCTTTTTATTATCTAAGACGCTATTTAACATCAGCACATGCAATTTCCGTTTATTTAATCTAAAGTTACAAACCAGGTAAACATAAAGGTGCATGCCATCGAGCCAATCTGTTCACTTAGGTTTGCCATTTCTCGTGCCCGTCGTGAAAAGCAAAGTTGGAATATTGATACGAGGAAACGAAAGTTTTTGAATCTTACATAAATATAATTGTTGACATTAAAATATTTAAGTTTCTTCTTGTAACAAACCTGCACTTTAAGATTACAAAAGAAATGCATGCATTGTTGCATGATTGTACAAAACCCTGTTTATAGACTGTTGCTAAAGTAAAGGCTATTATAAGAATACTAACTTTGACATATAAAGCCTGCTAGGTGAAATCATTTATTTCTTTACGGAGTTTATTCATTTATATTTTCATTGATTGATTGATTGATTCAGTCGTATTCTTATACTTAAGGTTTTATTGTAGGTAAACTTCTAGCGAAAACTTTGGCTCTTTAGAAATCTAAATAAAAATTATTAGAAAAAATATTTTCATTGTCAGAATGTTGCACGAAAGAGCACGAAAATATAAGATAAACCGAATGCAAAGACAAAATGTATCCAGAAAAAGGAACACGTATATCATATATCAAGGCGCTTTGACAAAATTTGTGATAAATAAAAAGTTAAGACGACATCGTAGTTAAAAAGACATCTGTTTTCAAAGATTTCTACCATAAATATCTCTACGACCGTCAGGGAACATCTGAGACCACTGAGACAATGTTATGATTGGTCGCTTCCTAAAGGTTTTGTCACGAGAAACTTATTAAGTAAGTTTGAAGCAAAAGCGGTATCAAAGAGCAAGCCGATATCGCGAACCATATACAGCGCGGAGCTGAACTATTGAATTTCTTGTCATTCGCGTTTACAAGTACTCTTCATTCTGACTGAACCTATCAAGTTCCGATCTTTTGACAACACTTATAAAACAGCAAGTTCTTCAGAGGATAACACGATTGGATAAAGTAAACGAGAACTTCATCTTTCATCTAAGGAGTGGAATATAACAGTTTCTTCTAGGAGAAATTATCGGAGTGTTTACTGGAATTTTGTGGATTTTTTTAATTCCATGTATATAATGGTGTTTAAAGTCGATACAATTAATTAACGATGGTCCGTGTTTAAGTTAATGAAAATAATCGTTAAAATGGAATTTAAACTAGAAACTACAACAGGTTTTTCAGTCAATTTTACCAATGCATCCGTATCAAACACGACGGAATTTGACTGGGGCGAAGCACCTTCTTTTGATGAATTGAATTTAATTAATGTTCTTGTAAAAGGAACAATGTTTATTGTGGCTTTGTTTGGAAACCTTTCAACTATTGTGCAAATGTACAGAATGAGGCGACGGAAATCTACGATAAATACGCTGATTATAAATCTTGCGACGGCTGACCTGTTAGTGACATTTTTCTGTATGGGTTCGGATGCTATATGGCAGTCCACAGTACAGTGGTATGCCGGTGATTTTATGTGTAAAGCTGTTAAATTTGCTCAAGTTTTTGCATTCAACTTATCAACGTATGTAACAGTGATGATAAGTTTAGATAGATGTTTTGCTATAATGGATCCTATTAGTAGAAACAAGGCTCCGAAACGAGTAAAAATTATGATCATAGTGTCTTGGTGCTTGTGTGCCCTCTTTAGCATTCCACAGGTAGGTAGAGATGTTTAATTCATACATTTATAAAGGGGATTAATATAACATGCACGAGATGCTTTACTGTGAAAATAAGCCGAAGTTTTTATTCATCACTAAGATGTTTTTCGGTAAGGTCAAATGTTTACGTTGTATGCATACTGACCACAGTATGAGGTTATGACAAGTTTGACAAACTTAGTTTATTATTTCCAACAGGCATAAAAATCCAACGTTACAATCATGCACAGTACAATGTTTATCGAATACAAAGACAATTAAACTACTAGCGTAACTGCAATCTATAGTAACAAATTCAATGATAAAAAAAAAAGAATAATAAAATAAACTTGAAAGTACAAACACAAAAAAATGATCTGTGCCAATTTCTAAAGAAAGTGAAAAGAAAATTTCGACTTACAGGAATGTCTGTAATAATTTAACATCATAATTTCAGATTTGTGTTAACTCTGTAATATTTTATACGTCTGCGGTTATGATAAACTACGTACGTTGTTAAACCTTAAATGTCTGTCCAAACGATTAGCAACAAAGACAATCTTTAGAATTGTAAATTATTCTACAAAACAGTGTCTCTTTCACTGTGTTTAATTAACAGACTTCAAAAAAAGTTATTTTTAATCGTTTGACATGACACCCACTCTACACGTATCAAAACGTTTATAACGTTTTGAAACGTATTAATATTGCTGTCCAAAACAGATTTAACAAAACTTTGTTTGCTTAAAGATCGTTGAAATAATGTCTTGATATAGGAATGCAAAAATGATTAAGAACATAGATTCTGCGTGCAGGACACAACGAAAACCATAGTTCTTTCAAAAATGATGTCAGCAAAAAACAAAGCAAAAAAACCCCAACTCTTTCTGAAGGACCAGACCAGTTCATTATACCAGTCTACAATTAACATAAGAAATATATAGCGATGTAACGTTTCACTGTAATTCCCTTTGGTTGATTTTTAAATTTCTTTTAACATACTTCAAATGTTTTATCTATATAACATTCTACTTCTTTTCACATTAACAGCTAGACGGAAAAGAGTTTTAACTAGTAAACCCTATTTTTATGTTAAGCAATTCACCTGTGCTATAAAACATAAAGGTATTATCGCTTGATTTTTTCTGAAAAAAAATCATTAAGACAGATCTATTAGCGCTTAATTGAAGATTTGAAGCATAACCCAAGGCAAAGCAATCATTTTGGTAGTTGAAATAGCATGTAAGCTTAGAAAAAAGTGATACCTCGAGCATATTTCTCTGTTTTAAAGTAAACTTCTTCGTTTTGCACCAAGTTGATATTTTCAAGAATTTGTTGATTAATCTTGCCCACAAATTCCGCAGTCTTTGTCACTTAATAGTTATTTTATAGAATAAATAATTAATTATGTGTCTCCAGATTTTTTTTGCACGCACATGGAACAGAGTTTTGAAAATAGAATTGAAATTGTTAAAATTGCATAGTTTTGCGGGAAAGAATTAACAATTAAGCCATAGATCTTTTCTCTGACATGGTCAGACAAAGAATCGATCAAGAAAAATTGAGTTTTATCAATGGTTGATCACAGAAATTTGTTCAATTCAACTTTATAAATTTTGAACAAACCGCTTCTTATGCATCGAATGTAGTTTTTAAATAGTCAGTTTTTAATTCACACGAAACGTTCTGTTGTACAAGTTTGCTTTCACATTATTTTATATCAAAGTACCTTTGAAACACTCTTGTAATATTCGATTTGAATTTCTTTAACGTGTAAGATGAAAGATAACATAAATACTTGAAATTTATTTTTATTATGTATGATCATAACAATTTGCACCTGACTGAAAGACAAAAAGATATACTTTAAAAAAAATTAGAAATAGGATCTGACACCAGTTGGCATTTCATATAAACTTTTATTGAACGTGTTTAGCAAAATGTTACTGAGCGAGCCTCTGGCGAGTTAATTACATTAATCCCGGACGAGTTCAATAAAAGTTTATACGTAATGTTAACAAGTGTCAGATTCTTTTTATCACTTGAGAAAAACAACAGTAAATGGGTCTTGCCGTAGTTAAATTTATTTGAATTATACTGGAAAAAATCTGTTTATAACATCCGCCAAGAAAATAGCTCCAAATAAAATGTGAAAATATGTCGGAAATACTGTACATACAAGACTTCTCTTTGAAATAGGTCATCTAAAGGATATGAGATTTAAAAATGAAAATCAATAAAAATAATTTATTTGAAGCAAGTAGAAAATGTGTAATGTTTTGTCAGCCGTTATATTACTCGTGTGCAATATAAAACATATGTTACAGTAATGGTTGTATTGCATTACAAACAACATTTGTCATGTGATAATAGCGTTTCGCAATTCTACAGGTTTATAAAAGTGTTTGTGTTCCTGTGAAGTCGTGGGTGTGTGGAGTAAGTATTGATGCCATATCACATGTTTATATAATGTATTATTTTATATTCTAACACTATCCGCAATTCGCCGACAATAAACAAAGAAGGAATTTAGCGTGATATATCATATACATTATATCACGCTTAATTCAAGCGCGCGCCTGATGACGTAATTAAAAACTATTTTTGGCTGTTCTTATTTGTCATTGTAAGCCGAAAATTGTTTTATTATTTTTTTTTAAGTGAAATATTGTTATGGACTGAATTATCTTTTTTGATTTTCGTCTATGATAAAGTTATAGATATTTGTTTAAATGTAAATTATTAACTGATAAACTACAAGTGACCTTCTTGTTTTCATTTTCACGTTGGAAAAGAATAGCGAGGTAAACGGAATAGCCTGACAGGGACAATAACCGTTAAAATTGCATGATAAGTAGTGCACATAATGGTGTTCCTTATAACTATATATATGTGTTAGGCTGGAAATAGATTTTAAAGTTTTGGTGATCCACTGTCTCGTTCAGATGCGTAATTATTTAATCACTCAGGCTTACGGCCTTCGTGATTTAATTACTACGCATCTGAACTCGACACCGTGCTATATTTGATGGTTGATCACTCAAAAGCTATTTCCTAATTATTAACTCATACAAAGACTAGATAAGAAATGGCTTTATACATTCTAACTGAAACTGACACTATTACACACAACAAATGGAAAAGTGTTAACGATTAAAACTATTCAATTCCTTCTTTACTATTAACAGATCAGAACAGAACAGATCTTTTATTTTGATTTGTACATAGTACATCAATATATACATAATAATTTTCAAGTAGCATGTACATTTCAGTGCAATCAATATAAAGAAATCAATAATATAAATAATATAAAGAAATCAATAATTGTAATGAAACTAAAGTTGATTGTAATTAAGCCTCAGTTAAGTGAGGATGAACATATTTAAAAAAAAAAAATCAATACCAAAACTAAATTTTTTGATCCATCATTGAACATTATTTAATACTGAAGTTCTAACCGACATAGCATTTTTGTAATAAACTGCTAATTTACATAGCTCACTTCTATTATTACTTTGCAGCAGTGCAATAAATTAGTACATACTTGTGTTTACAAAATAATATCTGTTAATATAAAGGTTACGTATACTTGTATAACATGGGCATATAAGAACAAAATGAAATTCGTCTTCCAAGTCTCTTAAAGAACAACATTGACAGTAGCGTTCATTTCTTTGTATTCTATTTCTAGCATATGTACCAGTTTGTATTCTTAGGTTGTGTGCTTAATCTAGTAATATACTATTAACACTTAGATCTACTTCCCTCTGTAATAAGTCTTATATCCCACAATAATCAACGTTTAAACTCAAGTTAATTGAAATAACGATTTGCATTTTCTAGACCGCATGTTTTTTCCGAGAGTTTCTTAGCGGCTTATTAAGTCCAGACTTCTATATGTATTAACGTACTAGAACATTTATTAACTCAACTAAACATATATATTTTTAGAGTAATTTTTGTACAGTAATATAATAAATTACTTAAAAACGACCCAGTTATTACTGCAGTCAATCCGTCGAGTGCATTTACCTATCAATTAAACATTATCCATTACAATTAAAAGCAATACAATTAATCAGTGCTGTCGATTTTTAAATTGTGTGTGTTCGTAAAGTTAACAATAACATTGTGTAAATACTTTCAGTTCAAAATATGATTCAGATTTGTTAATAGTGTGGGAGAAATAATTTGAACACCAAAAATTCTGAAAAAGTCAGAAATTTAAGGAGGAAAAAATATGTTAAGGTGCATGTGGAAGGCATTACTGAAATTTTATTTTGTTACATCTAGAACACTTGAAAAATATAGAAATATAAAAAAATGTTTAATTCCATCAAATTTCTAACGAACAGATGTATAGCTTCTGAGCATAAATGCCAATTTAAAAGCTAACATGAAAACGTTCTTTGTTTTTGTTATTGTTGTTCTAATAAGAGAAGTCTTCTGACACAGCTGCACTGTAATTCAATCAAATTACAGTTCAACGTTTCAATTTATTTGATTTATTAGCTGCATTATTGGTTACACAGAATGTATACCTATTCGTAGCCACAGCAAGATCATTTTTACTTTATGACATACATGAAATAACTGCTTCCATTCCGGAAACGAAGCAGGCACGGTACCAGGACGAACGATAAATAAGATCAATAACATCTATAAGCATTCGTCTGGTCACTGAATTTGACAGTAACGTTGCAGTAAAATGCCTTATTGGATATATTGATTTGCGCTGGGAAAGTCGTAAACAAGATACGGGATACTAAAACTTATCAGCATGATTCCTTTTATCTGTAATGAATAAAGTTACACACACCGCCACAAAATAAAAATGAAAACTCAAGTTACGTTTTTAAACACATGCCATAACTGTATAAAGCATTATTCGTGAGATATAGTAACATTTCTTTGTCACTGCTATTATTTTATGTCTAAGTTTCTAGGTCGTAGTTCCTCTCGCTGAACATGCTGATAAGCCCATTGACAAACTAAATAATTACATACCTAAATTTATTGATAAAAAAAACAATGTTTTGATAATATTGAAAAGTTGCATGTATCTTAGTAAGACGGCAGTGTATGTTTCCTAGTTAAATGGAATAACGGTGTTATTTTTTTCCTCTGGCATATAAAGTACAAAATCAGAAAACAGTACAGTCCTTATTAAACGTCAGAGTATAAAGTCATACTTGAGTTCCTTTAAGGCGGGCTGTAGGAACAAGAATATTTATGAGCAGGCAGGTTTTCTCGTGTTTTATTCTCGCACTTGTGAAATTGAAAATTCTTAGCAAGCCTTGAAATCATTTTGCTGCAGTTGATGATTGATATTCCAAATGTCACGATAGCTTTAAAAAAAAGAAGTGACATGGTGGATTTGCTTCGCTATACGCCTTTTGCTATGATCACTTGATAGGTAAATTGTACTTCATCAAGCATCATCACGCTTGTTTTGGTTTATTGTCGTTTTCCTTTTTTTCAGTAGGCGTAGGCTTGGCCAGTTTTTTTTCTCTCCAAAGTTGGAGAATAGTTTCTTTTTTGTCTTCAGACCCAAGTTAAATTGTCTAGACCGTTTAGCGAAACATTTAAGGTCGTTGGAGTGTATTGTAGTACCTCTTAACTGAAGAGTACTCCTATTCATTAATTTATGTTGATATGAGACAGTTTCATGGTGGGTTTGAACCCGAATCACGCCTTTTTTTAAGGAGATGAGCCTAAAAATTATCTTAAATTGAAATAAGAGATATTCGTTTTCTTTTTTTTTTTTTAGTATTATGGATATTATACAGTTTTTAAACATGGATAATTCATGACAATTGAGTATGAATGATTTCAGTACCTTTTGTCGAGCCCGCTTGCAGATAGCTCGACATATTCGTCACATTTGGTACCGCAGTTCGATGTATGTTCGTGCGTCCGTAGGTGTGTCCGTCCGTCCGTCAAGATTGCCTTGTCCGGGCCATAACTTCTCTGTGTATGGAAGGATTTTGAAATACCTTGGCACACTTATTCTCCTTGATGAGACGGTGTGTCGTGTGCAAGACTCAGGTTCCCAGCTCAGATGTCAAGGTCACATTGCAAGGTCAAAGGTCCAAAATTTTGATGATAGACCTTGTCCGGACCATAACTTCTCCCTGCATGGAAGGATTTTATAATACCATGGCACATTTGTTTCTCTTGATGAGATGGCGTGTCGCGTGCAAGACCCAGATTCCTAGCTCACAGGTCAAGGACACATTGCCAGGTCAAAGGTCCAAACTTTTTGATGATAGACATTGTCCGGACCATACCTTCTCCCCTTGGAAGGATTTTAAAATACCATGGCACATTTGTTTTTCTTGATGAGGTGGTGTGTCGCTTGCAAGACCCAGATTCCTAGCTCAGAGGTCACGGCTACAATGACAGCTCAAAGGTCCAAAATGATGATGATAAACCCGTTCAGGGCCATTACTTCTCGATGCATGCAAGAATTTGAAAATACTGTGACACATTTGTTATGCTCCCTGAAAGATACATCTTATAGGTCTGCCTTCTCATCACTATGTCACTCTGTCATTCTGTCTAGTGAAGGGAAGAACTCCATAACTAATAAAGGTAACGAATGCCTTGTCTGGGCCATTACTTCTCTGTACATGGAAGGATTTTAAAATACCTTGGCATATTTGTTCACCTTGATGAGACGGTGTGTCGCGTGCAAGACTCAGGTTCTCAGCTCAGAGGTCAAGGTCACAATGCCAGGTCAAAGGTTTAAACTGTTGATAATAGACTTGGTCTGGGCCATTACTTCTCCATGCATAGAAGAATTTGAAATACCGCGATACATCTGTTATGCTCCCTGAAAGAGACATCATATAGGCCTGCCTTGTCCTTCCATCATCATCAGTCAACAGTTTCCATTTCACTGCCCCATCCCCATAGGCGGTTTTCCATTGGCGGGCTCGACATGCTGCTCATGGGCATTCTATTTTTCTAAAACTTCATGGTTAACCTCTTTTATGTTTCGCTTACTTGTTCAGAACAGAACATGAATTAAATTTTAGCACCATTGGTGTACTTTGAAAATTTCTTTGATATTTTTCCGTTACCCTTTAGTTGGTGTGTAACCTGGTACAATGTTCATATTTCAGTAGTTCTCAATCTTTATATGTCGTCTTGTATTTTATTCTCAGAAGTCATTAGGTTTTGTTTACCGTTAAAAATTACACACTTCATCACAGATAAGATTTTATAATCAGACTCAGACAAACAGTGATTCTGAAATGTTTGATTCTTTGCTTGATATACCTCTTTAATTCAGTAAAGTTTGAAGTAAATACTTGTTGTATCTTTAAAATCTCTAGGAAAAAGTCTTTAATATTATCTGTATAATGTTATTAGATAGTTTATTTCTTAAAACAGGTCGATATACCGAGGACTGAAACAAGTAATTATATCCGCATTAACTTTCACACAACAGCAAATATCAATTTTAAAGTAACTGACTTGAAAAAAAGTTATTCTAGGGAAGTAGTTTCCCTATAATTTTTTTCTAGGTCCCATCATGCCTTATGTTAGTAACGTTGACAGCGTAGTCCTCCAAATCAAGTCCGCACACAATACTTTCGTCACTAGTGACACTTTTACTTGTCTTTAATAATAAATTTTGATGTATTGCTGTTACTTATTCTGTGATTTTTGCAGTAAAAAATAAAATAAATAAACAGTTGCTTTTTTGGTATGAGTTAGTTTTATGACGAAGATATTTTTTTTAGATACGCATTTAAAAAATTTAACATAAAACCCTTAGACATAATTAATGCTGCAGTTTTATTTGATTTAAAATAGACATATCGAAACTTTTTTCACTTAAAAATTACCCAATGTAAAAGCATCTTTGGCATGTTTCTATGGATGCGAAGACTTCAATAGTTTACATTGTAATCTGCTGGCCTTTTCGTTGGCAGTCCATAAGACTTTGGTACTGAGCAAAAGCAAATAACGTCATTCGAAATAAGTTCAAAAAGCAAATTTTGTTTACAAAAGTGCGTAAGCGTCATTAAATATTGCCTGCACTGCATAAATTAAAGCCCGTTTTTGCGTCAATGATTTTAAATCTTTGGTTATCTCGAAAGGAAACAAAAACTATCTATCGGGGTTTGAAATCTGATCAGTGTTCAAACCGTAAAGGATTTATCGTACGCTGTGTAGGTCAGCAGGGCCTCTAAAATAAATAATGGACACATACCAATTTAATGTACTGGAAATGAATGTTTCTGGAAGATAATGGGGCTTTTAGCCAAGAAGACCACTGGAATGCTTTTGCTACGTAGATTAGGCTTTCGTCTTGAATCAGATGTCTTTCTTTTCTCCTCGGTAGATAGAATCTGTTTGTTAGGCATAATTAGGAACTAGTTTTTTAATTAACTATTATCAACCTTGACTATTCTTTGCATCAGTACAGTTGAAATGTAAAACAAAATGTTGAAAGATCTCATTATTGCCGGTAAATCTTATAGAAGGCAGAATCGCCTGATTTTAATTATATTTTAGATAATTATAATGAAGCATTTATCTAAGGACATGCAATTATGTAAGCAAATCACAGCACTTGAAGAATCATTCTCATTAGAATACTTTCAATACGTGTATTTTCCTTGTAACAGTTTATTCAGTTTATATACTCTGGTTGGTCATTGAATAGCTATTTATGTAAAAAATATTGTATAACGAGCCTGAAAAGAATGTTGATTTTTCTAACATATATCTGTCGCTGTTAAGGTTAATTTGCGTCACAAATGTGTTAATCATAATACCATTTGTTTGTGCTTCAAATAATAAAACCGTTTTCTGTCTCCCTTACGGCGATAACTAGATCTCCGAATTGTACTTTCACGATCTTTTATCACATCTGAAAATTACTTTCTTTAGTACATAATTATAGCTATTCTGGAGAAATAGGTCCAGTTCTGTTAATTGTATGACTAGAAAAAGATCGAATTGAAAATTTTCCATTATCAAAAAAAACAATTATAACACAAATTGAAAAAATCAAAAATCATTTTTATATCTATTTACCATTGTAAAAACACAAAGCTTAGTTCATTTAGAGAACCCAATAGGATTGAACAAATGACACAGACCAACTAATATAATGGTCTTGACTAAGTCCAAACTATCGTGTATTAAAAAAAAATTCTGGTTCTTTTCTTCGTAAGGAAATTGTTACTACTCTGAATTTTTTAACAGACATTACTCAAAGGAGGACTGGTGAATTAGAATCAATAGCTTCGTTCGGTCACTGAATTTGACAGCAGCGCCGCAGTATATTTCTTTTTTGGATATATTGCTTTGCTCGGGGAGAGTCGTAAAAAGATGAAAAAATGCGAATGAGATGTTTTACTGGCTGCTTTAACCTCTTGAACGTAATGAATAATTTTAACACTATATATTAAACAAGAAAAAACACACTGTCAACGACATCCTAGCAGAGAAAGGGAACTAAAAGTGTTTTTTTGTTTCTTTTTCGTTTTCATTTTTTAATCCTAAATAAAATAACTGCTGTTCCTATCGATCTTACTGGCTTTAAATTCTATGCAACAGTTCATTATTGAAATATATAAATTAGTAAACTTGACAAAAAAAAATCTTTATTGAAAAATGACACTTTTTAAAGGAAAATTGACAATATGCATTTTCTTCCTCTGTAAATACTGTATTAATATAATAAATATAAATATTATTCTTCAGAAACTTTTCAGTTTTGAAGACTCGGATAGCTACTTTGGTATTCAGAATATCATCATGCCAATAAAACAAGATTACTTGCTGTAATAGATCATAACAAATGGATGAAAGAAGGATATCAAGCATATTATAATGATTGCTTTGTGCAAAGCTATTAGATGCACATCTTTGTTGTGAAACGAGCAGTACGTGACAGATAGAATCGGCATTCAAACCGTTTTTCATCAATTACCTTAAGTTCACTTTTCAAAGATAACAATATATATTTCTGAGAAAACATCGACACCAAATTGAACACGAAATGTAAGACATTTTTGTTTGCATGTAATGTCTTCGAAAGCTAAATTTATAGAACATTAATGTAGCCAGGAGTCTATGAGAAGAAGGTTAATAAATACTTTGCAGAAAGAACGCTCGAATGCTATAATTAGAAAAACTATGTTCGTTTGCAGTGATCACGGACCCTTTGATTATTCAAATGATGCTTCCAGAGAAATCTCCCTAAAAGGTTTATTAGCGAGTAAAGATTTTATCTTAATTAGATCTAGTGGGTTGTCAGGCGTAAATACTCTGAAAAGCTGAAATTTTCCCATAAACTGCTGAACTCTTAAAATTCTTTTCTATCCTTTATTTCTATTGCTGATTATCTATCTGTTTAAAAAGTCAAGGCCTGGCCATCTATTGCTGCTTGTGTTACATGCTCCGTCCAAAGTCACGATCACACAGTCATGAAATTATAAGTTGCGTCCGCCACCAATGTCCTGTTGCTCCATATCCCTTGAATGCTTTAAATTATTTTAAAATTACCTGGTAGAAAATTTAAGTATAGGCACATGATGGTTAGAACGTATGAATGTGTTGAGTTCGTCCAAGGTTAAGATTACATAGAGATCACAAGTTGGAATTTTACCAGATTTTATGTTATCCATGTATATATTCATTTCTTGACGAACATTATGAACTAGATGGGGTTTTATGGCGATTATTCAGACAGACTTTCATATACATTTTTATCATAAAGCACGCACCTTCTTCAATTATTTTATTCGTTTCTATAAAAATATTTATATCCCTAAATATTCTTAAAATACCAGACTAACATTAAAGTCAATATTTTGTGCTTTTTTGTCTGACACTTGACCTTAAGACGTATTAGTCAGACCATGTGACAGCTTGATTTGGAATTTGTAATTGTTAGATAAAATTGAATGGTATGAATTAAACTATTAAAAAAAGGACATGGGTTTTCCGAATATGTCCCTGATAGAAATTCCCTTTTAACTTAAACTGTTTACTTTGGAAGGGTGTGTGTCTTTTCTCAAGAACTTGTACAATGTAACACCCACAAGTTAAAAATAATAAAAAAAGAAACGTTTCTGTTTCAGAGTCTGTTTTAGTGTTGATTTCTTCTGTATGCATTAACACATGTATCGTAGTTTATTATTTATTAAATTATCTATTGTGATACGTTTTAAACGTTTGCAAGCTGCAACTGCAATATCAGTTTTATTTCGTTGTTTCCTATATGTTTCCTTTAAACATTTCATTATCTTAAACGCTTAGCTAGATTAGCTGCATAATAAGAAGGTTCTCTTCAGCTATGTATTTACTTTTTAATTGGTGTGAGAAAGTGAGAAATTTTGCATGCTGAGTTTAAGACTGTCCCACTTCATTGGTTTTCTTTTCCTATCAAAAACAAACCAAACTACGGAAAGAAATATCTAATTTTCGTGAGACAGACTCAATGTCTGAAACAAGACGATGTTTCTTTATTAGACAAATTGAATTTGGTTGCAGAGATGTCAGGACACAGCTCGAGACTTCACATATATACCACATGAATAATATGATTTGATTCTTTAATGTTTGAAATAACACACGTAAACTTTATTTCTAACAGTGAATTACAGATAAGCGTATTTTTTATAGGAGGCATTTTTTTTCGTAAAGAATGTCATAATTCCCCAGTGATCCAGAACATTAACGCAGCAAACACGTTCTCGTACTCAATTTGTCATTGACATCACTAACTGATTTCGCTGACATTCGCTCTGTTAATGAAAAACAGCTAGCCTTTTACTTTTTTACCGAGCAAACTGAACAATTTGACCATAAATGATTAACGGTTACGGTAACCATGGTTTGCAACTGCAGTCACACTGTATAGAATTTACTTGATTATATACGAAAATGTAAAGTAAATGAATGAAAAAGTTGATAATTTTTATTTGTCTGTACCGTATAAACAGTTACGACCATTTTTTGTTCCATTTAGCAAGACATATGTCAGTTCCTTGAGTATGTATTCCTAATAGTATTCAATTCAGTATTTTGTGTTGATAATAATCAATTCTCTTCTTTCAGATACTTATTTTCAAAGTTGTGAAAGGGCCATTTAAAGAACACTTTGTGCAGTGCATGGATAGAGGTTACATGGAAGTGGCATGGGGCAAACGAGTGTACAGTATAGTGTCTCTGCTATTCAGCTTTGTTATTCCAC
Source organism: Cyclina sinensis (assembly GCA_012932295.1). NCBI lineage: Eukaryota > Metazoa > Mollusca > Bivalvia > Venerida > Veneridae > Cyclina > Cyclina sinensis. Next base: position 19,175,151 of record JAAONU010000017.1, on the reverse strand, counting down.
TTCTGATTATGGGTATAGCTTATGGCCTTATATCAGGAACAATAACACGTAAATCGAAGGATTTCAGAGGTAAGCTGTTCAACGATTGTAACAGAAGTAAACCGAACAAAAGTCAATTTTAAAAATGTAGATAATGATAGAAAAGGTAAAAAGCTACGATTGTCTTAGAGATGATAGTAATGTCACACGATGAAAAATGTAGCATTTTTTAAAGCGAAATCTATATTGAATGTCATTATTTTATTTAGGAGACACAGAAAAAATCATAAAGTATTAATCAAACTAGTACATCTTCGGAATGAATTTGTTATTTTATGTCGTTTTATAAAGAAATGAATTGGTTCATTGTCAACTGATAGATACAGGAAAAGACCAGCTGAAAATCATTAAAAACACAAAAGTGAATGTATGACTATAATTCTTGAGGACAGCAAAATTATTAAAAAGACAAACGTAAGTTAAACCTTAACATTGAACTATTTGTCATATTTTCAGAACCCGAGGAAAGTTCGATAACATCTGAGCACTGTCAGTTTAGAGGTCAAGTACGAAGCCACCTCTTCAGAAAGGCCAAAAGAAAAGCTCTACGCATGTCAATTGTTATTGTTGCAGCCTTCATTATCTGTTGGTCACCGTATTACGTCGTTTTTATGTACACAACATTCCTAGATTTACCAGAATTTTCAAGGAAGACCATGTTGGCACTGTCTTTCATTGGATTATCCAACAGCTTATTAAACCCTATGATATACGGGGCATTTCATCTCTGCAAGGTGCATAGTCCCAGGTCAGTGAGACCAAATCTACGCATGCGCAGCTTACGCACACCACATATAACTAGTCCGATTACGAAAAGGATGTGTGTTAACATCGCGCGTCAGTCTTACAATGGTTTGCATTATTTTAAATGTTTACTGTCCGCACCTCTCGTAATTTCGGCTTTGTGGTTCACGATGAAAACACACGACTTTCGGTTTTTCATAAACCATGAGTTATTGAATTTTATTATTTATAATGAAAAGTATAAGATTATGTGTGCATAGTTTGTCGTGCCTACAAAGCGGTGTTTTTTTTCCCACGTGTATAAACCATGTATGTCTGCTTTACAGTGTGATGCTCGTACTTTTGCATGTAAACGACAATTAATTTTAATTGCATGCTATAAACATTCCTCAGACGTTTTATATAAAAACACAAACACACAAAAACCTCTATGTAGCCCGCCCGCTTAGCTCAATAGGTAGAGCACTGGATTAGTAATCCACCGGTCGATGGTTCGACCCCTGGGCAGGGCAAAATTTTTCCGTGCAAATTGATCTCAGCCATTGTGTCTAATGTTCATTTGTCTCTCACCGCTGATTCAGAGTAGATCATGTGGGAACAGAAGTCAGTCACTTGCGGAGAAATTTGTAATTACTGGTTAGTTATCCAGGAAAACCAGTTAAAAAAAAAAAAACTTTCTGAGATGCATTCAGTGATAAGTATGAACGTATGTCAAACATGACAAACAGAAGAGAGTTTTTGTCTTAATGCATTGCATGTAAATGTGCAAGACCAAATTTTCAAACAACTTCAGATGCTCATCTTTTTAACTATTTCTTTGCTCTTGTAAGTTATACTAAAAATTGATATCTCTTTAACAGTTGTCTATGGATTGCTTATTCAATTTTAACGTATTGCTTTTTTGTACTTGTTTACTTATGAAGTATATAATTTTGCTAAAGGGCATGCATGAATATAAAGTGTAATCGTGTATCAAATCAATTGTTTAATGTTTAGGCAAATTCTAAATGTTAAATATCCATCTTGAAAAAAGAGAAACTTGTTCTTCTACATATAGTCAATAATAAAAGTATACGGTTGCGTAAATTTTAAGAAAGTCTTGACTTATATTTATATTTCTCTTCTACGTTTCACTAAGTCTTACTTTCTAAACAAACCATCATCTGACCTCCTCTGTTTTGGTTTCCGGCAAATTACGGTGAATAGCGGGTCAAGAAAGAACACTGCCTTATTCAGTAATATCTTCCATTATGGAAATTAAACACCATTAAACACTTTCTGATGTCGCGTGTTTGATGTGAGCCCCAGTTTTGAAAATAACCTGTCACGTACTGTTTATCAAATGGAACCATTAATGCGTCTTCTAACATGACAAGTCTATATTTCAGGTTGCATCCATGTAGAAGTCGTACTTTTAACGAATAAGCAATTGTTTTATATTTAACAGTTACCAGAATACTTAAAAAAACGGTAAAATGCTTATAAATGACGAATAATGTAATTTTATTTTAAATGACACAATTTAATGATGATCATTTTTTGTTCTTTTGTTTTTGTTTTCTTTTCTCTTAGGGGCGTGGAGGGGAGGTAATTTTACGTATCTGGACAAATGTTTTACGATTCGCCTTCGCCGAAATTTTACAATTCAGTGTAATGCCAAAGCGGTTTCCATAAAATATACCGTCTCGAAGGAAAAATTCTGACCTACATGAACCATTCCATCATATTTCGTAAAGTTTATCACAAATCTAATATAGTTTACACATATATTTATGGACATTCGTATTGATAAATATTACCTTGTAAACATAAAAAATGGGTTAAGATTTCATCATTCTAACTAAAAAAATGTCATCGTTAAGTAAGAGTTAATACTTATTTCGTCATTATTGCGCCCATTTTCATCATTTTGTTACAACAAATGTCATTCGCAGATTCTGTTTTTGTGTAACGGTTTAGTGAAAAAATCAGTGTAGTTAATTGTAGTGACCTTGCTCAAGTTAGTTTTAAAGATATATCTTGGAAAATAAGTTTTGTCAATCGTAACGACTCGGCTGTCCCTGACAACTTCGTATAAAATCCTCGTAAGTAAGTGTATGAATACACTAAATGGTAATTTGCCCTCGCTTTAATAAAAATATAAACAAACATGGCGGAATTCAAGCAGTTTTTGTCTTATACATTAGAAAAAAATGAAAATAAATTTTAATTTAAGGCATGAACAGGTAGACTTTAAGAAATGTTTTCAATTTAGCAAACACCATTTCAATTATAAAATAGTCTAATATGGCGCCTACCACATTATTTCCGAGGTGTTTTGTGTCTGCTCCTTTCTTGTGGTTCAGTAAATGACTATCCTCTCCAAATTTATATGAAAACGAAAAATATGGAAATGTTAGTGTATTGTTGTTGTTGCTTCTGTCATTGCTGCTGAAATGTATACATTTAAGAAAAGTGTTTAATGCTTTTTTTTCAATAGTATACTTTGTTCGTTCGTCTTCTACTCTATCAATTATATCATATTTTTCGTTTGGAAATGTTATTCACATGGTATGATCTAGTATGTCTGTCCTTTATGTAGTGTTTTGTGTCTAATGTAGTTTGAGTTTGTAGTTATTTTGTCAGTAGGTGAAGTGTTGTCTGGTTTGTATTAATATATTTTCGTTTCAGTTTTGCAATTATTTCTATTTTTAATTAAATAACAAAAAATCTGTATAACTTGCTTAACAGGTTACCATTGCTTATATTTAGTTTGATCAATATTGTTTTATTGCTATATCTAGCAGTATATGGTAGATTTAAACACCATGTATGAAATTCAATGTTTTCAAACATTCACTAGGCTAAATGCCTGGCAGACACTGACAAAAATGTAGGTGTGACTCTGAAAATCTGTTTACTTGTTTAAAAGTGTATCTATGAAAAAATATAGCAATATTTTAAGTTAGAGAAAATACACTTCATTTTGTTTTTTTGAATAATTCATTTAAAATATCAAATACTTAAATTTTAACTTGAATCTTCTCTTAAATATATAAAATGCAATCTTAACGAAACTGAAGAAGTTTGTTTATTCAAGAATAATTCATCGTTTCGTTGAAGGTGCTTTATCTATATACAATTTAATTTCCTAATAAGGCATTTAATAATATCTCATTTTATCTGTTTCGTTTTCCTGAATTTGTATTTGTATCTTTTAGGTGCTGGAAAAGAAAAGAATGGCCAAGTTACTCGCTGCGCACGAGGCGAACCGTGCGGCACGCAATCAACGAGGACCACATTGTTGTCGTAAAACACAGGAATGTTGTCGTTCTGTGCCCGGATGGCGACGAAATAACCAGCAAGGACAAAATCAAGCAGCAATGCTTAATAGTGCTGTATAAAGTTAATTCCAGTGGGAAAGATAGAGAAAATATTAATATGCTAGAATCAACTTCAAGCGGCTGAACTGAACTAGTGCGAATTCTTGCCTGTTTTTATTATAACTTCAATATCTAACTTACTTTTAAGTCAATGTCTTTCTGATTGCTCAGTGATATTTACCAAATCTATGAAAGCAAATATATGTGGCAATTTCTGTGACGAGGATCCTTTTCACTATGTGAAGACAGTACGAAATAAAATTGTAGTCATATATTACGTTTTGCTTCAGTTCTTTTTATCTGAATCATGTGCCAAACCTTTAGATATGCTACTAAAAAACAACGGAATTTTCTGCAAGTCACTGACTGAAAACTAAAAATGTGTATACAGGACACGAATATTACCCCCATCCCGTAACATATGGTATAATAAAAAGGGCAATAATAATAGTTTTTAATGAAAAATTTTCCATCTACTGATCATGTGTTCATTAAGGTTATTGCATCTCTCACTGTTTAATGGAAATCCTCCAGAAATCTAATTAATAGATAAAGAGTCAGCCGCATACGATAAAGCTTACTTTATACGCCTAATATACTTGTTTAAAAAATAAATAGAACCAGCTGCAACCTTTTTTCCCATTGAAAATTTCTTCTTGTATTACCATCTCAAGTAGTCTGAGTAATATTCCCCAAAAGATGGAAACTTAGACAAATCTACAAGGCTTGGTAAGAATAGGTCTAACAGAAATTCCTTCCTTTATTCCTTCCTTTACACTGCCAAGTTATTCATCTGTGAAAAGCTTGAAGCAATCCTCAAAAGGATTAATATTTGGAGTTCAATACACAGTATTTTCTCAGTCTACCACATAAAAAGAAATTTTCAAATGCCAATAACTCCGGAAAATCAGGTCTGACAGAAATTCTTTCATTCATGAAAATCTACACACCAAGGTTTTCATCTGAGTAAGTTAGAAGATGCACGAAAAAATCGACACGCAGGATTTTCTCAAAAACCCTTATACAAAAGTAATGATGAATATATAGGTCAAAAATTACGGTAAATATGTCAAACAATAAACCGTTCATTGAGAACCTTCAACACATCTAGGATATCCTTTTGTTAAAGTTTGAAGCAAATCTTTCAAAAGATAAACGAGGAGCTCGACACGCAAGATTTTCTTTATAAGTTAAAGTGAAAAATACAAAAAAACTCATGTCTCAGGAAACAACAGGAATTGCTTCTTTTAGTACGACAATTTACAAACCAGGGCTATTCAAATGTAAAAATGTGAAGAAAATTCTCAAAAAGATGAGTGAGGATTTAAACAAACTTTTATACCCTGTAAAGTGAAAAAGTAAAACAGCTCCTAACTCAGAAAACATTTCAATAAAATATTCATTCTTTCACGACCCTTTTTCACAACAAGGCTATTTGTCTGTGAAAGTTTGAAGAAAAACAAATACACCAACAATGAAATTGTAGTTTTTGGAGACGTACAGACAAGAACGGAAAAGAGCAACGAAGTAAGTGGGTGCATAGAAATATACTTTAAAGTTACTAGATTTTAAAAGGTTATTTATCATGCAGTCCTAATTCGAAACATAAATGATATAAGTAAATCTGGGCTACGTTAGGGCTGCTAAGTGCCAAACTGTTTATGGAGTTGTGATGATATCTTGATCAAGATTAGGACATTAAGTGTCCTTTAAATGACACAAATGCCAGAGTAATGGTGTGGTTTATATCAAGTAAAGAAAAAAAATACCGTAGCTATTGGCGGATAGCCAGAATGTTACTTAAGACAAATATTTTGTTCTAGTTGTCCCTCCCCGATGAATTAGTCTTTAAGTTCAAATCAATTTGAAAATCTAAACAAATAAATAGAACCTTTGGTGGTATTCAAGGAATGAAAAGACCTATTAAAGAGTCTTGCCACATAATTGTGTATATCATTTGCATTTGAGCAATTTTAATAAAAAATAGACTTTTTGATGAAACTACAAGTTAAATCAACTTTTACATTCTTGTGTCTTTTTTCTAGTGACGTTCAGTAAAATACATCGCTCATAAATTATTAAGATCCAGATTTAATTAACAATAAACATTGTTAAATATTAGTAAGTTCTTATTTTGAAGCACTGGAAAAGCTTTAAAACAAGAGGGCCATGATGGCTCTGGATCGCTCACCTGAGTACTTTGGCTGTAGGTTTGCTGTTAAGCAGTATTTCAATTTTTAATTGAAAATATATAAGTGCCTACAAACCAAATATGTAAAATATCAGTCAATAAATAAAGGCTCTATGATAGAAAGTAGAAATATCTATTATACGCTATGGTGACCTTGACCTTGACCCAGTGACCTCAAATCCTACCCATTAGTAGAGGTCCATGCAAGGAACCTGTATATTGAATATCAAAGATATTGGTCTATAAATAAAGGCTTTATGAGGTACAGCAGATAAATCTATTTTTAGCCTCCGTGACCTTTAACCTGATCTAATAATTTGAACAACCAAACAACCTTTCTGACAAACTGCCAGGATATTTGGACTGAAACAGTAGCCTCTATAGCCTTAACAATATATTTCTATTTTTGGGCTCTGTGACCTAGTTTTTGACCCCAGATGACCCATATTCGAACTTGGGTTAGAAATTGTCAAAACAACCTATCTGACATATTTCCAGGATATTTAAGCTAAAAATGTTACCTCTAGAGTGTTAACAAGGTTTTTCCATATACAGGCTGTGAGACCTAGTTTTTGACCCCACATGACCCATATTCAAACTTGAGCTTGAAATTATGAAAACAACCTTTCTGACATTTTTTCAGGATATTTGGGCTGAAAATGTGACCTGTAGAGTGATAAAAGGGTTCTTCCATATTTGGTCTCAGTGACCTAGTTTTTGATCCCAGATGACCCATATTCAAACCTGGGCTAGAAATCATCCAAACAGCCTTTCTGATATATTACAAGGATATTTGGGCTGAAAAATGTTACCTCTAAAGTGGTAACAAGGTTTTTCCATATTTGGGCTCTGTGACCTAGTTTTTGACCCCAGATGACCCATATTCGAACTTGACCTAGAAACCATCGAAATAACCTTTCTGACATATTTTCAGAATATTTGAGCTGAAAATGTGACCTGTAGAGTGTAAACAAGGTTTTTCCAAATTTAAGCCCTGTGACCTAGTTTTTGAACCCAGATGACCCATATTCGAACTTGACCTTGAAATTATAGAACCAACCTATCTGACATATTTCCAGGATATTTGGGCTGAAAATGTTACCTCTAGAGTGTTAACAATGTTTTTCCAAATACAGGCTGTGTGACCTAGTTTTTGACCCTACATGACCCATATTCAAATTTGAGCTAGAAATCATCAAAACAACCTTGCTGACATATTTCCTGGATATTTGGGCTGAAAATGTTACCTCTAGAGTGATAAAAATGTTTTTCTATATTTGGTCTCAGTGACCTAGTTTTTGACCCCAGATGACCCATATTCAAACCTGGGCTAGAAATCATCCAAATAACCTTTCTGACATATTACAAGGATATTTGGGCTGAAAATGTTACCTCTAAAGTGTTAACAAGGTTTTTCCATATTTGGGCTCTGTGACCTAGTTTTTGACCCCAGATGACCCAGATTCGAACTTGGGCTAGAAATCACCCAAATAACCTTTCTGACAAATTACAAGGAAATTTGAACTGAAAATGTGACCTCTAAGGTTTTTCCATATTTGGGGCTCTGTGACCTAGTTTTTGACCCCAGGTAACCCATATTCGAACTTGACCTAGAAATCATGGAAGCAACCTTTCTGACAAATTTCCAGGATATTCGGACTAAAAATCTTACCACTAGGGTGTTAACAAGGTTTTTCCATATTTGGGCTGTGCGACCTAGTTTTTGACCCCAGATGACCCATATTCAAACTTGGTTTAGAAATCAACCAAGCAACCTTTCTGACAAATTGCCAGGACATTTGGACTAAAACAGTAGCCTCTAGAGCCTTAACAAGATTTTTCTATTTTTAGGACATGTGATCTAGTTTTTGACCCCAGATGACCCATATTCGAACTCGTCTGAGTAATTACTGGGGCAAACATCCTGACCAAGTTTCGTGACAATTGGAGCAAAAATGTGACCAGTAGAGTGTTATCGAACTAAGTGTGAACGGACGACGGACGACAGACGACGGACGACTGACATTCATCGATCCTAATAGCTCACCCTGAGCCAGCTCAGGTGAGCTAAAAAGATTCATAACGGAAAAAATGTGTAAATGCAATCTTTAATAAAATAGAACAATTTTAGCTCTTCAAAATTATTTTTCCCTGACTTTTCACTAACTTTTCTAGATTTTTATTTTTCACTGACCAATTTTCAAAATTCCCTGACAATTCCCTGACCTTGAAAAAAATCAAATTCCCTTGACTTTTCAAGTCCCCTGGCAACCCTGCAAGATCTTATATTAACTCAAGTGTTGTACAAGTCTGATTAAATTCAAATAAAATGAAGCTGGTATTGTGCAGACAAGGTCTAAATAGTTAATTTTGGCACTTTCAAGGGCCATAACTCTGGAACCAATAATGCAATATGGCAATTTGAAGAAAGGAACCAAGATCTTATGGTAATGAAAGTGAAGATCAGACCAAAATTAAGACCACTAGAGTGCAGAAAAGCTTTTATCATAACTTGACCTAGTGACCTAAATTTCAAAGTCACATGACCCAGTTTCAAATTTGACCTAGATATCATCGAGATAAACATTCTGACAAAGCTTGAAGAAGATCGGAGCAAAATTAAGACTACTACAGTGCGTACAAGCTTTTTCTATAATTTGACCTAGTGACCTAGTTTTCAATGTCACATAACCAAGTTTCGAACCTGACCTAGATATCACTGAGATACACATTCTGACCAAGCTTGAAGAAGATGGGTCCAAAATTAAGACCGCTAGAGTGCGGACAAGCTTTTTCTAAAATTCGAACTAGTTACCTTGTTTTCAAGGTCACATGACCCAGTTACGAACTTGACCTAGATATCATTGAGATAAACAATCTGACCAAGTTTGAAGAACATCGGACAGAAATTAAGACTGCTAGAGTGCGGACAAGCTTTTTCTATAATTTGACCTTGTGACCTAGTTTTGAAGGTCACTGACCCAGTTTTAAACTTGATCTAGATATCATTAAGATTAACATTTTGACCAATTTTGAAGAAGATCAGACCAAAATTAAGATCGCTAGAGTGCGGACAAGCTTTTTCTATAATTTTACCTTGTGACCTTGTTTTAAGGGTGAGATGACCCAGTTATGAATTTTGACCTAGATATCATTGAGATAAACATTCTGACCAAGTTTAAAGAAGATCTCACCAAAATAAGACCGCTAGAGCGCGGAGAACAATTGTGAACGGACGACGGACGGACGGGCGACGGACGAAAAGCGATCACAAAAGCTCACCCTGTCACTATGTGACAGGTGAGCTAAAAATATGATGAAAGCTAAGTTGAAATTGTACGCATGTATAATTGAAATTTATTTTCTAAAAGTGAATTCATGTGAGCTAGGAGCTTCGAGTCTTCAGATAAGAATTTCAATATTTTTCTTTATATTTTCAACCACATTTCAGCATGGAATAGAATTCTTTCAACGTATTTGATAAAACGCTATGCAAGAAAAGTATGTGTCCCGTTTTGCCAATCCCTGTCCAGTAGTACATTTTTCAAATAATTGGATAACGAAAATAACTAATGGGTTAAGAATACAACCATAACAGGAACATCTCTGATTAATAAGCTGATTGTATCTGAGCCAATTAGGAATTTTTTCAGTTTAAAGTCCTGGGGCAAATAGTGTATTGAAGCTCCTGATTTACAAATAATACAATTATAATACGAAAACCTCAGGAAGTAAATGAAAAGTTTTTATGGAAGTTAGGCAATGAACGGAACAATGAAATATGCTAAGTAAGAGATTTTTCAAGAGTTTTAAATGAATCTTCATTTAACCAGTCATACCATAACTAGTAAGGTTGTCAAAAATCCTGTTTCGCTTACAAAGTCAAACTATTCTGAAGAAAATAGGATTTAAATATTTGCTATAACTATTCTTCTAAAAGGGCATCTATATTTATAAAAGACATTGGTCATTAAAATAAATATGGACCTGTCAGGAGTCTCAGGACCGCCCACGTGCCCGTGATTTATTTTCACCCAGTTCATGAATCCATCTTTGTTTTATGCAGATATGTAGATATGGGTTTGAATAATGGAACTGTATGCATGAATTCTGCGCTGTATGTAAACCCTGTTATTTTAGTAAGTACGGTTTCTCTGTAAATGGAAATGGAACTTTACGACCAACCAGCTTGCGGTGAGCTCAACATATTTTTGTCACAATGGCGGTTGGGTTCATGTGCCTGCGCTAATGCGTGCGTTTGTCCGAGGTGTAACAGTCATGGATAAAGCAGTTCTAGAATGACCTTGAACAAATGAGAAGGCATTGCGCGTGCAAGACCCAGGTTCTCAGCTCAAAAGTCAAGGTCACAATGACAACTGAAATGTACAAATTATGGTTGGATTTTCTTGTCTGGGTCATAACTTCTTCAGGCATGGAAGAATTTAAATACCTAGGCACTTTTTTCACCTTAATGAGAAAGTGTGTCGCGTCGCAGACATCGGTTCTTAGCTCAAAGGCAAATGTCACAGTGACAGCTTAAAGGTAAAATGTGTTTATGATAGATATTTTCCGCACCATAATTTGTCTTTATTGAAGGATTCTGAAATTCCTCACCGGATTTGTTCATAGTGATGACCAATGCACGGTCACAGTGACATGAATTATTAGTCTTAGATCACAAAAAGCCGCTTGGTAACTTCATACTTGGCAACATTGTTCTATAGACAGATCTTTACTGTACAAGAACCATTGCTTTGCCTTACATTTTTTATATAATTATTTCCCTATACTGATTTTTTGTCCAGAGCAAAACCCATGAGACAGTAGAAGAGAGACTTTGTTGATAGAGTGTAAATGCAAAGTATTCAATAATGAATACGTAGCATTTAAAATACCAAATAACTATTAGTCAGTTTATAAAGCACAATGCTAACGTACAATTGACAAACACTTTTGTCATTCTTAAAGTGCATCTCTCCTCTTTCTGTTCACTCATATTACAAACCTTCTAGGATCTAATAATTTTCCTGAATTCTAAATGTCTGAAGAAAGCTAAAATCTCTTAAATACATTTGCGGTAATTAAGTAAAATAATAAAGCTTCGGCTTAAAATTAAAGTACAAATCTACATTATGATATCAAATATCGAGAAGATTGCGATGGATTGAACATAGTTGTATGACGTAGTTGACGTTTTCAAGTAATAAATCCTATTGATTGTGAAAACAAAGGCATTCTATGTTCCTTTAGCATATGAGTCGTTTAAAAAAAAAAAACTAGGCGGCAATTACATTAACCTGAGATCAAATGTGAAAACAAGAGGGCCATGATGGCCCTGTATCGCTCACCTGAGTATGACTGCTTTTTACAAAAGTGGCTATGGACCTGGTTAACTGACCCCAGATGACCCATTTTAGAACTTGACCTAGAAATTATTAAAACAATCTTTCTGACAAATTTTCAGGTTGTTTGGACTGAAAATGTTTCCACTAGAGTGTTAACAAGGTTTTTCCATATTTGGGCTCTATGACCTAGTTTTTGAACCTAGATGGCCCATATTCGGACTTGAGCTAGAAATTATCAAAACAATCTTTCTGACAAATTTCCAGGGTATTTAGACTGAAAAAGTAGCCTCTAGTGTTAAAAAGGTTTTTCGATATTTGGAATCTGTGACTTAGTTTTTGACCCTAGATGACTCATTTCCAAACTTGAGCTACAAATAATCAAAACAACTTTTCTGACAAATTTCCAGGATATTTGGACTGAAAATGTATCCTCTTGAGTGTTAACAAGGTTTTTCCATATTTGGGCTCTGTGACCTAGTTTTTGACCACGGATGACCCATATTCGAAATTGAGCTAGAAAGCATAAAAGCAACCTTTCTCACAAATTTCCAAGTTATTTAGAATTAAAATCTTACCTCTAGAGTGTTAACAAGTTTTTTTCCAAATTTTGGCTCTGTGACCTTGTTTTCGACCCAAAATGACCCAAACTCGAACTTGAACTAGAAATCATCAAACCAACCTGCCTGACAAATTTCCAGGATATTTGGACTGAAAATGTTACCTCTGCAGTGTTAAAAAGGTTTTTACATATTTGGGCTCTGTGACCTAGTTTTTGAACTCAGATAACCCATATCCAAATCAGAGCTAGAAATCATCAAAACAACCTTTCTGACAAATTTTAAGGACATTTAGACTGAAAAGGTAACCTCTAGAGCATTAACAAGGTTGTTTTGGGGGGCTTTATGACCTAGTTTTTGACCCCAGATAACCTATATTCAAAATTGAGCTAGAAATCATTGAAACAATCTTTTTGATAACTTTCCAGGTTATTTGAACTGAAAATGTTTGCTCTAGAGTGTTAACAAGACTTTTCCATTTTTTAGGCTCTGTGACCTAGTTTTTGAACCCAGATGACCCATATTCAAACTTGACTTAAAAATCATCAAAGCAACCTTTCTGACAAATTTTCAAGATAATTGGACTGAAAATGTAACCTCTGGAGTGTTAATAAGATTTTTCTATTTTTGGGCTCTATGACCTAGTTTTTGAACCCAGATGACCCATATCCAAACTTGAGCTACAAATCACAGAAGCAACCTTTCTGACAAATTTCCAGATTATTTGTGCTGAAAATGTAACCTCTAGAGTGTTAACAAGGTTTTTCAATATTTGGGCTCTGTGACCTAGTTTTTGACCCTAGGTGACCAATATTCGAACCTGAGCTAGAAATCAATGATACAACCTTTCTGACAAATTTTCAGGATATTTGGACTAAAATGTAGCCTCTAGATTGTTAACAAGGTTTTTCTATATTTGGGCTCTGTGGCCTAGTTTTCCAACCCAGATAACCCATGTTCGAACTTGTCCGAGAAATCTTTGGGACAAACATCCTGACCAAGTTTTAAGACAATTGAGGCAAAAATGTGACCGCTAGAGCGTTAACGAACTAAGTGTGGACAGACGACGGACATTGATCGATCCTCATAGCTCACCATGAGCCTACGGCTCAGGTGAGCTAAAAATGTGATTAAGTTACTATGAACCTGAACTCGACACCGTGCTATATTTGACTGTAGATCACTCAAACTGAAAAGATTCAATATTTCAAGATTATGATACTGTCAAAATTGAAAATTATGATTGTTTTCTTAAAAATTGTACTCAGAAAACCTTAAAAAAGTTCGGCGGCTTAGCCACTTTTGTTAAAAAAGTGTTCTCAAACTTCTTTTCTTCAGAATGTTAATACGTTCAGACGTTTAAGTTATCAAAATCTTTATTTCATACTGATGAAGATTTGTTATTCGGCGCTGTTTATGTCCTGCATGATAGTTCCTAATCTTTAATAATAATAGGTTGGACACTTTTTATGCTAAAATTGAACATTTTAACAGTAATTGCAAGTACGTAGTGTTGCTTGAATGCCAGAGTTTCTAATTTTGCATATATTGCAGATAAGATCGATCAAAGTATATTTTGTTATGTGAACGTTGATACAAGTGCACTTTCTAGTTTAAGCATTTTTAAGTGCCTGCTACGACCTTAATTGTAACATAATGTTGAATACTGCGTTTATATTTCACTCTTTAATTTTTGTGAATGCACGTTTTGTGTACGCGTTTGCTGAAATAAACAACCAATCCATAAGGAGCTAGGATATAGCATTTTGTCGTTATACATTGTTAATGACACTAATTATACCTTCTCTCTTAGTCCCCTCATAAAGAGTTTCATTACATTTGGATTTATTCTTTTCCGTGACATTTATCAGCAGCTACTCCTACAATGAAGGCGTTGCTGTTGTTTAATTATTATTTGTTACATATAATCTACGATGTAATTCTCATGGACATTTCACATTGTTTTTCTCTCTTTGATCATGAAACTTCTAATGGAATTCTTCTAGCTTTCTACCACTCTCTCCGAAACATCAATTTATACGTCAGATAGTTATTTACAAAAGTCAATAACGTTTCTTATATGCTGGTTAATTACTGATGTCCAAATCCCTGTTTTTTTTTTTTTTTTGTTTTTTTTTTTGTTTTTTGGGGGGCGGGGGTATTTTTGATTGTATTTTGTTGTTAAAGACAAACTTATACATAAAATATTGAAGCTCCGGCACATAAAAGTTTTAGAGAAGATTAAAAAATCCTATATAACTTAGATTATTGAGCCTTATGACAGTTTTACCATATGGACATGATTTTAACAATTATTCCTGAACAGATTGTGAAAAACGTTTGTAGGACTGTAAAACAATGCTACCCACCAAATGTCTATATTTCAGACCATGCGGTTTCGGAAATATTATTTAAGAGATGTCGTGCGAAAATCGGAATTTCAATTTCTCTAAATAATGTCCTCGCGTTTCAAAGAAGCATATCTTTTATGGTAGAGGAATTTGCCTAAAGACAAAGTTTTAAATATGCTACTTTTGTTTTTATGGAACCATGCCTCATTAAAGAAAGAGACTTTAGTTCGAATAAGTCGATTTAGTTAAAGCCGTGGGTTCCTTTAGTTAGTTTTTATGGCTAACTGCGTCATTCCTTGCGTGCAATTTGGTTTTGAATTTTAATTTCAGCTCATTCGTTCTCCCTTTTCTGTCATCAAGCGATAGAATTGTTCTTTGTTTGTGTCACTAGAATGGAGGTACCAGGCAAAATGAATCGGCCTTCATAAATTACAGAGATTCGAAAAACGATGCTGAAAATATAGCTTGCACATCATATTAACCCATGATCAATTTATTTATACCTGGACATAAGTTGCACCAAGGAAAACATGTTTATGTATAATCGTTAAATGTTCAAGTGCCAGAATTTTTCATATATACGGAAATGTTTTAAAACCAAGCAGGAATGGTGCAAATAAGATAATGTATCGGTAATAGTCTTACGTTTCTACACGGATTTGGACAATTTTGTATGGCATGCATGTTTTATGTAAAAGATATAGATCACCAAGAGAGGAAGTTGTTTATTGAACATAACATTTAAAGAAGAAAAGGAATATATAGTAATATAAATATAATAATATAATTATATAGTGCCAGTGATTACCTAACAATACCTTTTGACAATTCTCGGAAGGATAATTTCATGATTTAAGACTGTTTCTGAATAAAGAATAGTTTAACAACAGACTGATCGTGAACATCAGCAACATAAAATTGGTAGCAAAGGATAACCTGCATATAAAAAACTAAAAACCCCATTTAAACCAGTTACTCTTTCATACTGATATCTGAGATTAAAAATAATAACTAGAAAAGGAAAATTAATGTCATGTTTACATAAACATGTATAAGGCCAAATGATCTGCAAAACATCGGTGATGGTATATATTCAACTAAGAGCTCAGACGTCCCAAATAATAATAATCAAACTTATCAGGATAACTATAATAGATATGTTCGGTAGATTTATCAGACAAGTTGTTTTTACGTACACTTGTATTCAATCATATTCAATCATGTTGAAATTTCATTAAGAAAAAAAATCATCACTTTTTCCTTACCATACGTTTTCTTCTAAGTTCGTGGATTTTTATCAATGATGAAAATGATTTGTTGGTATCAGGAAAACAAGTTTTTGTTGTCTTCTTCTGGATTCTTAAAATATAAACTGGAAACAGATTAATCCTTTACACTGATCTGAAAGCAAACTTTAAATATATTTAGTAAAACAGAAACGATAAATGCCATTATTTTAGAAATGGAGTTTTTTTCATGTAACACTGAACTCATACTTATTGAAATGATTCACAAAACGGCGTGTCTAACACATTCTCTCACAAAGCAAATTATGTCGTGAAATCCTGTGACAGTATTGTACTCTTTCCAGTTCGACATTCAATTTGCAAAGAAAAAT
This sequence comes from Cyclina sinensis, assembly GCA_012932295.1. Taxonomy (NCBI): domain Eukaryota; kingdom Metazoa; phylum Mollusca; class Bivalvia; order Venerida; family Veneridae; genus Cyclina; species Cyclina sinensis. The sequence continues at coordinate 19,158,944 of JAAONU010000017.1, read as the reverse complement.
GTTGTAACAAAAAGAGAAATATTTAATTGTTTTTTGCTATGTCTAGAATAATTGCATGAGTTAAAATGTTACAATGTAATTACTTTTGTGAAGTTTTTCCTGTTATCAATTAGGTTTTAAAACAAAACGTCCATATCATTTTCCTGAGAAGACTTTTTCCGTTATTTAGCAGGTAAAAACATGATTACCTATAATTCTTCAGTTGTTTTTTTGTTGAAAAAAGCCCCAAAATAACTTCTTTAGCTTCTGAAGATTATACTTCAGTTTGATTCTGAAAAGAAAAGTAAGAATGACCTCGGCTTTTTCTGTTCAAAACTGACAAAGGGGCCATTTTATTTTAAAATGACCAAGGAATTTCTGACACATTATTGCTTGTTTTCAATAAAAAAACTTTGTGTGTTTGATTCAGAAATCACAATCAGACATTAAGTCAGACTTTGTCGATGCGCTTACATTACCAAATAGTACATCAAATTAAAGTTACCAGTACACTTTTCTGAAAAAAGTATTGCATTAACCACAGTTACATTCATTGGTGAAAGTAAGGCATTGCATTACATTTTTTTTTTTTTATTTAGCAAGAATCCAGTGCGATTATTTAATGTTTGTTGCATATAACATACACACTCTTGTTTTTATACATATTCAGTGTGTTAAAATGTATGTTCTTGTTGTTGTCACACTGGTTAAGGGTAATAAAAGTTGAACAATGAACAACGTTTAAGAAAAATATTTGTGTTACTTTAATTTGCACCTGATCGCAATGTATGTTCAGTCAGGCAGGCAATATAAAGTGTAGCCTTTTGACCATTTAGGACATACAAGCAAGTCATGCAAGTCTTTGATAATTCTAGTAATAATTGCAAAGTGGGACAATTTTCAGCCTTTATCTGTTCAATATTTCAGCACAGTAAATAGTGATCAGATGTTTTGCACTGAATTTTATAGTCAACATGTAATGCATTGCCATAAATACCAATTCTCCATGCCTGCCTAGAATTGGTTTTCTAGGAAGACATGTGTGCGTATGTTGGAATGTGCTTTTTTTTAGGAAAAATAACAAATAGTGTTTTGAAAACACTGTGCCCCCTTTCCCCCTCACCCCGATGGAAATAACAGTAAACATAAAAGGACTGGCAACATAAGGTGGTAAGTAGACCTAAACGCAAATTCCAGATATCGGAGGAATGCATGAAGACATGAAAAAGTTATGTTCAAAAATGAAATTTGCTTTTTTAGCTTGATAAAGAGCACATTGAAGATAAATGTAACTTATATAAACCAATGTAAAGGACATGTGACAATATATGGTACGTGTGCATATCGAATGAATGCATGAAGAAATGAGAACGTAATGTCGAAAATCTGGCAAGAGCTTGCCATTTAAACAGGTCACCTTGATAGTCAGGGTCACTGCAAACAATTCTATCGCTGTACACTGTAAACCTGGGACACTGGTCATTAAATGACATTGATGAAAATATCCTATTACAACAGGCATTGTGTATGCGTTATCAAATACTCGCCAATTTCAGTTGAGGTTTGGTTGATATACTTGAATCCATGAATATGTGCTTCCAGACACATGCTTAACATAAATTATTCAGGATATATGCTTTATAATTTCGGCGAATTTCACTCCGCAGCGCACAAGACATACAATGAAAAAATTGAACACGTTCTTCTAGTCGGTAAGACGATTGCAAAATTTTTCATGTAGCTATAATTACGTAAGTTCGATATCAAACAATCTGATTGGCAAATTAAGTTCAGCGGCTTAGGTCATGGTAGGTCATGAAATCGAGCTCAATTCAGCTGCGTCAAAAGACATACAAAACATAGCTTCCAGTGAAGAGACCGTTTTGAAATAAAATCAAAACTATTCAGTTTCAAACAAAAGGACCATGACGGCCCTAAATCGCTCACCAGAGTAGAACTATCCATACAAAAAATAAATGGACAAATATGACCTGTCCTCCATAGACAAGATGTTAAGTAAGACAACCTAGTTTTTCATATAAAAAAATAATTTAAATTTTGAGGCCGCCGTAACATTACAACTAATTTTAAGGAAAACACGGTCAAATATTTTACTTCTGATGTGTTCGCATTGTTTCAAACTCTTTCAAGCTGTCTATCGCGATTTTAATCCTAAATGGCTTAGTTTCAACTTCATCAGAGTCACCAACAAGACAAAGATTCAGAGCATGTTTCAAGATGACTAGACTAACTGTATAGTCATTACATTGTTTTCCAATGACCTGAGCTTGAGCCTTAGGTACTTATTTCACATGAGCCTGTTTATCCCAGATAATGGAGACCACCCATTCTTACAGAATACTGAAAAAGTGGAAGACTTACTTGACTCTGACTTAGTTTTTGACCAAACATGTCACAGTTTCAAAAAGAAACTAGACATCCTGACCAAAATTCACGAAACTCTGACAAACAAGAGGGCAAAAATGTCTCTATTATCCTCACCTGAGTATTACTAGTTGAAGGACATGTGCAGCTTAGTCAATTTATCATCAATATAAAAAAAGATAACTAAAGAGGTATAAACCATGAACCATTTTGTTAAAGATCCAATAGGTAATGATTCAAACCAAACCAAGTCTCAGCCTTACTGTGCTTCAGTCTTAGCTAAACACTCTCGGGTAATGTCAAAAGACAGTACTTCATGCCACATGTTAGAACTCTTGGACTTGTGGTTTTATACAGGAGGAAATTTAAAGATTTTTCTATATATTTCTATGTCAAATATGTTAGCAATATGTCAGCTGGATAATGCTACGCATAAAATTTCAAAAGTTTCAAGCTTATGACACGGAGATTTTAGAAGAATATGCCCATACAACTCTTTGTGAAACATCATTTTTTTCTGTGGAAAATAAGAGACCCAGCAGGCGGGGCTAATCGTGACACTAAAGATATTATTCAACAATCAGGGTACAAATTCACTAGATAATACCACACACTAAATATCTGACCTGGACTTTTGGATTTTGAGTTCTGCATATAATAAAATTCTTTGAACATCTTTGTAGAGTTAAGTGACAAAGTAGATAACATATTGATCCACGACTGACACAGGACGATCACAAAAGCTCACTTTGAGCAAATTTTGGTCATGTAAGCTAAAATGCGTATAGTTTGTAAAAGGTTTTATACTGACCATTCCTGGTGACTTACTTTTTTTAAAAATTATCTGAGCTAACATCTGTACAAATAATCTGAGCTCGTTTCATGATACTTGGGTGAAACTGTGGACTCTGTAGTGTTCACAATGTTTTCATTTGATTTGAGTTGGAGCTCTAGTTTTTGAACCTACAGTCGTTACCAAATATGTTGGATATATTTTAAGATTAGAGCAATATGTGACTTCTAGAGAGAGATAACAATGTTTTCTACTGACCTCAAATGTGGTTCCCATAACCCATAACGATGGGTAAAAGGTGTGGCCTCTTAAAATATTTTCAAGCTACAATGTTGATGACACACTACGGACGACAGGTGGAACGTATTTAAATCTACCACACATGCTCGCCTTGAGCACTATGCTCAGACAAGCTAAAGACAGCAAGATAGCAGCTTGTTTGAATAAAGAGATTTGTACACATTTTTTGTTTACTGTGCGAACAAAGTTCCTATTGCAAGTTCAGCAAATTTAGTTTGTGATTATTTTTTTATAATTTTATTCTGAGTCCACCATTTTCTAACGCTGGAGGTTCCCATCAACAATGCATTCTGGTATACCTGCATATTACATTGTTTTCTATAAAGTAATATTAGACTTTGAGAACTCCGCAAATAACAAAAATGATGTTCATTTAGAACAAATGTTTGTGAGCTTTCCGAACATCAAAAAATATCTCATTATCCATTTAATCTTTGTATTATTGTTATGTTGGTGAAAGAATATATCAAAGGATTAAAGGATTAATATTATCATCAAAGGATTATCTGAACGCATCTGCCAATGAATTGAGATATACTTTATGTGAATTGATGAGTTGTATACATGTTACATTTAACTACCAATCCTTTCTCATGTAGAACGGATTTTGTTCTAGAGTCATTATTACACAAAGGTGTGTCCGTTAATTTGTGTCAACTGGTTAAGCATTTTAGAGTATTTTTCGAGGGTTCTGTTAATATTAATTTGTATCTTTTAATGTTCTTACTTCATATTTGGGAAATAAAGAAGTCATTGCGTATGGAGATTTAAACAAACAGCAGTCATCATTTGTATTTCTATTGTTTTCATGAATTTTTCTTTGTCATCAGTAGAAAAAGTTTTGCGTACGTTTCTATTGGTCGAGTGAATTATGCGGTTGAAAGTGTATCTCCTTCAAAAACAATCTTCAGATCTATTCAACTCAAGAAATATTTCATACATTTTCGGTATGACAAATTACCATTATGAGCATAATAAAATGAAACTACTCATTAACAACCGAATAATGCACTCGGACCTTCGAATTTAAGACCTTAGAATTTCGCAAACTGATAAAACACCTGATGCCAGAAACTCTAATTAATAGCAGATAATTGAGCATTTGCTTGCTTGTATTTAGCAGTACTGACTACTTCCTACTGACAGGAAAAAAAAGATGATTATTGAACTTCTTAATTATGTCAAGATGGTAAAAGTTATGCTTTTTATACAAATGATAAAATAAATAAATTATTCTTGATATTGCTGAAAAAAAGTTGTAAATTGACAATAAAATTTGAATTTTCTGTCATGTAATATTAACTGTACTGCAAGTGTGAATAAAAAGCTTGTTAATTGCACCTGTCAAACATGGGGTCCAGAACATTTTGTTTTGCCCTAAAAATTCTAATAGACACAACATACCGTTGTAAACGGTAAGTTTGATTCAAATCTTTTTAAGACGTTCCTGAATATTTTTAAATTTTATCCGGCTTTTGTCATTGCTTGACTTGAATGAAACGTAACGTTTGCTATGGACCACCATAGTTAATACAAATTTATTAACTTGAAAACACGTTTTCAAAAATTTGTGCTACCAAGTCATATGTTGTGATGATAAAATACAGTTCTTGTCCTCTCAGTCAAAAGTTGATCAATAACATTTTTTTCGATCAATGAGGGTCATTCCTGATAAAAATTATCTCCCGTACTCAGATAACATCAAAGTTAGCCCAAATAGCACATTGGTCCTTTCAGTTGGAGTCCTCTGACTTTATCCTTGTTTTTTTATTGTGTTGGTCTTGACATTTAGTTGTGAATATTGTCACTTATATATTACATGAAAAGGTAGGATTTTCAAAAAAACAATGATAATGATGTTAACAACGCATGTTGCTAAATTTAATGTGTAATCTGACTACCACTGTTGCAAATAATTAGGCTTAATTATCACCATACCAAAAGAAATAATAGCGATAAAAGCAGAGCAATCCAAATAGAAGGACCAGTGTAATATCAGAGAGTATTCAGGGTATATAATCCATTAATGTCCCCCATTGCTACACCTGACAGCTTCTTTACAAATTATTCTTATTTCTTTACCAAGTTTTGTTTGATTATAAAACATATTCTGTGCTGTATTTCATCATAATCGGAAACATATCAAACAGCAAATTTTGTCAAATCGGAACTGTGTGCCTCAAAAGTCTTAATTAGCAACAGTAGTAGAAATACATACAATAGAATTATAGTTCACGCAGTTGTTGCACTAGCAGTCCTGACTGCCATGCACAGTGTCTGTTTTGGCGATACAACTCTCCAATGTATAAACATATGCTTTAGCACCAAGCAAGTATAAACGAAACCTTTGAAGTATTTAACCTTTATTTGTGAAATATAAATAATTTCAAATACAAGTGTTCACTCATTTCTGAGCTTCGAATTATACAGCGCTCTAACGATAGTGGTAGTATTTCTGTTTGAATGTCAGTAGAGAATAAGTGATAGGTTATGGCGACAGCAAATAAGCACTAAAACAATGATAGAGAAGTATATCTAAATGAACAACATAATAACCTCAGCGTAGACCAAATAGAAATTAAAACATATTCCCTATTTCGGAAACTTATACCCATCAATTATGTTCTAAGTGTGGGACTTTTAGGTAGGGCCAATTATTTCACAATTATTGGCTTGATTTTGGGTTTTACGAAGTGGAGTTGTCCACGTCCTGATAAGGAAGAGCAAAATATCAGACAGGGTATTTTTTTCAGAACAGATTATATGTATAAAATGCAACAATCTTGTACCTTTTTACTCAACTAAATCAATACAGTGAATATTTTGATATACATTCGCTAAAATACATTTTAGTTCCTTTACAATTTTGTGTATAATGTCTACTTTAAAATTGTAGACACAATTTCATAATGCTAAAATCAGAATATCATGGCCAAAATATGAGAAGTCAATAAAAATCATTGAAACTACATGGTCTGGTTATACTCGATACCATTTATATAAAATAAACATTCCAGCACAAATGGGTTTTAACTGCAGTAAACTGTGTTTTCTTTTGTCTGTGTACAAGCCATTTAATTAATGTGTTCTGTTTAAATTGTTATAGAACATGCAATGTAAACAGGATTATGCTTCTAAGGCAAATTTAAGTAAACATTTAAAGTAATATCAGATATCTATTGTGGACTTAGAGAAATATATGCTACGAACCACTAGGTCTGTATGTTTTCAGCTAATCCATTTATTACAGACATATTGCTCCTAATCTGTGAAATCTGTTTCTGGTTCTAGCCTATAATTCAATTAGTAGTAAGATTGATAACAATATAAAGGAAAGGTAGTTAGATCCATATGTGAATAGTGCGGTATTTGTAACGGTTTTTATTAGAGTATAAATACTGTCCAGACGTATATATCTTTCCAAGTCATTAAGTCCATAGTCCTATGCATGTAGTCTACAAACAATGCTCGGCTTCTTTTCAGCAGCTCGGGGAATTTTCACATTAGCTTTTCTATCCTCTCGCATACAATTTATTTATACGGTAAAATTAGGTTTAAACATATTAATTTCATAGTGATATAAAGACAATGTTGATATATTGCTCTATTGTTGACTAAACCTCCAAAACTTAAATGTGGAATGTTATAACAAATAAATGCATCAAATAGACTGAATACCAAATGAATAAACGTTCATTAAATAGAATGCAAAGCGCACGGGCTTAATTTAAATCATGTCAATAAATCATACATAACTTTTTATGATAACATTAACACAGATTTTGTCTTACGACTGGTTTCATCATAGATAGACTTGAATTCAGTATTTTAAAGTCACAAGCATTTCCATAGACTATATTGTTCACTCGACTGTACACACTGTACATTTACAGTTACTGTAATTACATGTCTTGTTTTAATAATATCTGATGTGTATCACCTATTTCTTAAAAAAAAAAACAAATAACTTTCTTTTAATGTAATATTCAAAAATCTAATACATTTTTTAGATTATTGCTGGTGTGTAAAATACATTTACCATTTCAAAAAAGTTGAAGTTAGAAATTAGTTGTAATTTCGAATAAAATCAAATGTATCCGGCTTCCCAAACTGTTTTCCTTTGATAAACGATTTTTCTCCGGAGCCGTAAGAACATCAGCGTAAATGATTCTACGGAAATTGATTTTAAAGAATAAATAGTATCATAGACTTGGTTTAACGCCTATCTTGGCAGTAATCAAGCTATAAAATATTTTCAGTGGTTATTGATTGGCTAAGTTGAAATGGTGAAAAACATGTCAAAAAGATTTTTTTCACATTAAGTTTTACCAATATTGCCATTTCGGCGAAGGGAGCACACAATAATGAAGTATGAGAAAAAAAGCAACACATATTTTGTAGGTACTGCAAAAGTATTTATAGGTAATCAAATAATAGACATACATAATGGTGATCTTATATGTAACTGAATACATAATGTATGAAGATTCTCGATTGCTATTAACATCTACGTTAGACTTTGAAGACCTTTGATCATGCATAAAAGTTTTATTAGTGTCCATATTGGCAAGGATGCTGTACAGTCTTGATTGATGCTGACAGTTTAGCACAGTTATACTGACACTAATCTTGTAAGATAGAAGTTGGACAATCCTTAATTAATATAATTAAAAGTATGCCTTCAAGTGTAGTAAAATTGTAAATTAAATTTATGAATAGGTCAGTGTAGAAAGATTATAACCGTATTCAACTTTATTCAATGAGAGTAGAATTGAAATTGTTGTTAATGTTTGTTTAACTATTAAATTAAAGTACATATCATATACTATTAATACATATCAGTACAACTTGTTTTCTGCTTAATATTCAAGGTCACTTTGACAACAAAAAGAAAAAAGTCCAGAATATCTTCTTCCCGAACACCAGTGTCAATTCACCCTTCCCACATTTTGTTATGGGGTTCACACTTTTACCCATATCAAAACTTCGTTCTTTGCAGAAAAAAAAATGAAACTCGAGCTGTATTGGCAAGTTGCCGGACTAGAGTTTAATACATATTGCTATAATTATGTTGATTTCCTTTCTTATATTCTCAAGTTTATTTTTTAATTTTTTTTTCTGACAGATGTTTTGAATTTTTGTGGTTAAATACCTCGAGAGACATCAAAGAAATTTCACTATACAGTTAAAGTTGAATAAACTCTCTAATGACTAAATGGGTTTTAGTACTCAATACTGAGATCTATAACTTAGCAGTAAAATTTACTTACTTTAAGTATTTTATAGTTTATCATACTAACCACCGTCTCCAAATAGCTAAGTCAAATTTGTAAAAATCCGAAGTGCCCCATAACCCTCACATAGACTTTTAGAGTACATTAAATAAGAAACAGAACAATACAGCTATAATGATTGATTCGTATGTTATAAAATTGTTATTTTATTTTCAGAATACCCGAAAACCACCAAAATTTACCCATTTTTACATATCTTACCAGATGAAAAGATAACATATGATGTGACAGCATGTGTATAATTATAAGTTATTATTTAATGATTAACGAGGAACAATACATTTTACAGTAACTGAACATTTAGCCTTGTGTTGCTACCATTATTTTTCAGAAAATGGTTAATGCAAGTTCATATGAAAAATTCTTAACAAAAGTAGAAGATCAGGTCAAACAGAAGCTGAGATTTCAATACAAGTACCAGACATAATAAAAAGGTTTTATTGATATTGATTGTTTCACCTTAATTGAAAACTGGTTTGAAAAAGAATTATATACTGTAACAATAGATATAACGGCAATCACGAAACAGAGAGAGAAAGAGAGACCGTTAATTGCAAATGTGGTGCTCTCAACTAACGTAAAAAGTAAAACCCAGTAATGCAACGAAGAGATAAAAACCAAGTTTATCACCCTTGTGGGTTAAGCTCATTCATTTTATTAATGAAAGCTTTAGAAAATACTCGACTTTTTCCGGTTGTGCACACTTTGTCATGCTGAAGCTATAACAACATTATATAATAATGTAATGTCGTTTAAGTTGTAACATTCTTCATCTAGGTTTAATTCCTGTAGATTCATTTATGTAACGTTGATGATACATGACTCCTGATGCACTGTCATAATTTTATAGCATCATTTGAACGTCTTGATGTATTATATGTTCAATCACATTAGAACAGTTCTGACTGGTAAGAGTTCAGTCTGGTTCTCGCTTACATTGCACTGACAGTGATCCATTTCGTACTGTTTTGGTCTTACAAAACTACATGTAGATTTGTGAAATAAAATAAAAAGTCACATGACTAAAACAAGCTTGAAATGATACACTTTCAGTTATAAATTATGAGTGAAAGCATTGTAAGAAATAATAAAGATGTATAACACAAACGATTAGAGCTAGATTTTGAAATAATTAGGAGGAATTAATCACCGTGAGCATACAACGTGATATTAATGATAAATGTCAAGGTTACAGTGCATCCATGAAGATTAGTCAATGAAATGTTGCCACGAAACATGATAAGTATACAATAGGTTAGGAACTTAACTTCTTATATTCTGCTTTTTTCAAATGTAATGTTTACTTATTTCTGAGCACATTGTCAAAATGAAGTACCCGCGTTCTTGGGAAAGGTAGAACTTACATTTAAAGTGATCACTAGATAAGGAAAATTGACTGAATTTTCAATTGCAATATCCCTAAGATTGATTTCAGATAATAATCAGTTACATTTGAAAAGTAATAAGGCATATTTTTGTTTAAAATTCCTCAAGTCGATAAGGAATGCATTGACACCAAAAGTGTAAATTTTCAATGATACATTTGAAGGCGGGAGATAATGAAACTCATACACGATTTCAATAGTTTATTGTCGCCAAGTTAATAATGATCATTTGATCATTATGATATTGTTTCATATATAAATCAAATATAACTTAATATCCTAAAGTTTAAAATATTGCAAAATTGTTTAAGGTAACTCACAGATTCAGTGTCAGTTTAATCAGAGCCAAGTGCTTGTTAACAAAGATGTGAATGACAAACATTGTCAGAGTAAAATCAGCTCTGGTCGCACTGTAAGCTGGACAATTTATCGTAAGACCAAGACACACTTTGACGACATGTTTTAAGGTCTACTATACCACTGAGTAGACCAAATTAATTTTCTTTCTCCATTAATTGTGTGAATTGTGGCGTTTCAGGTTAAAGCCAATTATATCATGATAATTGGTTTGATTTTGTGCTGTAAGAAGTAGAGTTTTCCAAGTCTTCTTACGAAAGGCCAAAAAAAACCCCAGACGAAATACATTTTGAGAACATCTTATAAATATACAAAGCGATAATATCAACCTGTTAACTCATCAATTGAATTAATAAAAATATCATTTTATTCGCTAAAATTGAAATGTACAAATGTGCGCCTAATATCTTCTTTCTTGTAGACACAATTACAAAATTCTAAAATCAGAATCAGAATTTCTAGGCAAAAATATGAGAAATCAATCAATCAAAAGAAAAAAACCTAGAAATGTGTCAGGACACGGATGACACTGGATACAAACTTGGTAAATCAACATTGTGGGCAAACATGTAAATGTGGCATGAAATATGACAATCCAAATCTAATTAATTGGGTCTCAAAGATAAAATTACTTCTTTCACGTTAAACTTTAGGGTTTTTGGATGTATGGAATAATCAAGGGGTTGGAAATCAGACGTTATTTTTAAGCATAGTTAAACAAAGGTTACATGATAACTTTCTGCAAAATTGGCACGCAAGTTTAGAAGATTCATCTAGGGCATTATTTTACAGATCAATAGCTACTTTAAGGTTTCAACTGTATTTAGATGTAGTAAATGTTACAAAATACCGGATAGCTTTATCACGTCTAAAGTTATCAAGTCATAGATTAGAAATTGAAGCGGGTAGATGGAAAAAACCAGAAGCTGTACCTTTCAATAATAGAGTATGTAGAATATGTAAGAAACATGAAGATGAATACCACTTCGTAATAGAATGTAAATTATATAATGATATAAGAAAACAATACATTGAACCATTCTATTGAAAACACCCGAGTAATGTAAAATTTATCGAATTGTTAAGGACTTCTAACAAGAAAGTTTTAAGAAATTTAGCAGCTTTCACATTCAAAGCATTTGAACGTTGTAAATGAATATTTTTCAAGTCTCTCCCAAACTGTTTTAATTAATTCTCAATGTTTATTTTCATTCATTTGATATGACTGATATATATGTATATGATATATGTATGTATGCTCATAATTTAAATCTGTATTTCAGTGTTAATTGTCCGATTGAATGCAGTTGAACTAACACTAGCAACACTGTCATGCCATATTTATATATGTAATTATTTGTATGTTGATATTGATGCTATGATCATAGGCCATGATTGGCTTATTTCATAATAAAAGAAAATATATGACATGGCAAAGATATCAGGTATTTACCTTTACAGCATACCCAATGTTTTTCGTGTTCATTGAAGTTGACTTCAAAAGAATCAACCCACACCTCTAAAGTTCTCTCCTGTAGTAATTAAGTAACTTCGATAACTTATGACATCTGGTACATTTTTTGTTTTATTTTTATTTGACTTTGAATGTAAGGTGCACTGTTCAGTGATCAAAAAAGTATATCGGATAGATGTTGATGTTTGGTTCGTTCTCATCTTTGTGGATAAACGCAAGATTCAATATTGGTTCTGTGTTGTGAGTTGGTTTATTCACATGTTGCTTGTAGGCAGACAGTGTATCTGTCAACTGTGTATAAGCAGCTGTGGTAACATCTGTATTGAAGTCTCCAACAATAATATGAGGATGTTCATCAGACACAAGCTCACTGATGTCCTTGATGAAGGCTTGAGGTCTGGATGATGGTGACCGGTAAACTAGCATTACATTCTTCCTGAATATTTGTATCTGTACTCCAGTGGAAATTGCTTCTATGTGTGGTCGAGACATTGTTGAATGTCTAAAATACTAACACATTTGATTTTGTGAACACAACTTTACCTCATGATGGTGAAAATGTGACTTCTATTGGTAGTATAGGGACTGCACTGGTATCAAATGCTGACAAATCCAATGATGACTGTAGACTTGCATTCGGACCAAAATCGCAGGTGCCAAACTTTATGAGAATAGCCAGTGATGTTCTATTCACAGAATAAATGAAGCCAAGTACTGATCCTTGCGATCTATTTACACAACCATCATAAACGTAAATATTCCAGATAACCATTACTCTGGCTCCAGTAGCTAAGGTCAGAGTTGTTGGTAGGCCCCCAGTAAACCTATCATCATCTTGTGGTGTGCAATCTTTCATTGACACTGGTTTCTTATCAACTGCAATCAAGTTAACAGGTGGGTGTGGTAGCTAATGTAGCATGTTGTTGTTGTAAGAATTTGCCTCAGCATTGAATGGGAACACATGCAATGTGTTTGATGGGATTTCAGTTTCACTGACAGATTTCGTCCTGAGTAACTCAACATCTTGTTTCGTACGCTCCCCTTTTCTGAGTCTGTTCAGCATTTCAGTAAAGGGTTTGTCTTCCTGTTGCCTCATGATCTCTGTAAGCTCTATGAACTTGAAGTTTTCTGTCCACAGTGAAGGTGCAAGGGCTGTATAATTATCATTTGGTTGTTCAAATATGAATTTTGTAGCTACTGGTATCTGGTACATATCACCAAAGCTTATGATGGATATACCACCAAAACGCTTCCAGCCACCGAGTGTTTCAAGCAGGCGATTATGGATCCTTAGGAAAAGGTCACTGCTTACCATTGAAATGTCATCTATGATAATGAATGACAAGCTGGACAATTTGGCCCGCAATGTGTTCCTTCTTTCGTCCGATAAAAGCTGATGGGAATTCCGCGTCTTCTTTTTGGATCTGCTACCACCACTGAGTAATGTGAACAAAAATGCAGGTTGGACTGTTACGTTATATGCAGCTGTCCCTGTAGGTGCCAGAAGCAGACTACTGGGTAGATCAGGTTTATCGCCCTCTCTGATCAGTGACAGATGTATACTGTGGTACAGGGCTTTGATTATGTAGGACTTTCCTGTCCCAGCTCCTCCGGAGACACAGAGGTATAACGCAACGGGCTTTTGTTTATTTTTGACGGTATGCAGTCCACCAACCTAGCAGTACTTGAAAAACTTCGTACAACTCCTTATTTAAGGATTGCATATGTTTGCAATTGTCCAAGAATGGTAGTACAGTCGGTTGGGTATCTATAGCTATGGCTAAAGTGGCATTTCCTCTAGGTTCTCGTAGCCTGGTGCTTTCCTGTACAGTAAATTCTTCGGGATGTAGTATCTAATGGTGTGGGTCCAGCTCAGCACCTTCTTCCTCACAGTCATAATGCTCTTGTTGTGTCTGTTGGGCAATTGTGTCCCATGCACTCACAGGCTCATCATCAGCATTTTCCAGAGCTTCATTTATAAGCTGATCATACTTTGGATGAACGTTTTTTTTTTCAAGTGTGTCCTGTCAAGGTAAGTTTCATAACCTTCAAGGAAATCAGTCTGTTCGCTTCTCCACGGAATAAATAACAGTCGCTGAGAATGATAGAAAGACTCATATGGCGATATTCTGAAAATTTATGGTAACGTATGACAGCTTGCTTTTTTCAGTTTTTTTCATTCTGTATTGTGTGGAAGACACACGTACAAATATTGTAGATGGTGCATTTTCGATTTCCTGATGTTGGTCTAAACCTTGTTAAAGAATGGAAGTGTTACACCCATCTTCCAGAACATTTTGCTGAAAAGTACTTTTTTCCTGTTTATCAGAATGTACTTGATACCAGGATGCAAACAAACCTAAAAACCACAGTTCTCACTGTTGTGGACGGCAGCTGTATTTTTCTAATATTCATGGAACAAACACATTCTCATCATTATCTTCCAAGTTACTTAGCAAAATTGATGACTTTACCAAGCCCACTCTTTTATTTGGTAATCCAGTTGGGATCCATACACTCCGGAAGTTCGATTTATGGAGAGGAAGTCCAAGAACCCTGTATGCAGCTTCTTGCGCTGTCACTGATCGAGCATTCAGGAATGTCTGTCCACAATTAGCTGCTTATTCCCAGAATCCGTACACTACCTTCTTTCCGCCTGTAACAGTGTGCCCATTTCCCTCTCATCCTTTGTCACATATGATACTATGTGCTGAATATCCATATTAGCCTCCCAACCTGGCTACAGTGACTTGTTGTAATTGTTAATACATATTTCTGATGAACTGCGCCTCAGATGGACGAGGACGAAATATTCAGGGAGCCATGGTACTGTTTCCGAGTTACTTTTCAGTACTGTTATACCTTAGTTAAGATAGTTTAGACTCATTTATTTTACATTGCGATACAAGTTCTTACAACTCAGATTCATCACGCTCGATGACTGCTTCCTTGGTTCCATACCAGTAATCGCGCAGCGTGGGGGAATGTGAAGATCGTAAGAGAATCTCGCCTCTGACGGGATTTGAACCTGCGACCTTCGGATCCGGAGCCCTGCGCTCTACCCCTGGACCACGGTGCCTCCTTCTGTTATACCTCTTGGTATGACATGACTACTACACGTAGCTTCTCTTCTAACTTTCAGCGTTTCTGGTTGGATGTCTCGAGATTCTCTACCACTCAGCACTGTTGCATTTGATATTGGTCTAGGAAAGTTACCTGTCTTTTTACATGAGCCAGAGTGAGAATGTTTCTGCACCTCTGTAACCAGTGCATGGAGCTGAGGTGATTCATCTTCTAGTGGTATTTCACAACTGATGTACTTGTCCACAAAGGCTGCAATTGCGTGTGGCGAGTCTCGCTCTGGGTCAGGAACACCCTTTATTCACAGCACTCCATGAGCATGCGGTGACCCACGCTGCTGAAATTCTTTATACTGAACTTTCTGCCAGTATGGTGGTGAACCTCTCACAGGCTGTAAGAACCGTAATGCCTAATCCTTAAATATGAATCGCTGGAGTGAGGACTGATCCCGGAGGAGTCCAGCATTAACTACTGGATCTGTGTCAGAGCCTCTGTGACACTATTGCAGAGCTATATTCATTCTGTCTAAGATTTGTTTTGTGTCTGTAAATATTTAAGCAACAAATAAATACTCCACATCTTGTACAAACCTTGACTCAGCATCTAGCAGCTTTTTTTGCAAGTATTGTTTTGCTGTAATAGGTTGATTATATTGAAATATTGAACATATAAAGGTTGAAAAGTGTCCCACTTTGTAATTATAACTAGAATTATCAAAACCTGGATTGACTTGATTGTATGTCCTAAATTGTCAAAATGCTACACTTTTGTATGTTATATGCAACAAACATTAAATAATCGCATTGGATTCTTGCTAAATAAAAAAACGTAATGCAGCGCCTTACTTTCACCAATGAATGTAACTATGATTTAATGTAATACTTTTTTTTAAGAAAAGTGTTCTCGTAACTTTATAATTTGATGCACTCTTTGGTAATGTAAGCGCATCGCCAAAGTATAACTTAATGTCTGATTGTGATAGCTGAAAAAGTATCAAACACACAAAGTTTTTTTTATTGAAAACAAGCAGTAATATGTCAGAAATTTCTTGGTCATATTAAAATAAAATGGCCCCTTTGTCGGCTTTGAATAGAAAAAAGCCGAAGTCATTCTTTTGTTTCTTTTCAGAATGCAACTGAAGTATATCAGAAGCCAAAGAAGTTATTTTGAGGCTTTATTCTACAATAACAACTGTAGAATTATATGTAAATGTGTTTAACCTGCTAAATAAATGCAAAAAGTCTTCTCAAGAAAATGGTATGAGAGTTTTTTTTAACTATATTGATAACAGGAAAAAACCTTCACATAACTCATGCAATTATTCTAGACATAGCAAAACACTATTTTAATATTTCCCTGTTTGTTACAAAATTTCTCTTTGCAAACTGAATGTGGAACTTGAAAGAGTACAATTCGGACACACGGCATAATTTGCTTTGTGAGAAAATTAATGTTTCGTTGATCCTTTTAGTAAATATGAGTTCAGTGTTTACATGAAAAAAACTCCATTTCTAAAACTATGTCATTTATCGTTTCTGGTTAAAGTTTGCATTCAGATCGGTGTAAAAGATTAATCTGTTTTCAGTTTATATTTGTAAGAATCCAGAAGAAGACAATAAAGAGTTGTTTCCCTGATCACAACAATCAAATAGAAGATAGGCTAATCATTTTAATTATTGATAAAGATCTACGCATTTAAAAGACTTATGATAAGGAAAGAATGTATTTTTAATGAAATTTCAACATGATTAGTTACAAATTAACGGGAGACCGTTTGTCCGAGAAATCTACCGAAAATAACTATTATTATTATTATTATTTATCCTTTATTTGGGACACCTGAACTGTTAGCTGAATATATACTATCACCGATTTTTTTGCAGATCGTTTGGCCTTATACATAAACATAACATTAATTTTTCTTTTCTAGTCAATATTTATGATCTCAGCTATCAATAAGAAAGAGTAAATGGGTTTAAAAGTTTTTATTTTTTATATACAGTTTATCCTTTGCTACCATTTCAATGTTGCTGATGTTCACGATCAGTCTGTTGTTAAACTATTCTTACAGAAACAGTTTTATCCTAAATCATGAAATTATCCTTCCGAGAATTGTCAAAAGGTATTGTTAGGTAATCACTGGCACTATATATTATTATATTTATATTACTATATATTCATTTTCTTCTTTAAATTTGCGTTCAATAAATATTCTTCCTCTCCTGTTGATCTATATCTATTGCATAAAGCATGTCATAAAAAAATTGTCCAAATCCGTGTAGAAAACATCACTTTGTTGCACTCATTCCTGATTGGTACTAGAACATTTAATGATTATACATACAAATGCTTTCATTGGTGCAACTTATGTCAACGTATAAACTGGTCAGGGGTTAACAGTAAAAATGATGTGGAAGCTATATTTTCAACATCGTTTTTCGAATCTATGTAATTTATGAGGGCCGACTTTTTTTGCCTGGTACCTCCATCCTAGTGACACAAACAAAATAATGATTCTATCGCTTGATGACAGAAAAGGGAGAACAAACGAGTTGAAATTAAAATTCAAAACCAAATTGCACGGAAGGAATGACGCAGTTAGCCATATAAACTACATAAACGAAGCCATGGCTTTAACTAAATCGACTTATTCGAACTAAAGTCTCTTTCTTTGATGAGGCATTATGCCATAAAAACAAAAGTAGCATATTTAAATATTTGTCTTTGGGCAAACCTTCTACCATAAAAGATATGCTTCTCTGAAACGCGAGGACATTTTCCGAGAAATTGAAATTCTAATTTTCCCACGGCATGTCTTATATAATATTTCCGAAACCGCTGGGCCTGATATCTAGACATTTGGTGTGTACCATTGCTTTACAGACCTCTATCAACGTTGTTCCCAATATGTATGTACATTTGTTCAGGAATAATTGTTAAAATCATGGCCATATAAGCATTCAGTTCCACCGGGTGTAGCAAAAGCGATCTGCACTGGGATAATGCCGTGTCAGAAAGTTTGACCAGGGCTGCATCGTAGAGAACACCTTTAAGTATGCACGTACAAGTCACAAGAAAGAAGAAAGCGGACAGTTTCCTGCATCACATTATCATAAATAGAGTGATTGTTATAGAAGAAGGCTTCGTGAAAGCGGGATTTTGCTCTGTTTAGAGCACTCTTTTTGCGCAACGGTAGCTCACTAACACATGGACCGATTTTCTTTTAGTGAGTATCACATTAAAGTTATTGCCGCTAAAAACAAAAGTTTTTGACCACACGGACGTCTGTACGTCTTCAGGATGCTGCGGAAGAGCTCTGTGTTTTTGAGTTTTCTCAAAAACACGACGTACAGAATATATAACATATGCTATGTAAGTATGCAGTTCCACCGGTTGGTGTGCGAGCGATAGAGGCATTGTAATAGAAGAAAGTACCGCGAAAGTAGGAATTGGCTCTGTTTAGAGCATTCTTTTTGCGCAACTGTAGCTCAGTAACGCATGGTTCGATTTCTTTCAGTGAGTACCAAATTTAAGTTGACGCTGCAAGCGAAAATTGGCGACCACACGGACGTCTGTACGTCTTCAGGATGCTGTCAGACAGCTCCGTGGTTTTGAGATCTCAAAAACACGGTGTATATGATTTACCATACATATATAACCTATACAATATAAGTACATGTATGCAGTTCCGCCGGGTGGAGCGCGAGCGAACTACACTGGGATAATGCCGTATCAGAAAGTGTTGACCAGGGCTGCACGGTAGGGAACACAGTTCAGTATGCACGTGCAAGTCACACGAAAGAAGAGAGCGAACTTTTTCCTGCGTCATATTGTCATATATAGAGGCACTGTAATAGAAAGAAGTACTGCAAAAGTGGAACTTTGCTCTGTTTAGAGCTCTCTTTTTTGCACAACTGTAGTTGTGTGTTTATGATTGAAATGATATGTATTTATCAATTTGTCAAAACTCTGTTTACTTAAGCTAAGAGTTTCCTGATACTGTAATTTTCGTCTTCATGAAGTCTTCATGAAAGGTGAATGACATCCTTAAACGATTTTTTATTAACAGTCATTTCAAAGTTCATTTTTCATGTGCTATAGTTTTATGTTAGTTATGTAGTTTTAAACGACAGCAGTAATTTATCTGAACAAGAATGAAATATCTATATTTGAGTATTATATTAAAATGTTCGCATATTTCATTGAATTGATAATTTTCGTATGTGTAACTGGCGCATATAATCCTGATCATTTGCCTGCCTTCCATTCTGTTGGTTAGCCGCTTTTCCTTCTCTAGTAATTCGGTCTAGAATTTTATTATTTCAGTTTTCTGTCGAAACCTAAGTATACTACATTTGACTGTGTGATACCATTAACTTGCACACCCACCGGTGAGGGACGAAAGACAACTCTGCTTTGAAGATTGGTGTCATACGTAAAATGAAGCTTAGACATAAGCAGTTTTATTTTCTTTTTGGCAATAGACATGTGTATCTGTCATCTAAATAATGTGTATGTTATTCTGCAAAAAAAATAATACATAATGATAATACGAAAAATGTAACATCTAGTCATTACTTTAAATATTGAAGTATTCCTGTTTCCGCTTAAAATAATAGGTAATAATGGATTTTAAAAAATACATATAAATGCCCATCATCAATTTAAATTTTCTATAAAGCTACTCAATTTCAGCTTGTTATGTAATATTATGTCATCAAATGTTGCATATGAAATTGACGCTGACGCATCAGGTAGTTGATCTACTGAATATTTGTCCGTGTATCAATCCATCCGTCCGTTCGTCCGTCCGTTCATCCATTCATCATTGTTTTTGAAAGCAAAAACAATACCTTCCTCTCAATGGTAAAAAGGGAAGTGCAAAAAGAGGTTTTACAAAACTTTAAACAAGCTTTTGAGATATAGCGTTTCTCAAGACAATTATGAATGGAACCTGTTTTCAGACCTTGAGATGTTGAAGGTTCAGATCTAATACACATGTTAATGTTGACCAAGTACTCACTGAACATCAAAAATAATTTATCACGTTGGTATAATGTATGAATTCAAATAAGTGTGCCGTCTTTCGAGCAATCTTTCATTCAATATGCATTTTTTCCCTTTTTCAAACACACTTAAAGAAAGCATTTTATATAAAAGAGAGCAATACAAAATGGATCATTTCAGTCTTGGACAGTTAATTGTGCTTACGGTTACTGATTGGTAAGCCTGGTATGAAAAAATAAATTGTTATCCAAGTAAGTACTTAAAAATAGGCATCTGCTTGGCCAAGTGTTCGCTAACGATCGGGAGTTCTAAGGTTCAAGTTCATTTGAGGCTTATTCTGACGAGGCTGGTTGGTGAGCCGCCATTTAGTTAAAGATTGGTCTTTTTTTTCAGCAACATATAAACTAAAAATAAATATGTAATAGTTCTTGCTTTTTCATTTTTCAAACATTAACTCTGTGAAAATATTATTAAAGTATCTAAATAAGTCCAATTTTATGAACTATTTTAAGATAAAAGCAATAATTTTGATCAATCAATACCCCATTCCCATAGCAACTATACCTGGTCAGCAATTTTCATTCATCAACATAAGCTATCCAGTCAGCTAGCTGACCTGTCAGCAGTCTGCAACCTCGAGCTCTGGTCAGCAGAAAAGACCTTTCCGCACAATTTAACGCTAAAACATTCCATTTCGGTTTGGTAAAATAGCAGGTCAGCATAAACCACCATGCATCCAACGTTGTTGAGAGGTCCTGATCTATAAGCAATGTTTTGTTCGTTTTCTTTTTGTATCTGCTCTGAGAACCCAAACATCTAATTTTTGAATGCTTATATTGGAACATATATTAAACACGTCCTAGTCTGCAAAACACTAATGCCTGACGAAATATATTCCTTATTGAAAACTATAGATACAGAATAATCGAATGTTTCTTGTTGCTGTTATTGTTATTTTTTTCAAGTGTTGTCTTTAGACTTTTACGCAAAACAGGGGGAAGAGGATCTAGAAAATAAAGTTGGATCCCTTTCAACATGTCATCCGGTGAATCTTGAACAAGTTTATCAAACCTTAATTGCAAATTATTTGGTTTGCTTTCCTGTAACATTAAAGCAAATATTGGTTGCTTTAATTGCAAATAGATGTTGTTGTTGTCAATGTAAATGCTGCGAACTGTCCTTCAGTTCCTTCAAGTCTTGCTAGCCTTTCAAAATGCAGTTTATCAATCAAGTCTAGTTGTTTCATCGTCGGATTCAGTATTCCATACGAACGAAGCCTTCAAAAATGTTTTGTTATTTAAACTTGCTAGCAAACACTAGATACAGAAAACACCAAAGTTCCAGACGAATGCCCCTTGATCTTGTAAGTTCAGTATAAAGCACATCATTTTAACCTCTCATCCGAAAGATGATTTGTAGAAGGGTGTCGAGTTTGTTACAAGTCTTGTGCGTTATCAATAAAACAATACTTCTCGCCAAAACGTAGAGCATGTAGAAATAAGAGTGGTTTCACTTCTTTTATTTTAAAAAGAAAGTCATTTTACCAATTGAAAATGAATTTTTGCCAGTTTCCAAATTTTTTTCGTCTAGCATGTTTACCGTTTTGGCCCTTCTGATTCTTGGTTTGGAATGCAAAACATCATAATATTTGACTAAGATTAGAATTAATACTTGTCACAGAGACAAGTTTTAATCAATCTGTTATAAGTCATATCCTCTAAAGTATGATTGAAAGAAAGAAAGAAAGAAACGAACAATTGAACAAACAAAGAAGGAGCCGCTTATATCTACGGAACAGTGTACTTATTTTATTCTTGGTAATGGCGACATCGGTAGTGTGCACAGAAGAAAAACTAAATAAATGGTGCAGGGACACAGACTTGACTGGCAATTTACAGTAACTGCTGTAACCTTCTTGTGAAAGTAATGTCAAAAGTACTTATGGCTAGATAATGTTTGAATCGTTGTTTAAAAAATCTAGAAAGGCAATCTGACTGAAGTACACGATCTGACTAAGGTTAGTTCTGAAGGCAACCCATTCAATTCTATCTTCTCGATAATCTTCTTTCCAAACACATCAAGATGCAGAGTTATCTACTCATATAGCTAAACTATGTTATATTTAAATTTCCTGTATTCTCTCATTCTGAAGTAGTTGATTGAATACCACTTACGAAGAACACGCCCCTGGATTTTCACATAGAGACAGAAAATTGAAATTGCACCACTAAACACTGAGCGACATACTCACAATGACCCAGTTTCGAAGGCTAACATACTAAATAAACAATTCTCAAACTCAGCTTAAAGCTCAATGTCATCACTAGGTCACCCATCTATGGCCCCTACTCTCCTGCGCATCGGTCGAATGTTTCACTTTCTAACCTCTGCTAAAATTAAATTTTCAGAACGATTTTTTTTTTATTTTTAGACACAGAAATCCACAGTTACTTTTCAGTGACTAGCCTACAACGAATCGTCCATACATACATTTGACAAACCAAAATGTAAACAAACACTGCATGTTTGCATGTTACTTTAGTAATTCACATTTCAAATTATTTTTTAATATGTATACGTAAATAAACCAGTAAAAATGTCAAAAAGTTAAAATCACGATGGTGTGGTTGTTTTTAGCCGTTTAATTGCTGTATGAAATGTTGACGTAAACGCGTAGTTGAAATGTGTTTAAAAAATTGTCAGAAAACACATTTCTATTAATAATTTTTGCAATCACATGATCGTTTTGACCAATGAAAAATGGTTTCAAGATTTTTCGGTCACAGGGATATTTGTGCACTTTCATTGTTTGTTTATCAGTTCATTGTAAAGGTCAATATCATAAATCTACTCTTATTAAAGCAGCGGTGTGAAGTAACGGTAGTGTATTCACTTAGCTGCTGAGGGAGCGTACTATGGCTCCATATACATCTCAGTTCAAAGAGTTGATGAGTTATTGACAGAACTAAACCTACATAAAAGCCCAAGGTCTAGATGAGGTCCCACCTAGGTTACTCAAAGAACTACATACAGACATAGCATCAGTCCTCACAATAATATTCCAAAGGTTACTAATTATAAACACATGTATTGTTCCTAAGGATTGGAAACATGCTAGCATCAAACTAGCATACAAAAATAAAGGATCAAAGTTCATTTATTAGTTTGCCCAACCATCCTGTAAATTTTGTGTGATCTACCGACCAAGATCTGCAAAACAATGTTTATCCCCCTTCTTCGAGGGTGGACAAAATCGAATCTTCAAGTATAAACAATTTCAGATATTATAATTAAATTATTTAAATGGCATAAACACTAGTTCATTCACAACTGCGTCGACAAAATTCAGACTCTCTACACTCAACCTCGTATTTGATTGAAATAGGCAGGTATAACAGAAAGAAATTAATGATCAACATTATTTTTTGTCAAATCACATTACAGTATTTTTCAAATTTCTGCTAACGCTTACTTTGGTTAATGTGTACTTATTAAATTTAATTTACTTACTTCAGAGAGATGGTTTTTATTTAGTTGAAACAAATGTTGATCATTAAATAGGTTAATGTTTAAATGTACAAGATGTACTGAAGATGAATATCATTTCTACAAGTATACACGATGAAGGAAATACCTTAACCCTAAGCAAAATAATTAAAGTGACGTCTTGAGCATATTCTGAGATACTTTTCTTTTGGGTCAGAATCTCGCGGAGGAAAGATATTGACCCAAACAAAAGGTACACAATATCTTGACTCGCGAACGATTAGTTGGACTAATCTTAAACCGTGCCACTGAAGATACAACAGAAAATCTAATAAGCCTATCTAGTAAACTAATACAAAGAACTTAATTTATTAAAATATTTTTATTAAGGAACGATCTAATGCATTGTCAATTAATATCCAGATATTAGGTAATTACAAATACTTGTGTTAAATAGGTCGCTATTTTTTGTATTATCGTCTGTTCTAAATATTGTTACTTTGCTTCATTCCCACTTTTTTTCAAAATAATACAGATTAACATTTGACTTTTGATGGGTAAAGGCTATAAACGTGTTACAATTGATGTTAACGGTAAATCGCCACCATAATGACAATCGCTCACAAATCACGTGCGATTTTGTCACTTAATGGGTGACCTTGCTTGTTCTTGCCGTCGTTTAGTGGTCATTGTTTGGTTTGCAGATGTACATGGTGCAAATGTTCGTGATGTTTCGATGGTTTGTTTGATTTCATCGTTATGAAACAGTGAAAAGGTAAACTTTTTGTTGTTGTAATACATTTTAGTAATGCTAAATTATCATACTTCTATTACCTGCTTGCCCATAGTGATGCTATGCAATTTTACCTAATGTCAAAATGCATAAATGTTCAAAATGAACAGATGAAAATAAGCTTAATATGTAAGAATATTATCTCTTATCAAATACTCATTTCATTTGTATTATGACAAAACGACATATTTGTGAAATCGTCAGTGTGTAAAAAGTAACATTACCTTATACGCCATTTTGTAAATAAGGTATCAGGAGGTCGTGAAGAGGTTACTATGTTAAAATAAAAAGGGAAAAAATGTGCCATCTCGCAGAAGCTGGTTATACTGGTTAGAACCTTGGACGGAAAAAAAGTTCGCCACAAATGCATGTTCTTGTTTTTGTAGTCAGTGGAAACATGTTGAATAATTTTCTTGTGTATTTAGTAACGAAATTGGAATCGGTGAACATGGTGACAAGTGGAATAGCTGAAGATGCTGTAACTATGGTGGGGGCAAAGGAAAAGACATGTAGGTGGTTGGAGGAAGGTGGTTTGACAGAAGTGGAAAGATGTTTCTTGATGAGTTGATGAAATTTACAGATGAGTAACACTTACTTTTTTAGAGGATTTTAAGAATCCAATTCCAAATGTTGTTAAAGTAAAGTTGTGGTTATAAGTTACTCGCTTACAGTTTCAAAGGAAATTTGACTTTTAAAGATGATAATTTTGCACATTTCAAAGATGTTTTGGGATATACTTAATTTGTTAGGTTACATCTTGTTCTTTGCAAGGTGTTTCTTTTGCAAAATTTTAAGCGAAATAATTTTATCCTACTGGTTATCTGTCTGTCCGTCTATCCATCTTTCTTTTGTTTTATTAAGCGCACAAATTTCAATGAAAACCTTTTTCTGAACATAATAGGAAGATGTAAAATTTAATTTCAAAAGTTCCAAAATATATCTTCTTAAATTTCCAAATTTATTTCAGGAAAGAAAACTTCTAAATATTAGGACATATTACATGTAATTAATTTATGGAATTATGCCGTTTTTACTACTTTACTAAAATACACGTATTTACGATTCGTGTCCGCATCTATGTCCCGTATTTCATTTTGAATATTATACTCTACTGTCATATATTTCATCCAGGATGAGCTATTGTGATCACCCTTTGTCCGACGTCCGTCGTCAACATTTTACTTTAAATGGCATCTCCTCCTTAACCACAAAACTATTTTTAACAAAACTTTCCAGAAATGTTTCTTATTTTGCCCTTTTCTAAAACTGCTCAAACCGTTCCGCTCCATTGCACATAAGAGCTGCAAAAGCTAAAAATAGAAAACAAAATCAAACAAATCTCCTCCTAAACGGCAAGGTGATTTTCCACCAAATTTCACGGAAATGTTCCGTACAAAGCACTCTATCACAATTGCTAAAACGGTTTCGCTCCTTTGAAAAAATGGCCGCCAGAGTTAAAATAGATTTTCGTCAATATGCGGCTTCAAATAACATCTCCAAAACCATTTGACCATTTTCAACCGAATTTGACAGAAATGTTTCTTATATTGCCCTTTCCTAAAATTGCTCAAACCGTTCCGCTCTATTGCAAGTAAGGGCTGCAAAAGCTAACAATAGAAAAAAATCAAACAACATCTCCTCCTTAACGGCTAGGTGATTTTCCATCAAATTTCACGGAAATGTTCCCTACATAGCAATCTATTGAAATAGCTTAAACGCGTTCTGCTCCATGAACAAATGGCCGCCAGAGCTAAAAATAGGTTTTCTTCAAAAACATCTCCTTCAAAACTACTTATACATCTTAAACTAAACTTGACAGAAACGATCCTGATATTACTCTTTTCTAAAGCTGCTTCAATGGTTCCGCTCTATTGCACATGAAGGCTGCAAAAACTAAAACTAGAACTAAAAATTGAAAAAAAAATCAAACAATATCTTCATCTAATTTCCACCAAATTTGACAGATATTTGTCTTACATAGCCCTCTGTTACAATTGATAAAACGGTTCTACTCCATTGAACAAAATGGTCACGAGAGCTTAAAATAGATTTTCTTCAATATTTTGCTTCAGATGACATCTCCTCACGAGCTGTTATCTCGAAATTGCCTCTGCCCCATGGATTTTGTTTTGGGTATAAAATATGAGATCTTTGAAAATCTTCAAATAGAAAATGTAATGTTGCATCCGATGTTTGCTTAACGGTAGACCCTCAGCGAAAGTACTCAGGTGAGTGATCCAGGGCCATCATGGCCCTCTTGGTTTGTGTATTACTTTATACAGTTAACCGTAAGAAGTCAAGTTTTCTTTTGCAGTTGTAAGTGGGTAGCTTTTTTATGTTTTAATGACATTGTACCATTCTAGCAAAATTTTCAGTTATCAACAGCTGTCCCTGAAACCCTTTTCTGCTGTTTAGAAAGTATATTGTCAGCCAATGATCTGCCTGTGCCAATATTCAGGGCTTTACGAGTCAGTGTCCTTATGTTTGAAAGGTAGCTTCATGTATGGAAATTTCATGAAACGACAAACCCCGAAAACACCAAATGGACTGAAGTTCATGTCATATAGACACCAGTGTGATCACTTTCATGTGTCTGTCCATCCACTACTGCCCAGGTTTACACCTGCTGATTGAACTAATTAGAAAACTAAAATATATGGGCTAAATAGGTACATTACCCAAATTTGCGCATGTGCAATTTTCTGTGACTACGATTTAGCCACAGATGCTATGAAATTAATTGAAACTCTCAGCATTGGCATGCTTTAAATAAGCAGGAAAATTCTTTGAAAATAAGAAAAAAATAACTGATTGTCACAGAAATGTACCTACCTATCTCTGAACACTGGTTAATTCACATAATCAGGCAAGTTAATGTCTGTGACCAAGAACTGAAATGAAATTAATTTTATTTTTGCTATTATTTCCTAGGTTAACAGGAGTCAGTGGGTGTGAAATTTTGAACTGGGTATGCACAAAGAAGATATTGCATGAGTTAAGTTCTATATGAATTTCAGTCCCGTTAAGTTTATGCGAGAAAATTTACTTTATTGAATTATGTTCAAATTTGTATTATTTTCGGGTACCTGTGTTACATTAGTCTACTGAATACAAGACTAAAATGGTAAAGATGCATCATTTTCATATAATTATTGCTGAATATAATAAGGAAATTTTCTGTGTATATTTAATGGTTTTCACAAACAAACATTTTTTCTGCTTTATTACATTTTACCAGTGAAATAAGAATGAGTGAATTTATGGGAAAAAAATCAAACATCTTAAATCTTGTCTGAAACTGTGACATAGCCCTGAGCTCATTTATTTTGAATGTTGCATTGTTTAGTTAAACTTTACAAAGATTAAATGCTAAAATTACACCAATATCATGCAATCATTATTGGTCCCACCCAGTGGTGTCAGGGTTGCGACTTGTTTTGCATAAAGATTCTTTAAGAAATCTTATGAAGTATTCTTGTCTGAAACTACTGGGCCTAGAGTTTTCATAATTGCATTGTCTAGCGGATCTTAACGACTGCATTAGTAATACATCTGAGGATGTTTACTGTTTCCAACACAGGGGATGGGTCACATATTTTACATTGAGATACATAGGAAAATGCATAAGAAAGCTTCTTGTCTGAAACCACAGTGCCTAGAGCTTACATGTTTTGCATATTCAATTGTGTAAAGTTCCCTAAAATTATATCTCCTGGGATCAGTATTGGACCTGCCTCGGGGGTTAATTTTTTATATAGATATACATTGGGGTAAAATCCTTTGGTCTTCAAATTTTGCTTTTAGCATCCATAGGTTTAAGCTTTAAAAAGATTGCTAAAATCTTGCCTACTGGATCATTATTAAAAGAAATTTAAACTGTTAGACAGAATTGTTAACCATAATGAGATGATGTAAAGAGTGCAGGTTTCAGCTGGCTGGGGTTAAGGTCAAGGATGCACTTAGAGGTTGCATGTCATACTGATGTATTGTGTGAATATTTTGTGTGTTCCAACTGTATCTCTACAACTGCTTGAAGGAGACTGCCATAAAAAATGATGAGCAGAGAACAGGTTTCAGCTGGCCTGGATCAAGGTCAAGGTCACATTTACAGGCCATATGCCCCATGCTGTATCTTTTGAACTGCATGAAGGAAATTGAAAGTATTTGAAATTTTGTGTCTATTCCAGGTCACAGTCACTCCAACAGCTACATTTTTAACGAAATTGAAATTTTTTGTCAGAAAATTTTACTGCACTGAGGTGATGTGCAGAGCATGTTTTGGCTGCCTCAGGTCATGCTCAAGGGCAAGTTCGAGGTCACTTGTCATATAGATATAATCTTTGAATATCTCTTGTCTGCTCTGTATCTCTTGCATTGTTTAAGGTAAAACAGAATACTCATGAAGAAAAAATAAACATTTTGAAATTATATACAGACATGAAAATATTGTCCTTAAAAAAGAGCTTTGCCACACCTCCTTGTCCTTTAGTCATATATTGCCACACCTCGCAGAAATCTTGATTGTTTTATTATGGAATGAGAAATGTGGGAAGGTAACCCTTTGTTTTGCTTGTCCTAAATACATGGCTGTAAGTCTGTTTATCTCTTCCTTAAAGAAGATCCAACTTCTAGTTGGGTTATTATGACCAAGCTTTGAAAATGTTTCCTGGAAACAAGCTACATCTTTCAAGTTTGCCCTCTTACAAGATTTGACCTCTCAGGGATACAGTTTTATTCAATCTCTTTATATGCTCTTTTCATGGGCATCTGATGTGCTTACACATTTTCTATTGTTTTGCACTAACAATTAAGTCTTAAGACTCATTAAATCAAACATATAAAACTATGTTTGGGAAATGTTACAACATTATTGTTCTTGTTTCTGGCACAATTCTGACAGCCTGAGATGTTGCTAAGGCTATTTGGTGGGCAGCACATTGAACTCTGTCTAACTTTGTGAATAACTCTGCAACAATTCCCCAGTCATAAACTTGTTCTAACAGGTCCAGTTCATACCTTTTTGCTTATGTCCAGTCTTTTTCACCTAAGCTCCTCAAAATTTCTGACATTATTATACACTACCATCCTGGATTTGTTTATTTGTTAGAAGACAGTCATTATTCAGTCATTTCTCCACATACTCAAACAATTTTCATTATCGGTGATTTCAGCTATTGTAAAAGAACAAACTCCTGACATCTTTATTTTACTTAGTTTGTTGTCTTGAATCATGAGTAAATACATCTCAGAATTCAGATTCACTTGATGAATTCGTGTATATAGTTAACACTGTCAAAATTAGAGATTTAAGTCCTATTTGAGTTTGGGTTTATTGAACAAAATGTTTCAGTTCTGTTTGGCAGTTAATTCTGTTTGGCAAGTATTGTGTAACTTTTCCAATAGATGCTAATTCATCATGGTTGCTAATTTTGCACACTTTTTAGTTTGTGTGCAGGTTTTTCTTTTATACCTTTACCTGCTGAAGAAAATTCTTGTGACTTAGAAGAGTGTGAACATTTAAGTTGTGGCAACTATCATTTAAAGCTTATGTATCCTAACAGTGCATGAACTGTGTAAATAAATGTGGACCTCTGAGTATCACTGAAGGATGCTCCCTAAACCACCTAACACATTCTTTGTGCCAAGTTGACATGCTATATGTATATACACGACAGACTCAAGAAGTTCAAAAAAAATTTCAAAGCTTGTCTCTTACCTTATCTAAGAGACCTTGACTGAGGAAATATTTTACAGCATCTTTGGAAAAAAGCCTTATCTGAAAACCAGAATCTGAGAAGAAAATGATTGTATGCTTGGAAGTACTTATCCCATCGGTAGAAGTAAGACAATAAATGTATAAGATTTACCTATAACTGACATGTCCTAAATTTACAGACTATATAGATCATCTAAACTTTTAAAAATGAGTCTCTGTCATAATATTATGTAAAATCTAGTTGTTTGTCTATACTTTAAGTGGATATTCTAGTTGGCCTTAAATTGTTAACATCATTATCATAAACATTCACTGAAAGGAATACCAGTATGTTAAATAATGAGTTCCTATTCTGTTTATATTACAGCGTGAACAAGAGACTGTAATGAATTTGACATGACTATGTCCCTGATGAAAGGTTTTGTTTTGAGAATAAAAAGGATATAAAGCTATGAGCGAGTTATAGTTCTTTAGCTCAGTGTGTATCCCGACAATCATACATTTATCTCGTGTTTCAAAGCTATTTTATAAATGGGAAAAGAGATAAGACTAGCACTGCCTCAGGGCCATTTAATCACCCTTATAGTTTCAAGTCAGTACATCAGACAGTTACAGATTTATGCTACGGATAAAGTTTAAGTAAGAAATTTTAACAAAGGGCAATGACTCTTCAGATTACCATAGGAAAGTTAAGATTTGGTTACTCTGCACTTCTCAACAATACCATGTAAATCACTTTTGGACAGATATGCATATTATGTATCTGTGACTTTTAAAGTATTTGAAATTCAGTTGTCAGCACTGAGTTTAACTGAATGTCATAGATTTGAAAAACATTGACACTCAACATGGAGCAGGATTAAAAATCTTGTGTTAAGCCATGCTGTATTTGATCGGTGTTAGTGATATTGCAGAGGGTAAGAATTCAGATGGTTAAAGCCAAACATTGTGTAAGACTGTAAGCGATGTGATTATGGGCTGGTTTTACAATTATAATTGTAAATCATGAAAAACAGAGACATTTAAAGTATGCCACATAGATGTTAGAGTAAAACGTAAATTATATGTGTGCCAGTTCAAAATTGGGATGGTATAACACTTTCAGACATAAATCTTGAAAATACATGTATGGTGCTCTAAGAGCTTAAAGAATAGAATGAATAATTGGTTCACACTCTGTTGAATTTGAGCATTAATATAATGAATATAAATCAATAAAAAATGTTGAAAGCAGATCTGCTTTAGATCTCTAGTGTCAAGTTCTTGTGTATTGAGAGTGAACAAGAATACTCAGATGTTCTACATTTCATAGTATCAAACAAGTCTCAGTTTTGTTTCTTGCCATACAAATGATTGGCAAAGTCTTTATCAAAAAACATTACACATCTTTTCTAAATAATGTCAAACAGACCTGTTTTGTTTTTGTTTTGATGCTGGGGAACAATTTCTGTAATTTCATTGAAAATAGTGAAAACTAAAAGATTCTGTTCCCTTGATTCAATGTCAGTGTGAACCTGTTGGCTTACAATCCACTGTTAAAGTTGTGATAAACATGTAATAGATCTGTTGTTGGCTGTGAAGATAGTGGACAAGATCCTGTTCTCTTACACCTCACAACTCAAACTGTTCTAAACATGTGATAGATCTGTTGTTGGCTGTAAAGATAGTGGACAAGATCCTTGGCACCTCTTAGTTTCAGTTTGAATACACACAACTGCCCTTTTCAGGGCATCAACTTTTAACTGTCCTTCTCAGGACATTGACTTCCAGTTGCCCTTTTCAGGGCATCTCTTTTTAACAGCCCTTATCAGGGCATCATTAACCCACTGCCTTTTTTAGGGCATTGACTTCCATCTGCCCTTTTCAGGGCATTGACTCTAACTGCCCTTTTCAGGGCATTGACTTTTAATTGCCCTTTTTAGGGCATCAGCCTTTTGTTGGTCACCACAATTTTTTCTATAAAAAATGAATTCCTAGACTTGTGTTTTTGTGTATCTCTAGTATATAAAAAATATAAATAAATATCTCTAGGACTCCTTGAGCTTAGGCAAATGACCTAGACCTAATTTTGTCACTTTTCAAAGAAATTTCTTTAGATTTTAGGATGCAGCTTACACACAAGTGGCTTATATTTGAACAATGAAATGTTGGAGAAAATTAAGTTTTATTTTTATGCCACAACATCTTGGAATACTTGTTCACTGTCTTGCAGTATTTGACAATATCTTTCGAACTGATTGTAGCATTTTCAAACTGTCTTTGTTTAACTGTTTTTTTAATGAAACTTTCTTGTCCACAAGGAAATATTGGGAAAAAGTGTCATTAGTGTGTGAGTTTTGATGAATAATTCAGTTTCTGCCTTGAAGAAATTGTGCACACAAACACCCATCTGCATTGTATGACATACCTAAAGTATATTTCATTTGTATTTTGTTTGATCATCTTTGTTGCATGCTGTTTAGTGTTACTTTTAATTACTGTAAATAAATTGGACCTTGCAGGCATATTTTTGCTAGGCACAAGATAAATATAATGTTTTTATGATTTGAAATGATGGTGCTGTAGTATGCAAATTTATGGAAAGCAGTGAATTTTTAAAGTTTTGTCAATAAAATTTCAAGACAATTGATGAAAAACTTACATAAATATATATATAGTCTATTCAAGCATACACGAGGTTATACATGTACATGGTTATTACAGAAATAAAGCTACATAAATAGAAATGCAAACTTAATTTCACATTATTGTTTAAGTCACAAATGCATTATGTAACAGAGTATTGTAAAGAGCCAATATTCTGGTCGTATAAGTCTAATGATAAGAGTTATTCATGTGTGTCTGATAATATTTACAGAAAGACAGAAATGAATGCATTTTGATTCTTGAAGAAAAAATCATATTCCTTTCTTTGGAAAAGTTAATTTTCAGCTTACTGGTAATACCCAATACCACCCCCCCCCAACAAAAAAAAAGAACAAAAAAAAAAAAAAAAAAAAAAAAAAAAAAAACAACAACAAGGGGTCACAACTCAGATCTTGTTGAAACTACATGTACTGTGATTTCTAATAGTGATAAACAGAGGATAATAGGAAACTGTTCAAATGTACTTGTTTACAAAATGTGATATTATGACAAAATACAACAAAATACAAACTGACTTACTTTACAAGACCTGTATGGTAATAAAAACAAGTTTTTACATCTTAAAAATAGTTGTTGCCTAGATGCTTTGAATTTCCCTTTCTATAAAGAAAAACAATATAACTACCCTTTACTAGGATTGAAATGATTTCATAATGGAATACCTTTGTTTTTAACTTAATCTAAGAAATATATGGATTATTGTTTAACTTCAATGATTGTCATTTAATCTTTGAAATACATTTTCCAGGTATTCATCGTGTTGTTGTTTGTTTGTTTTTTTTGCATGAAATATCAGATTATCTGCTTGATTTTCAACCCTGTCACATTCTGCAAATACTTTGGAAATAATTTTCTGATTCTTTTGAGTGGCATTGACACTAAGTTCAAATATTTGTATCTGTTGAAGTATTTTTGAGTCACAGAAGTTCTAATGTGTCTAACTCAATCTGACGGAAAGCTGTTGTCATTAAATCAAATTTACTGTACACTTCAGCCTTATTCATTTTTTATAATGTTTCATTCAAAGTGGATATTA
This sequence comes from Cyclina sinensis, assembly GCA_012932295.1. Classification (NCBI taxonomy): domain Eukaryota; kingdom Metazoa; phylum Mollusca; class Bivalvia; order Venerida; family Veneridae; genus Cyclina; species Cyclina sinensis. The sequence continues at coordinate 19,125,212 of JAAONU010000017.1, read as the reverse complement.
GACACCTTTCTCAGTGAACAGCTATGTAAGTCTGCCTCATATCCACACAAATCCTTACTTTGCCAACATTCTTTGGAACTGTAATAGCTGGGCTAACCCATAAACTTTTTCTTTCAGTTTCACCTCTCATTCATCAAGGTTATCACAAACTTTCTGTTGAACATTTGTATGCAACAATTTTGACTGTATCATCTGCTGATAGTTTCAGCGGAAAGAACTGTTTTGCTGTAAATGCCCTTCTGTATCAGATGTATTACAATTTCTGAAGCCCTAATTCCTCTGCAGTTTCTTTTCCTGCAAAGCAGACCCTTTCCTGTCTGATACATATGCATTAGTTTGTGTTTTGTGTTGTCGTATTGCAAGTGCGGTTTCTCAGCTCCATATAAATACAATAGTCTGTTTTTTCTCAGGTTTATACTTAATGTTTTAGTTACTCTCAAAGTCTGTGTCAATTAAATTTATTGAGGCTCCCAAATCAGTAACTAATTGTACATCAATATTGTTTAGTGAAAGAGTACCTTTTCTGATCCATTAGCTACAAAGGAATACACCTTTTAAATATCTAACTGCTCATTCACAATACTACATAATGCAAATATTCTTTTCTCATTTCCTGGAGTTCCCCTTAGTTGACCTACCTGGTTTTACAGTAGCGGTACTTCCTAAAATATGCCACAAAGGCACACCTATCACACTTTTTATTCAGTGCAGAGCAACTTTTATCCATGTTCGTATGGCCAGCTCTACTGCTCATAAAACACATAACTTGCTGTTTGGATTTCTCCCATACCCATGTGCTCCATTGTTTTTTCTTTTGTGAAGCATATAGAACTGATTTTGCTCCATTCTTCATGCACAGTCTTTACAGGTTGAGCTCCCTCCCCATTTTGACACTTTTATTCATTTCTTTTTGATTGTGTTTCCACTAACTCCATGGTTTAAACAATTGTACATTACTAAGTTTTCTCTAGCTGAAAGCCTTTCCCCTTTTCTAACAATCTGTTTATTAATTTTGAATGAATAACACTTTTCAATCACTTGATCATGAATTTGTTCATCTGTCTTGTTGAATTTGCACAGGGCAACTTTTTGCCTCATACTTTTCAAAAATTTCTGATTCTTTTTCATTGCTCTGAACTGAAATCTTTCATAAGGAACATCAGTTTTTATTTTCAAATATTTACTCAAAGAGTTATAAAATGTTTTGTAGCAGTTTGTGCTATCTTCTTTCTGCAAAATAAAGAAAATATCTTGCTCTTCCAAACCTGCACAGTGAAGTAAGAGAGATACATGTAGACCCCGTGACCATCTGCAAACAGTTAAAATAATTTTAGCTATCTTTTCAACAATTTTCCTTGTTGAGATTGTTCACAATAAATGCTAAATGCTTCTTTGCCTGTTGAGTTCTGGAAATTTTGCCAATTTGTCACTTGAATCCTATATTCTCCTTCAAAATGATTCAAATGAATGTGCAGATTGGGTAAAAAAATGTTAATCACAGTTATTGTGTATGTTTTATTCAGGTATTTTAAAGAATATTCATATATCAGACAAGCAAAACAGTAAATTAAGGGAAAGGAAAAAAAAATGCTTTATAAGTAAGTCATAATAAAGCTCTGAACTTAACCTTGTTTTAATGATACTTAATTTTTGTCTGGATCTGTAATTTAATGATATACATATCTTTATCATATTTGACTGTATGTATTAATAATGAATTTAAATAATTTCATGATTACAGAAAAAGCTTATTATTTTATTTCTTCAATGGTGGTGGCTGGGTGGAAAACTGACTAAATATGACCTTGACTTTTTCATTTACAAGTAACTATGGGTTACATTGTTGGCTTGCAACAGTTAGAACTTAACAGCTGATTAACTCTGTTAATTTTAAACAGAAAATTATTATTATGTAGACAAATAATTTATCTATGTGTAATAAATGTATCTGCCAAATTCTTTGATTGTTAAAACATGGTTTAAATGTTAAAAAGTAAGTGACAGTGATATGCAGCCTTTTTTGTGCATTTTTTCTGGTTAACAATAGTTTTGGCAATTTTTCCCAATTGGAGGTTTTCTTGTTTTTTTTTCTAATTTGACAAAATTTAAGACTTTGCCAGGAGCCTTTTTTTCCAAAATTAAATAAGAGAGGGAAAGGCCTGACTGTTTAGAGGATGGCTTGCAACTTTCACTGTTGTTACACCAAAATATAAAAATAACTCAGGAAGAAATTTAAAAACACCTTAATTGTTGTGGTACAGACATAATAAGTTAAAGAATTGGTGGTTTGTGTATAGGATGAAGACAAGCTGTAATCCAGAAAAGTACTTACACCATTATATGTGATTTTCCACACCTAACTGGGACAAAACACTGATATGAGGAAATTGCACATGCGCAGATATCTGCATTTTTTTGGTAAAAATTTCAACCCGTAGGTGATCAAACATTTCTTGGGCAGAAATTTAATGGTCAGATGCACGGAAGTGTTCTCATTGATGTTTGTGTGGCATGAACCTCAGTCCACTCGGTGGAGGGGGTCGTTTTATGTGGCTTTCATACATGAAACTACTTTTCATTCATGAGGGTCCAAACTCTTCAGGTCCCTGATGTTGGTCTGTACAGACAAAGTGTTGACTTTATGCTTTCTGGTATGTTGTCCAATTTGATTCATTTATCAATCAATGTTTTGATATAACTATAATACTCTTATATTTTCAGATTCAAATAGTGTGGAGTCACATGATCATAACTCTCTAAAGGAGAAAAAAAAAATCAAAATTCTAAATTATATCTTTCTTGTTGTCTTTTTCAGTTTTTGTTATAATATTCATTTATTCATGGTAAAATGGTATGTAATAAACAGCAGCTTTAAACCATTTGTTATTGTTCTTGTTTCTGGTTAGTCATAAAATATGCTTTTTGCTTAGAGATTTGTCTGATCATGTGATTCCAACTACTGTTGCACATCAGTTTATAATATATTGGAGTAACTTTACTAGTAAAATAAAAGCTTTATACAATTTTAGCTTTTTTTCCCTCACATGTATTTTTCTGCCAGCTATGGGAGAGGTATAGCCTGATGTCACATCTGTTTTTGTGGCTATGCATTCCAAGCACTGGCTGAGGAAATGTGGACAATTTGGTATTTTGTTGAATTTAACAGAAACTTGAGGTAAGGTAAGCCCATCTGGACATATAAATATCTATTCATTGGTATAATCATATTACATTTGCCACTGAAATATGCATTCCCTAACATGTTCTCATACTGTCAGAAAATCTTATTTTGATGATTCATGTCCAGGTAGAAATGTTAGATGTTCTTCATGTAAATACGAGCTAGTTCTTGATTAAGTACCAAAACTCATTACAATGCAATTTATCTTTTAGAACAAGACTTCTTAAGGTATCTGTCATTCTTGTATTATGATTTCCCTTACACTTGTACAATACTAATGAAAAAGCTGTGTAATTTACAGCATCCAGGCAGTATATGTCAGGCAAGGAATGGTGAAGAGCTGCCCTTTTCCAGTTTACAGTAATGCTTTGCAGATGGACTTTGCCTTACTGAATTTCAGTAATATCTGCATTCTTTTAGAGGTATTGCTTTCTGTTTTCTTCTATTTTACTCATCCTGACTCATGAAATATTTAAACAAGAGGACCATGATGGCCCTATATCGCTCACCTGAATATGACTGCTTTTAACAAAGTTGCTATGGACCTGGTTAATTGACCCCAGATGACCCATATTCAAACTTGGCCTAGAAATTATTGAAACAATCTTTCTGACAAATTTCAAGGTTATTTGAACTGAAAGCGTAGCCTCTAGAGTGTTAACAAGGTTTTTCCATATTTGGGCTCTGTGACCTAGTTTTTGACCCCAGATGATCCATATCCAAACCTGAGCTAGAAACCATCAAAACAACCTTTCTGACAAATTTCCAGGACATTTGGACTGAAAATGTAGCCTCTAGAGTGTTTACAAAGTTTTTCGATATTTAGGCTCTGTGACCTAGTTTTTTAATCCAGATGACCCATATTCAAAGTTGAGCTGGAAATCATAGAAGCAACTTTTCTGACAAATTTTCAGGTTATTTGGAATTAAAATCTTAACTCTAGATTGTTAACCAGGTTTTTCCATATTTGGTCTCTGTGACGTAGTTTTTGACCAAAGATGACCCATATTAGTACTTAAGCTAGAAATTATCAAAACAACCTGTCTGACAAATTTCCAGGATATTTGGACTGAAAATGTAACCTCTGGAGTGTTAAAATGGTTTTTACATTTTAGGGCTCTGTGACCTTGTTTTTGATCCCAGATGACCCATATCCTAATCTGGGCTAGAAAACATTGAAACAACCTTTCTGACAAATTTCAAGGACATTTGGACTTAAAATGTAACCTCTAGAGCATTAACAAGGATTTTCTACTTTTTGGCCCTGTGTCCTAGTTTTTGACCCCACATAACCCATATTCAAAACTGAGCTAGAAATCATTAAAACAATCTTTCTGACAAATTTCAAGGTTATTTGAACTGAAAATGTTAACTCGATGCGTGTTAACACCCTTTTTCCATATTTGGGGTCTGTGACTTAGTTTTTGACCCCAGATGACCTTTGTTCGAATCTGAGCTAGAAATCATTAAAACATTTTTTCTAACAAATTTCGAGAATATTTGGACTGAAAAGTAGCTTCTAGAGTGTTAACAAGTTTTTTTTCTATTTTTAGGCTCTGTGACCTAGTTTTTGATTTCAGATGACACATATTCAAATTTAACCTAGAAATCATTGAAACAACCTTTCTGACAAATTTCCAGGATATTTGGACTGAAAATGTTACCTCTAGAGTGTTAACAAGGTTTTTCCATATTTGGGCTCTGTGACATAGTTTTTGACCCTAGATGACCCAATTTTGAACTTGAGCTAAAAATCATCAAAACAACCTTTTTGACTAATTTCCAGGATATTTGGACTGAAAATGTAACCTCTAGAGTGTTAACAAGGTTTTTCTATTTTTGGGCTCTGTGACCTAGTTTTTGAACCCAGATGACCCATATTCGAACTTGAGCTAGAAATCATAGAAACAACCTGTCCGACAAATTTCCAGATTATTTGGACTGAAAATGTTACTTCTCCTTCTACAAGAAGATTTTCAAAGTTTTCACTATATAAGCCTATGTAAAACCAATGACCCCGGGTTGGGGCCAAATTTGACCCCAGGGGTATAATTGGAACAAACTTGGTAGAGGTCCACTAGACAATGCTACATACCAAATCTTAAGGCTCAGGGCCTTGTGGTTTCAGACAAGAAGATTTTTTAAGATTTTCCTATATAAGCCTATGTAAAACCAATGACCCCAGGGTGGAGCAAAATTTGACCATAGAGGTATAATTTGAACAAACTTAATAGAAGTCCACTAGACAATGCTACATACCAAATATCTAAGCTCTATTCCTTACGGTTTCTGACAAGAAGATTTTTAAAGTTTTTCCTATATAACTCTATGTAAAACAAGTTACCCCTGGGGCGGGGCCATTTTTGACCCAGAGGCCATGATTTGAACAAACTTGGTAGAGGTCCACTAGATGATGCTTTATACCAAATATCTTAGCTCTATGCCTTACGGTTTCTGACAAGAAGATTTTTAAAGTTTTTCCTATATAACTCTATGTAAAACAAGTTACCCCTGGGGCGGGGCCATTTTTGACCCAGAGGCCATGATTTGAACAAACTTGGTAGAGGTCCATTAGATGATGCTTTATACCAAATATCTAAGCTCTATGCCTTACAGTTTCTGACAAGAAGATTTTTAAAGTTTTTCCTATATAACTCTATGTAAAACAAGTTATCCCTGGGGCGGGGCCATTTTTGACCCAGAGGCCATGATTTGAACAAACTTGGTAGAGGTCAACTAGATGATGCTTTATACCAAATATCTTAGCTCTATGCCTTACGGTTTCTGACAAGAAGATTTTTAAAGTTTTTCTTATATAACTCTATGTAAAACAAGTTACCCCTGGGGCGGGGCCATTTTTGACCCCAGGATCATAATTTGAACAACTTGGTAGAGATCCACTAGATGATGCTTTATACCAAATATCAAAGCTCCAGGCCTTGTGGTTTCTGACAAGAAGATTTTTAAAGATCCAACTTGTAAAATCTGTTTTTAGCTCCTGTGACCCAGAAATGCAATGAACCGGAACCATTTGAACAAACTTGGTAGAGCTTCACGCAAGGAACATTCTAGGCAAGTTTCATTAAATTTTGCCCAGTGGTTTCAGAGGAGATGTTGTTTGAATGAATTGTGGACGACGGACGGACGGACGGACGGACGGACGCCGGACAATCAAGGATCCTAAAAGCTCACATGAGCATGCTCAGGTGAGCTAAAAAGAAAGTTAATATATGTACCTGGCACAGGTAGTGGTCACATGATTTGACTGTGCTAGTCTAGTAGATATGCTAATAATGGCAGACTTTGTGAAACCTAGTTTAGTTTTTGTTGCTAAGACCACAGAGGATAGCTGTCAGTCTCTCTTCTTTTTGGAAATAAGATCTAAAATGCACTTTCTTTCAAAACCCTGAATTGGTTTGTTTACATGCATGGTAAAAAAGTACAAGAAAGTTAGAATCAGCTGCGTTATTCAGTGAACATTATTTAAAAATGTTGATATTTTTTCACTTTTTTACTGCAAAGTTAACTATCATCTTTACATTCCAATTACAGATTGTCAAATAACTTTTTGGTCTAAAAGATATTGAAATGACACCAAATTTTCATTTGTACTGAGGTGAACAATTAAGAGCCATCACAACCCTCTTGTTATCATTATTGCAGTATTTGTATTTCTACTTTTTAAGCTGTTGTATAAAAAGGATAACTACCAGATTTTATTTGTTCAAACTTTTGCCTTCAAAAAATGATTATTTTTTTCAGCAGTTCAGCAGTACCACAGCCCACCCTCGCATCATCTGTGTTACAGATCAATTACATAGAAAGTCCAGAGATTGATAATTCACATGATTGTGCCTGACTGTACCTCTGACCAAACATTAAGATAATGCACAGGTACTCTCATGGATATTTTTCAGTCACTACAAATGCTAGAGGCATGTTACTTTACACAAAAGCTTTCCAGCATAAAGGTCATGCACCTTGCAAGTGTGAAAGCTGTAAGAGACCATTTTTCACCAGTTATTTTCCCTTTATCAACTTAGAAATACGTTAATTTTAATTGACAAGTTAAATATTTACATATCTACAAATGGCAGTCTTATGAAACTACAAATTAAAATGTGCTGATGTTAAAGTCATGTATTATGATCTTGTCCACTTGATCTAAGGTCAAGGTCACATGGACTTCAAATTCAACAACAGATTCCAGCTGAACCAAGGACCCTTAAACTTTGGCTGAACCAGATAGAAAGATGACACCTTCTGATTTTAGGACAAAATGGGTCAAAGATCACAAGGGGCCTGCTAATTAAAATGGTTTCTGAACCAATGTTTCTTGTAGGCTTTTGTTAGAATTAACAGAGTTGTCTACTGTATGACAAAAATGTACTAAAGTTGACATTCCATGGTAGAATTTACAGTTTGAGTATTAATAAAATCTAAAACTTGTTGTTGTATTCATAATGATGAATGATAGTTTGATGTAAACTCTATTCAATATATCTACAACTGCATTGTTTATTCTACTCTATACTTTTAGGTATTTATAATCTTAAAACTTGGATGACATTGGAAGTAATTAACCATACTCTGTAGATGACAAAGCTAGCTTGTCTGATGTCAGTTTGGAAGAATACAGAAAATGTCTACAATGACTTATTTCTTCAGGTAATATTTCGACGATAAGTTTCACCTATTTTTCATAAAAATTGATTGGAATTTCCATAGACAACTTTGAGCGAGCCATTTTGTTAGTCAAAGAATATTTAATAGAAGTTACTGGCTGCTGAATTAGTCTGTTTTGTAGATTGAGCTTTCTGTTTCAGTCACTTTTTAGCTTACCTGAGCTAAGCATATGTTTTTTTCTGGAAGAGTTGTTGCATGCTATGACTAGACAGGTGCTAAGAGATTATTAGGGGTTGTTCATATAAATAGCCATGCTGACTGTTGTTCTGGCTCCATAACTTTCCCAGACTTACTAAGAAATCACCCCGCTCTTCAAAAGAGTGGATGTCAGTTGCTTTGCTTTTGACTTACAGAAAAGGACAGTGAATTTAAAGTTAGAGGCTATTAAATGGAAATGCACAACATGGATATGTCCATTAAGTATCTTCCTAACTATAATAAAAGGTTTTTATTGGTCAGAAACATATTGATAAATACTGATAGAATGTTAGAAGACTGTTTTGGATGTATTTGATTTTGATAATAGTTTTACCTTGATTATTTAAGTGTTTTAACATGAAAGAAATCTTTTTTTTAGGTTAATGAAGTGGTATTGGAATCGTCAGTGGTTGGGTTGTTGTCAGCCTATGCATTTGTGTTTAGAACTGGTGTCAGCTACTTTTTGGTAAATATAACTTTGTTGTGTTTTTAAGATGACATATTATTGCCATAATAAAAAAACTGCAACACTTGTTTTTTAAATGCACACTAAGCAGAGCAATTATTATACAGGGGAGGTAGCTGAAAATGCAAAAAATGAGAAAATGATTTATGAAAATCTGTTATATAAATTTTGTAAATAGTATGAAATAATTTAATGAAACACAGCTGCTTTTTGAACTACAGATGCAGACTAAGCTTGCTGACCTATTTTTTTTTTACAAAACTTTAAAAGCTTTATTTTGGCTCTTCTTTCCTAGACATATCTGTGTAGATGAGCAAGAATTTATAAACAACCAATAGAAAAATAGACAGCATATGTAATTTAGACTTCTGGCTTGTGGATTTAGTGATTCTTAATTGAATAAGATTATATTTGTTGAGCAGTTTTTAGTGTCACTGAGAAGAAAATGTGATGTAAAAGAAAACAAGATATTTAATAAAAACAGCAGAGGGTGAAGTCTTATTATGTAAACATATAGAAAAATATGTAATTATAAAAAACTGAAAGAGCTTTAAAGATCTTGATTGTAAAACAAATGAGAAGGATAATAAAGAGTTAGATTCCTTCATGTTATCAACAGAAAAAAAGAACAGCTGATTACAAATACATTTACATATGATTTATAAAATGAAATAATAAAAAAAAGAAAATGTCAAAAAACATTAATCATAATGATAAAAACTTACAGTCTAATATTTCTAATTGTAACTGTTGCATGAAATATAGATATGAAAAATACATACAATTTGTCTGCGAAATCATTTAAGATTGATATGATAATTGAAAAAAAGGAAATTGACATATGTTTAGGTATTGGAACAAACACTGTTGTGTGATGAAAAATTGTGTACATTATTACCATATTAGTGGAAGTATACTACCTAAAAATGATGATTGAACAATTGGTGACGATGGTGATGATGATGATAATAATGATAACAAATAATGATAAAGAAATAACGTTAAGAAATGATGACAGTTGAAAGAAGTGGTATTGTTGGATTGTCTATCAATGAAATGATTCCATTATAATGTTAGCACTTGTATGGCCTTAAAGCTATACTTTTGTGTTGTAGCTTAAACATCATGATAAGGTGGTAGTTTTGATGGATAAAATGATATTGCTTGTCACTGTGCTGTGATAAATACATGATACTTCAACAGTTGTGGTGGTATTGTTGTCTGTTGTGTTATGGTGAATATATGATCGTTTTGACTGTATGTTGTTGGTCATTTCCTTGTGATAAATGCATGGTACAATCAATGGAATGTGATGGTGTTGTTGGTCGTGATGATTGTATAGTTAATGATTGTGCTGGAATGTGATTGTGTTGTTGGTGAAAGTGCTTGGCTGTGATGGTGTTGTTAGTCACTGTGCTGGTATATGATTGTGTTGTTGGTCATTGTGCTTGGATGTGATGGTGTTGTTAGTCATTGTGCTATGATGTGATGGTGTTGTTAGTGATTATGCTGGGATGTGAGGGTGTTGTTAGTCATTGTGCTTGGATGTGATGGTGTTGTTAGTCATTGTGTTTGGTTGTGATGGTGTTGTAAGTATTTGTGCTGGGGTGTGATGGTGTTGTGGGTCATTCTGCTGGGATGTGATGGTGTTGCTAGTCTTCTGCTGGGAAGTGATTGTGTTGCTAGTGACTGTGCTTGGATGTGATGGTGTTATAAGTGATTATGCTGGGATGTGGTTGTGTTGTTAGTCATTGTGCGGGGATGTGATGGTGTTGTAAGTGATTATGCAAGGGTGTGATTTTGATGTTAGTCATTGTGCTTTAAATGATGTTGTTGTTTGTCATTGTGCTTAATTGTGATGGTGTTGTTAGTGATTGTGCTATGATGTGATGGTGTTGTTAGTGATTGTGCTGGGATGTGATGGTGTTTTTAGTGATTGAACTTGGTTGTGGTGCTCTTAGTCATTATGCTTGGATGCTGTGGTGTTTTTAGTGATTGAGCTTGGATGTGATGGTGTTGATAGTCATTAAGATTGGTTGTGATGTTTTTAGTGATTGTGCTGGGGGGATGTGATGGTGTTGCCGGTCATTGTGCTATGATGTGATGGTGTTTTGTGATTGTGCTTGGTTGTGATGGTGTTGTTAGTGATTCTGCTGGGATGTGATGGTGTTGTTGGTCATTGTGCTATGATGTGATGGTACTCTTAATGATTGTGCTAGGTTGTGATAGTGTTGTCAGTGATTGTACTAGGATGTGGTTGTGCTTGGATGTGAGGAGGAAGTTGTTATTGTGCAGGGATGTAATGGTGTTGTTAGTCATTGTGCAGGGATGTGGTGTTGTTAGTCATTGTGCAGGGATGTGACGGTGTTGTAAGTGATTGTGCTGGGATGTGATTGTGTTGTTATTGATTGAGCTTGGATGTGATGGTGTTGTCAGTCATTGGCTTGGAAGTGATGGTGATGTTAGTGATTGTGCTGGGATGTGATGGTGTTGTTAGTGATTGTGCTGGGATGTGATGATGTTGTTAGTCATTTTGTTTGGTTGTGATGGTGTTGTTAGTGATTGTGCTGGGATATGATGGTGTTGTTAGTCATTGTGTTTGCCTGTGATGGTGTTGTTTGTGATTGTGCTTGGTTGTGATGGTGTTGTTAATGATTGTGCTTGGATGTGATGGTGTTGTTAGTCATTGTGTTTGCTTGTGATGGTGTTGTTTGTGATTGTGCTTGGTTGTGATGGTGATGTTAGTGATTGTGCTCGGAATTGATGGTGTTGTTAGGGATTGTGCTGGGATATGATGGTTTTGTTACTAATTCTGCTGGAATGTGATGGTGTTGTTAGTGATTTTGCTTGGAATTGATGGTGTTGTTAGGGATTGTGCTTGGGTGTGATGGTGGTGTTAGTGATTCTGCTGGAATGTGATTGTGTTGTTAGTGATTTTGCTTGGAATTGATGGTGTTGTTAGGGATTGTGCTTGGGTGTGATGGTGGTGTTAGTGATTGTGCTGGAATGTGATGGTGTTTTTAGTGATTGTGCTGGGATGTGATGGTTTTTGTCATTGGGCTTGATTGTGACGATATTGTTAGTGATTGTGCTGAAATGTGATGGTGTTGTTAGTGATTGTACTGGGATGTGATGGTTTTGTTAGTCATTGTGTTTGGTTGTGATGGTGTTGTTGATTATTGTGCTTAAGTGATCGTGGATGTATATGATATTGTTGCTAGTGATTGTGCTTGAATGTGATTGTGTTGTTAGTTTATTGTACTGGGATGTGATGGTGTTGTTTGTAATTATGCTGGGATGTGATGGAGTTGTAAGTCATTCTGCTGGGATGTGATGGTGTTGTGAGTCATTCTGCTGGGATATGATGGTGTTTTGAGTCATTCTGCTTGAATGTGATGGTGTTGTTAGTCATTTTGCTTGGATGAAATGGTGTTGTAAGTCATTGTGCTTGGATGTGATGGTGTTGTTAGTGATTGTGCTCGAATGTGAGGGTGTTGCTTGTCATTGTGCTATGATGTGACGGTATTGTTAGTTATTGTGCTTGGATATGGTGTTGTTAGTCGTTTTGCTTGGATGTGATGGTTTTGTTAGTCATTGTGTTTGGATGAATTGATGCTTTAAAAGATGGTGCTTGGATGTGATGGTGTTGTTAGTCATTGTGTTTGGATGTGATGGTGATGTTAAACATTGTGCTTGGATTTTTTTGTTGTTGTTAATTACTGTGCTAGTATATGGTGGTGTTTTAAGTTATTGTGCTGATATTTGATAGTGTCGTATGTTATTGTACTGAGTTATGATGGTGTTATTAGTTATTGTGCTTGAATGTGATTGTGTTGTTAGTTTATTGTACTGGGATGTGATGATGTTGTTTGTAATTATGCTGGGATGTGATGGAGTTGTGAGTCATTCTGCTGGGATATGATGGTGTTGTGAGTCATTCTGCTGGGATATGATGGTGTTTGAGTCATTCTGCTTGAATGTGATGGTGTTGTTAGTCATTTTGCTTGGATGAAATGGTGTTGTAAGTCATTGTGCTTGGATGTGATGGTGTTGTTAGTGATTGTGCTCGGATGTGATGGTGTTGCTTGTCATTGTGCTATGATGAGACGGTATTGTTAGTTATTGTGCTTGGATATGGTGTTGTTAGTCGTTTTGCTTGGATGTGATGGTTTTGTTAGTCATTATGTTTGGATGAATTGATGCTTTAAGTGATAGTGCTTGGATGTGATGGTGTGGTTAGTCATTGTGCTAAAGTGTGACGGTGTTGTTAGTCATTGTGCTATGTTGTGACGGTGTTGATGATTATTGTGCTTTGATGTGACGGTGTTGTAAGTCATTGTGTTTGGATGTGATGGTAATGTTAAACATTGTGCTTGGATTTTTTTGTTGTTGTTAATTACTGTGCTGGTACATGGTGGTGTTTTAAGTTATTGTGCTGATATTTGATAGTGTCGTATGTTATTGTACTGAGTTATGATGGTGTTGTTAGTTATTGTGCTGGGATGTGATGGTGTTGTTAGTTATTGTACTGGGTTGTAATTGTGTTGTTAGTCATTGTGCTTGGATGTGATGGTGTTGTTAGTCAATGTGCTTGGATGTGACAGTGTTGTTAGTCATTGTGCTTGGATGTGGTGGTGTTGCTAGTCATTGTGCATATTTGTAAAGGTGTTGGTCATTGTTCTTGGATGTTTTCCTGTTGTTGTTCAATGTGCTTAGATTTTATGGTGTTGTTGGTGATTGTGCTTGGATGTGATGGTGTCTTTAGTGACTTTATGTAGTTGTGATGATGTTGTTAGTCTTTGTCCATGGATTTGACGGTCTTTTTAGTTTTTGTGCTGGTATGTGATAGTGTTGTTAGATATTGTGCTGAGATGTGATAGTGTTGTAAGTTATTGTGCTGGGTTATGATGGTGTTGTTAGTTATTGTGCTGGGATGTGATGGTGTTGTTAGTTATTGTGCTGAGGTGTGATAGTGTTATTAGTTACTGTGTTGATATTTAATTTTGTGGTTAATATCCTTGCATAATGTAGACTTAATGTTTTCTGTTTGGTGGTAGTGATGCCATTGCGGTTCTCTGTTTTGTGTTGTTCTGATGATTATTTATCATGGTCATGATGTTTTTATTCATCATTTCATTGGCAGTAGTTAATGTTTTTGCAGTATTTTGTTGAGATTAGTGTAAGGATTTTAGTTATGATATCATTGTTGTCATGTTCTTGTTATTTTGATTGGCTTATGTGGAAGGTTATGCTAGAATGTTTCTCAGAGAAGTCCATAAAAATGGAGTGAATTATAATGTGGATGATGATATAGATAATAAGAAAATAATAATGTTTAAGAAATGAAAAAAAAGGAAAATTATCTAACAACTAGCTTATTATAAATCAAAATCGCATAAAAAGTTACCTGGTGCATAGAATATACATAATAAAGATGTCAAATCTTAAATCTTATTCAGATGGGTATTTTCTAGAAAGTCACACAACAGAAAGAGAAGAACTCTATAACATTTTTTTGCAAGTAACGTGTGTAAAAAACAGACACCAGATTTTTTTATAAATGGAAGTAGCATGAGTGTCAAAAGTTGACAAGGCTAAGATAGATAAAGTAGTCTTTATCTTTATAACACTAATGGTCTGTCTCTGCTTTTTTTGTAAATAAAACTGTGCAATTCGCTAAACAAAACTAGTTATCCCTTTTTGCCCTTTGCTAAATAAACTAGTGATCCTTAAGTGCCCTTTGCTAAATAAAACAAGTGATCCTTATGTTCCCTTTGCTAAATAAAATAAGTGATCGTTTAGTTCCCTTTGCTAAATAAAACTAGTGATCCTTATGTGTCCTTTGCTAAATAAAACAAGTGATCCTTATGTGCCCTTTGCTTAATAAAACTAGTGATCCTTATGTGCCCTTTGCTAAATAAAACAAGTGATCCTTATGTGCCCTTTGCTAAATAAAACTAGTGATCCTTATGTGCCCTTTGCTAAATAAACTAGTGATCCTTATGTGCCATTTGCTAAATAAAACGAATGATCATTATGTTCCCTTTGCTAAATAAAACTAGTGATCCTTATGTGCCATTTGCTTAATAAAACTAGTGATCCTTATGTGCCCTTTGCTAAATAAAACAAGTGATCCTTATGTGCCAATTGCTAAATAAAACTAGTGATCCTTATGTGTCCTTTGCTAAATAAAACGAATGATCCTTATGTGCCCTTTGCTAAATAAAACTAGTGATCCTTATGTGACCATTGCTAAATAAAACTAGTGATCCTTATATGCCTTTGCTAAATAAAACAAATGATCCTCATGTTCCCTTTGCTAAATAAAACTAGTGATTTTTTGTGCCCATTTGCTAAATAAAACTAGTGATCCTTATGTGACCATTGCTAAATGAAACTAGTAATTCTTATATGCTTTTGCTAAATAAAACAAATGATCCTCATGTTCCCTTTGCTAAATAAAACTAGTGATCTTTATGTGCCCTTTGCTAAATAAATCTAGTGATCCTTATGTGCCCTTTGCTAAATAAAACAAATGATCTTTATGTTCCCTTTGCTAAATAAAACTAGTGATCCTTATGTGCCCTTTGCTAAATAAAACTAGTGATCCTTATGTGCCCTTTGCTAAATAAAACAAATGATCCTTAAGTTCCCTTTGCTAAATAAAACTAGTGATCCTTATGTGCCCTTTGCTAAATAAAACTAGTGATCCTTATGTGCCCATTGCTTAATAAAACCAATGATCTCTCTGATTGTTTTCTCAGTATGAGCAGTGAACCTCTGTTCCAGCTTTATGTTTTTAGCTGTTATAGCTGGCTTGTTCATTCATGTGTATCATTATTCACATCTTGTCATAAAGTAGCTTTACATTTTCTTCTGAGATGTCTTAGCATATCAAAGAAAACATAATCAATAAAAAAATCACCAGTCTGATGCAATCACTTTATAAATTGCTAAGGAAATATTTATTTTTACTTTGTTTCTGTCCCTGTTTTTTGTATTTCAGGTGCAGCTGAAGATTACAGAAAAAGAACGATCTAAGAGAAATGCTATTGTAAAAAGATTAATAAAAAATAAACAGGGCAAGTAATTGGGTGGATACTAAGAGTTGTGTTAGTGTTGAAACGGAATTTATCCCTAATTTGATTCTTGTAAGATATGGGAGTATTAACTGCTTTCCCGTGACGTCATCAACAAAGGGAAATAGCCCCCACTCATTTTAGCTCACCTGAGCCTTTGGCTCATGGTGAGATATTGTGACCGGACTTTGTCCGTCGTCCGTCAACAATTTCATTCAAACGAAATCTCCTCTAAAACCTCTGGGTCAAATTTGATGAAACTTGCCTGAGTTGTTTCTTACATGAAGCTCTACCAAAGTTGTTCAAAGAATTTAATTCCATCAAGAACTCTGGTTGTTATGGCAACTTAAAGGAAAAACTTTGAAAATCTTCTAATCTGAAACCACAAGGCACTGAGCCTTAAGGTTTGGTGTGTAGCATTGTCTAGTGGACCTCACCCCGGGGGTCAATTGATTTTAAATAGGCTCATATAGTGAAACTTTAAAAATCTTCTTGTCTGAAACCACAAGGCCCTGAGCCTTAAGATTTAGTATGGGACATAGTCTGGTGAACCTCTAACAATTTGTTCAAATTATGCCCCTGGGGTCAAAATTGGCCCCACCCCGGGGGTTAATTGATTTTACATGGGCTTATATAGTGAAACTTTAAAAATCTTCTTGTCTGAAATCACAAATCCCTGAGCCTTAAGATTTGGTGTGTAGCAATGTCGTGTGGTCCTCTACCAAGTTTGTTCACATTAAGCCCCTGGGGTCAAATTTGGTCCCTACTCGGCGGTCAATGGATTTACATAGGCTTATATAGTAAAACTTTAAAAATCTTGTCTAAAATCACAAGGCCCCGAGATCTAAGATTTGGTATGTAGCATTGTATTGTGGACCTCTACCAAGTTTGTTCAAATTATGCCCCTGGGGTCAAATTTGGCCCTGCCCTGGGGCTCAACTTATTTTACATAGGGATAACTTTGAAAATCTTGTTTGTATAAAATATGAGATCTTTGAATATCTTCAGTTAGAAAATGTTATGTTGCATCTGATGTTTGCTTAACTGTAGACCCTCAGCGTGTAGTCAGGTGAGCGATCCAGGGCCATCATGGCCCTCTTGTTTGTTAGAGAATTGTCCACCACTATAATTTTATGCTAGGGTATTGTTTCCTTTCCCATGACATATTCCCCTTTGGGAAATAATTTTGAAATTGATTTTTGTAAGATGTAGGAATTTTGTCCCCTTTCCCGTGACGCCATCGTAATGGGAAATAACTCCCACTTCTTTTTTAGAGTAATGTCCCCTTTCCCATAACGTCATCACCAAGGGGAAATAATCCAGAATTTGACTTTTGCAAGATGTAGGAGTACTTTCCCAGTATCACCAAAGAGAAATAACCCAACTTTCATTTTTGTAACAGTATTGTCCCATTTCGCATGACGTCATCACCTAAGAGAAATAATTCCAGATTTGATTTTTGAAAGGTTAAGAAGTGCTGTCCAATTTCAAGTGATGTCATCAAAGGGAAGTAGCTCCCACATTCATTTCTTGTAAGAGTATTGTCCCCTTTCTCATGACGTCAACAACAAATAAAAAAACATCTACTTTCATTGTAAGAGTATTGTCCCCTTTCCCTTGACGTCATCACCAAAGAAAGGGAAATAAAACCGAATTTGATTTTTGTAAGATATAGGGGGTATTGACCCCTTTCCCGTGACGTTACATTAAAGTGAAACAATCCTGATTTTGATTTTTGTTAGATGTAGGAGTATTGTCCCCCTTCCCCTGACGTCATAATCAAAGGGAAATAATCCCAAGTTCGATTTTTGAAAGATGAAGGTGTATTGTCTCTTTTCCCGTGACGTCATATAGGAAATTTATCCTGAATTAGATTTTTGAAAGATGTAAGAATATTGACCGATTTCAAGTGACGTCATCATCAAAGGAAAATAACCCCAATTTTCATTTCTTGACAGAGTATTGTCCCCTCTCCCATGACCTTATCATGAAAGGGAAATAATCCTGAATTTGATTTTTGTAAGATTTAGGAGTATTGCCCCCTTTTTTCTGACATCTTCATCAAAGGGGAAACAATACCACTCATTTTCTTTAGAGTATTTATCCCTTTCCCATTTTGTCATCATCAGAGAGAGATATATCTCAAATACTTTAGCAAGATGTAAGAGTATTGTCCCTTTCCGTAACGTCATCATCAGAGGGAAATAATCCCGAATTTGGTTCGTGTAAGATGGAGTATTCTCTAAGTTCTGTGACAACTCCATCATATGGAAATAACTACCACTCATTTTCTTAAGAGTATTTTCCCCTTTCCCATGACATCATCATCAAAGAGTGATAACCCCGAATAAATTGTTCTAAGATGTAGGAATATTGTCCCTTTTCCGTGACGTCATAATCAAAGGAAAAAATCGCGAATTTGATTTTTGCAAGATGTAGGAAGATTGTTACCTTTCCAATGACTTCATCATCAAAGGGAAATAATAACCACTCATTTTCGTAAAGAGTATTGCCCCCTTTCCCATGACATCATCATCATCATCATCAAAGGGAGATAATCCCGTATAATTGTTCTAAGATGTAGGAAAATTGTTTTCCCATGACGTCCTCATCAAAGGGAAATAACCACCACTCATTTTCCCATGACATCATTAAAGGGGGATAAATCCGAATAAATTTTTCTAATATGTCGGAATATTGTCCCCTTTCTCATGACGTCATCATCAAAGAGAAATAATCGCGAGTTTAATTTTTGTATCTGAATAAAATCTGCTATTTATAAAGGAGTGTGCGTACATGTTATAAAACAGTATGAACTGGAATTTATTGAAGAAATAAATAACAGCCTGTCCCTTTGTTAAACCAGCCCTGCAGGCATCATGTGATTGGATGTGTTGAATACCAGCTTTTATTATAACATAAAACAGATAGGTTTTGCTGATATATTCGTTTAGAGGTAATGATTGTTTGTAATAGAAAATTTATGCCAGCTTTTCATGTATTAAGAACAACTAAACAATGATCTAATAATTTCTTTGAAACAGAGCTGGTGGGTAAGAGTGACAGACTCCCGCTCCTGGAATCGCGCAACACCAGGAGTAAATCTCCCGAGACCTTCCACATTTCACAATTTAGGCTCGGGTGTTGTTCCTGTAAATTGGTTAGTGTTATCGTTAAAGTTTTGCTCAAACATATTAATTCATGAAAGTAAATATGAAAGCTATGCTCATTTTTCCAAATGTGCTCCATTTGACAACAAGTACTGTAATTAGATGAAAGACTGACGTTCAAAAGTCTAAATCGGATTTACGAAAAGAAAAGTACAATAGCGCATAAATCGGAAAACCCCCAAATTTTAATGACCAATAGACTCATCGTTTGACAGAAATCGATAGAATGTTATTTTAGGTCTGGAGTTACCTTTATGGTTCCCATCTCTCGAAATGTCAGATAACATGTCGTAATGTTTCATTAATCAAGTCTTCTTACATTAGGAAACAATGTACTTCTAATGATTTGGTTGTTCTATTCCATAGCAAGACAGGAGGTAGTTTCAACAATTCCGTTAATCTGAGTCTTATCCCGAAAAAATGTTACGGATATTTATCTAGCATTAATACGAAACGGGATCAATTTGAAGCAAAGGGATTGTTTGTTCAATCACATTTAAAATATTAATATTTGCGTGTTAACCGTATGAAAATGAAGCATATATATGTTACACTAACTCAACGAAACAAAACAAGAGATCAATACGCAGAAATATGAGATTTATTTTTATTGATGATATTCAGATGCTATGCTGGCCAAACAAATTATGAAATTATAAGTAACAGACTCTGAATTCTAAAAGAAGAGAAGAAAAAACATAGATGTTATGCCGAAATAATAAAATCTGAAATCTAAAGTAACACATTAAAATAAACAATATTTAAATTAAACTGGAATAACAAAATATGAAATCTAAAACTAAATATTTAGATGTTATGCCAGTTTAACAGTCTGAAATTTTGAAACTGAAACGTTTCAAATTCTAAAAACATGTATGGCTGTTATGCCGGCATAATAAAATCTAAAATTTCAATTTTAAAAATATTCTGATATTATACTGGCATAACTCATTCTGAAATCTAAAGAATCTTAATTCTTAAAATCAAAATACTCAAACCTTACACTGGGATAACGAAATATCAAATATTGATTTTTTTATTTTCAGATATTATGCCGGCATTACAAATTCTGAATCTAGATGTTTCAGATTCTAAATTATAAAAGCTTCAAACATGTATAATGATATTTCGGCATAACGAAATCTGAAATTTCAAAGTTCAGAAATTGTCTGACATTTTACCGGTAAAAGAAGTTTTTAAATCTTACGTTACAACATCTGAATTCTAAAAGATACAAACAAATGTAATGTCGACATAAAAAATCTTAAACCATAAACAAATTCTAAAATTTAAAGTTACTATCTCTGATTTTGAAGATACAGAACATTCAAATGTTATGCCAGCATAAAAAATTGTTGAATCTAAAGAAAAACTCATTCTGAATTCTTAAAGTAACTACATTTTGTTTTATTCAAATAACAATAACAATAAATCTTAAAGTAATGAAAGTTTTTGAAGATGTTATGCCAGCATTACAAATTAAAAGAAGCCCAAATTTTATGCCGGCATAACAATACGGAAATCTAAAACAACATCTGAGATTTAGCTTACCAAAACTTACCATTTCAACATTAAGACAGAAAAACAATCAAATGTTATGCAGGCATAACAAATTCTAAAATCCTGAAGTAAATCAGCTGTTATGCCGGGATAAAAAAAAATCAGAATCTAGATTACAAAAATATATACTGAAACCTTTAGATGTGTATTGTCCCCCGTCTTTTCGAAGAAAAAAGGGGGATATAGAAATGGGCTCCGTCCGTCTGTCCGTCCGTCTGTCACACTTTCGTGTCCGGTCAATAGCTAAGCCATTCATCAACAGAATTTGAAATAGTTTGGCACAAATGTTTGTTATATTAAGACGATGTGTCATGCGTGACAACCATTGCCCTACCTCCAAGGTCAAGGTCACACTTGATACCTGAAAATCAACATTGTCTGTTGGAGTGTATATGTCGTGTCCGGTCCATAACTTTGTCATCCATCAAGGGATTTTAAAAATACTTTGCACAAATGTTCACAATAATGAGACGACGTGTCATGCACAACACTCAGACGTCTACCTCCAAGGTCAAGCTTAAAGGTCAAAACTTAACATGGTCAGTTATAGGGTATATTTTGTATCTGGTCCAAAAAGGGGGATATAGAAATGGGCTCCGTCCGCCCGTTCGTCCGTAAGTACTTACCCCCTCCTCCAACCCCGTCTCTGCTTGGGGACCCCACTCCCCACCTCCCAGTTTTTTTTTTTCATTTTTTTAAATTTGTAGGTATGATGTTATTTTACCCCCCCCCCCCCCCACGAGCCCACAAAAGAAGCCCACAATATTTAAGAGATTGTGTACCAATCTAGGCCATCACTGTTACATTCTTACTCACATCTGAATGTCCAGGTCGTGTCAAGAGAACAATGTACCGATTAGTTTTAGCATTTGGCTTAACTGCTCACAAGTCTCAGGGAAGTACCTACACACTGTATTGCTAACCTCGAACTACCTCCAAACATGAAGTCTGTCATGCAGGGTCATACTTATACAAGGCTCAGCAGAGCAACGTCACGTGATGGTTTGAAGTTAGTTATTTTTACTGAAGACAAAATAAAAGTAAAGAAGACGGCTGTAATAGAAATAGTCAGGCTGCGTGAGCAATGTACTTTCAATTGGGGACATCATTTTTTTGAAAACTTGGACCCGAATGCAAGTGTGCACAAAGGTTTTCTCAACATTCGTTCCCTTAAAGCCCACCTCTCAGACTTGACTGCCCAATAGACATATTTCAAGATTGAATGCTCTCTGCTTAACAGAAACTCACACTACAGAAGAATGTTATTTAGAAGGATTCAGCGGATACTTTTATCCGAAACAACATTGTCTAGCAATGTTCAATAAAAGAGATTCAACTGATTTTGAAAATACCAGTTCCCTCCAGTTTATGTCTAGAATAGTTTCAGACCAAGGTAGAAACTTTCTCAAAGCTGTTACTTACAGACCACCTCAATTCAACAAAAATGTGTTTTTTACTCTCCTCTCATCTGCTGTCAATGTTATACCTAAGTCACATAATATTATACTTGGTGGAGACTTTAACTTGATGCCTGATGATCAAGTTGTGATTAAGTTTTGTCATGATAATCAACTTCGAAAATATGTAGAAAAGCCAACTCATCAGTTGGGAAGAACATTGGACCTGATTTTCGCATCTGATAACATACAGTGCACTAGTAGAGTGATTCCAGTTTCTTACACGACCATTTCCTATTTTATCTGTTTTATAAATGGTTTGTGTTGATTTGTATTTGTCAGATTTTGTGGTTTTGTAATAGTGATAACAACTACACAAATGTATTTCTGTTGACACGTACACAGGAGTATTTCATTCTATTTCTATGAATTTATTGTTGCATGTGCAGATCTAGCATAGATCAAGATTTTGCACTGAAAGTCCAGATCCAGACCTGAATCTTTTGAAATACCACAATTTTGTACTTCATGTAAAACTTCCCTTAGGCGGGGAACGTTGGTAACTCTGTTACAAATTCTTGTTAATTTTGTGGTAAAAATGCTATTGAATATTTAAAAAGATCGATTTGAATTCTTTATATTCTCTTAGAAAAAAATCTACTTTAATTAAGGAAACCGAATATAATAAGTAACATATTCTTTCTACACTGACATAGACAAATTATTCATTTACAATTTAACTACACTTGAAGGCATACTTTCAATTATTAGAATTAAAAGTAGTCTAGCTTCTGACGTACATATCTACATGATGTATACGATCTACACGATCTACATGACTTAGATGGTCCACATGACCAAGATTATCTACATTATCTCTACATGACCTTGTGACCTACATGACGTACATGATCTACGTGATCTTGCAACAATGACAGTGCTTTCAGCATCTACCTAAGCTGTAATGCATGCTGGCAAATATTGACACTGAAATAACTTTTATGCATGATCAAGGGTCTTTAAACGTAATTATCAATAGCAATTTAAATATTTCATACATAATAATATATTCAGTTACATAAAATATCAGCATGATACGTGTCTATAACATTTGTTTGACTACCTAATATGAAATAAATTACAGTAGGTACAAAATAATAGTTTTTTTTGTTATTCTGTTTATATCTTTTATTTCTTTATTTCTTCACCAAAATGGCAATATAAGCGGATGTGAAAATACCATTCCCTCTAAGGTAACAAGAAATCAGTAGAACCGATAGATGCTCCCCGAATAAATGCCAATTCCAAAAGGGCTATTGTTTAATATGTATTTTTTTAAAGTATGAAAAAAACAAAGGGCAATAACTCCTAAATTATGCAAAATAGAGTTACGGTTCTTGCACGCTGCACTTCTCCTCATAGAGATCTATCTACCAATAAAGTTTCATGTTAATATCTCTTATACTTTGTGACATATGCCCCGGACTAAAAATAAGTATGAGAAATTTCAAAAGGCAATAACTCAAAAATTTATAAAGCAAGAGTTATGATTCTTGTGCACTGCACTGTTCATCAATGAGATTTATCTACTAATAAAGTTTCAAGTTGATAACTCTTATACTTTGTGAGATATGCCCCGGAGAAAAAATAAGTATGAGAAATTTCAAAGGGCAATAACTCAAAAATTAATAAAGCAAGAGTTATGGTTCTTGTGCACTGCACTGCTCCTTAATGAGATCTAACTACCTATGAAGTTAGGTCTTGATATCTTTCATAGTTTTTGTGTTATGCTTCGGAAAAATTATGACGAACGGACGGACGGACGGACAAAGCGGCAACTATATGCTCGTCCTTCGGGGAGCATAATAAATATCCCCTACAAACATTTTAATAACCGCCAAGTTCGGCGACGTCTATGATACTATTGATTCTCTTAAAATGATTATTTCAATTGAATCAGTCACGCTGATGTTTTTACTGTACCAGAGAAACAATGTCTATCAAAGGAAAACTAGCAGTTTGTCTGGCCGGAACAATTTTTAAAATTCTAAATGCTAACTTATTTCTGACTACAACCACTAAACCATCAATGTATTTTACACACCAGCAAAAATATCATAAATTGTCGTTGAATTTTGAATAATCCATTATCAAGAAAGTAATGTGGAGCCTGAAAAATTAGGTAATACAAATCATGTATTGTTTAAACAAGACATTTAAATGCTGTATATGAACACAAACTCAAGTGTACAATACGGCCTATGAGAGTGCTTGTGACTTTAAAACACTAATGTTAAGTATATCTTTAATGGCACAAGTCGTAAGAAAGAATCTGTGTTAATGTTATCATGAAAACGTTAAAATGTAGAAATTACTGACATGATATCAATTAAGCCCATGCGCTTTGCATTCCATTAGGATTGTTGGCTTTAAAGAACGTTTCTTGGTATTCTGTCTATACGATGCATTAATTTGTTACAATATTCCACATTCAAGTATCGGAGGTTTAGTCAGTAATAGAGCAATTTATCAGCATTTTCTTTATATTACGACAAAAATAATTTGTTTAGACTTAATTGAACCGAATCAATAAAAAACCACCGTATGCGAGGAGATAGAATAGCATATGTGGGAAATTCCACAAGCTGCTGAAAAGAAGCCGAACATTGTTCTGTAGAATACAAGCAAAGAATTTTGAACTTCAATAACTTGTATAAAAGGTACGTTGAATAATATTCATACTATAATAAAACAGTTACAAATAACTGTTACAAATAACTTGCATTTAACACACGAAGCTAACCGTCTCTCCATTCTTACTTCTTTTACTACATATCAAAAAGCCGTTTGGATCTGTGATCTTGCCAAAAACAGATTACAATTAACAAGATAATAAATTAGGTGCAATACTTCTGTAATTTTACGGATTTTTTGAAAACATACTGATGTAGTGTTTCATACGTTTATTTCTGTAACAAGTCCATATTAGACACCTGATATTATTTTAAATGTTTACTTCAATAAGCCTTAGAAGCATTATCATGTTAACATTGCATATTTTAAATCAGTTTAAACAAAACACAAGAAAATGGCTTGTACACGGACAAAACAAAAACAACAAGAACAGTTTACTGCAGTTAAAACCCATTTTTGCCGGAATAGTTATTCTGAAGTAAAAAATTACCATAGAATATTACTTAACTATGTAGTTACAATGTTTTGGTTTTTTATTGATTTCTCATATTTTTGCCGATAAATTCTGATTTTAGAAATTTGAAACAGTTATTTGTAACTGTTTTATTACAGTATGAATATTATTCAGCGTACATTTTATACAAGTTATTGAGTTCAAACTCCTATGCTTGTACTCTGCAGAACAATGTTCGGCTTCTTTTCGGCAGCTTGGGAATTTCCCACATATGTTATTCTATCCCCTCGCATACGGTTTCTTTATTGATACAGTTCAATTAAGTCTAAACAGATTATTTTGTCGTAATATTAAGACAATGCTGATAAATTGCGTTATTATTGACTAAACTTCCGATATTTAAATGTGAAATATTGTAACAAATAAATGCATCGAATAGACAGAATACCATGAAACGTTCTTTAAAGCCTACACTCCTAATGGAATGCAACGAGCATGGGCATAATTTAAATCACGTCAGTAATTTCTACAGTTTAACGTTTTTATGATTACATTAACACAAATTCTTTCTTACAACTGGTACCATTAAAGATATACTTGAATTCAGTGTTTTAAAGTCGCAAGCACTCCAAAAGGCTGTATTGTACACTTGAGTTTGTGTTCATATACAGTAATGAAATGTGTTGTTTAAATAACACCAGATTTGTATCACCTATTTTTATGTACCACATTACTTTCTTTTAATGGAATATTCAAAATTCAACGGCAAGTTATGATATTTTTGCTGTTGTGTAAAATACACTTATGGTTTAAAAGTGGTTGTAGTCAGAAATTGATTGGCGTTTAGAATTAAAAACATGTAAAAATTGTTCCGGCTAAAGAAACTGCTTGTTTTCTTTTGTTGGACGTTGTTTCTCTGGTACAGTAAGAACATCAGCGTAAATGGTAAATAATTATTTATTTATTAGAATAGTATCATAGTCTTGCCGAACGTGGCATTAATCAAAATGTTTTAGTGGATATTGACTGGCTAGTGAGAATGGTCAAAACGTATGTGAACAAGTATTTTCACATCAGCAAATATTGCCATTTCGCTGAAGAGAAAAAATTTAAAATTATTAACAGAATTATAATGAAACAAAAACTATTGTATTATATCTACTGCAAACTATTTCATATTAGGTAAGTAAACAATTATTATAGACACGCATAATGCTGACATTTTTTGTAACTGAATACATTATTTATGAAATCTTTTTATTGCTATGAATAATACGTTTAAAGACCCTTAATAAAAGTTATATTACTGTCAATAATAACCAGCATGCATTACATGTTAGGTGGATGCTGAAAGCACTGTCATTGTTACAAGATCATTTAGGTCGTGTAGATCATCTAGGTCATGTAGAACGTGTAGATCATGTAGGTCATGAAGATCATGTAGGTTATGTAGGACCTGTAGATCATGTAGGTCATGTAGATCATATACATAATGTAGATCATGTACGTATTATGTAGATCATGTACGTCAGAAGCTGGACTACTTTTAATTTTAATAATTGAAAGTATGCCTTCAATTGTAGTAAAATAGTAAATTAACATTTTGACTACGTCAGTGTAGAAAGAATATATTATTCACTAAATTCGACTTTACTCAATTAAGTAGATTTTTTTCAGAGAATATATTGAATTATAATATCTGGTTAAGCTAGTTCTACGATTGATACACATCAGTGAAAATTGACCGTTTAAATTTTCAATAACACTTTTACCACAAAATTAATAAACATGTCAGTAATGAAGGATTAAGTATATATTTTAATAATCTAGATTTAAGAATGTTTTATGTCGGCATAACAACTGAATATTTTTTATATACTTAAGGTTTTAGAATTTGTTAAGCCGACATAACATTTGATTGTTTTTTTCTGTCTTAAAGGTTGTAACCTTAATCTCAGATTTTGTTTTAGATTTTAGAATTGTTATGCCGGCATAAAATTTGAATGTTTAGAGTCTTTTATAGTTCAAAGTTTGTGACTTAAGATAAGAGACCAAAAAGGTAACTTCAGACCTAAAAGAACATTCTATCGCTTTCTGTCAAACGATGCGTCTTTTGGTCATTACAATGTGTGGGGTTTCCAATTCATGCGCTATTGTACCTTTCTTTTCGTTAATCCGACTTAGACTTTTGTACGTCAGTCTTTCATCTTATTACAGTAATTGTTATCAAATGGAGCAACTTTAGAAAAATGAGCATAGCTTTCATATTTACTTTCATGAATTAATATGTTTGAGCAAATCTTTTATGATAAAACTAACCACTTAACAGGAACAACACGCGAGCCTAAATTGTGAAATGTGGAAGGCCTCGGGAGATTTACTCCTGGTGTTGCGCGATTCCAAAAGAAGGAGTCCGGAACTCTTACCCACCAGCTCTGTTTCAAACAAATTCTATTAGATCATTGTTTATTGGTTCTTATAAAATATAAAGCTGACATGAATTTTCTATTACAAACAATCATTACACTTTAGAAACGAATATGTCAGCAAAAGCTCTCTGTTTTACGTTATTATAAAAGCTGGTATTTAACACATCAAATCACATAATGTCTATAGGTTTGCATGTTTATGCCTGGTTTAACAAAGGGACGGGCTGTTATTTATTTCCCCAATAAAGTACCGTTCATATTAAACTATTTATATCCTACGCACAATACTTTATAAAAAGCAGATTTTATTCCGATACAATAAAGTGCCTCGGCAAATAAAATAAAATGCTATTATGAATTTTCACACGTCACAAAAATAAAAGAACTAAACCTTGAGTAAACTTAATTGTCAGAATATCTTCAGGGCATTGCGTCACATTCAGTGTGATTTTTTATTTTGGTATATTACCCCACTTTTTTCACTAAACATTACCGCCTTGCTTGGTCAATTTCCTATTGTCATGTAGTGAGAAATTCTGGCTATAATGAAACTGATATGCAATAACAAGTAATCAACTTCCGTGCCAAAAGCGGGATTAAATGACATTCTTTTCTAGTATTATATTTCCTGGTTATAACTTCAAGTATTGACCAGTTCCTGGTATCGCATGACGCATCCTTTTGACCATTAATTATTTACAGGCATCGCGATGTATTACTTAAAACGTTTACGTAAAATGTTTTAATGTGTACATAGTGATTAAATAATGACCGAAGGAATGGAACAAATGAAAAGAAGTTTATAGTTGTCAAGTTGATACAGTTTGTACCTGCAAAAAATGGTAAATATTAAAGAAGAAAATGCTTTTATTTCTTTGTCACGAAAGAAGCTTTTATCAGAGTTTGCCTTAAGGAACCCCGCAATAGAGAATACTATCATATATGCAGACGTTGTACTTAAAGATCAAGCTATATTGTAAAGACAAAATTAATAATTACAGCTTTTCCCCTAAGAAACAAGTAAATATTATAAATATCACTGGACATCCCTTTTATTTGAAAACTTGTAGAACTGCGTAGGGTTTCGTGGTTCCCTACGTGACTGTAGCTTATTTGCATTTAGTTGATGTATCATCAAGCAAGAGAAATCGTTGGTGTTTCCTGCAGATTTGGTGATACGGGGTTGTATTAAATTGTTTGAATTATAGGAATATACGTTAAAAGCATGCTTGTAACACATAATCATGTATATCCTGTTATCTTTTTGGTATATATATATATATATATATATATATATATATATATATATATATATATATATATATATATATATTAATAAAACAGGTATTCGATAAATATGCTTTACCTCTACTCAATATACTCAGTTCCAGTGCCATTTTAAAAATTGGCTTGGAATCAGTACCCATTTGAGCCTTTTTTCTTTAAAAAGTATATGTTTCCTTCTTATTTTATATGTTTTCCTTTTCCTTTTTGAAAACAAATGTTCTAGATTCAAGCAGTATTTCTGCAAACCCACTAACGAGTATGCTGTTCGTAACATCAGAACATATAAGCATATCAGAAAATAAAATGTCATAAAATTAAATACCAAATCATAAAGGGATATACAGAATAAACTGTATCGTAAACATTCGTTTGATGTACAAAACTGATTTTGTTGGAAAAAAGGCAAAGTAAAGTTTTCTTTGTTTTATTTTCTGACAATTACGGCCAGTATTATAACTTTAACTGGCGCAGACAAAACTATTCCTGTAGACCTACACATTACTTTGTCTGCTTTAAAGTTATTGTTGTCAGGCAGTAAAAATGCATGTATATAAATGCAATGTATATTTTTTTCTTTAGAAAACATGTCTTTTAGTCTGTTTATAAACAAACAGACTCCAACATTAAAAAAATCACAAACTTCCACAATCAAATGCAAAGGAAACACATCAGGTCAGACTGACATGTTACGCAGTGTTTTAATGCAGTTGTAATTCAAGCCTCTGCATTTCAAAATGGTGTACTCGTGGGCGATTAGAAAATGTTTTATTTAATCGGAAATATGAGTCCATTTTAACGGCTTCCAAGTGACTTTCAGTGATATTAATAAGCTCAACTTAAAGGAATAGGAGATAGTTAATTGGCAATTTAGAGCTATGGAGGCTTTTTTTTTAATCCAGCACTCTTTACAATGCAAGGCACAGACCTATAATGGAATTGTATGTGCCTAGAAGAACGCTCAACGCTTGCGTTGATCGTCAACATTTCCAATAATGTCGCAAATATACTGCTTTTATTTCTGGTTCTCACGGGCTGGTTATACTATCTCATTTCATTAAACAGACTGAGTTAAATACTTGTCAGTAATTTTAAAATCAAATCTAGGTCACGCACTCTTCTCACACTGAGCTATTAGTTCGTTAGATACAAATCTTTTTTTGATAAAAGCTGACAGATTACATCACATCTAACAAAAAAATGTCAACTCTTTACATGTATAAGAGCAAACTAATTATTAATAAGAACTTCAGGATACTTACTATGACTTTCGATATCTCTAGACAATAATTTTCAAGATCAGATTGCATTATACATCCGACTGCGCCAGTCAGGTAGCATGACCTTAAATGTATTTGCAACTGCTTATACAAAAGTTCCGTTTGTATATTAATCTGGCCAAGTTCAGACAAACTATTCGTTACTCAATCTAAGAATCTCATTTTATCGACTGGCTTGATGTATAAGTAGTAAAATTGGCAAAAATAAGACATTCTTATTCGCAGGCAGTTTTCGAAATTTTGAAATTTGTTAAAAGCATTTGTTTTAGATGTTCGCTGAATGTTACCAGTTGATGTATTGATTTCCGATATTTCTGAATTCAGTCCTTTACACTTAAACCAATTATCAAAGGAAATACCATGATTAGTTTTTTAAACATGATGTTTTAAATGATGTCTTAAATGATGTCAGTGATAGATAATTTGCTCTGGAAATTACAAAAATAAAATCCACTAATTTACAGGGCGATTGTTGTTACACCGCTAGGAAGCATCTGTTTCCCCACCTAGGCGGTGATTATTAATCAAATAACATCATACCAGCAGAGACAAACATAAAATTGAAAATGAACCTTTCAAATACGTATCTATACATATTTATAACTAAGAAGCAAAGCCTAAATGTTGATATCGTTATTATGATATTGTTTCGTAAAATTCTATTCTATTCTATTCATTTATTTATTTATTTATGTATTATTATTATTATTATTATTATTTAGTCCTCATCAACGATGTTTATTGTACTGCTCACTTTGGTCATACTATTACAATGAGTTTTTTTTACATAAAAACGAGATTTGATATAAAGTTCAATGTAACCATGTTCACTACGGGTAAATTGAATTTAAATATTAATATTAGTTTAAATCATGTTAACATAGCTAGACTGATTAAAGATGATTTTTGTGCCCTCACCACTTTTTTAAAGAGAGGGATATTGGTGTGCCCTTGTTCGTCCGTCCCGCTGACCGTACGTAGACCGGTTTTTGTCGCCTGTAATTCCAAACGTATAACGGCTAGAGCCATGAAACTTGCTAAGAATAGTTGTCAGCGTGTGAACTTATGCACCTGGGTATTCTGACGCAAATTTATTTGAGATCGGCAGAGATATAACCCCCTGGTTAAGCAAAATATCATTTTTAGATTTGTGCCGCCTGTAACTCCAAACGTATAACTGCTAGAGCCATGAAACTTTCTAAGAAAAGTTAACAGCATGTGAAGTTACGCACCTGTGTATTTTGACGCAACTTTATTGGAGATGGGCATAGTTATGCCCCCCTGATAAAGCTACATATAGCATTTTTAGACTTGTAGTTGTACAGGTTTTTTGGTGACAATACAGCGGAATGTAGGGGCATCCGTGTCCTGTAGACACATCTCTAGTTTATGCTATTTGTTCTATGTTAACTGAGATTATATTACCAGAACATCTTTCGTAAAATTTCAAGTAAATCCATGTTCAGTCTAATTAACTTATTATATTATTTTTTGAATAACCGGTTACTGAAATTTGTAACCGATATTCGGACGTTCGAACGGCTGACTGGTTAATCGGTTAACTGTTGCCATCCATACTATCAAGTTTCATGTACATATCTGTTATAGTCTTCGAGCAATGTGCCTGACAAATATGATATAAAAATTAATATAGGACAATAACTAAAAATACGCAAAGGAGAGTTATTGTTCTTACGCATTACACTTCCCTTTTATAAGATCTATCCACCTATGACATTTTATGTTGATATCTTGTATAGTATTTGAGTTATGCGCGGGACAGAAATTCAAGCATGAAATTAACAAAGGGCAAAACTCCAAAAAGTGAAATGCAGAGTGACGGTTCTTTTGCACTGCACTTCTCTCTCATAAGATCTATTCACCTTTGACTTTTGACGTTGATATTTTTATAGTATTTGAGTAATGCTTCGGAAGTATGAAAAATAACAAAGAGCAAAATATTAAGTGCATAGTGACGGTTCTTACGCACTGCACATTTCTTTCATATGACCTATCCACCTATTAAAATTCAAATTGATAGCTCTTCTAGTGTACGAGTTACGCTCCGAACAAAAATTGACTATGAAAAATCAACAAAGTGTAATAAATATTGAAGTGCAAAACAACGATTATTGCAAACTACACACTTTTTCTCGATGAGATCTATCCACCTATGAAATTTCAAGTTGATAGGTCTTATAGTATAAGAGCTTTGATCTGGACAAAAATGAAGTATGAATAATCAACAAAAGGCAATAACTCCGACGAGAGAGTGCAGAGTTATGGTTCTTGAACACTGCACTTCTTCTTAGTAAGATCTATCTACCTATAAAGTTTCATTTTGATAACTTTAAGAAGCTTGTCCCCAAAGAAAACATACAAGCAAATAAATTGTACCAAAATTGTGTGGAAGAGGGCTTTAAGAAGTACTTGAAGTGCAGTTAAGGCTGAATATCTCCAAGTTCTCATGACAGACCTTAAAAGGTTTTTAAAGTCTGTGTTCTTGTTATTTCAAACAATTTAGTATTAATTTTTGTCAAGTTCTACATTGTTTTTGAAGATAAGAAATTGTCCAAAATACTTAAAAATGTTTTCATTATATTTAAAACTAGATGCAAGAAGCTGGATATGGTCATGCTGATTTTGAATGGCTTTCTGACGAAAACCTTCTTGAACGTTTTTTGTTTGCTTCTGTGCAGACCAAGGATGATAAAAACCACTTTAGAGCGAGCACTATAAGTTGGAATCTGTCCTTTTATAAGGCAATCAACGACCTCTCCAATTAGTAGATTGATGAACTAAAATTAATGTATTACAAGACTTTAAGTCTTCAAATTAAGTCCTGATAGGTCTGGTGAAGGTGTCCTGAAACGAGAAAAAAATATAAGCTGTTATAAAGAACCTACATGTATTGCACAAGCAGATACAAATAAGCTGTAAATAATGATAATAATAATATGATGATGATGATAAAAATAACGATTCTGGTGTTTTCAGAGAAGACGAACTAACGCCATGGGAAATAAAGTTCTTTTAAAATAACTATTCAGTTTGGTAGGCGTGGTAAGAAAGGTTTATGCCACTTGAAAACAAGTACATTTGTCACATTAAATGATGCAACAGGCAGGAACTCTGTGAGAATGGTATTTAACGAGGCATTCGAAAACAACGGTCTGAACACTCGTGAAAACTACTAGTAGGAACTTCGAATGTATAACTGGTGAAGAAGACTGTCCCCTTCGGTCTTTTGAAAAGTACCTCAGCAGATTAATCCTAAGACCTCTTTCAAAAACCACTATAAATGTTTCCGCCAGTGAAAAGGTTTTGGTATGCAGCGCGGCCTTTTGATGTTAATGCATTGTCAACCTTTATGGCACGTATGTCCAAAGAAGCCAAACTGAGCAGGAAATACATACACCACTGCTTTCGGGCATATATATCAACCCAACCACGCTATTTAAAAGTTTCAGCAATAGGGCTATTATGTCAGTCAAAGGGCACAGAAATGATAACAGCCTGATCTCTTACCTAAGATGAGAGGGTAGCACAGAGAGCTCTGTGCCATTCAACAACTCAAGTAAGATAGATCTTAGTTGTGCTACCTTTTCATTGTATCAGTGTTAGAATAGAAATAAATTTTGTGTTTGCGTGCTATCAATCAGATTTGTAGTAATTTATCAATCAGACCTTTCGCCTTCGTGATTAATTACTACACACCTGAACTCCAAATCGTGATATACGATCTAGCACAGCACGCAAAGACAAAATCTATTTCCTAAATAAATAAATGTTGTCAAGGTTATATATATGTTCGTGCGTAACCCAAGTCAATAAAGGAAAAAAAATACTACGAAAACATTTTCTACGGGGTCAGTGAAATAGATTGACTTAAAACACAGGGAAGGAGAATTTAAGATTATCAAAGACATTGTAAGAAAAAGTGTGCATACTACGAACGGTTGTACTATGGATGAATAAACAAGGTTAAGTACATGTAATCAGGAAGTATTTTTCATAGTAATAGAAAATGTGGGCTATTCTGAAGCTGGTTATATTTTAATACGTTTAGATTGTGAAAAAATAGGATACGGTTCTTACACGTTTACATTGATACGAAGGAAATGATCACTAGTAAGAAGTTGGTATCCACCATAAAAACAAAGGTCAAATTCACAGGAGACTTTACTTCAACATCTGCTTCAGATCGGTACTCACTAACAGCATCCAGAATCAAGGATGCTCAAATTTAACAGGATATTTAATGATACCTCAAGCTCACACGGTGCTGCAATCCGAAAACATTTCTAGGCTAACTGAAATAAGAACCCTTTACTATACAGGGTGATTTAGCGTAATTAGACCAGGTCGTGGCCCAAACAAAGTACAGAAGTCTTCTATATGCTCTTAAAAAGCACTAAAGGAATGAATGTGAAAATAATCTTTGCGCTTCCTTTTCCAAGTAAAATATAAATAACTACTTTTCTCAGCATGGCAATTTCTAACGATTTTGGCCGTGTTGTAACACTGGTTTGATTGTGATCCAAAAAACAGGTTTCACTCATTAAGACAAGAACAACAAAACAAGCAGTCTTGACATTTGATATGATACCTGAGCATATTAAGTTCATGAATGCATTTATCCAACTTGGCCAAGGTTCAAAAGCACATGGACCAATGTCAAAGTTAAAGGGGTGAGTGGAAATATATATTTCAAAAGCATCTCTTGTTTCTAAGGAAATGTAATGTACCAAATTTCAGGATATGTCTCTTGAATAGGTTTACAAGTCTGTGATTATCAAACAAAGTACATACAATTATAGACGAACCTCAATTTTTCTGTTTGTAGATTAGTTTTATTTTCACAAATGATGTTACAAATCAATTTATTCAAAATGAAAGATTAAGACACAGATTGGTAACATATTTGAACCATTTCAACATCTATTGACCAGAAGATTCTCGCCAATGAGATCCAGGACGTAATAAATCAATTATACAAAATACATATTTTATCCAGGACATGTATGTTGTGTTTCTTTGTACAGTTGAAGTTTATCCTGATATTTCCACTGACAAGGGAAACATTAATTCGAATTCATAGAAACTAAATGATGAAACTCTTTT
This sequence comes from Cyclina sinensis, assembly GCA_012932295.1. Taxonomy (NCBI): domain Eukaryota; kingdom Metazoa; phylum Mollusca; class Bivalvia; order Venerida; family Veneridae; genus Cyclina; species Cyclina sinensis. The sequence goes on along the minus strand of JAAONU010000017.1, from coordinate 19,090,210 downwards.
AATGTGTGTATGAATTATGGAGCACTTCAGATCTTCTTTGATAAAACTATTCTGCAAGACCTAGATTAAAAACGTTTTTTTTTTTGTACACAAGTAAACCATCTAGTTAATGAGTTAACATGAAGTTTAAAGTGATAAAAAAATGACGCCACACTTGCCAAAAGATACCAGACATTTGCGCTTCTTTTTTTCAAAAAATTGGAAACGAAATGGAATTACTGCTTTGCTCAAGACAAACGTATGTAATGAATGGCAGCTATAATTTATTTATGTCTGATATTAGTCTAAAGTCTAGACAAAAACAAAAGAAGAAAAAAGAAAACAAACGTTATGAGAAGAAAGTTACGAAAAAGTTCATCAATGTTGACACGGACTGCTTGAAATTACCAGGAAATGCCCGGTCTGGATGACAAAACATAAACAAACTTACGCATGAACTAAAAATGTGTAATCTTTTTTATTTAGAAGAGAATTTAGGAGACATTTCCTAAAATTGAGAGTATTTCGCTTTCTTTAAAATCATGTAAATATGGATGATCATCCAATGTTATCTGATAGTTCATCAGTAAATCTAAAATATGTTTAGTCTTTATGTCGACAGTGGTTGTACCAATTTTGAATGGATAGCCATTTATTACAAAAGATCACTTATTTTTTTTTTTGAAAAAGTCAAACAATTGATCCTAGTAACACTCTTAAATGAACATTGCCTGTTTATTTTTAGAACCAGTACACGCTCAGAAAAAAAAGTTTATTTAATCTGAGGGTTGTTGTCGTTAGAAATGATCGTTTAATGGAACTGGATTATATTAATATGAATATAATTCAAAAACACAGCTATGTCTATTAGCAGATTACTCTTAAATGGTTGTATAAGGGATGCAGAGCTGAGTCGACGTATATCCATGCTTAAGTAGCCTTAAATAGAAATAGAACTACAAGAAAAGTCTTAGAAAATTTTAGAACCTTTTACATAGAAGTCAAGAATGCCTGTATATTGACAAAGACAAACTTTAAGCCAACAGTTGTTAGAAAATTACCTTATTTGGAGCCTTTGACAGCGAATTAAGCCCCCTTGCTTTTTAAATTGTATTTAGTTGTTGTCGGCGATTAAATTTCCGGCAGGCACATTTTTCATGTGACGCAATATGTAATGTCAACTGCGCCTACAATAGCGGGTATTTTACTTTTTGTATTTCCACGATAGGGTGTCGGCGTTATCATCTATATTCTAAAGCAACCTTGATAGAAATGGATATTATCAATTTCCTTTAGATATTGGAATATTGCTGATTATAAAAGCACACTATATATACATATTATTATAACCAATTCAAGTCAAAAGGCTATGTCACATATTAACATTGTACCGAACAACAATAGGGTACTGCTGTGTCGAAGCGTTTGTTTGGTTCTTTTTTTCTTTCTTTTTAATTATTTGTATTTATTTATTTATTTATTTATTTATTTATTGTTTTTAAAGCGACTGACTCACAGAATTTAGCTGATTTTTTTTCTTTAGAATTTAAGAGAAGTTAAAAAATACTATTGAAGAAACATAATATTATGCTTCTATACCCGATGAAAACTGAAAAAAGGCCAGGATTCCAACCCATGTCTTTCGGTCAGTTCACTATAGAGGGATGATCTACATCACTGAGAAACAGAGCCAAGTTATCAAGTTTCGTCAAAATTAATGTTATAACTCAAGTATCTACACCTTGACTAACGGGATAAAATTTTCACCGATAAAAGTGTGTAAAACTTTATATTTTGATGCTTTTCTGTAATAAAAAATAAGTCAATAACTTGGTTTAGATATGTTCTTCAAAATTACAGCTAGAATTTCTAGATGTATAAACATTTTCTCTTTTATCGTCGGCCCATCTGTGAGTCAGTCACTTTAACCCTTTTGTTATTGATATGTTTCAGTTAACATGCGTTTGTTATTTTTTTTTTTTTTTCAATTTGATTAACTGTGTGATGATGACAAATGCAATGTTTTGTATAAAATATACTTAGTTACGTCATTTGATCTTTGTATCTTTACACAAAGCAAGAACATTCATAGGAGCTGTTAGAATAGAATTGCGTGAATCTATTTTCTATGTGTTGAATAGAGCTATAAATGTGGTGTTCGTAACGGGGAAATAAGAAAACATATTAATTTTTGTGAACTCCCACATATAACCTGTGATTAATTGACAGTCTTTCACTTTCAGTGGTTTGAATTACCAAGACAAAGTGTGAATTGATGTTTTAGCTACAAAGTAAAACAGTTGTAATCATTTATTCAATTTGATTTCGCATCATTTTAGTATTGAGGCATATATTAAGGCTGAACAATTGAAACCAAAACAAGAAATAATTTTAATTGATAGCTTTTTATGATTAATTGTTCCTTCCTTGTGTCAAACCTGTTTTTGCTGTCTCAGCAATATCAAAAATAATGCTTGTCTAAGTTTGAAACATTACGCTGGAAATTTAATTGCTTTTAAATTAGAAAGAGCGATTTTCAGGACGTAACTGGTGTTAACGCAATATTTGCATGTATGTTTGTACTAGATAAAGCTACAAGTAAATTATGAAGGACATTATATTAAACCAACTTTTTAAAATTTGTTGGAGGAGGACAATTCTAGGCAGTAATTGACTGTAAAACAGCTTGTAACATAATTATGATTGAGACAAACTATGTGCATTTCCTTAAAAGCATTTACGAATCTTATTACTGGAAAAAAATCATAAAACAAAATAGTCACGTTTACATTCGCGTGAAACATATATAAGAAAGTATACATGTAGTACGTATTGAAGGTGTCATCTAGTAAGTATTGACGATGTCATCTAGTACGTTTTGAAGGTGTCATATAGTACGTTTCGAAGGTGTCATCTAATACGTATTGAAGGTGTCATCAAGTACGTATTGAAGGTGTCATCAAGTACGTATTGAATGTGTCATCTAGTACGTATCGAAGGTGTCATCTAGTACGTATCGAAGGTGTCATCTAGTACGTACTGAATGTGTCATCTAGTACGTATTGACGGTGTCATCTAGTACGTATTGATTGTGACGTATTGAAGGTGTCATCTAGTATATATTGAAGGTGTCATCTAGTACGTATTGAAGGTGAGGTATTGAAGGTGTCATCTAGTACGTATTGAAGGTGTCGTATTGAATGTGTCATATAGTACCTATTGAAGGTGTCATCTAGTACGTATTAACGGTGACATATTGAATGTGTCATCTAGTATGTATTGAAGGTGTCATCTAGTGCGTATTGACGGTATCATCTAGTACCTATTAACGGTGACGTATTAAAGGTGTCATCTAGTACGTAACGAAGGTGTCATCTAGAACGTGTTGAAGGTGTCATCTAGTACGTATTGAATGTGTCATCTGGTACGTATTGAAGGTGCCATACAGTACGTATTGGATGTGTCATACAGTACGTATTGAATGTGTCATCTAGTTCGTATTGAAGGTGTCATACAGTACGTATTGAGGGTGTCATACAGTACGAATTCAAGGTGACATACAGTACGTACTGAATGTGTCATCTAGTACGTATTGAAGGTGTCATCTAGTACGTATTGAAGGTGTCATACAGTAAGTATTGAATGTGTCATCTAGTACGTATTGAAGGTGTCATACAGTACGGTTTGAAGATGTCATACAGTACGTATTGAAGGTGCCATACAGTATTATTGAAGGTGTCATACAGTACATATTGAGTGTGTCATCTAGTACGTATTGAAGTTGTCATCTAGTACGTATTGAAGGTGTCATATGATCAAGTTAAGATCAAGTGTCTCTTGTAAATAAAATAAATAGGTTTCTTTCTGTCTGTTCGTATTTTTGTATTTTTTCTTGTCATTCAAATAAAAAGATTATGATTAATTAAAATACGAAAATCATAAACTATTCAAAAAATAGTATGCTTCGTACATTTCAAACTTAAACTGACATGGCTGGACTATGCGTTCTCCACATCATCTAAATAAATCACCTAAATGAATCAAGCATTTGACCCAAGTTTCAAGAAAATCAGTTCAAGGGTATATGAGATATAGAGCGGAAACAGAAATATTACGGAGGCTTGGTTGTGCCTTCTGCACATTCTCTCAATGAGATAGATATATATTTTACCAAAGTTTCAGAAAAACGGTACAAAGTTATAGGAGATACTGAGCAGACACAAATTGAAGGTTGAATGCTTCAAATGTGTCTTGATCTTGAAGTGACATAGTTGCACTATGCGTTATGCACATCGTCTCAGTTAGTGAAACATTTGACTCAAGTTTTAAAAAAATTCAGTTTAAGGGTATAGGTGATATGGAGTGGAAACAAAAATGTTACGGACAGACAAACAGACGGACGGTCAAGGCCATTTGTATACCCCCTCCTGCTTTGCGGCGCAGGATTAAAAACATTTTAGTTTGTACGGTTTGTTTCTGTAACGAAACTTGCGTCATCCGTCATTTCGGCAAAAGACAGCCATTCTGTCTCAGGTAATAGAATATAGTTACGTTTCTAGCATTGTTTTCAGATATTTAACACTAAATTCAATCTCCAGGAAACAAGGGTATGTTTAATTTCAGATAAGTTTATAACGAGTGCAGTTGTTAAAAATTGTTAAAGTTTCTCATTGTACTTGATATAAACCTGTAAACTGTAATTTTTAAAAAGGACAAAATTATGCATTGTAATAACCACATACAGGTATTGTCCGATTTTTCATCAGATATCATGTTACAAGTACATCGGACACTACTAAGCTATAAAGAATGCATTGCCGTTGCTTTTAACCTGTCTGTGAGAAAAATAAGAATTTTGGACGGATAATTCTGGGCAAAAAGGTCAGATGTCTGCGTCTCATTTTCCCGGAGAAATGTTAACCAAATTACTTGTTTTGTTGAAGACAAATTACTGTAATAAGGTTTTTGCAGTGTCTGATATTAAACCGAGTTATAGACATGAGTTCAACAAATGTAGTTCAAGAAGACATTGATTTTACAAGGAATTACACATGAGAAAGAAATATTAGTTACAGAAAGGCTGTAACACTTTTCAGCATTATTATATTCAGTTACTTGAGCAAGTTATCTGTTTAGAAATTAACATTAAAACAGTTTACTTGCCCTTTTGTTTCTTTTTGATGTAAATTATACCAAGTACTTTTCACTACTATTACAATTTGAAATACTTATTAATATCATTTACTGCGGATTATTTTACTTCCAAGTTTTACACATATGATTTCGTGTTACTGCAATGTACTCTTTTAGAAAAACGTCTTCATATTCTTGTAAAAATGTTGAAAATAAACCTGTAGCAAATTTATTGTTAGTAGTGTTAGAACGAATTTTATTTACATTTCATCGTAATGCTTTCAGATGTTACTTAGTAATAATAAATGTATTTTAGCTGCATTATTGCCTTGGAAATGCATGCGATAATGAAACCTATATTATATATAATGAAAACAAAATTATAACACCATAAAGGGAGTATTAAATCTATTTCTGAATGTCTGTCTTTTATTACATGCTCCTTTATAATAGTTAAAAAATTGTTTTTCAGTTGAATTCGGACCTTATATGCTGACGTTCAAGATTGCAATGTTATTTTTAGACTTTCCAGATCGCCAATGATATTGATATTTTATTGATGTTAATCACAGAATCCGTTTCTATAACCTGATGGTTTATAACGTTAAATCAATTTTCTGAATGTTCAAAGAACCTGAATGAAGAGATAAAGATTTATGAAATTATGACGAGTTCTAACATTTGCCATTTCACTCAGTTTGTTCAGTCGTGGTAATGAGTTTTATATTCATTTAACTTGAAAACAGGTTGTGCAAGACATACATCAAATTCATTTTTGTGAGAATGAATATTCTGCGCATCGGTTTTATAAAAAGGAAACTTATTTAGCAAAATACTGCTGCAATGTCATATTGAGGGAAAAAATGAAGAATGTTGATTTAAACAAAATGCATCCACAGAATTGAGCATTACGAACACTTTTTAAAGGGGCTGTAAGAATACTTTATTCTCTAAATCAGCTATAATCTTTGGATTCTCTGTGTTGTCTGGCATGGATTGTGTGATAAGCGATATAATTATATAGATAGGTCATATTATTAATATAATATATAATATATAATATTTTCTTATGCTAACTATTCTACAAATTTAAAATGTTTGCAAGCAACTGTAGAACAGAAAATTTCACAGTACAGTTCTCGTTACAGAAAAATACTATATAGTCGTACATCTATTAGATAGAACTCAATAATCATACCGAGCAGTTAGTAATTATTTACTGCAGGTGATATTTACATGTGTACGTTAAGAATTCTATTTATAGATTTTATTTACAAAATGATGTAGATATTGAGCATGCAACGAGCTGATATAGTATCATAATTGTGGTTTTGACTATGTCAAATGCGAACTGTGTCATTCAAAAGGCAAAAATGTTCTGAGAATCTAAATTCACTTTAAATATAATGTATCATGCAGCCACAGAATTTCGCAACATACCAAGTGTGCTTAAAAAAAATTCTAAGACGGTGCACATTTTATCTCTAAGTCAAGTGCACAGTTTCATTTAAGGGAGGTATATGTCAAAAACTTCAGCTTTGACAGTAAAGAATTGGTCGGTTTCCGCACCTACACAAGTCATGTTAATTTGCCTGGTTTAAGCCTCAGAACTTGCTGGTACATGGTATTTTTTCTATAAATATATGGTTATAAAGTGAGATACACAGTTGCAAACGCTACGCCATTTGTTTGTCTGTATATCGTCTACGACAGGAATTACTTTTTTATCTTATTTTATTTTTATGTCAATGCGTTTTTATTTATTTATTCTTATGTATTGTTATTTTTTCTTTAGATTCTAAATTATTCGTTCCATGAATATTATAGTAAAGAAGGCAGAAATTTTAAAGGAAGAACTAACGATTCTGATTACAGCATAACATTTGATATTGTGTATGAAAGTCAATACTTACAATACTGTAGAGAAACCTGCCTTATCATTGTTTTATCGTTTTGATCCAATACAGCAGGGAGTGCAAAAGAGAGCCCCTTTTGTAAGTATGTCAGTAGTTTCTCTAGGTGTAGTTAGTTAGTCTGACTAATATACAGATGTACTTAAACATAAATCACATTACCCATTTTCCACTTCTGCATACCAGCTTTTGAAGATGGTATGCTTTTTTAACAGATTGTAAGAAGCCTGCAACAAAATAAATTATTAATTTTAAACAACTAAAATTCTTCCAAAAGGAGGTGGATGCAGTTACAAAACAAACTTGCCCATTTGTGTTAACGTTATTTTTTTAATGTATCTGGTGTCATAGAATGTTAAAACCTTTAATGAAAATTAAATATCAAAGTATTGTAATAACCTATAATATTTTAAAGAACTGCTGAAGTTTTATTTGTTTAAGAAGTATAGTTTTATTTTATGTATACAAACGAACAAAATATGTTTTTTAAAAAATAATCGGCATATTTACAGTACAAACTTAATGCCCGATACCGTGTATAATATTCGGACATTGGCAAATGTTGACCATGCGTAGTAATCGAATGTCCTGTTTCGTAAACAGTTTAGGGTATAAACAAACAAATGTCATAATCACTTCCGTAAGATGAATAAAATATTTAGTCATATTTTTATATTTTATTCGTTTAGTATATTTTTTCATGGTAAAACAGTTTGATGTTTAATTCACGACTGTTTTAATGTTATTATTTTTTTATTATTTTTGAGGGTAATAAAACTGTTACGAATTCATAACAGAGACACTTTAACCAATGACAAACTTCCTTCTTCAGCTGACGATTTTGTATCTTACAATTCCATTTGTTTAGAATGTAGGTCAAAATCAATTTTAATACAGCTACACCGTAAAAGTGAGATTAAAGACGCGCCTGTCGTTACAGATGTCTAGGTATTTCCTTTCGTTATCAATTTAAGCATCACGACATGATTTACCATTTTCGGAAAGCTGTTTGATTTTCGTCGAGGGAAAGCGTTTTTCGGGTTATTCCTAGAACCTAAAGGTTATGTACAGCGAATACTACACCGAAGGGTAATTTATTTTCTTCGTTCCTTGACTGTCTACATATTTTAGCTAAGGTGTACACACATGACAACACGTGTTATAACCTCAGGACTTGTACTACTTTCAGCACTGCGGGTGCGTCATTGCCTTTATGAAACTCTTACAATTCATGCAGGTAAAGCGCAGGTGGATGCTTCTTTAATCTGAAATATACACTAAGCGAAACGCTAAAATTTCTTTCAGCAATTGTTCACGTGTATGCTATTATACAGCACCTTCTGGTTTACCCGTGCTTAATAAATTTCCTATACTCGAAATTTCATTGCTTAAAGTATAACTCATTGAATCACATAATCATTGCAAGATATTAATGATAAACACGGCTGATACTGAATTCGCCGCCAGGGATGTTGACTGATATGTCGTCGGTGAAAATACTTTATTAGATCTGCAAAGGGTTAAAAGTTGTTAATCAAAATAGAGGGAATCTCCGCGGGCTAGTCAGATAACAGCTGAGATAAAACAATCCAATTTTCCTGGATTTTAAGAGCTTTAGGACTGTTTGATATTTTCTGACATTACAATATTTTCTCGACAGTCTGGTTCAGTTTCGTTATTTGAAATAACTTTTAAGTAGTTATGGGCCTGTTACAAGTGACGACACTTAAGGTAGATTGCAAGATCAAAGTTCACCTCTTTGTGGAGATATTTCTCTCGTATAATAATTATTGTTTCCTTTTTAGAATTAGAATAACCATGGAGTTAAGATTACAAATTAAGCAAATGAAAGCAAAATCAACTAGTACCAGCTATGTTTGAAAGTTAAGTAGATAAAGGAAAGGCAGTTATTTTTAAAAGTTTTCTTCTTTGCTTGAAAGACCTTTAATGTCCGGCGAAGCTTAAAGTCGGTAACTAGATTGTTCTTTTACCGAGGGCTGGGACGACGCTCATTACACCATACTACATTAAACGGGCGTTAAAAGGATACATTTGTTATTGGCCCATTCGTTACAGAATTAAAATATAGATTATTTAAAGAAGAACGTATGTTCAAAACTGTCTTCTTTAGGCATTAGGACACCAGAAAGTGTTCATTTTGGAATAACTGGCTATCCACTAGACCACATGATACATCAACAACTCACTATAAACAGAACAATTGTCTAAACAGCAAGATGATGTAATTTGATTTTGTTAATTACTTTCCGATAATAATCATGGGCAAACTGCCTTATTCTACTCTGAAATAATTATAACTGAATTTCTTAGATTTTAAGAGGTAAATGATACACGTTTCTTTCGGGAAATAACTTGAGTTTCGAAGGAATGTATCTGTACATTATTTTGATACTCTGAAACTGACGTTCATTTATTTGAAGAAATTAAGCCGCGAAAGAAAGATGTATGTTTCAAGCTAATCAAGATAACTTGTTTTTTTTATTTACCAGGTATTGCTTTGCAAGAAGACTTACAAGTTTTCCCCTTTTAGAAACTGAAATAAGTTCAGTGTCTATTTATGGAGTGAAAAGTTTGAAGCGATCATGGTATTTCAACATAAAATGTCCTTAAACTGAGCACAGCACTTCCTTAAAGAAAAGATGTTGATGACAAATGATATATTTTGGTGTGCATACGGAACTTTTTGTTTTGCTGTGGTTTGTTTCTATTTCATTAACAACACTGCCGAAATAAATTCCAAAGCTGTATCTGTTCGGTAGGATATTAAGCAAACGAAATCTTATTATACTAAAACTGATGTCTCGTCGTTTCAGTATAACATTGCTCGTTTGATACGAACACATGTTTTCTTGTGTCCTGTGACTTGTATTCTAATAGTCTCACACGTAAGTATTGCTTAACGACACGTGATGGATTTTTGCTGTTTTTAAAGAAATATTTTTTAGTACTATGCCCGTAAAATGCTGACCATATTAACGGTCAAATAAACTTTCAGTGAGTAGCATTGCTGACAGGCATCAAAATAAGTTCAACACTTTTTAGAACTCATTTTCATTTTGCAATTACTTACGTCTAGACAACCATGTCATCTGTGCACCATTCCATGTCCACGAATTTGCAGCACATAAGGTATGAGAAAGTCGTATAATGAAACGTCTGACATAAATGTCGTTCACAGACGCTTTAAAAGTCATTTTCTTCGAAATTTTCATGTAATTACCATTTATAATGCTGACAGCTTGACTTAAGTATTGGTCTGCAAAGCGATATGAAAGACGTAAATTTCAGGACAAAGACATCATAACTATCAGAAAAAAGTGTCTTAGCCTTGGGATTCATGCCTTAGAGTGAAGCAATATAACGCAGTAAACGTTTCTAACATAATGGCGTATGTCGTCAAACTCAAAAATAGATTCAGGATGGATTTCAGACCTTGCATGGCAACAGAAAATATGACTGTGACTTTTTACACATTTAAGCGGTATCAATATTCCAACTAAAGACTCTTATCTTAAACTACTTACATCGTTTATAAAGTATTATATAGATTTGTTATAAAAAGAGCATATGGATACATTTGCAGTCTGTACTTATATAAATATTTTCTAATAAAGACTTCTATAGATGAGTACATTGGAAGTTTGAATTTACTTACATATTAAATTATTGTATGATGTCTTTAAGAATATTCACAGTTAGGATCGAAAAATCTCATGTTAGACTTTTTTTAGAATACCGACAAAAACTTCCTAAAAATGCATTCACTTATTATCCTTAACGGCTTACTAATTAACTGCACAATTAACAAAAATGACATCTAGAAATAAGAAAAAAAACATGTGGTGTTAATTTGATTCCAGTGCTAACATCGTAATGACTGTGATTATACTTCACTTTGTTGTTACTTCTGTGTTGCTTACCTGTGTATAACTAAAACAATTGAAAACAATATTAGTGTTCAGTCGTTTGATTGCTCGATTATCTATTTGTATTCCCATACATAATCAAAGTAAGATTATTCAATCACGGCAAGACAAAGCGGTGCATACTGATGACTTATCAGAAGTTGAAAAGAGATGGACGAAATTCTTAGCAAGTGTACTGAATCTTAAAACGAACTGACTTTATCTCCTTACTTATTTTTTTGAAATGTCTACGTTGTAATTTCAATGACATTGAAACAGTTCAGGCGAAGAAGTTTGTTTAATATTCAGATGTATAACACAGATGTATTTTTCCAGATCAAGTTTTAGCAAGTTACAAATGATGTTTTTCTCTGTTTTCAGGTTTTAATGAGACGATATAATAAAATACGATATGATATCACAGTTTCGTCAGGTTAAGTGAGAATAAAAGACATTTACAATGAAGTACGTAACTGTTCAAATGTTCAGTATTCATACCATTCGGTAACTAGTCTGTCTGTGATCGAGAAGAATGCCAATCAAACAGAGCATATACAATGAGGAAACTGCCAAGTATGCAAAGTTAAAAACAATTTAATTTAAAGTATAGTGTCTAATAAAGATGTAATAACATTTTACAAATCAAAGCCAGCGGTGTTTATTGGTGAGAATTTTCTTAAACTATTAGCGACAAAAATATTTATTTGCATAGACGATAACGCATGCTATGTACAGCGCTCTGTCGGCAAGTTGGGTGACCAGCTGTGCACTTGTCGATAGTTTGTGAAAATGGCTGAAAATGGATGAACGTTTTGTAAAATCTTACTGTTTTGTTACAAATTTTGTAGGCGATAAGGCATAACAGTTATACTGATTTACACGAACGTGAAGATAAATCATTTCTGCATCGAATAACATCTGATCAGCTGTATATGTGATTTATATTGAACAGAAAATATACGCGATGTAAATCAACGCGTGTTGAAATGTTATCATATTTCAAACATTTTGAGGCATAATAGTGAATTTTACCAATTATTTGAACGTTCTCATGCATCCAGCATGGTATTTGAGTGCCTTATGCCTTTGTATTGATTTTAGCCTCAGGTGTCTGTGAGCAAACAAGGAGAATGTGAAACTCATCTCTTGTCACCAAAATATGTTTGACAATTAAGTACACTGTGAGGAATATTCGACCATCTTTCGGTTAAAACTCGGCAACTGTGATTCGCCGTTGGGTATTTGAAAATGATAATATCGTTAAATATCTTTCACGCTTGAGTTCGTCTCTAATATCGTTAAATATCCTTCTGACTTCAGTTCGCCTCTAATCTCGTTAAATATCCTTCTGACTTCAGTTCGCCTCTAATCTCGTTAAATATCCTTCTCGCTTGAGTTCGTCTTTAATATAGTTAAATATCCTTCTCGCTTGAGTTCGTGTCTAATACCGTTAAATATTATTCTCGCTTGAGTTCGTGTCTAAATAAGTGACAGAGTTTACTTGTATTTGAGGTCCATATTTTACTTTGCCAGTCTGTTATGAACTGGTCAGCATTTGAATATATTTTTGCATGTTCTCTAATGATCGAATAACCTGCTGTATCGAAGGTGTTTATAACGATGTTAAAAATGAACAAATTCTTACAAATGTCAACTAGTTTAAGATCTGTAGTATTAGTTTTTTATGTCGCAAACAAAACTCATCATCAAAATAAAAAAGCCTTGTTAAAAACTCATCAGGTTTCGTAAAGTCTTGCAAAGAAGCTGTGCGTCATTTGTTATCAGTGTTATCATATTCAAATCAATCGTACATGTTAAAAATTGCATTCTCAAAAATCTAAGTTCATCATGATTAAGAAACCTAGATGACTTATCTGGCTATGATAAGTAAACTATTACTTTTGATCTTTTACTACATTAGATAGTCAAAATATGACTTAACAGGTAGTTCATGATATATCTATACCACTACACTTCTGAATAAAAGCCTGAAGTCATATCGGTTTAACGAAATGGTAAAATTTAAAATATAATCGCATGCTGTTGGTCGATTTTACACTCAATATCAAACGTATCTATCCAGGTTCTTATTCCACAGACAATGAATGTCCCCGTTTTCTGTTTAGAAATGCCAAATGCTAGGTAAGTATCATCAAGTAGATTTCTCAAGGTTCTAGACGTTAAATTTGGAGAAATATTCCGCACCGAACTGATTGCTGGCAAGTGGATGATGTGTAAGACTGGCATCGAGACCCAGCTTGACGGCGGACATGCGACCTATCGCGTCGTGGTTTGCTGCCATAAGATGCATGCAATGCGGTTTTTATTGGATAAGCTCATAAAGCTGCCTCAAAGAATATAAGAATAATTATATTCAGGACTTCGACTGTTACCAGTATCACACTATTTCTCTAAAGTGGGTCCTTCTTTGAGCACAATAAACGACTAAAGTACTTTGTTTGTTACCCGAAATGCAATTCAGTAAAAAGATGGCGACAAAGGCACATGTAGCATGCTAATAAGACAGAAGCTACAGTCCAGCTTAAACTGTAATTTATAACAAAACATTGCAATATCGCAAAGACAAATAGTTTCAGGAATGAAAGTGTAAGAAAAGTGAACGACGTGAAGACTGACTGCGCATTAATTGATGGAGTTACTATTACGGGTCGTTTCTGATGTTAACGTTTCTTTTTTTTTTGGTCGCTTTATTTCTGTTATATTTAGAAATCTGCATCTGGCAAAAGTTACTTAAATAATCAAATTAAAATTAGAGTTAAATTAAAAAATCAAATTCAAAGATACCAAGTCTTTTAATTTAGGAGCGTTAGGAGAAACGGTTGGGATAATGTATATATTACGAGTAGTTATATCCAGCAAAATTCTAAGATACATCGCAACAAGAGCTTCCTGACTTTATACCCGGTAAACTGACGTCGTAATTATAAACTAACGTATAAAAAATGTTAACATCATTTTATTTCTCGTATATTTGATTAATTAAAATACAAATATCACGCTTAAATGTAAATTACAGTTTATGTATATGATATATAACATATCAATATTTTTCTAACACACATAATTCATTTGAATTCAATCAACAACAAAAAATAATGAAATGGAACTTGTATCATCGGTCCCTTTAGATGCTATTATGATAGTAATATATATAAATATCACTTTGTAATCTTATATTGCGTCTGTAATTTTAGGCTTGATTATTCCAAGCCTTCAGTTACATCAAGATAATTAACTATTTCTGAGACATATAAAAACAGTCCGTGAAATAAATTAAGAATTACGATTAAGACAGAAATGACGATTATTGCACTTTAAGAGTACATCTCAATTTTTTTAAAAAAAGGTTATTGAAAAAAAGGTTTTCATTTCAAATAAAAATGCAGTTTTGGTTGTTCTCAAAGTGAAAACACAAATGAAAAAAGTCTACAAAGAATATAAAACCAGAACGTTAATATGCACGCTTTATACTTCTGTTATTTCAAAATTTCCTGAAGCATAAAATAGACAGATCTAGGTATTATAAAAACATTCGATAGAAACACTCAAGCGAAGTCCCAATTAGATACAAACTCCTGTGATCTACAGAGCGAAAGTAATAGTGACAAAATAAATGCTGTATATATTGGAGAGGTTTTGCAATTATTATGCTAAAATGCATCTCGATATTTGAATTTGAAACAGTTTTGTTGGTAGCCAGATGCAACTTCAAGAAAGATCAAGCGGTTTCTCTTGCAAAAAACCACCACATATGTCTTTGAACATTATATTTTGGATGGCTGTTGTTTTCTTCCTCTGTCTAATAGCAGCTATAAGAAGAGTAAAAGTTTAATCGTATGATAAAAGGAAATAACGCTATGTGACATCATTTTAAAGAACATGCAGGGTGTTAAATTCATTTCTGATTTATACTACTTTCGTTTTTCATAAACATTAATACACATTAATCAAATTTAAATGTCAAATTTACTCATACTTAATTTCAAATTTCTTTTTCAAATTCCTGGTGATGACGTGGTCATACGAAACTTTCTAACTCTAGAACATGATCTGACTTAAAGCGCACACGTAGACCGAAAACAAAATGTCGTCTGTCCCTCATCCAAAGGCTAAATTAATTTGACGGAATAACAATTCAACCACTGTAAAAAGAGTTCATAAACACGCAGCCCGATATTCTAAACTAGTTTTCACATTTCTGGTTCTTATGTGATTAAATAAGTATCTTTTTATCCTACTGTTGGACATGATTCAAGTTGACAGGAAATGCCGTAAAAAGGCCAGCTAAACTATGAACCCGTCATCTGTCACGCATCCAAACGCTAAATATATTTGTCAGAAAATAATTTAATCAGCCGGTAGTAAGTTCAGGAACATCATATCAAATTTCTCATTTCCTCATTTCTGGTTCTCATGTATTTATCTGAGAACCGTTACTCTTGAACATTTTCTGAGTAAATGTTGACAGAAAAGGTTTCACGTAGTCTAAACAAACCATGTAAAAGTCGCCTTTTACTCATGAAAACGCAATATCTGTGGCTTTAACAATTACATCAGCCTATAAAAAGTTTTCTCGAAAATTCATACGAAATTTCTTAACTCATTTTCATATTTCTGGTTCTTATTTGGTGAAATGGGTATTTTATCTACTCTGAAACATAATCTGAATAAAAAGTTGTCATGGAAAGGCTTTGACGTTATATACATGTTATAGAAATAACACGAACTCAGAACATTTTATGTAAAAGTCTATGAAAGCAAATAAATGAGCTATGACAGGAAACAGCTGATACCAGATTGAAATGAGACATATTTTAAATAAGACAAATTGAGATTACTGACGCAGTCAGATCCAGAAAAAAATATGACGTTCACTATGAAAAAGGTTGCTAGGATAGAGAAACACGTTTTGTACTGCAATTAATTATAAAAAGACCTTGCTTTTTAGGTTACCTGAGCACATAGTGCTTATCTGAGCTTTTACGATCGATGACTGTCCGGCGTCCACAATTGCTTCAAAAGTCGTCTCCCCTAAAACCATGCAGATCCGGACCACAGGAGCTACAAATAGAATTTAAGAAGACCCCCCCCCCCCTCTACCACCACCACCATCACCACCTCAGGGGTGTGGGGGTGGATGAGGGGGAGTACAACATGATTTCACATAGACTTATATAGGGAAAACTTTGAAAATGTCTATTGGACCTCTACTAGGATTGTTCAAACTTTGTCCCTGTGATCATTTATTGCTTTATTCTTGTCTAAAGTATGGAATCTCTTTAAACAGCTTCTTGTCAGCAACCGCAAATATAGAACTTCTGAAATTTTAGCATCATTATCTAGCGGGCATCTGTTAATATTGATCATATTAAGTCCATGGTGTTACTATTGGCCTCACCCGAATGGTCGCATGTTATTCATAGCAATATAGAGAGAAACCTTTAAAATTGTTCCTGTTATATAATTGTTTCTGCATTTCAACTATGTTGTAATAAAATATGGTTGAACTTCACATTGTACATGTACAATGTTTGTTTTTCATTTCACCTAGTATTATAAACAGAATCTTTAAAGAAAATTAATTTTCTCAACCTGACTAATCAGTCGCAGACATCTTAAAGCACTTGTTAAAGAACATCACGCCATACACATGTCTAAAGCACCAGGTTAACACACTGTTATATTTTGTTTATACTCTAGTGTCCTTGGTACAAACAGTTTACAAAATTAAAGATCTCAGTTTGGAAATATTAACGTAAACAAAAACGAAACATGATTAGTGAAGCAAGAACATAATGTTTTGAAAAGGAAATTCAATCTTTGTTCCGGTATTAAAGACAAATTTCTTTGTAGTGTTTTCAGCTGCATTATACGAATTGTAATCCGAGTCTCGAAAGTTCGCCAGACGTCCATCCATAAATTATGCATGCTGAATTATCTAAGGTTCATGAAATCTGACAGCTAAGATATAAATCGAAATATAAGCGTAGGTCTGCACCAGAAGATCATCTATATCGCTACTGAATTATAAATAACAAATTTTGTAAAACATGTGCATATTCTCCGTACGTATTTAACTCCGACTTAGAGCCCATCCCACATGTGACCAAATCGTTCATCTACTCAATATGCTAATTTGTAATTTTGCATGATGCTGGGTTCTGTTGTTCTTGTGTTGTTAACCAGAAACAGTTTTAAAAGTACATGCCTTGGTGGGCTTGACCTGTTTCCACTGAACCTAGAATCAGGGTTCAGTCACTAATCTTGCCGACCTACCTTTCCATGTGTGTTATGATTGAGCTCTGTGACTGTTACTATCAATACGTTCACCAAGTTTCAAGTCAATATTTGTAACAGAGACCATTTTGAATAGAAACGTTGATTTGAAAGACTGGCGATGGTTGACAGACAAAGAAATGTTGGCTATAATATAAAGCTGATTTCCTTATAACATTTGTAAGAGGATTAAAGAATGAGTTATAAGTTATACCACTACTTAAGTAAATATTCAAACATCTTCTTTATTGTTCAAGTGTTTATCAGTTTACATCTAGTGGGAACAAAAACCTTTCAGAACAGTTAGGTGGGTGTTTTTTTATGAGAAGCAGTTTGTGATTATGATCAAACTCCTCTTTTACTTGACTGAATATAATTTCTATTCCATTATAATATATAAGCATTAGAGAACATTGTTGAAAAGTTATAATCCAAGGCAGAAATAATGCTTTCATCTTAAATTCTGACGTTTTTTTTTCTTTCTCCTGAAAAGTTACAAAATACTGAGTCAAATTCGTTTTGCACTCAACCCCTGGGTTCTAATATTTACTTACTGAAGCCTGCTTAAAAAGATATTGTGCCAATTTCGTACAGCATAATGCTTTGTTGATAAATTGGAGTCAGTTTTGACTTAAACTTGTTAAAAAATCTCAGTCTCAAAATTCCATAATCTGATAAAGAATACGCGTCCTACTATCAATGTGTCCGAAATTATGTTTATTTTACCTAAAATTTCTTCTCAGAAAGTTGTTGATAATTATAATACTTCGACATGTGGAATAAAAAAAACATGATTAATAATACAGCTGTTCGAAACTACCAGTATATAAAAATACTATATTATCTTAATTCAAAATATGACTGATGATTGATGGTTTCACTAGTAATAAATTAATATGGTCTCTAAAACTGCGGAACTGAAGAAAATTCCTACAAAATAAGACACGTAATTGAATAAACACCCATTCAGTCATCATTTTTACACAAATTATATAACACAGGCACACTGTTTTGTTTCTGAACTAAGAAATGTGTCTAAATTAACGATAGGTCATGATGTTTTATATTTCTGTTTAACTCCCGCGTTCAAGTTGAAAGAAAAATAAGTTTAAGGGCAGTGAAGAGTCGATACCTAGCACCAATTGAAAAAAAAACAACAACGTAATACACTAACAACAGCCACCGCAAGCGGGGAACACGCTCGACTTTTTCCTATTTCCAAAGGCAAACACATCAGAGGAAACACAATGTAGTGAAGGGATTTCAAATGTCAAGGTCATTTAAAGGCCAAGATCATACTTGAAAAAATCAAAATGTCGGATTTGTCATTAGTGTAGTTGGATTTGCCATAAGTATAGTTTTGTCCAAGTATGAATCAAATCCATAAAAAATGACAAAGTTCTGACAATTTAAGCAAAATTCAATTATCTGACCTTGATGGTCAAGGTCAGTTTTAGGTCATGGTCACATTGGAGTTATTCAACATGTCGGTTTTGTCATAAGTGCTGTTTTGTCCAAGTATGAATCAAATCCAACAAATAACAAAGTTATCGCAAATTATAGCAAAATTCAATAACTTGAGCTTGACGGTCAAGGCCATTTTTAGGTCAAGGTCACACATGAAGGAATCATAAATTGGAATTGTCATAAGTGTCGTTTTATCCAAGTATGGATCCAGTCTAAAATAAAATAACAAAGTTATGACAATTTGAGCAAAATTCAATATTTGACCTTGACTCTCAGTGTCATTTAAAGGACATACTTCAATGAATCAAAATGTTAGATGTGCCGTAAGTGTTATTTTATCCAAGTATGTTTCAAATCAATCAGTAAATGAGAAAGTTATGACAATTTAAGCAAAATTCAATTATCTCGCTTGATGGTCAAGGTCATTTTAAGGTTATGGTCACACCTGAGTTATTCAACATGATGGTTTTGTCATAATTGTTGTTTGAATCAAATACAACCATAAACAACAAAGTTATGACAATTTAGACCAAAATCAATAATTTGACCTTGACGCTTATGGTCATTTTAAGGTTAAAGGTCAACTTAAATAATCAAACATGTCAGCTTTGTCATAAGTGTTGTTTTATCCAAGTTTGATTCAAATCTAACCATAAATAAGCAAGTTATGGCGAGTTTTAGCAAATTTCAATAATTTGACCTTGACTGTCAAGGTCAAACTGGAAATAAACATAATGTTGGATTTGCCATAAAAAATGAGAAAGTTATGAAAATTTAAGCAAAATTCAATCATCTGACCTTGACGGTCAAGGTCATTTTTAGCTCATACTCATATTCGAGTTATTCACCATGTCGGTTTTGTCATAGTGTTGTTTTGTCCAAGTATAAATCAAGTCCAAACATAAACAACAAAGTTATGGCCACTTTTAGCAAATTTCAATAATTTGATCTCGACTATGAAGATTATTTTAAGGTCAAGGCCGTACCTGAGAAAATCATTATGTTGGATTTGTCATAAGTGATGTTTTGTCCAAGTATGAATCAAATCCAATAACAAATAACAAAGTTATGGCCAATTTTAGCAAAATTAATAATTCGACCTTGAAAGTGAAGGTCATTTATGAGTCAAGGTCAAGTATAGTCCGGTCTACTTGAAGGTCTTGTCCAAAGGGTTGTTGTTTCCAAGCATGAAGACAATCCACCTATTAATGATAAAGTTATGGCCAATTTTAGCAAATTTCAAAAATTTTACCTTGAAGGTGAAGGTCATTTATGAGTCAAGGTCAAGTATACTCCGGTCTACAATCTACTTTTTAATAATAAAGTTATGGCCAATTTTAGCAAAATTCAATATTTTGTCCTTGAAGCTGAAGGTCATTTATGAGTCAAGGTCAAGTTTAGTCTGATCAACTTGAAGGTCTTGTCCAAAGGGTTGTTGTGTCCAAGTATGAAGACAATCCATTAACTAATGAAAAAAATATGATCAATGTTAAAGTTTTCGGACGGCAACGGCAACGACACCATGACTATCGCAATAACTCGATTTTTTTCTTTGAAAAAAGTCGAGCTAAAAATTAGTAAATTACAAGTGTTGACTAGGATGATTTAGATAGTTTTCCTTACAATGAAGCATAAATTGAGTAAAATAATGGGAATTGAAAAATCAAGAAAGAGAAAAAAGAGAAAAGTAATCTAGACCCAGATACATTTTTAAATCATATTTAAATATAACCGCTTTAAAGGTTATTGAAACCAGTTACAAAGATAGGTACTGACGCGAAGTTAACTCCAACTGACTGCCATTGTAACAGCGAAGCAATAGCAAAAGTAAAAGCATGTTGGACAAAAGGAATATCCAACCAGTTCTGCAAATTATATTTACTGATTTATAGGCTCACAAAAGAGAGCAAATTAAACATTGCATCTTGTATCGGTCTTTGATATTGCTAAGTATGTCTTTTTGGACAAAAATGATAAAGCAAATTAGTAACGTAGGAAATGAGCTCAATCACTTTTGCAACTTCTTTTACGGATACTTTCCCGTCGTGCAGATACACTCTACAAAAGAAATTAAGGGTTAAGGACTTGAGACAGCAGTTCTTAAAGACATACCCTTTCACTTATTGAATTTTATATCCAACAAAAATTCATTATATCTGTGACCAATTTAAACTAAAAATAACATGTGTTTCACAAACACAGTAGCACGACGATTAATCCTCAAAGACAACCCCTATCAGTTTTAAAGTGTATGGGACTTGGTGAGTGGGAGTAAACACAATGGCTTATCATAAGAAAAATGGAAACCAGTTAAATTTTAGAAACGGGTATGACCTCCTTGTGCTCGGATAACCTCTTTGACACGGGTCTGGAAGCTGCGTATGAGCTTTTGGATGTCCATTTGTGGTATGAGACCCCATTTCTCAGTAGGGCAGCAGACAGCTCATTTCTGGTTGACGGCTGACGTTGTCGTGCGGAAACACGACGCTGCTGCATGTTCCAGGCATGTTCTATTGGGTTCATGTCTGGAGACCTAGCTGGCCATTCAATACTTTCAACACCTTGGTCGTCAAGATTGACGATTCTCGCACGGTGAGCTGTAGCTTTGTTGTCCACTAACACGAATTTCTGGCCGATTGCACCAGCATATTGGATGACTCGAGGTCGGAGAATCTTGTCAATATAATGTCTAGCAGTAACTGTGCCGTTAACAAACACATGAAGGTCTGTACGCCCGTCGTAAGAAACGCCCGCCCAAACAATTACAAAGCCTCTACCAAACGTGTCATGTTCGGTTCAACACTCGCTGAAGCGCTCATTTCGCTGACGCCATACACGCCGACGTCCATCATGGAAGTCCAGGCAAAATTTCGACTCGTCGGTGAATAGCACATTACAAAAGTGCCTGAGTTGCCAATTAACATGATCGCTCGCAAACTCCAGACGAGCCGCACGGTGTCTTGGCGTTAAAGGCGGACGTACCCCAGGAACGCGAGCACGTAAGTAAGCGTCGTGGAGTCTGTTGCGATATGTTTATGCCGGGATGCGAACACCGGAAACAGTTTGGAAGTCTCTATTTAGAGCAACAGCTGAGTCAAACCTATGGGGTTTTGCCAGGGTAACGATGGCAAGGTCTTCCCGAGCAGGTGTTGACCTTGGACGCAAACCCTGAGGACGTCTGGCGACTGCGCCTATGTCCAGGTAATTTTTCGAAAGTTGTTGGATTACACTTTGGTTAACTTCATGCTCATAGGCCACCTCGCGCTGCGTTTGCCAAGCCAGCAGACGACGACTGCTCTGGCTGCCTCAGCCTCCGACATGTGTCTTCTAGGCATCAGACATTCTCTACACTAATCAGCTGTATTGTGTAACAGATCATTCGAATCAAAAATCAAAATTAAAACCTGCTTATGCCACGTTGACTTTATTCTACATATTTGATATTCACTTGATTTTGAGGGATGGGTGTGTTTGCAAGGGATAATTGAGCTGTTACTCGTAGATAAGTACACAAATACACAAGTACTGGTGTGTCTATAGCAAAACACAATTTAACTTTTATATGAACATTTTTGCATTTAAATATCTATGAATCTAATGTATTTTGTTGAGTGTAGTTTTCGTGAGGGAATTTAACAAGATAGATATAAAATCTTATGATAGATGCTGAAGAATTTTATTCATTTCTTGAGGAAGCTAGTTTTTCAGAGCGTAATATAGCCCAACAAATTGTGAGCCAGGGCTCTTTATTATATAGACGATGGTCGCCCTTCGCGCACAACCCACTTACGATTCAAAACAATGCGGAAAGTTTTTCTTCTATGTGTAATTGTGTATATGCCAGCGACCAGAATCTCGTCGCTAACTTTGACGGCTTCAAATGTATAGTTACACTCAATATTTCTTGAAATAAAATACATAGCTGTAAAGCTTATTCCAAACTGAATCAATATAAGAGAAAATAGATAAGAAAAAATTATGTTTTTTATGCATTACACTTATAAACCCTACACATGTCAACATGTTTTTGTCGGACACCGCTAAACTCTACCTGACGGCAGTTTATCGATCGGTTTTATTTTTAAACCTCAACGGGTTGAAATATGTACTGCGGGAAATCAGTTGTTAACGCAGTCAATTGAAAAGGAGACTATCGTAGTTTCTACAAGATTTTTTTTAGTTAGCATAAAGGGATGATATGAATGAAACTTAATCATGTTATGTATATTTGGATAGCTAAATACATGTATGCGAGTCGTTAATAATGTTATTTTCAAAGAGAATTATCTTTATTTGTATACATAGAATGTATACATATTCACATAGAGCTATAGGAAGATATAAAAGCGTCATACACTTAAAATCTGTATCAGCGATTAATTATGCCGCAAGTTCATTATTTTTGTGAGATTGTCTGAGACCATGTTCCATCATATTGAATTTGCACAGAGTAAATGGGGAAATTTCTTTTTGTACCAGGCAAAAGTCAATACAATGTGTTAAAACATCTCTTGTATTTCTGTACAAAATACCATAACGGCAATTCAGAACAACATATGTGGGTTATTTCGGACGGAGGTATTTGTTTATAAAGCACTCTTTTTAATTTACAACACAGTACTACATTGTAAATATAATTTATTGCATTATCAAAGAACTCTGCTCCATAAATGGTAACATTTTAACAAGAATGTAACAAAAGCTATGTTTGCCAAAACGACGTTACTGCACCATTGCAACTTTTTCAATTTTAAACATTAAAGCGCCTTAGAAAAATTAACGATATTTCCACTCAAGTTATACCCACATAAGATCCCATATACTGTGAATGCTGACTATAGACCGTTCCATAATTGATAAATTGACCGCCCCCATTTCGAAGGTCACGTGACCGTCCGCCATTAAAGGACTGCTAAACATCGCTATGATGCTTAAGTTCCGTATAAATCTGTATAACTTTAGCACATTTCAAGGTGACATACTGCCTTATATCGCGTGAATTTTGTTGCAGAATACACATCATTTTATTGTATTATTATAGCGTCAAAGGTTTTGCGCATATTATCATACTGATATTCCAAAAAGGCATGGAAAGTGGCAAGTAAACGTCCTAGGTTAATATTAATTAAGCTGATTCTTTCTCTGGCCAACGCCATTCAATCATTGTGCAGCACGCTTTGCCCTGTCTAGTTTTTTCGAGCACTGTTTGGTTTTCTGGCACAGTTTTTTTTAATATCTACTTTAATGTTATTGTTGGCTTTTGAAAAATTTGAAAGGCCCGACCTGGTTTTTTTCTCGGACGTGAGATTTTCCTCTCGAAGAAAATCTACAAAGAATTCCAAATTCTCCAGTCTTTTTGAGATCTTCTCTTTTCCATGGCGTTTCCCCACATCTGTCAGGTCGCCATATATCTTGTCAATCACATTCCCCAATCCGCCGGTCAGTTGTCCGTGTCTTTCGAGAGTTAGGTTACGGTGTGAATAAAAGGAATGTGCAATTTGTGCGTGTACAATGTGTTTATGCTGTAGTGCCTGTAAACCACTTTGAATATAATGACTTAACATCTTATAATTCCAGGACGTAATGTTCAATATTTTGTCCTCTCTTTTCGGTCACTTGTATGAATAGCTAAGCCTTATCTATTTCCACGTTCCGTAAAATTTACTTGTAACTGTCCACAGGAAACAAGCACTTTCAAAAGTTTATTTTTAAAATCGATCAGAATTTCAAACATTTGATAAAAGCAAAACTGTATGTTTATCACTTGGCCTCAAAATAACCTTTACTTTAGCAGGAATTGAAATTAAATCGAGTTTGCAGTTTGCCCTAGTTTCTTATCCAATCAGAGAGGCCATATTCAGATTAAATTTGAAAAATATATCGCATAAAATAATCTGTATGAAAAAATAAGTGACTTATTTTCTTTGATATGAACAGCGCGTGACATGTGGTATGTGGGAGGAGTTGTGCAAAATAGCTAGAATAACATACGGGCATTATAAACTGAACTGTACATGTCAGAAAAAAGCCTCGTGACAACTTGAATGACAGGCAATCGACATCTTTTTGGAAGCTAGAGGTGTCAATCAAAATGAAAGGGCGGTCTTAACAAGACCTTAGAGGACGTTGCAGACGTGCGTACATGACAAACTGTAAGCAAGTTATTGGTCTTCGCTGGCAATAAATTCCATAAAATTAGTTATACGTATTGTGCGTAATTTTTGTATTGAAGGCATGCACGCAATTAGAAAACATCTTTAGAAAAATATTTATGGATAAGCGAAACAAAGCATATATGGAATGTCTTTATAACTCAATATGGATGATATGATATAGGATATTGTAGTTTAAACTTGAAAAGTAAAGATGATATAATTTGGATAGGTGAAATAAACAGTTCTAGGTTCAAAATATTATTATGTCAGGCCTGATTACACTAAATAAATACTAGACGCTACGAATATCAAATTATATTTAAATGTTCATTAAAGAAAAAAAAACACAATATACAGGAAAGGGAATAGCAAATTTTAATTTTACTTGACATTACAAAACTGTTGACAACATACATTAGGAATCGTGTCCTTAACTGGTGGCAATTTAAGTTTATTAAATCCTATCTTTACAATAAAAATCACAAAATCAAAACTGTGACATGTTAAGAATGTGTGATGTATGTATTAATGTAGAATAAATAAATGGAGTAAATACTAAAGTTTCAAATTTATATTTTCAGAAAAAAAAAAAAAACCAGGAAATTTGTATTACGTCTATACGATAAAGCGCTTTGTGTGCGATTTTAACGCGTACAGTCTCCCGGAGTGTACTAATATGTTTAAATTAAAAGAAACGTTTTCATTGGTTACGGCGTTTGCACATCCACATGTAAACAGCTGGTATCTAATTGGGTTTAATAGGTAATTTAAGTTAATATTTGTCATTTTATAAATATTTTGAAGACTAATTATGGTTTATATCAACAAATGAACATGCCAGTGTGAAAATTTTCATGTTGCAATGAAAAAAAATGAAATTTAAATCAGTTCGATTTCCGACACAGTTTTGAATCTAACTGGTTGAGACGTAAAGGCCGACATCTATGTAATATCAGTTTGTAAATCGGTCGGTCTTGCAGTCGAAATATTGAGACTAAGCGTAATATTGTCTTAGAAATCAATGCTGGGATTCATTTTTACAATGATAATTTTTCATCTTTGTTTCCTTTCCGACTCTTACGGGCTTTTAATTTTTTTACAGACAGATCAATTTTGATAAATACATGCTGAAGAGAATAAACAGTATTTCTTTACATACTAAACGACGTACGTTAAATTTCACTGTCACCTACTTTTCCTATAACTTGAAAATACCCATTAATGCAACCGGTTTGATAATCAGCATATGATTTATGTAACGTTTATTTGAGTGATATATTAAGCTTAATGACAGGGACATTGTGACTTATCATCGGTTGCTCGTCTCAGATAAAATGTCAGCTGACTCAGGATATACAACAACCGTATTTCATTGAACATGTCGATTGTCTGCTAGAACATTCCAAAAATGGTATTGTTGTCTCATGTAACAATATATGAACAATGACGATGTTAATGTTAACAACATAGAGTGAACATCCCTCATGAACAAAAGATGTAAGAAGAAAATTTGATATGTTTAGTGTACAATACTATATCGTTCAGAAAAAAGAAAATGCTTGATCGTTCACGTGACATTGACAACTCGTTATAGGGATACTGGCGAAGTACCTATGAACTCGATTTCATGGTAAAAGCCATCTTGATACTATTAATATAGGTTGTAAACATCACAGGCACAACTGCAATCTAAAATGCATTTGCACCATATTTTATGTATTATTTTCTCAAACCGTTTTATTTTCGCTTATAGATTCAGGGAACCCTAACCAACGGAAAGTTGAGTTCTTGACAGTAATGTTACGTTGCACTGAATCGTATTACGTTACACCAAATTACGTCAAAAATTCGTAGTTAAGATGTTATATGATGTCAATTTTGGTTATTGTGGACATAATGAATCAAATATTAATTATGCTATGTGTGTATCATAGTAAATATTTACATGAATAATATGTTGAAACTAACTAATCAAAACATTAACGTAGAGGATTAATACAAGATAGTATTTCAGTAAAACACAACCGTTTTATAAATATGTAGAAATAAAAAACAAATCTTTTGAATTAGATTTTTTGCAAATTATAAATTTATGTGTTTATTCTTTATCAAAAATATATATACAGTGTTTCGTGGGAGGCAAAAGGTAATAGATATAATACCGCACTTCAACATTGTCGACCAAGGTTATATTTATGAAAGCTAGTGTTCTATAAGAGACGAGAAACCATTTAATATTCCCATTTCGGCTTTTTGTTAACTTCAAAATTTTAATTAATGATGTTCAATACGTTTCTGAGGCTGAATAGCAACTTCTTCCTTTATAATATTTCAGTATAAATTTATCTCTTGTAATGGATCAAAATTATCCATACCAAATTTAAAAAACTCATTTTCACATTTCTTGTTTTGATTTGGTTATATTTTGGTTAATTTTCTAACTATGAGGAAAAGCGTATACAAAGGCCGAAGAAACATGATAACGTTGTTTTTCATACATCCGAACGTTAGAAATATATGACAGAAAAACAATAATTAAATCAGCTCTTAAAAATTCACAAAAATCCATACAATTTTCTGGTTCTGATGAAGTTGAAATTAGTATTATTTTCCTACTTTTGAACATGACCAGCATGATCAGGTAATAGTATAGGTAAAAGCTAATAAATGTGGGAAAATTAACCATGTTCACGTCGTTTCTCACTCACAACACACGCTAATTATATATGTCAAAATAACATTTTAATCAGTTTTGATTTGGTTTTATGTTTTTTTTTGTTCCTACTCTAGAACATAACCAGAATTTCAGTTGTCATGGGAGGGAATACATAGGTTAAAGAAGCCATTTTAATCTATCTGTGTTTCATCCTGATGCTATATATATATGATAGAAAAACACGATTTTAGTATTATTGTTATCATAAATAAGTAAATTACGGTCATGGATGAAAGCAAATAAATGAGCTCTGACAGGAGACAACTGATACTGGATTGAAACAAGACTTTTCTTTGGAATAGGACACATATGGATTATAAACGATTATAACTTTCAATACGGAAAAGGTGGTTATGAAAGAGAAACATTTTTAAACTGCAACTTATACTTTAAAAATTTGCTTTTTGTCATAGAATTTTTGTAAACCATGATCCTTCAGTCTTTCCTGTATTTTATTCGATATTTAACGTTATTAGAATTTCCAACACTTAAGTCGATTTGAAAGATGTTTGGTTTTAATCAGAGTTAAACAATTTGCTGAGAAACAGAATATCATTTCTCGACAGTCAGTTTTAAGCTACATTAATTTTCATCTATAGAAGTATAATGTGGCTAGTTGACACTGGACCGACTTGTTAAAATAGGAACGGTTGTTCTCAAATAATATCACCCCGCTCCACCAAGTCTCGACCAGCCTCTAAATTGTCATAAGTATATGACATTAAAATTGGATTAAACTTGAATTGTTTAGTTTTGTTTAAGTTTTGTCAATGATTGTTTTTAAAAACAGTTTTGCAGCTTAAGTTAACAAATGCCATTTCAGAACGGTGAAATTAATATACCGTTTAAAATTAAGATCAATCATACACATGACGATCAAGTTTGTATAGTATTTTTTCAATTGTAAGGTTTATAATTCAGACTTTATTAAGAATATTCAGTTTCGTTCTTCACATTTTTTTAAATTATCTACTAACCGTTTTCATAATGGTTTCAACACAATGTTTATATAAAGAGAAACATGGTACCGGATGGTGATTTATACTGTAATAAGATTGATATTCCTACAATTTCTTATTAACAACCAGTAGTGAATCAGGAAATAAAAAGGCGCATTGAAACTTTCTGAAAGATCTGCTTTCTAAGACGTATGGAACATAAGGAAATGAATCAAATAGATTGAAAAGTGCCGTGCACAATAACGATAAATCTCGTAGCTATTTAGTAGGTATTTTTCTGTATTAATTTACGTAGCTAATTTTGTTCTAGTCAGTGTTACGAAATAGAGTATAGAAATAAATAGACAAAAAGGATTATAACGTGTCACTGGCTTTTCATATACTATATTGAGAGTAAATATCATTTGTTATATTCCATAGCTATTTCTTGTCCAAAGCATATAACTCAAACAGATCTTCATAATGGATCTGGAAACCGGTAAGAAACAAAACTTTAAGTATCGCTTTTTTACGGAAACAGAGACAGAAACTTGAATGTCTGATTGATTTTAAATATGCAAATATAATTACAATGTACCCATTTTAATTCTTATGACGGACAGCAAATTCATAAAGTATTTTTCCATTGCACAACATGCATTTTCAGTCGAATTGATATACAAGCATCATCTCAAGTATGTCGGGATATGATGTTTGACAAGAAAATGACTTCTTACATCAAAGTTATAAAGTAGATGTATACCTATGTCGAGTCTGTGGAAAGCTTTGAGGAAAAGTAATCAAGACAAAGCGGAAGCGTAATGATAGATGCTTAAAGAGTTTTATTTATTCAAGGAGACAGCTAACGATGTCTAATGAGTCCATTACAGTTACAAGGAAATGTAAAACTGTAAACGTAACGCTTCTGTTCTGTATGTCTCGTGCGCTTTCACACCATTGTGAGTAATACGTTTTAAGAGGACACATTCTGGGAGGTCTTATTTCTTAAGTCAGTGTACTAGCAGAGGCGAATAAGATAACCAGAATTCCATGGCTATATATCCCTTTATATGGATTAGCTAAACAGTTACAAATTGATCATGCTTTAACCACGTTATAAACTGAAACACCTCTTCGTACAAGTGTTCAAGATAAGCTGGTGACGTTTCACGTTATAAACTGAAACACCTCTTCGTACAAGTGTTCAAGATAAGCTGGTGACGTTTAATTGTAGCACAAGACTGACTCCAGTCCTTATGTTCTGATTTCAATTTATGATCTCCCTTGTATGCAGACTTTTCTATTTTCTTACTCCTGAACATAAGGTTGTTGCGCTATCAGTATGAAGTGAGAAGTCAGTGTAGTAGCAGAAGTATATGAAAATTTAAACAATCTAGCCTAGTGCCAAGCTATTGTAACACTGGCATAATAATATAGCTGACGTTTGACAGGCTATGGTCATAAAGTTCATTACCGAATTATTTACGAACGTGGTTTATTTGGACAAAGGGGCTGAATGATGGTTGTAGGATTTAGAGGGTTAAATAGGTCAGAGAAAGAACACCTAGGAATGAAAGCCTTTGTTTTATTTGTATACGAAACGATAAGTTTCTATTAATTCCGCGATACATTCCATTTCCAAAAACATTTCGTTGCCGTACAGTAGACATCGTGAGAAAACGTAGTAGTTGTAGGTCATCTACATCGTTATAATAAAATTAATACAGTAAAGAGATAATCGTTTGAAGCCTTAATGAGTAACGTTGTAAAAACTTCAATGTACAGAAATAGAAAGTCTTTATAAAATGCAACCTCCTGAAGCAATTGATTGTTTTTATTTTCCGGTTCAGTGTCTGATAGCATAAGTGTTGATTGAAAAATTCAATATTGCTGCCTATTGTATGCTGTTCTGTTACTTACCGCGGGAAACTCCTCTAAGTTGACAAATAAAAAGAAACAAATAATGTTTTCGATACGTCAGTAAATATATAAATTGATATCATCATTAAGTTATATCTAAGAAATGAAGCAGAAGATTAATGGAAAGATTTGTCCATCAGGTACTCGTTGACTGTGACATTGATTAAGGAAACAGAATTAAAAAGAATTTTTGAAAACTCGGCATTTTGTTTTTGACATTTGCACTTAATAACTCATTGTCTTTCTCATATCAATCACTATCAGATTTAGAATGCTGTCAACAGGAACGCTACGTAAAAATACATTTTATTCCGTATGTGTACATAGTTTTAAAACTATATTGTACTCTGGAAAAGGCCATTTGAACTGATGCAAAGGGGTCAATAAATTATGCATACCAAAAAACGTAATGTTCTTGATAACTGGCCGCTAAGGCATATATCGAAATGTAGGTTTAGTTCTGCATCAGAATGTTATCTATCGATCGCTACCGAGCCATAAATAAAGAAGATTTGTTTTTGTAAAAAAATATGTATATCCTCATTTGCCTCTGTGACTTCGATAAAGACCGCCCCACTCCCTCCATCCCAAACATCCACCTGTTAGTTTATCCTTGAGCGAATGTGTCTTATATTGTTTATCTACTCATCATGCTGATCTACTTTTAATATTTTCAGTTGTTCTTGTTTTACTGATCGGAGATCCGTTTCGAAATGCAGGCCTCAGTAATATTGACCTATTTTCATTGAATCTAAAATCAGGGTTCATTTACTTATCTTGCACACCATCTTGTAACGTTTATTTCTTGTGTGTTAAGCTTATGTTGTGAGATTGTAGAACAATATGGCTTTGTTACTTTAAATAAGTACACCAAATTTCTGTTAAATATTTGTAACAGAGACCACATTGAAAATAAACGTGGGATTGAAAGACTGAAAATAGTTGACAGACAAACAACTGTTAGACTACTGAAACCTAACCTTCTTTATAGCATTATCTTTTTGGGAGAATAGAAATAATTAATAGGAATTACTAAATTAAATACCACTACAGTAACGGAAGAAAATATTCAAAGAGATGTCTTCTCTTCTTGAGGAGGTGTATCTCAAATTACATATAATTTGCACTAAAACGTTTCAGAACAGTTCAGAACTGTGGAACAGTTTGTAATATTGATTAAACTGCACTTTTTCTTGATTGAACATAACTTTTATTCCATTATCATAAATAAACTTTAGATAATGTTGTTGACAAGTAACTATACAATACATGTTTAATTCTAAAGATTTTTTGTCTTTCTGTTGAAAAGTTACAGAATATTGAGTCAATTAGTTTCGCTCTCAATCCTTGTTGTCGCCTACAGTTCAATACAGTTTAGTACTTAGGTGATGTATTGAAGTCAATTTTGATTACAACTTATTAGAATATCTCAGTCTCAAAATATCATGTTCTGCTAATATAAATATAATTTCCTAGATTACTTCTATTTAATTTTAAATTTATTCTCAGAAAGCAGTTCATGAATTGAAAGCTTAGACATTTATAGGAAGTAGTTAACTTTATGAATTAATAGCTGACTAATAGGCATTTAAACATAAAACGTATAATTAATATACAGCTGTTAAAAACTACCAGTACATAGCACTATTATGAATATCTTAATTCCAGAAATTATTTATGATTTATCTAGTAATAAGTTGTTCTCTATAGATATGGAAGCTTTCTGAAAATCCTACAAAATAAAATACGCAATTGAATAAACGCCCCTTTTCTCATGAGTTTTACTCGAGCAGAGGAGTAAAAGAAAGCCTAAAAACAAATAATTTAGCACAAACACACTCAAAAGGGTGTGTTTAAATTAAAACAGGTATTCATACGTTTAGTCATTGTGTTTTATATTTCTGTTTGACGTCCGCGTCTTCGTAGAAAAAAAATCAGGACACTGAACAGTTGATTCTCTGCCCCAGTTGAAAGAAAGAGCATAAATTTTAAGTGAGTTAGATGCAAGTGTTGCCTGTATTTACTTAGATAGTTTACCTTACACTATATCATATATGGAGATGTTCGGTATACTAGCTTAACTTACGCTCTATCATAAATGAAGTTTCGAGAGGCATACTTGAATAAGCTTGTCTGCCTGCCTGTCTGCCTGTAGATAAAATTGTGTCTGGATCATAAATTGCTCTTCTTATCATCTGCCTGCATGAAAACTTACCCATGTTCTTTCATCTAATTAGTGGTGATCCTTTTTGATTTGGGATAAGACCTACAAAGGTCATAGTGTCTTGAAATAAGGAAACCGTTTTCGGACCTTATCTTCTACTGAATAAACGCTTACTCTTGGACTTCAACTACATCACGGATATCCTTGCTCTTCTAAACTGCTAAAGGCCAAGGTCACTTCATTCGGTAAAAGCTTAAAATATTATTTAATTATCAACAGACATTCTTTTAAAAGAAATTGATGGAATTCTTGCACAATTGCACAAACAAAATTATAATGAACATAAATCCTAGCTGTGACACCAATTTTGCTATTATAAAAAATGTTATCTAGATGCTGCACAAGCAAAAATAACTAATAATGCGCAAATAGTCGAAAGCAAATACAAATAACTTTTGATGTGTAACAATTTCAATTTTCTGTCAAACCTCTTCGCGCAATTGCTCATTCCACTAAAGTTAAGTTTAGTTCTTGTAGTAGGAAACACTAACCACCGAAAAGTGGAATTCTTGACAATATGAATAGGTTGCACTGAGTTGTTTTACATTACATCTAATTACGTCAAAGTGTTATATGGTGTTAATTATGGTTATCATAGATATCATTAATCATAACACATGCTATGTGAATGTATATGTTAATATTCTGGAAATAAGTATTTTTAAGATTTTAAAATAAAACATTAGCGTTGCGGATTAAAGGAAAATAGTTTTCCAGTTAAACAAACGTTTTATGTAATAAGATACTTCATGTAACAATAAAATTAAATAGTTCTTTTTAATTAGAGGTATACAAATTGTAAACTCACGTGTTAATGTTGTACAATGTTTATTGGAAATCGAAAGGTAGCTGAAATAAATACTTCATTTTAACGTAGGTGCTGATCTAGTGTTTATTAAAGAAAGCTAGTTTTTTACGAGAGAGATTGGAAACCATTTATTTTCATTTCGGCTTTTTCTAACTTAAAATTTTATTCAAGATTGTCAATACATTTTCTAAGGATTAAAATGATTTCTTCAAAAAACATTAAAGCAACTCATTCGCGGAAAATTGAATCCCTACAGAATCGTTTAAATACTTAAAATTGGGAATGAATGATCAATGAATCAGTTTCCAGTAAAGATTCTTATAACGTGTCTCGTAACAATAATATAGACTTACTGCACTGGGACATCCTTAAACCAAATCTAAACGCATTTTGGTCAGATCTTCTCAAAATTCTTAGAAAAATATGCAGTTGTTTTGTTGATCATATTTATGTTTATACATTAAAAATTAAGTGATTGAAAAAAAGTATTTGAGAAGGAAATCATTTTTTTCATCAAAGTATGAATGAGGTGCTTTGACATAAATTTATTTGTCAAAATTGATAAAAAATAATCCACACCTAAATTCTAAACAAATTTTCGTTGGTTCTGGTTTAATTTTATTTGTTATTTTCTAATTGTAGTACATGATCTGAGTAAAATTGCAAACGAAGGTCGAATAAATGATGTTCACGTCTGCTGTTTGTCACTCATCGTAACGTTAAATATATCTTACGAAATAACTAGCCCGTTAATGATGTTCACAAACATCCATACCACATTTCTAAACTCATTTTCACATTTCTGTTTCTGATTTAGTAAGTTTGTATTATTTTCCTTCTCTTGAACATGATCTGAGTAAATTCAATCAGCCTAAAATAAATGCTAGAATATTCAAACGAAATTTCTAAATTCATTTTCAAATTTCTGGTTCCGATATGGTTAAACTGGTTTTTTTCTACTCTAGAAAATAACCTGTTTATTAATTTTCATAGAAGGGCATAAGAAGGTTAAAGAAACCTTGTTTAATTTATCTGTCTGTCATCATGATGCAAAACATATGTGACGGAAAACACGACTTAGTACTATTTTTGTTATAGCCTATGAAAGTTTGGTCACAGATGAAAGCAAATGCGTGTTGACAGGAGACAGATGCTACTGGATTAAATTGAGAATATTGTCTAGAGTAAGACGAATTGAGACAATTGAATGGGTACGTTCCATAAACAGTTATGACGTACAATTTGAAAGCCTGTGGCAAGGAAGAAGAACCACTTTTTTTGTCCTGCAATTAATTTCTGATCAAAACTTGCTTTTTTCGGTACATCTAAATAATCTTTCAATACTTCTTGTATTGTTATTGTTCGTTTGACTTTTTTGGGGGGCATTTCCAAATCTTGAGTCGGTTATACCTAAAGCACCCAATGCTAAAATAACAGAATATCATTTCTCTACAAACTATTCACCTAGAAGTTCAAGTTTGAACAAAAAAAAACAACATGTAGTATAATGTTGATAGTTTACAGATTGTTTTTCGAACACTTTTTCAGCTAAAATTATTGCCGTACATTTTCAGGACGGTGAACTTAGTACACTGTTTACAAATAAGATCAGTCTTTTTTTATTAATCAAAAACCACACGAAGGCAAAGATTGTAAAATCCAAGATCACTAAACTGAGTAACAGGTAAATTGAATGTACTGCATCGAACTATTATCAAAAACGGTTTCATACGTCAGATTTAGAATATTTAATTTCGTTCTTTTTTAATATTATGTATTCATTTTCATAAAAGGTTAAATCATAATCTTTAACATAAAGAAAAACACGTTACCGTGGGGAATTTATATGGTAACAAGTTAAATTTAAACAACCAATTAAAATGCTGTTTTATATTTACTTTAAATTTGCAGATCTAATTACCAACTGTGTTTCTTGGGATTAACAACACATTGATTAATTGCTTTGCCATTAAACAATATGCATTCTCAGTAGATATGATAAACAAGCATTAACTCAAGATGATCATGTTGAGCTGATATTTGGCATGGAAATGGCATCTTACATCACAGTTATAAAGTAGATTGATAACTATGTCTAGTCTTTGGAAAGTATGGAGGAAAGAAGTTATTAAGACAGAAAGGAAGCGTAATGATAGATGCTTAAAGTTCTTATTTGTTCAGTGAGTCAGCTAACGATGTCTAATGAGTCCATTACAGTTACAACTAAAGAATGAAAAACTATAAACCTCACGTTTTATTTCTGTCTCGTGCGCTATCACACCTTTGTGAGTAATAAACATGAAGAAGACATAACCTTGGAACCCTTAATGCTTAACAATACAAGGAAACGTCAATACACTGGCATTGTTGAAAGACAAAATCGGAACTCCATGGTTATTTATCCCTGTTAAAGGAATTAGTGAAACGATTACAGATGATCATGTTTCGATAAAGCAATAAACTGTATCAACTAATTTTCATAGTTGTTGACGTTTATTTGCTGCACTTGCATAGCCACATAGCTAACTTATAAGTATTTCAAACTTGCGACAGGTTATGAGTCATACCTAAGTTCATTTCCTAAGCATTTACGAAATTGGTGTACTAAAATAAGGTTGTAGAATAATGGCTTATGGATTTAGACGGGTAAATATATGAAGAAACGCACATCTCAAGATGAAAGCCTTTGGTTGATTTGTATATAAGTTTCTATTTATTCAGCGAGCCAATTAACGAGGTCTTAGGATTCCATTATTAACAGTAACTTTAAAGTTTGATCATTACGTTGCCACACAGAAGACATCGTGTGGATCTACATCATAATCAGTGAAGACAAAACTGTTTGATGTCTTTATGTGCTACGATATGAAGAAAGTTCAATGTACATGAAGTCTTTAAAAGATATTGAAAATGCACAGTTTGGTCATTAAATATATCGCCCGAATTAACACACTGTAAAAATAGTTCTTCATACTAAAACGCCCTTAGTACAAAATGTTTTAGGTTTCAGGAGTAGGTTACACTAAAGTTAGCCATTTTTTACAAAACAAATCTCTGCAAGCTGAATAAATGAACAATCACATAATTCAAACGGACTTAGTGAAGCTTGTGATACAGAGCTTTTTAAAAAAAAAGATTTATCTGTCTCAGTTATTCAATGATGATGTTAACAAATATTGAACAAGATTATTTTAGTAAAGTAAGAATAAAGTGTTTTGGAAAGTAAAATCAATCTTTATTCTTGTATTATGGACAAATGCCCTTGTAATGTTTTATACGTATATACATTATCATTGAAATTACACGTAGTTTTTGTTCTGTCTAATATGAGAAATAATAAAAGTCCTAAGCAAAGGTCACCCAAACGTCCATAAATTATGCATACCGAATTACGTAAGGTTCTTGATTACTGATAGCTGAAACAAAAATCGAAATATGTTCGATGTGCGTGAAGTTAGCTGCCAATTCAATTGGCAACTGGCAACTAGCATCTAACTTCATAGTCCAGCTACCAATTCAAACTAAAATGAACTCGTAACCAGAAGCCAGATCGCCAAAGATGGCGAATTGACAAATGGCAGGCAGGTGCCGATTCAATAAGTAGCATTAATTCTGAACACTGAATTGGCAACTGGCGACTGGCAGCCAGATGCCTAAGACCAAAGTCAAAGACCGCAAATCGACAACTGTCAATTGGAACCCAGATACCAATTCGACCAGTATTATGAATTATATATATTAACTGAATTGGTAACTGGCAGCCAGATGCTAATTCGTTAAAGATCGCGAAATGTCAACTGACAAGATGCCAATTTTACATTTATCATAAAAATATTGATATTAACTGAATTGTCAACTGGCAGCCTGATGCCAAGTCAATAAAGATCGCGAATTGACAACTGGCAACTGCCAGCCAGATGCCATCCGACATTAATAAAAAAAATATTGATATTAACTGAATTTGCAACTGGCAGCCAGATGCCAATTCGTAAAAAAATGCTAATTTGCAACTGGCAACTGGAAGCCAGACGCCAAGTCGTCAAAGAATGCAAATTGTTAACTCGCAATTGCCAGCCAGGTGCTAATTCAACAGATATAAAGAATTATTGATATTAATTGAATTGGCAACTGGCAACTGAAAGCCAGATGCCAATTCGATAAAGACTGCAAACTGAAAACTGGCAGCCAGATGCCAATTCCACAAGTATCATGAATTATTGATATTATCTGAATTGGCAACTGCCAACTGGCAGCAAGATGCCAATTCGTTAAAGATCGCAAATTGTCAACTGGCAACTACCAGCCAGACGCCAGTCCGACATTTATCAAAAATATATTGATATTAACTGAATTGGCAACTGGCAACTGCCAGCCAGATGCCAATTCGACATTTATCAAAAAATATTGATATTAACTGAATTGGCAACTGCCAGCCAGATACCAATTCGACATTTATGAAAACAATATAAATATTAACTGAATTGGCAACCGGCAGCCAGATGCCAATTCGTTAAAGATCGCGAACTGGAAACTGGCAGCCAGATGCCAATTCGAAAAGTATCAAGAATTATTGATATTAACTGAATTGGCAACTGGTAGCTAGATGCCATTTCGTCAAAATCTGGCTGTCAGTTGCCAATTCAGTTTATATCAATAATTCATAATACTTGTCGAGTTGGCATCTGGCTGCCAGTTGTCAGGTGCCAATTCACTCACTGTCCAAAATTCATAATTGCTTCTCCGATTGACATCTAGCTGCCGGTCCCCAGTTGCCGATTCGCGATCTTTAACCAATTGGCATCTAGCTGACAGTTGCCAGTTGCCAATTTAGTTAATATCAATAATTTATGATAAATGTCTAGTTGGCATCTGGCTTCTGGCTGACAGTTGACTATTCGCAAATTTTGACGAACTAACTTCTTGCTGCCAGTTGCCAGTAGCCAATTCACTCAATGTTTATAATTCATGATACTTGTCGAACTGGCATCTGGCTGATAGTTGCCAGTTGCCAATTCTGTTAATATCAATTATTCATGATAAATGTCGAATTGGCATCTAGCTACCAATTGACAGTTGCCAGTTGCCAATTTGCGATCTTTAACAAATTGGCATCTGGCTGCCAGTTGCCAGTTGCCAATTCGCTATTTTTAATGAACTGGCACCTAGCTTCCAGTTGCCAGTTGCTGATTCGGTTAATATTAATTAATAATTTATGAAACATATCGAATTAGCATCTGACTACCATTTTTGACGGTTGACGATTCTCAAATTTTGAGAACTGGCAGCTACCTACGATTTCAAATAAGTTTGCCAATTAAATTGGCAACTGGCAACTAGCAGCTAACTTCACGCACATATATGTGCGTAGATCTGCACCAGAAGAACATTTGTTTCGCTGCAGATCCAATGATTTACAGGAAATGCTTATTAAACATGTAATATATCTTCGTTTCCGCTTCGAATACGACTTACATCACCCCCAGCTTCTTAAGTCGCTCGTCTACTTATGCATATACGCTATGATTATTCAGGGTGCAGAGTTTAGTTTTTATTGTGATATTGATCGAAAAACGTTATCGAAGTGCAGGGCCCAGTGTGTTTGACCTATTACCATCGAGACTACAATATGGAATTTTATTTACTAATCTTGCCAGCCATTCAGTAAGGTTCTCAGTCTTAGGTTAAGTTTGTAATTTGTAACACAGTATAACTGTTCTTCTAAAACAAATAAACAAAAACATTCCAGTATATAAAATATTTGGTAAAATACAGAAAGTATACTTTCATCGTAAACACTGATATTGTTTCTTCTTCCTGAAATGTCACATAATATCGAGTTCATTTCGTACTCAGCACTTGAGTTGTTACATTCATTGTTTCCGCCTACTCTTTTCATGCGTCAAATATTTCAATACAAACAGAAACATTGTCGAGTCAACGTTTTGTGTGTCCAGTTTTATCTATACAGTTGGCACAATGTATTGCTTGTGTGATATCTTGGTGTCAAGTTTGACAAGCATAGGGCTTGGGTGAAAAAAATGGTGTCTGTTTTCAGTAAAACTTGTTAGAATAGCCAAGTCTCTAAATACAATGATCTTAAGTATCACCCAGACAGACTCTAGAATCCGCGTACTTCTTTCCGTATTGTTTCAGGTTACACGTATGTTACAATTAATTTCTTCTCAGAAAGAAGCTTGTGAAATTATATCTTAGATATGTAATACATAAAATGTATGATAAATATAGCTATTCGAAATTAACAGTTTTTAGAAATATTGTATATGAATTACAGATATAATTTATTATTTCACTAGTAAGAATATAGTAAGAATTTTGTCTCTAAAAAGGTCACGGAACCTTTCAGTTATTTCTACAAAATTAGAGTGGTAACTGGATAAACTTCCCTTTTGTCACCACTTTTCAAAGTGCACTAAAGGAAAGAGATAATTTTGCAATTCTTCTGAAAAATACAATGTGCTAAAATTGAAACAGGTTTTATTACGCTAAGGCATATTGTTTTATTTTTCTGTTCAGTGTCCGCCTTGATTATGAGCTGCAAAAGGCACAAACAATCCTGTGCGTTGAAACGACTGATGTTAACTCTGCCTAATATTTACTCTAGTTCAGTACCCTTTCTTACAGAGGTATGATACTAAGAAGTTTAATGAAAAAATTTCATTGACCCTGAACGCACGTATATTGGTGCTTAACATTTTCAATTCTAAGGCAGTCCTCATTAAAAAAGCAAAATCATTGAATTTCCCGATTGGTGCCGATCGATGCGGGTTCGAATCCCTCTGGGAACTTGATTACGTATAGCTTATTGAAACCAGTTTACAAAGATAACTGATGAAAGAGGAGAAAGTAAAAGGGCACTGATTCACCCTCAACTACTAATTGAAACTGTAATAGTAAAGCGGTTTAGATGATAGGAAAGTAAAACCATGTTAAAGGGAATATTTAATCGGTTTTGCTTCGTATTAGCTGATTAATTGAAGATTTTATTACCAGACAAACGGGACACTTTAATAACAGATTGTTTATAATTCTGTCCATCTACTAGCCATTCCCGTTAATTAAATTAAACAAATTGAAGGTGCTAGTAAGGTAGCTATATGAAATACAAAAATAATAAAAAAAAACATATCACTGATAAAAAAGAAGTTATGGCAGTATTTCAAACAAGTATTTTCTTTTTATCACTTTACCTCAAAATAAAAGTGCCTCTCATTTGTCTGTCCAGTCACTGTAACTGAGATGAAGGTTTATCTCATAATGTAGATCTTAGTTAGTTGCATCAGATTAAAGACTGAATTCCATTTCTATTCTGCTTTAATTTAATTTAATGCAATTGCAAACTGTAACTGTAAACGATAACCAGTAACCCTGAATGTTTAAAGGAATTCAATTTGCACTGATGTGAGTGCTTAGAAAAACAAACATTACCAATCTTTTGACTTTGGTTTATTCATTGAAAACAAAGTGTTTTGTTCTATTGAATGAAAAGAAATGTATACGGTCAATAATCTGGTCCTGTCATAATTAATAACTATACTGTAAGGTATAGAAGTTCTTTAATATACTTTGAAAATGAAAGAAGTCACTGTTATATATTATGTAATTTGCATTTTATTTCTGAACACTTACAATGTGTTTTCAGCATTTACTTTAACTGCCATGTATCTGAAATTTTGTTGTTTTGAATACTGATATAACTAGTATTACATACAATTTTAAAACAAACTTGCATTTGTGTTGCTGTTTAAGATGTCTTAGATCATATAGTGACATTTATCTATTTTATACGTCTTACGATCTTTAACGATCAATACTTTTTCCTCGAGAAGTGTGATATTCGTCCGAAAGTATAAAATATATAAACAGTTTGTGTGAAAGTATATTCGCAGTTTAATATTTTCCAAAATGGTTGGCAAATTAACACAATACATTTTGTTTTAAACAAAAAAAGCTTTTGCAATTGTATGACTTTTTCTGTATGTATTGTAATCAGAAAATACAAGAAAATTCCTATGTATAAGAATTATACATGACAACATACGTATGTTAGTTTAACTGAAACAAGATTTAAAAAAGAATGAACGGCACAGTCTCATTGATATATGTTTTTAAAGGGGCTGTCTCCAGATGACAAAAAAGAAAGTTTTCTTGTATTATAAATTTCTTGTAATATTCATGACTAATGCTAAAAACTAAATAACTGACAAAAAAATAAGTGAGATAATCACATTTTAAATTG
The DNA here is from genome assembly GCA_012932295.1 of Cyclina sinensis. Classification (NCBI taxonomy): domain Eukaryota; kingdom Metazoa; phylum Mollusca; class Bivalvia; order Venerida; family Veneridae; genus Cyclina; species Cyclina sinensis. Next base: position 19,048,477 of record JAAONU010000017.1, on the reverse strand, counting down.
ATTTTTTTCCTATCATAGTGCTATACCGTAACGCGACGGTATAACTATATTGTATAAGATTTAAAGTAAATAACTATAATTACACATTCTGCGATAGTGGTGACAGTAAAAGCGTTGGTAAAATTTTGTTAACATGAGGGTCCAGAGTTCAAATCAGGCTAAAGCGAATATTTTTTTTTGTTCTATTTTGACTTTTATAATCAGTTTTGAAGTAAAATATCATGTTGTTATAATCTCACGGCATCTAGATATTTAATTTATGTAAAAATCTTTTTATACCAAATCTGGAGTACAGGCTCTTTAAAATGATGAATGAAGACTGGATGCTAAAATGGTAAAGGAACTTAGTTGAAAACTGTAAATCTGCTCGATACTCACAAAGGCATCGTCTTTATGACCAACAGAGGAGAATAATTTTGTACCTCTAACATGTCTGGTCAACCATACAATCGTCTCCGTGGTCTATTGGTTAAGGGGCTATCAATGCATACTATGACATTAAAGTGGGGTATTCCCTTTTTTCTGTTTCCATTACCAAATGAATGTATGCTTGCAATAAAGTTATTATGACATGTGAGGAACATGAATAAATCACAAATGCATAACAGTTATGTGGTACGAGATGCAGGTGGTAAAAACATCCGAATAAGACACAGTATCGAAAGATTTGACCTTGCTTATGGCATGTGGAGTGTTGCAAAATTGTATAATAATGTATTTGTTTGATTAAAAAAAATAATTTTACAATGAAATATATTTATGTTCTAAAAGATATTTATGAGGTTAAAAATATAAATGGACAATAAAACAATTTATATGGACAATAATTAGGAAAAAATGTTCAATAGAATATAATTTTTGTTCTAAAAAATATTTATGAGATAAAAAAATATATGGACAATAATTAGAATTGTTGAATATCCAAATTAAGTTTGTTACAACGAATCTCATTGGTTCATATATCAACTGATATTATACTTACCAATAACATTCATTTCTTTTGTGGCTGGGTGGCTGGGCCCGGTGGGAACTGCCATATTGGAATATACGAACCAATGAAATTCGTTGTTACGAACTTTATTTGGCTATCCAACAATTCTAATTATTGTCCATATACATTTTTTACCTCATATATGTATTTATAACATAAATATATTTTAAGAACAATTATGTTTTTTCTAAATATTTTCCATATACATATTTTTTATTGTCCATATATATTTTTTTAACTTTATAAATATTTTTAGAACATATATATTTTATAAACAATTATTTTTTTCTAATTATTGTCCATATATATTGTTTTATTGTCCATATATATTTTTAACCTCATAAATATTTTTTTAGAACATAAACATATCTTTTTTGTCAAAATATATATTTTTTTACCTCAATAATATCTTTTTAGCACATAAATATTTTTATTGCATAATTATTTCTTTTATTGAACAAATAAATATTTTTTATAAAATTTTGCAACACTCCACACGCCATACTTGTAACAATCACTTAAATGTTCTTAAAGGTTTTTTTTTCTAAAGACACTGCTGTAGAAATAAAGTTCATTAAATAATTAGCATGGTCTTGTCTTACAATGAATTATCTCAAAAAACACGAAATATCTTTAAAGTGACATTTTCAGAAACACTGGTAAGTTAAATTTTATAGTGCCAAAGCACATATTAAGGCTTTTCATGCCAGTTCCGCTAAATATCGACAGTAACTTTGTATTTAAAGTAGGATCATGTTTGTGTTTATAGTAGGATAAGAGCAGCAAGTTGTTTGCATATTGTGCAAAGAACATGAGAAAGACCACTGGCACTTTTTTGAAGAAAACAAACGATTGTTAAGCCCTGAAACGTAGCTTCTTACAGAAGTCAGTTAATTAAAACAAGTTATATTGGAAACCAGTTGACTTCAGACGTTATTATTATAGGGACTGCATCACTGATCGCGGTCGATTCACTGCTTTCTAATTACCTGCAACGTGAGTATTTCAGCTGTTACTAACCCAGGGTTCCTGTTGCAAACTACTAAGAGATACGACTATCTGTTGTGAAACCCTTAATACAGCTGTGAAAAGTAACGTTCATAAAAAGCATACTTTTCAAGATATACCTCGATTTTGATATTCCTGATTAGCTTTTTTAAATATCGCGTTCCTTATCAAAAACTGTGAAGAGAATAATATCAGGCAATTAAAATGTTAAAACCTTTTATCGATAGTTTACATTTTCGTCAATTAAATAACGTGACAATTACACACAAAAAAATTGAGCTTAACACGGCTGCGCCCCAAAAATTGCAATATTTTAAGTTTTATATTTATTTGTCTGACTTATGTGCATTAGTCGGTAGCAGAGTGACTCCTTCTAGAATTTGTGTTCCAGTTTAAAAAAACACAAAAGGTCAGTGTTTTGAATTGAATTGAAACTTTAAATAGCTTTAATATATATAAAAATTTATTCACATAGTCTTATGCAGACATAATATAAGAGATATAAATTAAAAATGTAAACTCCATATAGCTAGGTTGTGAAAATATTTATTCAAAAGAAGGATACAACGTCATCGCGCACCTGTTTCATGCTCTCTCGCGGATCAGCAATTCGTCGTTTCAAAGGTGAAATCTGCAGAGATACAAAAAATCACGTTGTGCACCGAATACTGGCCGGTGTGCTTTGTATTAACGGAAAGAATTTTTATACTGTAAAATTCAGCATGCATTCAGAAAAAACTTTCACCCGTTTTCTACGTAACACTGTTAGGGCCATCGTGGTTAGATGTTATAATCCAGAGGGCGACAATGCGATAGTGCGATAATGCGATGGCGACAGTGCGATAATGCGATGGCGACAATGTGATAATGCGATGGCGACAATGCGATAACGCGATAGTGCGATGGCGACAATGCGATTGTCATATCGCACTGTCGCCATCGCATCACCGCATTGTCGCCATCGCATTGTCGCCATCGCACTATCGCGTTTTCGCATTATCGTACGGTCGTCATCGCATTATCGCACTGTCGCCATCGCATTATCGTACTGTCGCCATCGCACTATCGCATTGTCGCCACCGCATTATCGCACTGTCGCCATCGCACTATCGCATTGTCGCTTTATCGCACTATCGCATTGACGCGTTATCGCACTATCGCATTGTCGACTATCGCCTTCCGGTACACATGCGCACATCGTTTTTTTTTTGTATGTACACAAGCAATTTTTACAAAATAAAATCAATTGCAGAAACATAAAATGGATGGCTTTATAATACGGAATACAGTTAGGGCATCGTGGTGAGACGTTATAATCCAGAGGGCGACAATGCGATAATGCGATGGCGACAGTGCGATAATGCGATGGCGACAATGCGAAAACGCGATAGTACGATGGCGACAATGCGATAGTGCGATGGCGACAATGCGATGATGCGATGACGACAGTACGATATGACTATCGCATTGTCGCCATCACATTATCGCACTGTCGCCATCGCATTATCGCACTGTCGTCATCCATCGCACTGTCGCCATCGCATTATCGCATTGTCGCCCTCTAGATTATAACGTCTAACCACGATGGCCATAACGGTATTCCGTAGTTTTCGGCCTAAACTAGATTTTTTTTACGTTAATACAAAGCACACCAGCCAATCTTCGGTGCACAACATACTTTTGGTAACTCTACAGATTTCTTATTGAAAAAGACCATTATACCTTTCAAGCGACGGATTGTTGATAATTAAACGGTCTATTTTCTGTTAATCTGTTTTCCTTTCATACCAGTGCAACTGGAAGTGAATCAATACATTATGATTATTTTCTGTTCTAAGAACCATTAACCGCATGATAATGTTAACGACGACAGTTGGACAGAATCTTCCTGTAAGGTTAACTAGGTACTGACTTCACCTTGTGGGCTTATTTATGAAATTTAATGAAGTATAAACAAAGTGACAATAAAGTAAATGACAGTTGTTTATTTTATTATTAGTATTTTATATTGTTATAAGAAAATGCTTTGTTATAATTATCGTTTATAAGAGGTCAGGTTTTGAGGCTGTGTTTTCTGTCACTCAAATGACCTCTATATCAGAACTGACAGAAAGGATTTAAAGAACTACCTTCACGTTTCTATGCCTGGTACGTCATAAAAAAGTGTTTATGAAACAAATATATACTAGCTAAAATTAAAAATATTGACAACTTCTTTTTTTAAATGACTGCAATGTTTTTCTTTTATTCTTTGTTTAATAATGCATTGAATAAAATGCTTATTTAGCACGGTTGAAATACTAAACCTCGCTTTATACTGTGATTAATATTAAACAAAGAGTACGCATGCAGCATAAAGTATAAAAAATGTAATTGAGTTCTAGAATTTCACTTATAAAATGTAACCAGTAAGGGACGTGCAGATGAGCTTCTGAAATGTGAGTCTTGATATACCGTTTTCCTCTTTATGCAAAATTCCAATTCTCTTTAGACTATTCAGCTCATAATATAGATCTCGGTAGTCTGATAAAAGTGTATTACTTTCATATATGGGTTATTAGTTCAAATTTCTCCAGGGACAACAGGCTGGTGTAATTCGTCATTTTTGAAAGGTCTCGTTTTTCTCTTGGTTATCATTTTGTCACTCGGAAATCTTCTGTAATAATTTGTGTAAGATTTTGGTTGGAAAAATCATACAATCAGGACCTTTTGTGCCAAGATCATGGTAATAATTGAAAAAAAGAAAACAAGATCAGTGCTTACTGGAAAATCATTTTTATTGGAAAGATTTAGCTCACCTGAGCAAACACTCAGAACAACATCACAAGTTGCAAGGTCATTTTCCACCAAATTTCACAGAAATGTTTCTTACATTACCCTTTTCAAGAATTGCTATAAGTGTTCTACTCCGTGGCATTTAAAGGCTGCTAGAGCTAAAAACTCAAATGACTTTTCCTACTTAAGCCCTAGGTGTTTTTTTCCAAATTTAATAAAAAAAAAGTTCTCATATTTTCCATGTCTAGATTTATCAAAGATTCCACTCCATCATAGTAGACCGCGTCAGAGCTTAAAAAAGAACAATATACAGAATACATTTGGTTTTGAACATCAAAGTCTTGTTCCACCTAATTTCACAGGAATGTTGGTCATTTATTCACCTATTAAAATTTCTCAAATGGTATGCTCTTAATGGTATGCTTCAGAATATGCTCCGAGAACCCTTCAAGTGTTCTATTCTGGCAACGCCACCATCGTATGGACTTGGTCTTGATACTATACATAAATACTATACAATATAACTCCTAACTTTGAAGAGGTAAGTCATATATATCAATTTGACAGCATTTAGCTAACATGATACAAATGTCTATCAAAGGAAATTCAAATTATATGATAACTTGTAAGGAAAAGGGTGTAAACATTAAACTTGGAAAGCAATATGCGCCTGTGTTCAGTACTATTGTAATTTTCATTTCTGTGTAACATTATTGTAAATCACGAAAAATGAGGATTATATAGATTTTGGTTGTTCATAAATGTGCTATATTTTATAATAGCTGTGATACATGACAAACATGAAATTTCTTTTCGAAAGATAAATGAATGGAAGCAGATGTTGCGACAGGTTATAAAGGATCATATGTACATGTTTGACAGGGACACCATCTGTTTCTGTAATTTGTTAAAGTGGTCAATCTAATTCCTTAAAAAATCAGCTGTGTTTCTTTATTGTACCAATATGATAGATAATATATATAAAACGAATAAAGGATCATTTTGGCATGGATTTAGGTAAGGTTTTGTTAAAAACGGATGTTCAGGTTTTGAAGCTAGCGGTATCTGCGTTTATCTTTAGAACGCGCTTTTGTGCGCACCGAGTACTTTGATTTTCCATAGCTTAATATCTTTTTCTTGCAGATCCGCTTCTTGTCTTCGGCGGCCCAGGCATTTTATTTTGAAATAGCAGCTTCTCAAAATGCACCGTAATCAACATCCGATCTTCTCCGAACATTTTCGCGCCAATTTTAAAATAGCTAACTTGGTTGCGCAACCATACAGAAAACCCCTCATTTTGTGAAGAATTACAGATACTCCTAAACGTTTAACTTGGTGTTTTTATGCGTTAACTCATTCAAAAGTGTTAAATATCATTATATTAAATACGATTTATTCCAAAAAAAAAACATCAAAAATATCAGATTGACCAATCTTTATTCTGAATTAAAGTATATAAAAAGTGTGTCTTTTGATATGTAAGACAAACTTGTACGTGACAAATTGATGGAAACAAGCATTACAAATTAAAGAACAAGGTAATTATTTATTTAACTCGTTAATCACAGAGTGTTTAGGATAGCAAGCACTCGACAAAACCAAGCTAATGGTTAATCACAATCGTTTTAGACCCTAGTGCAAGAGAGTTATCGCCGTCCTACAACGTGATAACATCGTGCTTACATAGTGAACGTTGGTAAATTTAGATATAAACCCTTAATACAACAAACATATTAAGTAAATATTATAACTTATATTAAATGTTTCTTAGACAGCCTGGAGATACAGGAAGTTACTGCAAGAGAATGATTGATCGATTTTAATGTGTAGCTGATATTCAACAAAGCAATTCTTGAGTTTCATGATTTGAATGTCGGTAGATTTTTTTTTCCCCAGCAATGTTTTGAAATCATAAGATAAGCTTTTTCTCCATCCAATCAGTGTTCTTTGAAAGGGAAATGAATGCCAGTAACACCTGCAGAAGCACATGCCCTAGTAGGTGACAAAAAGCTAAATATCTACATTTTTTGTACAATTAGCAAATATATTATATAGGTTTTAAGAAGTGTTAAGTCTGTGAATAAATCAGGGAATCATCACAAGTTAATCTCCCGCAAATTTAAGCACTAACATTTAAACATGTACATTCAAAGTCACAATTTCAACCACCACCACTTATAGCTCAAAGTGTCTTTTATGTGCTTAACGAATATTCTAGATAATTCTAAAGAATTCCCATTTTACAATATACAGCTAAATTCTACTATGTTCCCATACATGACAACAAATTGACCTTGAAAGAATATGCTGGGAAAAAAACCAATACAGCAGTTTTAAAATAGAATGAGTTATCCATGTTACAATGAGTAATTAAAGTAAGTGGAGGTAACACTTTTGAAAAATGTAGATTTCATACAACATTGTTCTTTTTTAATCGACAGGTAATTTACACATTTCATCTCAGTCGTTGTTATTAAATTTCCTTTATTCAGGATTCATTGTTACAGTATACAACACATTACATTATACTCATACTTCCTATATAATCATGCAATACCATTCTATACAGATAAGCGAGAGACTATTTCAGATTTAATATGCAAATTAAATTATTGTTACGTCTAAATTACGCTGAAAATCACAAAAAGGGAAAAAAACAATCTAAAAATCAGAGAAAAATGTCAGTGCCCGGCAATTGACCATAACATAAGTATCGCATTTTAAGGAATGACTGACCTTTGTTATACAATGCACATGTTTAAATAACAATCATACACATAAAAAGGTAAGGGATATATGTTAATTATGATATATATACAAATTCGCCATAACTGGGTTTAAAATCTGATGTCTTGTACAAGAGCACAGATTTTTAGTTCCGTTAAGATATCAAGTCCGCATAATTCTTAAAACTCTACAAAAGGAGGTCAAATTCAAATCGCAATTGTTTATTATGTTTGCTTCTTTGTAACATAAGCCTTATATTTATAATGGACCATTTATTACACGAGCAGTAAATTACTATTGAATCCTTATTTCGGTGCCTTTTGCATGATTTATGGATATATGTAACACGTTCTACTGACACTAAAAAAGAACAAAAACATCTAGACAGTACTATCTGAACCGCAATTCTTGTCAATAACATGGTGAAAGTATAGCATATGTTACACAATATCTTGCCTAATTTGGGTATACTTTTATATTTTAATCACTGTCACAGTAGTAGAATAAATAAGTGAATAAATCTACCTAACAGATACAATTCTGAAATAAATGACAATTCTAATTATTAGACAGCATCTGTAATCTAGTCGAGCTCAAATATCGTATACTATTTGTTTGGTCACCACTACAGGCCATGAATGTTAGTGTAAGAAATCTAGTCTCTCAAAGGATAGTTAGATGCCCACCTGATATATTCTTGCTTTAGCGGTTCGTACTTTTCTGAAACGCTTTCTTACAGAATATGGTTTAATTATTTGCAAAATTGCACCCTCCCCCGTCCTAGACGCCACAGACAACAACGCCTACGAGTGAATAATGTATGAAAGCATTTTCTGAATGATCATGTGGTCATTAATGCTTAAATGAAAGGATGGTAAATAAGAATAATTATCAAAACCGATTTTGAGAAAACCGTCTATGTCGCCCACGTTTCAAGAAAGTTTGACATAAGACAAATTCTCTAATGTCGAACGTTTCCATTGAATTAAAAAACAGAAAATAGAGTTGCTATTGTTTTTTTATTATTATTTTATGTTTTAGTGTCTCATTATTCTATAGAATATCATTATCCTAAAGGAGTATCCTAGAGATTGGAAACTAGCATCAAAAAGTTTGCGACTGCTTTGACCATATCAGCAAATAAATAATTTAAACAGGATCTGACACCAGTTTTCATGTCATATAAACTTTTATTCAACGTGTTCAGAAAAAAATATTACAAAGCGAGCCTCTGGCGAGCTTAACATTATTCCTGGACGAGTTGAATCAAAGTGTACATGAAATGTTAACGAGTGTCAGATTCTTTTTATCATATGCCGAATCAACCGTAAAATGGGTCTTACCGTAGCTATGTTTATTTGAACTACACCGAAAAAAACTGTATAAAACATCCACCAAGAAAATAGTTCCAAATGAAATGTCAAATTATGTCGGAAATACTTAACATAGAAGTCGTCTCTTTGAAATAGGGCGTCTATATGATAACAACATTTTAAAATGACAGTTAATAAAAAATAATCAATCTGAAGCAAGAAGTTAATGCGTAATGATTTCTTGGCCGTAGTGTAATGTAAAACATGTTGTATTACAAACTGCATGTGTCATGTGATAAAGTTAGATTTATGTTTAAGAAAAATGATACGAGTTTGATAATATGAAAAAAAGTTTTTACTCCAGAAATTTCGAACTCTTTAAAATGAGATAAACAGTTAATATCACATTATAACTGGAATGACTAATGGAATAGCAAAGTGTGTCTTTTGACAAGTAGACATTTGTCTGGTTGTTTAAATACCTTTAAACTTTCAGTTACATATCAGAAAATTTCTTTGCATTAAAGTATAAATTAATATGTCTCTTAGGGCACTTGAAATCCTTTTATAGGCAGTAATCGTCTAGCTGTGACATACAAAGTCAAATTAATTTCTCATAATATCTGTATTAATCACTGATGATATGTACTTTGTGACAGTGGTTGATATTACAAGAAAATTTTTGCCGAAAATGGTGAAACTAGTTTTTACAAAATAGAGTCTAGGATAAAACGTATTCGAAAATGCTTCGAATTACGTTGTGAGTATCACTGATAAAGTCCGAACATTAGGTATCACAACAGCTCTATATTGGTGATAAAGTCACGGCATTTGCATCATAACTATCAAAAACATAGAATATGCGTATAGGGAGACCATGTGACAGGACAATAGAAATCCAACAAAAAATGTTTATTAGTAAGTGTATTACCCTATACATCTGTAGGCATAAGACCTAGTAATTTTTTTGCAAGTCAATGGTCGCTGCAAAGCTTCAAATCATTACACATTTTTTGTCTTCACATGTTTTAAAACTGTGTATACGTCTATCTAATATCAAATCTGATTTTAATGGGGCGGAGGGGACCTAACGATTATTTTAGGTATTCTGGTATACTTATCTGCGACACAAGACTATGTTCTTCTGTGTAGAAAATCTTTTCTTTTTTTATTACTGCTTCTCATGTTAAGGTTCTTAATGAAGTAAGATTATATTTATTCAAGGATAAAGCCTAATACCGGCATATTTACAGATCCCTGTATTGTTTCAGACGAGGGCAGAACTTTTGCATGTTTATGCAAATACGTCGCATGTATTGAAAAAAATCAGATATTTTCGTTCAGTAAGACTAGAAGACATTTTATAAATAGCCATCTTATCACGAACAGAAACTTATGTTTCCAGTATGTTTTTTCAACTAATGAAATGTATTATCGACAATTAATCAGAGACGTCTACATCAATGATAAATCGTCAAACTTATTAATCGGTCCAACCCTAGAAACTAGAAAAATATATTGTTTATCGCACAAGCTAGGTCTTTAATCAACTCACGGAGTGTCATTCTAAGTGTTATCTGTTTCCTATAATTTACAATGCTCACTGCTTGCTTTTCTGTTTGAAAGGTAAGGTAAATTGTTTATCCTAACATAATAAGGACCAGTTTAAAAGATTGCAGAGCTAGCAGTAATTGGATATTTAGAATCAAATTTCTGCTAGATAGCTGATTTTTTATACTTATGGAGCGATCCTGGGAAGTCGATTAAATAATTTAAATAATTTTGTTTCTTCTTCTTTTTTAGCAAAACTGGCACCAGAAAATTGCAGAAAGCAAAACGCTTACGTAAACAAGTTTATCTTCTTCAGAATTCTGATTACAACGTCTTTTATGCATTTGCTCACAGGATTACCCAGTTATTTTATCTACAAGTTGAACCTTATAGTATAGATGTAGTAAATAACAATACTACTGCTGCTATACACAGACGTTCATGCTCCTTTGTTACTGCATTGTTTTGTCTGTAATTTATATGGTAACCCCTACAGTTTAGTGTACTCTAGTTTGAAATGTTTGCAGTGATTTCTGTGATCAAATGGCAAAACATATATTTACTGTATGTATTGTGTATGATTTAAAAAACTGTATAAAAATTACAAAATTCTGAAGTTACTTAGTGTGCAAGTTATATTACTTGAGTTTCTAAGCAACCTTTCACTGCTGTCTGTAAAGATATTTGGTGTTTATCTTAAAGGTCGACGTATCCTGGTGTTAAGTGATAGTATGATTTACAAGCACTTATTATTATTTTCAGGCTGATCACATCTCCTTCCTTCCTTTTGCTGATAATTTCGGATTTCTTCTGGGAAGGGAAATAGTCAGTTTCTGTTGTGGTGCACCTAGAATCTATATCAAGTCTGAGATTTTGCAGAAATAGTCTTTACATTCATCTCCTTATACCACTGTAGGAATGTCTTCATTTTGAAAAAAATATATATATTATGCAGTGGAATTTGTCGGCCACATAGGCGACTTATCAATCATCAGAAAGAATGGTCTGATCTGCACTAACTTTTTCAACTGTTCCTGATAAATTGCTGATTTTCTAAAATTTTCTATTTATAAAACATTTTTCCTATAAGACTAAGTTTTTCATTCAGTCCGCTGCACCATTTCATTCCTTTCGTGACAGCAATTCAGGAAGAAATTAATGGAAGCAAAAACAGACACAGAAAGCAGATGTATGAGCAAGTGAAAACTATTAATTTTACAGACTCTTTGTAAACACCATATGTGCATATGAAATTGTTAAATCAACTGAATAAGGCAAGTGTATCCCTTACAGTGTTACAATTGTTCCGAGGAGACACTAGACAGGTATGATATAAGCTACATAAATTGAGAAGAAAGCAGATGTCATGCTTAAAGCAAACAAACTATTTTATACGATTCACAACGAACACCATACGTCCATATGGAATTGCGAAACCACCGTTGTTTTACATCCATTTTAATTAGAAGACTGTAACTTAATAAACATGTTTACATCTCTGTCAGTAAGTATTCAGCAATCAAAACACGAAAACAAGACAAAATCTTGCAATAAGAATCAATTGTTTTTGTTTCTCAAAGCTTTGAGGTGCTCCAGGTAAACCTTTCGTACGATAAGGTTTTCACAAGAATTTTACGACTTATCAGAATGCAATTTTAGAGTAATATAATCACTCTTTTTGTGTTGCTAAATTCTAATACCCGTTCTAAATTTAGCAGAAAGCCCATACAAGCTCCATTACTGTAGAACTTGGTTGTTACGCCTACCGAATCCGATGACGTGCGTAAAAGAAATTCTATTTAGTTTTAGGTAGGAGGTCAAAATGACTGCCACTGCTTCTTTGCGAATTCACTTGCGGCTTATCTGGAGACGTGAAAAAATAGACGGTTTATGGAAGTAACAATAACTTATACCTTAAGAGAATTAACTAATTCTGCATAGAAATTCGTGTCACCAGCATTGGTCTGCACCATTGAAACTAACGAAGGGTATAGAGCTATCAACCTCTTAGCGGAGCTTCAAAATCTACTTCGAATAGATCAAACTGAGTGGTTTAATTATGTTAATGCATTATGCCTTTTGCTTTCTCGAAAAGCTAGAACTGAAGTCATACCAAAAATATTAATTGAATGCAACTACAGAAAATTGTTGGCTGGTTTTTTGGCCATTTTGTTATAACTTAGAAACATTGAGATGACATTTCAGTAGTCATTTGGTTACAACTATTAGCCTTGTCTTTTTATCATAATTTAAAGCAATAATGATAGCTTAATTATTTGATTAGTGCAGTTTTATTCCGGCATTTGCAGTATGCACAGGCTTAGATAATATACAAGTCCAGTTGTGCTCATGTTCAGTAGGGATATTTACAACAAACATTAATTTAATGACACAACATTTAAAACTGTCTGAAGAGTTATTCCTATATATACTCAAAGAGAAAGAATCAATAATTCAAAGCAAACATGATGAAGTTTCAGAAATGCACTTAATTCACAAAACTACAAAATATCTTAATTGTTTTTTCTTTTATTTTCAGTACACATAATTTCTAGAATAACATTTCTAACTTCAGTGTTGCCATCTGATTTTTAGTTTTGTATGAAAATGTCAGCATAGCAGCCGCAGCTGTCGCAAATGCTCGTGATTAAATTCAATTAATTCCAAATTCTGCACATATGAAGTTATTTGAAACCTTTAAAGCAATCATTAACCAGCGAAAAAGGTTAGACAAGGTTTTGAAAAGTTACGGGTGCTTAAGTGCTGTTTAAATTCCCTGATACATTCGGTAAGTAACACAAGATAGGTCGTAATGAATTTTCGTAATTTTAGAGATATTTTATTAGAAGTAATAATCTTGTTTAGATTGGCCAAGATGAATGACGGTCAAGATAAATGCTAAAAACAGTCATTAGAATTAGGAGAAGTAACCTATTTTACTTCAAAAATAGATGTAAATGGCAATATACCTTAGAGTAATGTTGATGTTTTCTAGGTTGTCCTTTATACCACAATTCTGGGTAAACCTATTTCCTTCCTACTACGTGAAGGTCGAGGGTATCCAGTCTCATCCTTATAACTAATTTAAGTATGGAAATAAAACAGACATTGCTCACGTATTACAAGTTTTACTCTTTGATTCCTGGCCTTGTCAAACGAAAGTGTAACTAAGAAAACTAATACTAGTTTATTTTTACCTATCTGTATAAAAATAAGTTGAGTGAAATTTAAAAAAAAATGCAAACTCAACAAAACGAGAATGCAGATTAATGTGAGTGAAGATATCCAAACGAAATCGAATTTTTTGTCCAGTTACATATATTAACATATATATTTTAGGAGCTTCGTACAATGTAAATGCAAATATTTACTAAACCAAAACAAAAGCAAAGATTTATAATTACACAGTGTGGAAAAAAATTTCTAGGTCTGTATAAATACATGGTGGGCAATCTTACTACAGTTCGTTAATGACAGTCAAGATGAATTTCCAATGTTTGCGAAATGAGACATATTTGTTTGTTTTGTAGGGCTTCATAAAAATAGCTCTGGGAAACATTTTCACAGAACAATGGTCCACTAGATTGGAGCCTTGCAAACATGGGCCTTAACTAATAAAGGTTCTCTAAATTGTTACTCCAAACACGCATGCTTTAAATGATTTTACTGATGTTACTGGAATTTGTTTGACATGGTGTGTGATCAGTTATACAACTTTTGATTCTAAATTTTGCATTGTAAGGCATGCATGTTGTTTTCAAATCGGATAACATTTCTGTTATTTTAGGTACTTGTAAAATTTACTACGTAGTTTGTGATTCACAAGAAACGGCTATGCCTCCTTAGGTAAATTATAAAATTGTGTGCTGTCACCTATAATTTCATTGCTAACTACCTAGAAAAGCAGAAGAATTTTTAATAAATTTATTAAACAAAATAATCTACATAGTGCAGTTTTGCTTGGGAGAGACATTACATTTATATCCTCTTACTGATCCCACGTGGTGTGCCCCTTTCCAAGAGCAAGAAGAAACATGTTCGTAATATAACACTAATTACTGTATAAAGCTGATTTGCATCCTTGTAAAGAGATAGCTGGTAAATGACTACTAAGTAATTAAAAAATTGTCAAAGCTGCTGAACCTCAAATGGCCATTAATAAAGATTTAGTTTGTTTCAATTACGCTTATGTTTTCTAATGCATAAGTAAAAGGGATCAAACTTTAAATTATAATGACCTACCCTTTTCTCACTTTGCTATTGTTTTCATTTTTCTAATTTGTTATGTAAAACACCCATTAGCTAGACTATAACACATGCCTCTATTAACACATCCATTCTCTTTTATACATCGCTTTTACCTCTTACGTCAAACATTTTGATAGGTCTGATAGAGTCTTTCTTCCACCGACTTCATTTTAAATTAATGTCATCAGCATTGTCAACAACCTAAGAACAACTAAGAAAGGTAACTAACGTAAATCTACTTACTTCTAAGCTGAGCTTCAAGATTTACTGTAAATTAATCAAACTGAATGATGTTATTCTGATAAAGTACTAAGACTTTTTCTTCCTTGAAACCTGGAAATGAGTTCGTACTAGAATATTTCAAAATGCAGCTACAGAAAATTGTTGACTGGTTTTATCAAATTTGTTGTAAATCAGAAACATCCAGATGACATTTCATTAGTCATTTAACTACAACTTAATGTCCCCGAAGGGAGAGCATATAGTCACTGCTTTGTCCGT
The DNA here is from genome assembly GCA_012932295.1 of Cyclina sinensis. Lineage (NCBI taxonomy): Eukaryota > Metazoa > Mollusca > Bivalvia > Venerida > Veneridae > Cyclina > Cyclina sinensis. Next base: position 19,033,363 of record JAAONU010000017.1, on the reverse strand, counting down.
CCGTATGTCAGTCCGTATGTCTGTATATCCGTCCGTCCGCATTTTCTTGTCCGGGACATTACTCTGAAACTACAAGAAGTGTCAACAAGACACTGTGTAGGTAGATACATCTTATTGAATAGAATTGCAGTGCATAAAAACCATAACTCTGCATTGCCTAATTTTTGAGTTATTGCCGTTTGTTCATTTTTACACTTTGAACTTTGTCCGGGACATAACTCTAAAACTACAATAGGTATCAAAAACCTCTGGTTTACCTGTCACTAGCCTACTTCAGTGACCATGACACTGTCTGAATAGGACTGCCACTGTCTGAGTTGATAGAAAAATAAAGAATAAAAATGGTAACTGTCTTACATTCATCATTGCATATTTAAACAGTTTAAACCTTTTTCAGCAACTACCAGTAACATGATATCTTTATGCTGAATTTGGCACAGACTTTATGGACACACTATTCTGTGTCCAAAACCTATTCGGGGAGCATCACCCGGTTCGACCGGCTCTTGTTTATTTATTGTTGTCAAAATCTGAAATAGAAATACCAGCTCAATTCTTTTACAAGTGAATTTTTCCGGCACTTCCAGTATACACTGACTGAGAAAATGTACAAGTCCAGTTGTGCCATGATTATTAAGGAAACTTACAAAAAGAAAATTCTATAACAACACAATTAAAATTGTAAGAAGAGTTTAATTATTACTACTTATATTCAAGAGAAAGAAACAATCATTCGAAGCCAACAGATGAAGTTTCAAAAATGCAATTAATTTTAAAAAAAAACACACGTCAAGATTGGAATAAGTTTTTCTTTTATTTTCAGTACAAATTATTTGTAGAATCACATTTAATACTTTAGTGCTGTAATTTGATTTGTAGTTTTGTATAAAACTGTCAGAATAGCAGCTGCAGATGTCACAAATCATCGTGATTAATTTCGTCAAGATTTAAATAAATTTGCCCCCAGTGTTTCATCAAAAAATTTTTTTGGAATAATATTAAACAGTTAAAGCGACTTACTCATAGAATTTGACTGATTTGTTTTTTTTTCTGTTTTTTTTTTTTGTTGTTTTTTTTAACTGAAGAGAAGTTAATATACTATGAAAAAGGATAATATAATATTATGCTTCTATACGTTGTAAAAACTGGAAAAATAATGATTTTACATGGAACCCATGCCCTTTCGGACAGTAAAATATAGAGCGACGATCTGCACCACTGAGGAACAGAAACTGGTTATCGAGATTCGTCAGAATAAATGATATAACTAAACTAACTACCCCGTGACTTACGGGGTAGTTTTTTTTACCGATGAAAGTGTGTAAAACTTTATATTGTTATCTCTTTCTGTAACAAAAAATGAGTCAGTAACTTAGTTTAGATATGTTCTTCAAATTACAGCTAGAATTTCTTGATAAATAAACATTTTCTTTTTTTTCATTGTCGGATCATCTGTGAGTCAGTCCCTTTAAACTGTAAAACTAAATACATATTATGTTCTCCACACGTAGCAACTGTTAGAGTGAAGATGCTAAATTGGAGAATTATTGAAAAGAGTCATACCACAAACTCCAATTTCTGCACATATGTCTTTTAATACAATCATTATATATAGAGGTGAGATGAGGTTTTGAAAATTTACAAGTGCTTAGGTGCTGTTCAAATGAGGTCGTACCTTCGGCAAGTAACACAAGTTAGGATGTAATAATTTCTCATGTATATCAGAGATATTTTCTAAACAAATTATCTTTTTTCATATTTTCCAAGAAGCAAGAAGGTGAAGATAAATACAGATAACACAGTCATTAAAATTAGGAGAAGTAACATATATCACTTCAAAGATAGATGTAAATTTCAATATGTCTTCCAGTAATGTTGATGTTTTCTGCGCTGGTTTACAGACAACAATACTTGGTAAACCCATTTATTTCCTTTGTTAACCTGCTGTATGAGGGTCGAGGGTACCCAATCTCACCTTATACTTAATTATAATGATTTCAAGTATGGAAACAAAACAGACATTACACATGTTTTACGAGTTTTACATTTTGATTACTGGCCTTGTCCAACGAAAGGCATATAAAAAACTATTACCACAAGAATTTTAGTTTCCTGTCCAGTTACACATCTGAATAAATAGTTGTTAAGAGCTTCGTACAATGCAAGTCCAATATGGTGTCGGCCCAGTATGAAAGTACTTCCGGGTCGTTGTAGTCTGAGAAGTAGTTCTTAGAAATATTAAAGTGTCGATATTGATGCTTTGTCTTTCTAGACTGGTCATAGTTTAACTGAATTTATTGTGACTGTATTGTTTTAGTGTCATTTATGGTTACTTTAACAGTTATTTTTTCTTTCTTCTGTAGGACTATATGTCTGAGTGGATGAATGACAGAAGTGATGTAACCGGTGCACCGTGAGAATTTTGTACTGGAAAAATTGACAGTGTGTGTAGAAATTCAGTGACAGCAAAAAAGTTAATCGTTCTTGTTGTAATTACAAGTATTAGCATTTCCAAAAATGCTTGAAATCGCCGTTCAGTCATGCATTTCGTCTTATCCATAGATGAATGTATTCCATGTTCTTCATTCATTAATTTGATAATCTTACAGTATGCTTTGTACTGAAAAGCGAAGTTATATTTGATAATTTTCACACAGAAATTACAAAGTAGATTAAATATACATTGTAATTTTTATTATAGCTGGACTATTTTTGAAAGCGGGCGATTTTGCTTCTTAATGAAAAACATCCCAATATCTTTATACATCATGTTAAAATTTGCATTAAAACCTTGTAAATATTGCTTTGTTGTAAACCAGTCTACGCATAATTAATTGACTTTTTGCGTAGTTTTTAACTTTATTTATTACTAAAAAATGTATACTTAACAAAAGCTAGATACAGTTCTTCAATACCATAAGAATATTATATGTACAATTTAAACAGAATAAATTTTAAATAAAAAATACGATATCGCCCTAACCCTAATGAAGCATATATAAAACACGAAAAAATCCTGACCAAACTCCTCGCACCGGTTAAGTCACGCTTTGCTACTTTTACTGTACTAATCAGGGGAAGTAACCCCTGCGGGATTAAAACCGCCCGGAAGCAAGCATTTATTTTTTTCTTTAAGTGCAAGTTTTGGAAAAAAACAAACAAACCATACTCTTATTTAGACTACGTCTCTAGTTAAAAATGACATGTAGCATAAAATATTGCGATTATTCTGTGTTTATCCTACACGAGCCTGAAGACTGGTACTGAGATCGTACATTCATGATGGTATTTTTCAGTTGTAAGAATAAGTAACCCGACAAACATGGGCGAGTCCATTTCGCATCCCTTGCAGAAGAATTTTGACGTCCATTTTGTTATCATGTGGTATGAAATGCGTTGCTTTGATTGGCTAAAGGCAGGCGGTGTTCAGGCAAAACTGTTCAAATCTTGTTAATTGTATATATCGCCGTCCAGGAACGGCGATAATTATGGTCTCAATTAATTGAGAAAGTGTTAAAGAAGACAGGGATAGACCACTGATTATTAGGAATTTGTCCTGCAGTTCACAGTTTATGTTCAGATATTGTGGATTTACTATAGAATAAAGAAGGAAAAAAAACACCGGGCCGACACCTATATGCCAAAACTTAAAAACTTAATATCTCAACAAGTATTCATCGGAAAGTCATGAAATTCCACAGGCTACTAATTGATGATATCCAAAGTAAGGAGACAAAAGGATTTTACTGAGGTTTGTGAAATTTAAATTTTATTCAAATTTTAAAATTTAAAACTTCAAATTTTTCACACAGCAGTATTAGAGTTATCACCCTTTGACTGTAAACTTTCTTTTCCGTCGTCTGCTGTTGTGCTAAGTCACTAGAGAGACAGGAGATATTTCTATTGCAGTTTGCTTGAATTTCAGACACTGCTTTAATTTATGAATATTGATTTTAATTTTAAAAAAAAAAGAAAAATTCATTGCTCGTTTCGTCTTAAGAAGATTTAATGGATGATTTTTTTAACAGTGTGAGATGAAACTTAAGATGAATAGTAGACAACATGAGAATGGAGAGTGAGTGCATCATTTGGACTGGGTGTATAAGTAAACAAGGTTGTGGGCAGTTTCATTTCAGATATGCTAGAGACCCAGCGGCATCAGAACATAGGACGCGTACAAGTCACCGAGTGGCTTTAATGGTGCAACTTAGAGATTTTGATGAACCTGCTTCACAACAGGCATCATGTTTATACAACAACAAGCTGTGCATTAATGTTCAACACCTTGTATTTGAGGGAAATAGCTGTAATAACTTAAGAAAGACTTGTTTTTCTTTGTCAAGGTGCTGCGGTGACTTAGACATTAATGATAACCGTCTTCCAGATTGCCTGCTACACTTGGCAAAAGATTTCTGCGGCTAATGGGTGCTTTTTTTATTGTAGGATCTGATGCAGTACCATAACACCGTACAGTAGCAGCTTTTATTAAAGGTATGGAGCTTTTTCGATATGTCACCATCTCCCTACTCTCGAAGTTTCAAGATTATGGCGTGGAAGATTCTGATTTTTTTTTGGAAAAGTGCTTGATTTTTATTAGTCAAAGATAAAATTTACACAATTCTTAGGTAGTTAAGGCTTTATTTTTACATAATCATACAATACAGTATCAGCCACTTAAATATGAGTTTATTTTTTGTAAATCCGTCTGATATTTTTGAAGCTGCGACACTTTTTATTCAGTGCCTGCATTGTAAGAGTTTCAATTTGCCGAGCCTGAAATTCCGCAATATGGGCCATATTTTTTAACTTTTCCTGCCAGGCTCTGTCTGATCGAAATTGTAAAAGCTTTGATTTTTGTTTATCGAAAGACATCAAAAAGCTAAGAATAAAGCGTATAATTTGGCTTTGTAAAATTTTTGGTTAGATTTAGGTGTCGGCCCAGTATGAAAGTACTTCCGGGTCGTTGTAGTCTGAGAAGTAGTTCTTAGAAATATTAAAGTGTCGATATTGATGCTTTGTCTTTCTAGACTGGTCATAGTTTAACTGAATTTATTGTGACTGTATTGTTTTAGTGTCATTTGTGGTTACTTTAACAGTTATTTTTTCTTTCTTCTGTAGGACTATATGTCTGAGTGGATGAATGACAGAAGTGATGTAACCGGTGCACCGTGAGAATTTTGTACTGGAAAAATTGACAGTGTGTGTAGAAATTCAGTGACAGCAAAAAAGTTAATCGTTCTTGTTGTAATTATTATGGTCTCAATTAATTGAGAAAGTGTTAAAGAAGACAGGGATAGACCACTGATTATTAGGAATTTGTCCTGCAGTTCACAGTTTATGTTCAGATATTGTGGATTTACTATAGAATAAAGAAGGAAAAAAACACCGGGCCGACACCTATATGCCAAAACTTAAAAACTTAATATCTCAACAAGTATTCATCGGAAAGTCATGAAATTCCACAGGCTACTAATTGATGATATCCAAAGTAAGGAGACAAAAGGATTTTACTGAGGTTTGTGAAATGTAAATTTTATTCAAATTTTAAAATTTGAAACTTCAAATTTTTCACACAGCAGTATTAGAGTTATCACCCTTTGACTGTAAACTTTCTTTTCCGTCGTCTGCTGTTGTGCTAAGTTACTAGAGAGACAGGAGATATTTCTATTGCAGTTTGCTTGAATTTCAGACACTGCTTTAATTTATGAATATTGATTTTAATTTAAAAAAAAAAGAAAAATTCATTGCTCGTTTCGTCTTAAGAAGATTTAATGGATGATTTTTTTAACAGTGTGAGAGGAAACTTAAGATGAATAGTAGACAACATGAGAATGGAGAGTGAGTGCATCATTTGGACTGGGTGTATAAGTAAACAAGGTTGTGGGCAGTTTCATTTCAGATATGCTAGAGACCCAGCGGCATCAGAACATAGGACGCGTACAAGTCACCGAGTGGCTTTAATGGTGCAACTTAGAGATTTTGATGAACCTGCTTCACAACAGGCATCATGTTTATACAACAACAAGCTGTGCATTAATGTTCAACACCTTGTATTTGAGGGAAATAGCTGTAATAACTTAAGAAAGACTTGTTTTTCTTTGTCAAGGTGCTGCGGTGACTTAGACATTAATGATAACCGTCTTCCAGATTGCCTGCTACACTTGGCAAAAGATTTCTGCGGTTAATGGGTGTTTTTTTATTGTAGGATCTGATGCAGTACCATAACACCGTACAGTAGCAGCTTTTATTAAAGGTATGGAGCTTTTTCGATATGTCACCATCTCCCTCCTCTCGAAGTTTCAAGATTATGGCGTGGAAGATTCTGATTTTTTTTTGGAAAAGTGCTTGATTTTTATTAGATAAAATTTACACAATTCTTAGGTAGTGAAGGCTTTATTTTTACATAATCATACAATACAGTATCAGCCACTTAAATATGAGTTTATTTTTTGTAAATCCGTCTGATATTTTTGAAGCTGCGACACTTTTTATTCAGTGCCTGCATTGTAAGAGTTTCAATTTGCCGAGCCTGAAATTCCGCAATATGGGCCATATTTTTTAACTTTTCCTGCCAGGCTCTGTCTGATCGAAATTGTAAAAGCTTTGATTTTTGTTTATCGAAAGACATCAAAAAGCTAAGAATAAAGCGTATAATTTGGCTTTGTAAAATTTTTGGTTAGATTTAGGTGTCGGCCCAGTATGAAAGTACTTCCGGGTCGTTGTAGTCTGAGAAGTAGTTCTTAGAAATATTAAAGTGTCGATATTGATGCTTTGTCTTTCTAGACTGGTCATAGTTTAACTGAATTTATTGTGACTGTATTGTTTTAGTGTCATTTGTGGTTACTTTAACAGTTATTTTTTCTTTCTTCTGTAGGACTATATGTCTGAGTGGATGAATGACAGAAGTGATGTAACCGGTGCACCGTGAGAATTTTGTACTGGAAAAATTGACAGTGTGTGTAGAAATTCAGTGACAGCAAAAAAGTTAATCGTTCTTGTTGTAATTATTATGGTCTCAATTAATTGAGAAAGTGTTAAAGAAGACAGGGATAGACCACTGATTATTAGGAATTTGTCCTGCAGTTCACAGTTTATGTTCAGATATTGTGGATTTACTATAGAATAAAGAAGGAAAAAAAACACCGGGCCGACACCATATATACATGTACTAAAAAAAGTAAAGATGTATAATTACGTAGTGTGGTTAAAGTGTCTACATGGTGCTATTCTTACTACAGTTTGTTTATGACAGTCAAGATAAATTTCTACTGTTTGCGAAATGAGACTAATTTACTTGTTTTATAGGTCTTGATAACAATAGCTCAGGACAATACGAAATTCTGACTGAAAGATGATGTTAAATTATATGATAATGTCTATTAGATGAAGCCTGTTCAAGTGTTGAAGGTTCTTGATATTGTTACTCCAAACATGCAAGGTTTTAATGTTTTACTGGCATTTGTTTGACGTGGTGTGTCATATTTATACAACTTTTGATCCAAGATTTTATCTTTAAAGGCATGCATTTTTATCCAAGATACCTGTCCAAAAAAACGAAAAACGTCAAAGATGATAAAATGATTCAGGTACGCTTTGGAATAGTGTTCCTTTCATAATTATCAAAGACCAAATTAAAATTAACTACAGATTCGACACTTCCCCATTTCTGTAGAAGAAATCAAGCCGAAATCTCGCAACGAACTTTTCTTCTACGAAAACGGGTACAATGAAATAAAATGGTCGGTAGCATATCAAAAATCCCCAAGTCAAAAAGTCCACATTATAATTCAAAACGTTCCCACTTTTTTGCCGAAACGACCCCAATATAAAAAGGCATGTTCAAACGTCCCCCTTTATCAAAACGTCCCCACTATTGGTCAAAACATCCCCACTGTTCGCTGTTTGGTTTGTATGTGTTAAGAGTTAATCAACATTTTTTGAAATATTAACACAATTGACCCTATTCTAATTTAAGTATGAACACGTTTTGTTTACTAGGTTTTTTAAATGTATTTGCTTATTGCTAAGTGTGATAATCGTGTCCTCTAACTCAAATAACTACGGATAAATGTCGCCTGATTTAAAGAGGCTGTACTCCAGATTTGACATAAAAAAAATTTTTTCATAAATTATATATTTAGATGCCGTGAGATTAAAACAACCTTATATTTTACCTCAAAACTGATTATTAAAGTCAAAATAGAATAAAAAAAATATTTTCGCTCCAGCCTGATTTGAACTCTGGACCCTCATATTAACAAAATATTTCCAACGCTTTTACTGTCACCACCATCGCCGCATGTGATATTACAGATATTTACTTTAAATCTTATACGATATAGTTATACCGTCGCGTTACGGTATAGCACTTTGAAAGGGAAAAAATCAATTTATAATGTAATTATTTGACTTATTTTTTGTCAGTAGGTTATTTTTTAAGCATTAATCATAAATATTACAAGAAATTTATAATGCAAGAAAACTTTATTTTTTTGTCATCTGGAGCACAGCCCCTTTAAAACACTGTTTTGATGCGGTGGAACGGGTGATAATGAAGCAGTTACTTTCAGTTTTTCTTCATTTTTCATATTTCGTGAGATGTTAGAAGTGGTTGTGGTGTTACTTTTTTTGGTTAGGTTCCTGTTCCCAGAAATATAAATCTGCAGTTTTATCAAGTAAGGTAGTATTAACTTTAAAACAAGAAAAACAAGTGATAATTCAAGTAAATATTTCACCTCTACCCTTTATCGTCTTACTGATTTTAAAAGTTGTTTTGAACGTTTGCTTCCCTAATAAGCATATTTTCTACATTTGTTAAAAAAAACAGTGTAATGTATTAACTCTCTACTGGTCAGCTTGAACAAGCCAATAGCTGATAAGCTCCGCCTACTTTCACCTTGTATTATAACGTGTACTCTTGTAGTATCAAATTAGAATAGATTTAGTGACAGAACAGAACAGTGTTACTTTATTTTGCCCATGCTGTCCAACAACTTCCCAAGATATTGCAAACAGAATACTTTATTTTCAACGAAAATTAGAACAGGTTCTTTGACCACTGTTTTGAAATTCTCTAGACTTTGATTTGAAATTCTTAATTTTTTGAGTACACGGTCGAATAGTCTTAATTAACAAATGTATGATGGATTTCATCATCAAATTTAGATAAATTTGTAGCTTAAAACGTATTTCCTTTTCAATATTAGTATTTCTCAGGCTGAGTAGGTTCTTGATGGAAGTTGTAAAAGTAAATAAACAAATCACTGCATGTTTAAGCTGAAGCTGTAAAACGGTTTAGTTGTATATGTGAGTAATGTTAATTGCTTATGTGAGCTTTGATAAAGTGACAAGTGTTTCACAAACATATCCAAGACTTAATTATAATCAGAGGTAAAGCATTTTCTTTTAAATATTTACTCTAAATCATTGTGATATCTTCTAGACGTTTTAAGGTGTAAGGGTTTATTTTTATGTCGTGGATGTTTGTACTTGATACATTGTTGACAGTGCGTAATTAACTAGATGTCTTTTTATGTAGCCGTTATAGAAACCCATCTATCAATAGCTCTGATATGTTGCTGACAACAAATTATGTGCTTTCGTTACGGTTTACGACTGAATTTTGTCTTATTGCTGTGATCAAGAGACAGATTGTATCACATAAACTAACTAATAACATTTCTTCATAACAAAAATATTCAAAGGTCTTTGGAGAAACAACTTGAAGAATATTTCTTATCAGGAAAAACTAAATCGGATAAAGTTGTACTAAGAATGTGCCAGTATCGTAGGATATATTCTTAAAGCTTTTTTGTAATTCAGCTACCTGCTTTTCTAATTGTTTCGATAAATATAAGGTTCAGAGTCTTGACGTGACTATTGCTGGACTGACAACTGGCCTTTCAAATGAACCCCAACATCCAAAAACAAACGGTAAAATACCGAAAGTTAAGCTGGAAAAAAGACATGTGTCTAGAAATGTTTATCACTAACCATTGGGTCCTTCCAATGTCACAATACAAAATTTTCCCTAAAAGAGTTTAATTATAGCCTTATTTTGCTTAGCTCTCCAGTACAGAATATATTTTACTTCAAATTTAGATCAAACTCGTATATATTCTCCCTTCAAAGTAAAAAACAAATATCAGTTTTCTTGATTCTATAACTTATTTAACTTGCACTCTATAACCCCGTGCCCGTGAAAGATGTATTCTCAATGATCTAATCAATTAAACATTCTGTATCCGTGGAACAATTCAAAATCAAGTTACATTTGTTAAAGACTTTGCCTTGAATGACATTAAAACGAATTGATTACATAGTAACCAGCAAAACACGTCAGCGAAATCAAATTACTTAGTAGAATGTTGCATTAGATTTGATCATGCAATGCATTTTTCGTTAAACTCGACATAACCCTTTTTAAGATACCTAACCCCTTTAAAATTAATATAAAGTAGTATAATGACTTCTAATTTAAGATTTATTTGTCGAATTTGTATAAGTGTCTATTCCTGGAGTTGAAGTACAATCTAAATTTTAATCGTATGGAAATAATTCGAATTTTTGTTATGAAAATGTCAAGTCTTGAATGAGGGAAATAAGGCTGTCTCATTTCATTTATACCAGCTGTAACAGGTTTTGGTTACTATCCCATGACAACAATATATGTACCAAAGAGTTATTTTTCTGTTGTTGTGAAAATGACATTTAGGACAAATAACTTCGAGACGAAATGCTTAACCTCTGTCTAAAATGCCGATAGTCTGATTGAGTATTCAACAAAATGTCAGATATTCTATGCATTTCATGTTTTAGCGTATCTATCAGTTGTTGAAATAATGGACACTGGTTACAATGTTTTTCTCGGACACTTTAAATACAAACCAGAAGTCTTTTTGAACACAAGACAGAACTGATAACATGCAATCTTTGTCTTATCATGGAGAAAATGCTGCACTGTGCGGCGTTATGTACAGATGAAATAAAAAGAAAACTAATGGCCACTTAAGTTAAAAGTACGACATTTTCTGAAAGGCATATTGCGTCACATGTTGTTAATGCATTCTTTACATCAGGGAGAATTGTAATAGAGACAAGAGATGAATGTTATTACCAACAAGTTGTGTTACCGCCTTACGATTTTCTTACAAAGTTTTATTATTTTCTTGGGAAAAAAAATTGTACGGATGTTTGTTTTCTAAACGAAAAAAATAGTTCTTATTTCTTGTTTCTTGTATGTAACAATTCAAAACGTACTGATATTTTCGAAAGAAAAAAATAGAAAAAAAAAACAATATAACTGAAAAGTCGAAATCATGTTCACTGGTTTTGTAATATGTACCGTTTGTATTTGCCTACTGCAACGCCTATGGTGGCTTTTCTGACATTAATGCGAACAAGAAAACAAACAACGTTATTTGCATTTATTCAGTCGGAATCAGAAGTAACAATTTGAATAAACTCAAGTTTTCATCTGAATATAAACTTCAAATATTTCAATTTGTGTGTTATTTCTGCATTCTGTTATGAAATTAGTCGGACTATAGCATGTAATACTCAGATTTGTCAGATCCAGTCCTATTAATTTACATTTCCTTTTTTATTTAATTTTAATATGGGGGAAAATCAGTATAATTTCTGGTAGAAGTTCGAAAACAAAAAAGATATTATGTCTAATGTTAACAAACATTACTAACTAACGTAACTATCGTTGAATAAAATTAAGAATTTCATTTAGTGTATAAATGCTGTACCATAAAGATATTTGAAATATGTAATGTTCGGCTATTCGAATCAGTTTATAAGTAAATTACATGATGTCTATTACAGATAAGCAATATGTTCATGTTTTACTTAACAATTAGTAGGCTATATTCAGTCAAAGATTCGACATCCTTTTTCGGCCATCCGATCCTTTTTCCGGTCCAGTTTGTGGCCCTAGTTTTAACAATATGCACTCAATTGTTTATTAGCGTGTGTTAAAATAAAGGAAGCTGCATTCAATGAATTGAATTTGATTGTTTCATTTTGACTGGCAAATATTTCTTTGTGTTTTAGGTAAAATGATGTGTTTAAATTTAACAGAGAATTATTATGGTATTATTCCAGAAAATCCCCCAAAAACCAGAAAGCAAGTAACTGTTTTTATAATTAGCACCTCAGCATGACTTGTAATTTTACCCTGACTATGACCCCTATTATGTTTATGGTGTGTTATCTTCTATACAATCTTTGCTACATGTAAGTCTGGTTAGTTGCAGGTTATCAGTAGTATTTCTCCTGTACCTCAATGAACAATATTTTACATTGCCAGAGTTCTTACATTTTTTTAAGTTAGATTATTTAACCAAGTAACTAACCATTATTAATTAAACCAATCATCTAAACAATTGTATCAAATAATCCTGTAAAATGTTTAAAACATTTATTTATAGACAGAGAAGGTATCAAAATCAATTATATGAATTTATAATGATGCTGCAGCAAAATAAAAAAAATGTTCAATGATTTAGTTTTTATTTCTTAAATATGGTAGCAGTTACAAATAAGGCAATAATAAGCAATAATATATAAAAAAAAACATCAAAAACAAAAAAAAATACGATCGAACAAAAATGAAAACAAAGACTGATCCTGTACTCTTATAACAAGTGAGCAGTTTGCTCAAATTTCCTTTCTGAAATAATATGAATTTCTTAATGTAGCAGAGGTATAATACGGCACTTGTACTCCCTTGCCTATCAGCTAGCTTTTATAGCGACGTGGTAGAGTGTCTGCTTAGTAATCAAAGGTACCGAGTTCAAACCCAGCTCGGGGCAGGTGGATTTTTCCGGGTTACATTTGGCACCCAACGTAAATAACTCACGAGTTTAGATGTGATGGCACCCTTAGAAAGTCCCACAGACATTAATTACTCCAAGAATTCGAGGACAAATTCTAAGAAGGAAGGGGTGTATGTAGCAGAGGTATAATACGGCACTTGTACTCCCTTGCCTATCAGCTACCTTTATAGCGACGTGGTAGAGTGTTTTCTTAGTAATCGAAGGTACCCGAGTTCAAACCCAGCTCGGGGCAGGTGGATTTTTCCGGGTTACATTAATATTTATGTTCAAGAACGTGTACACCACTGCATTAATTTTTTTTCAAATTTCAGAGTCTCGGGTTGTTCTTTCTTAATGATAATTTGCTGATCAAGTTTTCTATAAAAATTGGAGTTTCAACAAGTAATTCTAAGTACCCACTGTTAATACTAAAACTGTTAACTTGAAAGTGGTTTACTTAAACTGCTGCTTAAACATGCTTCACATTGATCAATTTCCTTTTTTTGTTTCAACGGTAGCACCCACAAAGGTGCCTGCATGTCAGATCTTTGCCACAGTCTGCAACCTTTTTGCTTTCCTTTTTGCTTTTCAATGGTACCATCCACAAGTGTGCCTGCATGCCAGATCTTTTCCACAATCTTCAGCCGATTTGTCTCACTAGCGTCAGGCAAAAAGAACCTATATATTGTCATTCGTCAACGTAATCTTTAAGTCTTTCAGTGCTCACCAGAAGTATGGTTTCAAAAAAGATTTAAATGCTTTCTTTTTATGCTATAAAACATTCTTAGACATAGATCCTCAAATCTACTGGTACGTCTTTGCTGTAGCATAGCACAATACTTAACCTATTTGGATCACAATGCTGCGTAATGTTAAAGCAAATAGTCTGTTGAGTGTAACCAGCAAAAAAGGTATTTATTAATGACTTTATTACTTCAATAGTGGATGCAATATGTATTTGTCCAGTAGAGATCTTCACCTGAATCTCCTTTTCAGCAGCAAGGTAGTGAGCTTTCTTGTGTCGGATATGAAAGGTCACCTAAAAGATTCTGGTCTTTGGAAAAGTCATTCTCAAACCAACAGACGTTAAAACTGGTTTCTTCTCTGGTATCATTGTTGGTAATTTTTCTTCATCAAATTCAACTAAGTGAAAAAAATATCTGAATGTTGGTGGATATTTGTTTTTGCAGTACGTCTGTAGTGCAGTCATGAGGATTTTACGACTGTAATGCAGTCTTCCTGAAGTATTTCACTAACCATGTTTTTTTAACAAGAGTTTAGCATGACTTTTAATAAGCATTTACAAACTGATACTTCATCAAGGAAAAAAACTGTCACGCTTTTTTCAGATATTTCCTTTTAGCCTCTTTGGAAATTTTGCAAAGGTCTTTCAAATTGTGTTTATTTAATTTTTATCAGATGTTCACAAAACTGAAAAAAATGGAAAAAAATATAAAGTTCATTATATTCATTTTTATGTATGTCAAACACTGCCTCAGACTTCATAGCCTTATACTGTATATATGTTCTGAAAGAGAAAAATGTAAAAATTCATAATCTTTGGGTATTTTTTGTTCAAGTTTCTTTTGCAACTAAAAAAGTAAGACGACTAAAAACACCTTTGAAAAGTTTATTTTGAATCCTAACTGGGCAAACTTTTTCCTTCAGAAGACATAATACCGTTCAGTAAAGTGCTTATAAAGGTATTAGAACTAATTGCCAATTATTCCAATGAACATTGTAGTCATAGTCCGTCCCAGTTGTCAGTATGCATTCTTAAACATGTCATTATATTTTAAACAGCAAAAGTCAAACAGATTGTATCAAATACTTAATGACCACTAGGAATTTACACAAACCACTAAATAGTAAATAATGATCTGACTAAATTAATACCTGTTACGATTAGCAACTTACCTGGTATTAAATTCTATTACTTTGGCAATAACTGATGACATAAAAGTTAAAGTAATATTTTTAAATTTCCATGGCACCACCTAGGACTTTTAAATACAGTAATAGTAATTTTAACAAACACTGTGATAAGGAAAAACATAATAAAAACACAAAGAATATTTAACTTTCTACTTCTTTCTTGGCTGAGTCCAAATTTATGAATTTTCTTACTGAAATGACAACCTCGATCAAGTTTCCTATGTATTTAAGCTAATTCTATTCATGCCACTGATTCACACAGTGCTCAGTCAAGATTTAGAAATCATCAACAAGTGGGTCTTATCAGCAACAATAATCAGTTGTGGTCAATGTTTTGATTATTTATTGCTCTCATGGTGTGCTAAATGAACACTGGCATCTGGCAATTACCTAATAGTACATCCGATACCCCATACCTAACGGTAAGGGCTTCATCAATTCTGATGGACTTTCCTGGAATAAAATTGTAGAGTGTACATTTGGCATAATCTTTAATAACGACAGGCATAAAATTGAAATTTGTTTAAAAACACAGATTTCCAATTCAGACTTTAGCGTTTCCGCAACAGTTTTCGCCGTACAAACATGTTTCACACTTCTAAAATTATTTGATAAAAATATAAGATTTGATTATTTAAAAATTAATCCTCGTGTACATACATGTTTAGAACATCAGCAATTTGAAAAATTCCCTAGACTTCAGAAAATGCTAAAAATGCAAAATACATTGGTTTCATTTCAAACGTGTAAGTTAATATAATGCACATTTGAAATGTAAGTCTTGTAAAATAGAAAAATGTTATGCTGTTATCTTTTAAATTTTTCCCCTTCATAGCTCTATTTAGCATACTTTAATTATTTCTAAAATAGTTGGTCGTAGTTGTGTTCTCAGTTCTCAAAGATTATATTTTATAGTGTATTAATTATATTCTGTGATTATAAAAACGTGTAATACTATATATTGTATGTAATAAATTTACTTGCTTTGTTTACACACTGACAATAGTTACCAACATGGCCAGAAACATTAAAGAAAGAAGACAAGTATCAATGTCGCAGGAAATATTGCATCTGGGTGTAATATAACATGTAAATTTCAATTATTTTTAATTTATTTGTCATAACCGTATGGATGCTTTTTAAGCAATCAACTTGTATAATTACTGGGAAGGACAGGGACAGCATTTCCTAACCAAAAAGTAAAAATAGTTGTGTGATTTACAGCCTCACACTCATTAGTCGGCATAAAGAATACGGTGATTGCAACTCATACCATGTACGACTTGCAAATGATATGATACAAAAGCCTTTCAGAAATCAAATGTGCTTTCGTTATTTATGTATACCGAATACTATAGCATATCTTTAAAGATGTTTAAAAATCTCTGAGCGGAAAATAACTTTTTTTGAGAAAAAGTACAGTAAAGTATTTCACCTTAAATTCTCTCAACGGATTTATGTGTGACTGTTCTGATCTTAAGAATAAGTTTAGCTGAGTCTAGAGAAAGAAAATGTTATACGAGTCTCTACGCGATAGGCTGCGGTTTGAAGATATCACTATTGTAACAAGGGATTTCGTATTCCGAGAGATGTTGACAGGCGATGCTATCTGCATTTGAAATTGAGAAAGAAGCCTTTGTAACAATCAAAGTCCGAATGCTCGTCTAATTGAGAGAAGAATCACAGTAAGATATTACAGTGTGGATCCAACACACCAGTTATTGCATAATCTGCAGACTACGCATTTAGTGATGCGTAATAATATATATATTAATCCTTTTGAAAATCAAATAAAAAAATCGTAAATGTACGGCATCACTAAGTCTCTTAACGAGTAATAATCGATAGAGGAATGTTTATTTGAAAGTTTGCTAATATGCCATCAAAGACATTCATACAGAAGAATGTATCTTGCTGTAGTTACATTTTCTTTAAGGTCAAACAGTTTGTTCAAAGTCACGTCAAAAAGACATACCCTTAAATTAACGGATAATGTATTTCATATTTTTATGTATTACTGGATAATATTCAACAAAGTTAATTGACATTATAAAGACGAATAAATTATGTGTTCAAAAATGTATAACGAAGAAACTCTTCATTTGTATCAAGTCGTTATCTGTACAAAAACTCTTTAATATGAAAATTAATACAAATACATTCAGTTAACTCGTTGTAATACATGTTTAACTGACAACTTGATATTAGTAAATGATTAGTTCAATATCTTCCACACAATTTAATGTCTATGAAAAAATAACTAAGTAGCCTTAATTTAAGGATCTGCTGCTTTAACGACATAGAAATAAAAACAAAATGAAGTAGGAAAGTAGTTAAATATAAATAAAAGTTGTCGTCAAGATTGACCGTTCTTTAAAAGGGAGTAACAAGTACATCAAACCGGAAAAAAAGAAGTCTAAGTTCATTAACAGTAAACAAGCCTCTCAGAGACGTTTTATTTTAAGGGCTAATAGTAAAATCTAAGTGCTACAAAAATAAAAGAGATAGCACTTTTTCGCATTCTCCCCTCGATTTGTTTAAGCATGTAAACATCTTATGTGCGTGTGGAACTGCTTATGAACTATATAGCCTTACATTGTTAAGAGGAAACAGTAGATAGATATGACATTCGTTTAAGCTTATTAAATTAAAAAGAAAGCAGATGATCTGCTTAAAGCAAACAATCAATGTTATACTATTCACAAAAAACACATTACCAAAGCATTTTAAGTCGTACAACATCCATTTTTAATTACAAGATTTTTACCAGTAAGTATTCGACAATCACAACAAGTATATAGGCCAGAAGTAGGTCAACATCTCGCAATAAGAATCAAATCTTTTTGTATCTCAAAGCACTGAAAGTCAAGAAGGTAACATTATACGATAAGGTATTCAGTCGAATCATACAGCTTCTCAAAATGTAATTGAGGAATATAGTCATTTTAAATTGTTTGCTATATTCTCATTCCTATTCTATATCATGCAGAAAGCATTTAAAAGCTCCATTCCCATAGAATTGAGTTGTTGGTACGCCTACCTACTTCAATGAAGTGCTTAACAGAAATTCTTTATAGTTTTGGTACAAGGTCAAAAATAATACAATAAGGTTTTTACGAATTCAGTTTCATTGAAAAAATAGGCTAAGGAAGTTACAATAAATTAAACTTTTAGAAAATAAATTCATTTTACCAAAGCAATTCATGTTATCACCATAGTTTACAACTTTGAAACCAACAAAGGTAACTAACACAGATCTATTTACTTCTAAGCATAGTTTCAACATATACTGTAAATAAATCAAACTGTAATCCTGATAATGTATTAAGACTTTTGCTTTCTTGAAAACCTGGAAATGAGGTCGTACCAGAATATTTCAGAATGCAGCTACAGAAAATTGTTGACTGGTTTTATCAAATTTGTTGTAAATGAGAAACATTTAGATGACATTTCAGTAGACTTTTAGTTACAACATAATGTCCAAGTTAATTTATTTTTATCATTTATCTGAAACAAAATACCAGCTCAATTCTTTTACCAGTGAAGTTTTTTCCGGCATTTCCAGTATTCACTTACTGAAATAATACACAAGTCCAGCTGTGCCAATGATAAGTAAACTCACAAAAAAATCTATAACACCACATCATTTTAAATTGTCAGAAGAGTATGGTTATTCGTACTTATATCCAAGAGAAAGAAACAATCATTCGAAGCAAACAGATGAAGTTTCAGAAATGCAATTAATTAAAAAAAACACAGGTCAAGATTGGAATTAATTGATTTTTTTACTGATAAAGGTGTGTAAAACTTTATATTGTGATCTTTTTCTGTAACAAAACAGTAACTTAGTTTAATTATGTTCTTCACAATTACATCTAGAATTTCTTGATATATAAAAAATACCTTTTTTTTCATCGTCGGACCATCTGCGAGACAGTTCCTTTAAACTGTTAAACTGTTAAACTAAATACATATTATGTTCTCCACACGTAGCAACAGTGAAGATGCTAAATTGGAGAATTATTTAAAAAAATCATACCGCAAACTCCAATTTCTGTACATACGACTTTTAACAATCATTTTGTACCATATCAAAATATCCCTAAGTCAAAAAGTCCACACGTTCCCAATTTTTGCCGAAACGACCCCAATAAAAAAAAGAAATGTTCAAACGTCCCCATTTTGTCAAAACGTCCCACTATTGGACAAAACATCCCCGCTGTTCGCTGTTTGGTTTATGTGTTTTAAGAGTGAATCAAAATCAATTGAAATATTAACACAATTGACCCTATTCTAATTTAAGTATGAACATGTTTTGTTAAATGTAATTGTCATATGCTAATGTCGTAGGGTAAAAATATAATTCGGTCGTTTTATTTCAATATTCCGCGTCAGTGGCGATTTCGGCGTTCCATACTTTTACAAAATTCCAATATAAATATGTGGCCAAAGGGAAATAAGTCATCTTATCCTATAATAATTAATATGCACGTAACCTCAATCTAACCTTCTTTTAGCCAATCATCATCTGGTCACTCTATAGGTCGGTATTTTGAAAGTTTACATCTTCTGTAAAAGCTCTATAAAATTGCCAAATATCTATGGATATATTTCTCATATATTCAGACACTGATTTAGTGATAATCATTTGATCGGCATAATTAAACCCATATTGAAGACTTATAAATATTGTTTGTCATCCTCCCACACCCTCCAATAAACTGCATCCCGTAGATTACAGCGGCTGAGCTAGTGCGAGGCGAAAGCGGTGACAAATGGCGCCCAACGTGTCATATGGGTTGCCTTGGATTTCGAAATAGTGCTTTGGATGCTACTTCTTTGGAGATTTGTCTCCAATGTTACCTTGACAACAAGTGACCAACATTAGATGGATACACCAGGGCTCTAAGATAGATCATTTTAAATAAATAAAATAAAACAACCGAAATATATGATACAACAATGTTAAATCAAATAAAATACAATACACAAGAAAATACAAATATGTATTATTTAAAATTAATTTGATTGCATGTACTATCAAAATAAGTTGATCATAGTATATTGTACACGACAAATAAACATCTTAAATGCAATATTCAAAATGTGTTCGATTGAAAAATAAATAATATATTATATCTGAGGTGACAGATACGATGATGATGATGATGACTGGGTGAATTCGTGCGAATTCAGTAAATAATTTGATATGTGGACGTAATCCATTATGTCATATCTCCTTCAATTCATCCTTCTCAATGCAATGTCTTATATCAATCAAACATAAATCACATAAACATTTCAATAGTATACGTAAAGTCTTATTAACACACTTTCAAAGTTTATCATAAAACATAATGTTTATATGTTTGACTATTTACACTGTTTGTCACTGATGTATTAATAAAGGATCCATTCCTTTGATCTCTGCCAGCGTGGTGTTATCCGTGTACGGATTGGACGTCCATGTCCCGGTTCTTGAAACCTATCTGGTGTATTGTCCATATCTCGATGATCAGATGTAGGTTTACCGTTATGCCTGCTATGGTAACCATTGCTTTGTTCACTTCTCCTAGCCGGAATGATGTATTTTGGCATACTGGTTGATACTTCTTTTGCTGAAGTGATTGTTATACCAAGGTGAGTATTAGAGCTACCTCCGTTGTTGTCTGATGTTTCTGAAGTATTCAGGTAAGTATTATTGCCGTCTGATGTATCTGAATTATGAAGGTAAGTATGGTTGTTGTCGTCTGATGTTTCTGCGATTTGAAGGTAAGTATCATTGTCATCTGATACATCTGAAGTATGAAGGTAAGTATCACCAACTTTATCATTTCGATCTTTTTCTTCTTGCAGGTGGATATTTTTTAACTTTTTACTGAGTGGTAGCAGGAGATTTCTGTGAAGCGTTCTCGTTTTCCTAGCTTTTGGAGAATCTTTCCGCACAACAAAGACAGGTATGTCAGGATTGGGCTGTTCAACTACAATATATGGCGTGTCTTCCCACTTATCAGCCAATTTGCATTTCCCTCGAAGAGATACGTTTCTCACCAAGACTAAATCGCCTGATACAATCGCGTTTGCTTTAGCGCGGTTGTCATATCGTCGTTTGTTGGCTTTTGCAGCTTGATTTGCTTTATCATCTGCTTTCTTGTAGGCAGTTGTCAAACGTTCTCTGAGTTTTCTAACATATTCATTTTTATATTAAATGTCGGGACGCCATTTTCGAAGCAGGGGGAGTATGTCGTAGGGTAAAAATATAATTCGGTCGTTTTATTTCAATATTCCGCGTCAGTGGCGATTTCGGCGTTCCATACTTTTACAAAATTCCAATATAAATATGTGGCCAAAGGGAAATAAGTCATCTTATCCTATAATAATTAATATGCACGTAACCTCAATCTAACCTTCTTTTAGCCAATCATCATCTGGTCACTCTATAGGTCGGTATTTTGTAAGTTTACATCTTCTGTAAAAGCTCTATAAAATTGCCAAATATCTATGGATATATTTCTCATATATTCAGACACTGATTTAGTGATAATCATTTGATCGGCATAATTAAACCCATATTGAAGACTTATAAATATTGTTTGTCATCCTCCCACACCCTCCAATAAACTGCATCCCGTAGATTACAGCGGCTGAGCTAGTGCGAGGCGAAAGCGGTGACACTAAGGCATCTTAACTCAAATGTCGCCTGATTTAAAACACTGTTTTGGTGCGGTGGAACGGGTGTTAATGAAGAAATTATTTTCAATTCTTCGTCAATTATCACATTTCGAATTATGTTTGAAGTTGTGGTAACATTTCATTTTTTTTGTTTTGTTTAGGTTTTCCTGTTTCCAGAAATATAAAACTGCAGTTTTATCAAATAAGGTAGTATTAACATTAAAACACGAAAAACAAGTGATAATTCAAGTAAATGTTCACCCCTACCCTTTATCGTGTTACTGATATAAAAAGATGTTTTGAAGATTGCTTCCTTAATAATCATATTTTCTACAGTTGTTGAACAAAACAGAACTCGTAATATTCAACGAAAATAATTAAAAATCAGAACATGTTCTTTGACCATTGTTTTGGAATATTTTAGACTGATTTGAAATTCTGACTTTTTTAGTACACGGTCAAATCGTCTTAATAAACAGATGTGTGATTGATTTCATCATCAAATTTAAATAAATTTAAGGTAAAATAAGCTTAAAACGTATTTCCTTCTCAATATTAGTATTTCTAAGGCTGGGTCATTTGTAAAATAAATGATCAAATCATCACGATCAGTACATGTTCAAGCTGAAGTTATAGAACAGGTCAGTAATGTTAATTACTAATGTGAGCTTTGGTGAAGTGACAAGGGTTTCACAAACATATCTTAGACTTAATTATAAACAGAGATAAAGCAAATTTTTACTCTGAATCAATGTGATGATATCTTACAGAAGTTTTAAGGTGTAAGGGTTTATTTTCATGTCAGTGATGTTTCTACCTGATACATTGCTGACATGTCGTAAACTAGATGTCTTTTTATTAGGGATGTCGACGAATACCTAAATCGGTATCCGGATATCCGTATAGACTCTTCGGATACTATCCGGATACTCGTATAAAATCGACGACTATATGATCTCAATGTTCGAATTCCTATGCCAAACATTACATTTGACATCTGTTTTACATATTGTTCTGGTAAACCTATTACATGTGTTAAGACAGTTTTACAAAAAAAATAACTGTCATTACGTGTAAATAAAGGTAATAAAACAAAGACATGTTTACTGTTATTATTTACTTCGTGTCTCTTATAGTATATTTTCCCGCAAATACGCACGTGCGTTAAGTGTAAGTGTCTAACGAAAACGTTATGCGTCCGTTTTTTTTGTTTTTTTTTTAGTATGGTCTCTCTTTTTAAAAAAAACAACTAAAAAAGTATGTAATTTAAAAATATCATTTAAAATCCGGACAACCCTACTTTAGCCGTTATAGAAAATCATCCATCAACTGTTCTGAAATGTTGCTGACGACAAATTATGTGCTTCCGTTACGATTTACGAACATGAAGTAAATTTGTTTATAGGACAACCTCCGTGTTATTTTCTGCTTTTCTAATTGTTTCAAAAAATGTATGGTTCAGAGTTATGGCGTGACTATCGCTAGTTTGACAACTGGCATTTCAAATGAACGGCAACATCCAAAAACAAACGGTAAAGTATCAAAAGTGTTAAGCTTGAAAATAAAGAGATTTGTTTTTAAATGTTTATCACTAATTGTTTGGTCCTTCGAATGTCATGAAACAATCTTTTTCATAAACATGTTGAATTATAGCTTTATTTTCCTTAGCTCTCCAGTACAGAAAATAATTTTACTTCAAATTTAGATCAAACACGTACATATTCTACCTTCAAAGTCAAAACAAATCAGTTTTCTTGATTCTTTTACTTATTTAACTTGCACTCTAAAACCCCGTGCCGGTGAAAGATCTGTTTTCGATGATTTAATCAATTAAACATTCTTCATCCATGGAAAAATTCAAAATCAAATTACATTTGTTGACATTGCCTGGAATGACGTTAAAAGGAATTGATCACATAGTTACCAGATAAAAAACGTCAGTGAAATCAAATTACTTAGTAGCATATAACATTGTTTCTGATCGTTCAATGCAACCTTCTTGGAATTCCTTATATTGAAAATTTGAACACATAATCTTTTCCAAGACGGCTATTACCATTAAAGTAAATTTTACGTAGTATATTGACTTCTTTAAGTTTTATTTGTCGGATTTGAACAAGCATTCTTTACTGGAGTTGAAGTGAAATCTGAATTTTAATCTTATGCAATTAACACTTTTATAATGAAGAAATCAAGACTTGAATGAGGGAAACAAGGCTGTCTCATTTTATTAATATCAGTTTAATAAAGAGAATTGTAAAAGGTTTCGGTCACTATCCCATGACACCAATTTCTGTATTGAAGAGTTAGTTTCACTTTTCTGTTGCAATAAAAGAGACATTTAAGAACAACAAAATCGTAACTTAATCGATCTAATTACTAATACCCTGCCTCAAATGCTGACAGTCAAATTGAGTATTCAAGAAAATGCCAGAAAGCCTATGCATTTTATTTTTTAGCCAATCTATCAATTGTTGAAGTCACTGGCTACATATGTTTTTCTCTTTTAAGCGAGCTGACGTTACCAGGAGACTTGTCTGGTTGTTACTTGTTAGCAATAGAGAACATTATGATACAATAACCTTTCAGAAACCAAATGTGCTTTCGTTATTTAGGTAGTTTGAATTTACAATGATGGTTTTCAGATCTTCTTGTGAAGTCTAATTCAACGAACTTTTTCAGATAAATGCAATCTACAGAGTATTTTAGCATACATTTAGAAATGATTAAAACATCTGTCTGAGCAGAAAATAACTTTTTGAGAAAAATTAAAGTAAAGCCTTACATTTTATCAATGTATTTATGTGTCCCTGTTCTGAGTTGAAGAATAAGAATAATTTTATCTGAGTCTAGAGAAAGAAAATGTTATACGGGTTTTTTACGCGACAGGCTGGAGTTTGATTGAAAATCGTTAACAGTCACCCTTACTTGAATATCACCATTCTAACAAGGGAATTTGCAATCCGGGAGATCTTGACAGGCAATGTTATCTGTATTTGGAAAGAAGCCCTTGTAACAATCAAAGTGAACCGAATGTTCATCTAATTGAGAGGAAAAGCATGATATTACGGTAATAAAGTGGATCTAACACATAAATGTCAAATATTCAAAATTGGAAGGAAATAACAATTCAGTTTTGAGACTTCAAATTTTGATAAATTCAACAGTTGTACTTTATATTATATATATGATACGTTCAGATTAAGTTATATTAGAAGTACGCATAGGAGATGCGCGTTTAGTAATCTTTTATTTCTTTATTGTTTTTCATAATATATGATCGATTAAATTACATCTTATAGAGCATTAGCCAATAAATCATATATATGCAGTATATCATCGGACAACTTTGATAGGTATTCTCATAACAAAAAGAAGTAACTTTAAAGCGAAGGTTTGTCCAAACTGTCACTAAATGTCAATGATCGGAGACGTTATATCGTCAGTTTACTGTCCGCCACAAATCTACATTTGTCGCACTTTTGACTATAATTGTCTATGGCACATTGTAAACCTGGAGTTTTTTTCTGGTTCTTAACAGTCGAAGGATTCGGTTTCGAGATACTCGGTGCACTTAACGTTTACAAAATAACTCACGATCAATGTGCAGATACATGATCATGATATGTTGTTCACACGAAATTAATATTGTATTTCTTTCTCTTCATAAACAAACGTTTTTCATGAAATTTTGTCATTCCTTTCCCATGAATCTTGTTATTAAAGATACTCTAGCTGAAACAAATAAGGACAACAGTATACAAGCTCGTATTGCATTGTCAAGAATATTAATGCTCATAAAATGATTTGTAGAAATGTTCAAGAAGATGGCTTTGAACTTTGAACGTACAATTTTATATTTCACTTCTTTTACATCACAATTTTCCTTGCGAATGCTGAGTCAGAATTGATTCCAAGACTTTTGATAATTGGTTTCACAATCTGCAGTTATCAGATTCTTATTTACTCTCAGTACGTCTGTCGTCTGAAGGCTAGGTAATTACACTACGTTAATGTGCCAAGAAAATACAATTGTTATCACGAGACATGAAGCGGAGGTAAAAAATCGACGTTCTGCATTCCTCTGAATCATATTTAGGTAATATTTTAAAATAGTTTGTTTCCATGTCCTTTAATGAAAACTTGAACAAAAGTTTAATGAAACAGCGGTGTTATCCAAACTTTATTTAAAGTAGTATCTCTAACTTACAGATATTATTGGAAATTGAAACGTATTTATGCTTGAATTAATTGAATTAATTTCGCAAAACAGTATTTGTAAACCAGAATAGCTGTGCTTTGATCTATATGACTATCACTTAATCTTTCATATGAAGTGTTGATTTAAGAAAACATGTAATGATGTATGATACGCTAATGTCGTCTCATATTCATATACAAGTATTAAAGAGGTACATCCATAATAAAGATTGTTAGATAAAAACCATATAAATGTGAACGATATTAAACAGTCACTTTTCATTACCTGGTGTCATACTGTTAGTCAAAAATTATGACAACAGGTAAACAGAGGTTTTTGAACTAATTTTTATATATTGTCTTCATTACAGAATTAAGTAATAGTTCAATTTACGGAAAATAAGCTAATAAAGTAATAATGTGATGCAGTTTGTCATTGGTGAATTTTAGGAAACACCCCTAAAGCATCCTATGTCTAAAATATTTATCTTTATGATCATACCCCGTCAGGTGCAACACCTGTATGTTTTGTGTTACCTTTTTGTTCAGCAGTAAGCCAAAATAGTAACGAGCAAATACTTCCCGGTTGGTGTAATTTTCATCGATTCGAAAATGTAGGTAATTATTTTTGACATCGCGTTTTTGTTATATTCTTTGATACTGACACTTAATTTCCCGAGAGAAATCTTAAGGAGTAATCGTGTCGATGTTTACCGAAAATACTAGAATCATTAACTAGATGAAATATTATATGACAAGTATAAAATAACACTTTATGTGCTATAATGTCGATTCATCGCAATTTCTCCTTCCACTAGTAATTACAGTTATACAGTAAACAAGCTAGCCTTTAACAGTATTGATTCTTAGAAGTGTTTATTGTCTAAAAAGTTAAAGACGAAACTCCGTTTTTATGTGAATAGGCTTGACACTAAATTCGCAAAATTAAGAAAGTTTTTTCATGCAGTATGCCTTTTTAAAATTGTCTATCCATCTTAAATAAATCTGATATAGTTTTCTAATGAATTAATGAAATGAGGTTATCAAAACAAATCTAACGATTAAAATTTGAACAAATTTCTTTTGATTAAAGCATCTTTCTACGATGAAACAGAAATAAAAGTCAACCTGATTTAAGAATTTAGCTTCGTTTGTTAGACACATACAGAGGTAAGCTAACAATTATCCATACAAATATTTTTATAACTAAATTCTTCTCCTAAAATGTGTTGTCTTGACACTTTTACAAGGATTTCGAAGAGGAAGCTTGAGGGAATTCCTTATTAATGAAATGTATCAGAAACATCTGACAAATATTCGGATTTTTTTTCACATATTCCTTTTGAATAGCATTTCATTCATTTTAGTGATGATAAGCATTATAACATTTCGTTATCTTAATATGTCCGGATTATTTGATTATTAGATCCTCTATGAACTACAGTAACTAGAAATTTTAATGATCGGAATACAAATAAAGAGTATCAATCCATCGTGTTTAGTAAACTGTTTGACTTAATAAGAGCTAGCTTTAAGGAATAAATCATTTTAAATAAATAAACAGTTTAAGATATAATGCATGCTGTACTCAAAGAATACGAACACAACATAATAATATTTTTTATTCATTTACTAATTGTTTTCAAGAAAACATCGAAGAAACATTTAGAACATTTACAAGGGAAGAAACAAGAAATATCTACAACAAAGATGATCGGCATAGATACAGTACGAACTAATGCCCCAATAGTGTATAGTTTCCGGACATCAGGCAACTATTGAACGCGCAAAGTAATAGTTCAGGCTTTAGACAAAAACGAGTTTAATGCTAAAAGTGTCAATGTCATTTTCAATGAAATGAATTAAATATTTAGTCATATTTATTACATATTTTTTATTAAGTAAAAAACTTCATGGTTAAAACGTTTTGATATTTAATTTATGGTTGTGTTAATGTTATTAGTATTGCATCATTTTCAGACGCTAGTAAACTAACAATTACAAATTTTGACCTAAAATTTCATAACAGCAATACTTTTAACAAATGGCAAACTTCCTTCTTCAGCTGAAGATTTTGTATCTAACAATTTCATTCCTTACATATGTAGGTCAAAATCTACGACGAAATAACACGGCGGCTAAAGCTGAAAGAAAGCTTTTGAATACTATAGGCAGCTGAATTGCAAGCTCAGTATGTAATGTGTTCTGTTTTATTCTTACAATGCCAGAATACATACTGTTCAACTTATTATGTTAGGACAATTGATAAGAAATACTAGAAGAAAAGAGAAATAAGCAAAATTTACAGTTTCATTTGCTCGCATTATGAATATGTATCATAAAACATTGTTTGAAGACCAAATTTAGATATTTTCTGAGCAATCTTCCAAATAGACTGTTAAAGATCTTTTTTAATGATTTGACAACAATAAAAATATTTAGGTCTTTTTCTCAGATTGTTAATCAGAACGACCTATCTATTATAAAAGTATGCAAAAAAGAGTAAATCTCTTTTACTAGTCTAAGAATAGAAAATGTTTCATTTCAAACTATCAATATAGCTCTGAAACTTAGTATTAAATAACCAATATATGTTTGAAACGAGATAAAAAAAACTATTGTATTACAAATAACACAACGATTTACACAAATTAACATAAATTTGCGAATGACCGTACGCAAACAATGTGTAAATTGTAGGATAAGTACTCGACAAGTAAGAAGCAAAATAGAAAAATAATCAACAAATACGAACGTAAATTTGTCGCCGTGTTTCCCTTTGCTTGACCGATTTCTACCGTTGTTCCTTTGACAGTTCATCAAAAATAAATGAATAAAATAAAAACAGTTACATGACGTCAATTCTTAACGTCTTTCTGTTCCCTTAACAGAGGGTCATTCAAATTATTTTAACATTATTTGTTTCATGAATAGCCAAACTTTCTTTAAATTGTTCGAATTCAAACGTGTTTTCTGATGTTACTTATAATGTAACAGTTTTGTTCTATAACATGTGGCTGTGTATTGTGCCAAACATTTCATACTGGTACTGGAGCTTGGTACTCAAAGCTTTCCAGAAATATTTATTTCTAAAGGGTTCTTAGCCAATGCAGGTTACATGCGCATTTACTCTTGGTATCAAGGCTTTTTTTTATTTTAATACCTTCCAGTGGTTACTGAGAAATAATCCGGAAAAGATTAACGAAAAAAGTGTTGACGGTATAATACTTCAAAGTTGAGTACGGGGTGCATAAAAATAGCACTTTTTAAATAAAAAGCATTTATAATAGATTCAAGATAAGACATACTTCCATACTTTTATCTGCTATTGTTGTGTATGACAAGAACATTTACATTTTTTTTTTCAAAAGTGTCTTGTCTTACTTGAAGGCATTTCATAGACACTTACGATCATTTACATTCGACACTATAATTTCTATTATTTCTTTCATGTTTGAATAAAATAATTTCGTTCATTAGAAAGGTATTTGTATCACCAAGATTATCTATTATACTTTGACGTGCTTTAGACGTTTCTCCTGTAAATTTTGTTATTTACCTAGCTGTTAAAGGGGTTTCACAACCATTTGCAGTATACTTAGTTTACCTGTATCACGAAGGAGAAATTCTGTTAATTACTTAAGAACATAATAAATCGTCTTTAACAGAATAAAATTACATTCTGTAATAGACCGTCTAGACTTTTTGTTTATTTTTTTCTTATTGTTACTTACTGTCAATAGCGGCTCAGGACAAAAACCTCCTGACTGTCGGATTATATGACAAACTAAACAAATCCTCTTTCCTTAAAAGTTCCTTAATGTTTTCAATTTTATGACTTTCTGTAAATGGATGGTCCACTTTCAACAGATAACAACAGTATAGACTGCTTAATAAGCCTATACTAATGCAATATGCCACTGCATGAGCTAAGTTATAGCTTCTTCTGTGATATATTTTCTGTTTATCCGTATTCAAATTACAATGAAATAATATTTCTTTAGACAGATTCTAGTATATTTTTTCCAAATGAATTGCAGTGTTTTCTATCAGATTTGTTTTTCGTTTAATTCGGTTCATCAGCGCTCACCGCTACCTAGATAATATTTATTATGATTTGACTTCTATTTATGAACGGGTAGTGGGGATCCCCATGGATACTAACTGCGCGGCCCTTGTTGCATATCTTTTTTTATATTGCTATGAAAGAGACTATATATTATCTCTTTCTAGTGAATATTAAGGTGACATAACAGCCTTTATCAACACCTCGAGATATCTTGACAATTTATTAAATATAGATATTAACCATTTTCCATCTCTGGATAACACAATATATCCAAATGAACTCCAGCTTAATAAAGCAAACACTTCAAAACAGCAAGCAAACTTTCTTAGTCTAAATCTTTCTATTGAAAATGGTTTCTACCGAAATATACAGTAAAGATGACTTTTAATTGCTAATTCTCCATTTTTAGATGGTGATGTCCCACGTGCTATATCTTAGGGGTTTGTAATTCACAGCCTGTTGGTTTTTCTAGAGGTTATAAGAATGTTAAAGATTTCAATGCACTCACTCAATCTTTTTATAACAAGAAAACTTTTGAAGCAGGGGTATCGGTATCACAAATTAAGAAAATTAACGTTTTGCAAGTTATATCGCCGATACCCAGATTAAAGTCAAAAATATAGTTTAAAAACACTACTGCAACAAGGTATGTCTCAACCAATATTTTATGATTTGATTCATAAATTAAAGAAAATAAAAAAACAATATTTTTTTTCTACGTTATTCGAAAAAAAAAAACATCTGTAAATTTAAAAAAAGACAGGCTTCGAGCATGACAAGTATGCCAACTTCTACAGCTGATCGTTTTGATTATTTCCTTGTTTGAAGAATGGTGGCATGGGTTTGAGAGTTTACGAAAGGTTTTAGGGAAATCTTGAGAAGAACGTAGAAAGTCAACCATTTCTTTTAATCCCGCCAACCTGTTCTTGCTGATTTGACTCCAATTGCTCTGGACTCAGTACCTACTCTTTTTGCTCTACAATGTCTCTAGCTTTTAATGTGTTTAGTGCTTTGGCATGCAACATTGTCAAGTTGATGGGTGGGTTGGAGTTAATTTACCAAGACAACTTGTACTTGTTTGTTCTTAAGAGTACACGTTGACCGTTCCAAGACGGTCACCCCTCGAGTTCTCAGTTTCGTTAATTGTCTGTGGTGCCTGCTATCATTTCTTTTCTACCTTTTTGCTGTGTGGGGAGGCTGTGTTTTCTGACACATATCCAGAAACACAACACAAGAAACATCCATATGTTTTCTGATACGACATTGGGACGCTAAAACAACAGGGGTTCTCAGAATTGCCTGCTTCATCACTGGCATTTGCAATTTGATTAAATTTTGCACCGAAATCAAATAGATTTATAAAGGCTTGTTGACAGAATGAAAATAACTATTCTACTTAAAAGGACACCTGTCAATACAGTGAAGTTTAAACTATTCTCAAAGCTACAGCTTTTTGTATATTTTTTTTTGCAAATTTTAAAATTTCCAATTCACGATTTTAAAACCATTATTATATGAAATACATATCGGCAATTGCTTTTTAAAAAATATACAAAGTGTTACTATTGTACAAGGATTATACTAATCCTATAGTTATAAAAACGATTTGAAAAGACTTTTATGCATATATTTTGTAGGAGAAAAAAAAACGAAATATAAGTTAAGTGTTTGGTAACTGACATTTCACCTGTAAAGCTGGACTGTCACATCAACTCTCATACGTTTTGTTAGATATAATTTCCTAGAGAACAATTAAACATTAAATGCCATTTCTTTTCATGACCATGTACCTTTTTCTAGGGGAAACTTTTTCCTCCTGTGTGTATTATTTACTTTTATAACCCTTAACCTGCTGCATTTTTGTAATGGATTTGCCCAGCGTTGAATTTGGAACAGTCCATTCAAAGTTTAAGGGATTTCGATATCAAAATTAAAAAAAACTGAGCTACCCACAGTATGTGCAGCCTGGCCTGGCTCTATACTGCCGACAAAGGCTAACCTCTTTTGGTTCCAGCAGGTTAATGGTTAAGCTTGGTTTTATTAAATTGTTATTTCGTTTTTCCTCTGCAGCGTAAGACGCACATTAATGCATGTATGTTTATAGGGTTAAGTGCGTGATAAAATTCCAAAACGCTCCTTTAGAAAATATGTTCATGCAAATGTAATTGTATACAGAAAAATGTCACTCTCATATGCCTGCAACACCTAGAGGAAATCTTCCTAACTTATAATATCTCCGTTAAATATGAAATGAATACCTAAATACAAACAATAGTTATATCTCTTTGCTCTTCAATCTACATTCATCTAAAACGTAGCCGTCTACCATCGACATGATTTTGCTGCATGCTAAACCGAATCAATCCCGCATACAGCTGGGGAACCGTTCTGTGAGACGCCTTACTAGACAAAAAAACACGAGTAGTATCTGCAAACTTTTTTATAATCGCTTTCGCAGAATAATGGTTCACTGTGAATATTCTAGTAAGACATCTAAGTAATAATTTCATATATATTGGCTATTTGAAGTGTAGTCAACTATTTCCTAAATCAAAATGTAAAAAAAACAATCATAAAAATGTCCCCAGAAATTCTAGTTTCACGAAATCGAATTCAACTATAAATAAATCAAGTTAAATGTGACTCGTGTGTCTAAATTAGCAACGTGGAAGCGAATTAACATTACTTTAAGATTTTTTGATTCATTAACTGTAATGTCCTTTGAAAAAGAACATTTTTTTATACAATGCCAATATATCATTAGACAAAAACACAGAATATTACTGACTCGTATTTACTTAAGTAGATTAATAATCCCAGTAGTTGTTAAACAACATAGTGCTATATACTCTGGTCATTATTCACGCTCAAGGAAAACAATGAAGATCAATACCTCTTATTTAATCCCAAATAAAGATCAAGTTTATTTGTCAAGCTGTTTCTTCCCGTTTGTTGATGGCTACGTAAAGGGCATTCAACTAGTCTTGATACGGTTCAAAAACACGAGAGCAAACAATGTGATCTTTTTGTCATCTGGGTCATTACAGAAATATTCAAGAATGGCACCAATATCAAGAGATATGTTATTTAAATGTTTATTGATAACCTGAAAAGGTTTAATGACAACTTACGCCATTTTAAAGATTGCGTACATTCTGTTTATACTGATACCACTTAGCATCAGAAATCTGGGGTTTTCATATCAGTCCTTATTTAATCATCAAGACCATATATTAGTTCGTAAAAGCTTCCCTTTTTTATCATGAAAAAATCTGACCATTAAATGTCAGAGACACAAAAGACGTATTTTCGGAATAATTACAATTGCACTTAAATAACTTTTTAGTCATTATGTTCCACTGTGATGTAGTTCGCTTACAAAATCGATGATTTTGATTTTGCTGTTTAGATAATGTCAGAATTTAACGATCTAATATAGAATACTGCCTAATGAAATCAAAAAATATAAAAACAAGGCACAATAGTTTTTTTTCAGGACCTTTCTCTCTAAAGTTTTTTTAGAATATAACACACTCAGAGAACAACTTTCCAGACACGTAAGTGCTGCTTCTTTTTCACATAATACATTCGTCCAATAAAATGAAATTGTGTGTAAATATTTTGAAGAAGATCAAGTATATGTATTTATAAAGTAACATTTAAGAGTCTAGTATTGATTGACTTTGACTTCTTTTCACTAATACAGTGAACATTTATGAATTACTTGATGATTTATAAATAACAAATGACAGTAAGCGTATTTTAGAAGCGTTATATAATATACTTCATTCAACCATTCCTGTATTTATGTACTAAGTGATTTATTTGGGTTAAGTTCTTTTTTTTTGTGTCTGGATAAACTATTTGAAACAAGATTTACACATTTTTCATGTCTCCTTCTACTATTTGTAAGTACTTTTGGGGCGCTATGGAAAGCCACGTAACTCCCCACAAGGCAAGGAGACATAAGATGTCAAATTTTATTTTGTATAGGCTTTTGTCTTGTCTTTTTTCGATATCAAGGCAATGCTCTTGGGGTTTTTTTTCTTTCAGACTATTGCGTGATATGTACTAGAAGAGTAAATGTTCTTTGACATTTTTATATTAAACTTTTTTTTCTATTACCCTGATGGTTTTGTTGTTGTTGCTGCTGCTGTTGTTGTTTTTCTTTTTATTTCTTTTTGTAGCTTCCTTGCGTTTAATATTTTTGTTCATGTCTTCACACATTCTAAAGAACGAATTGCAACAGAGATATATCAGAACTACAAGAACACTTACAATCAATTTTTTGCTTATTAATGACAACGGTTAAGAACAGGACAATGGAAAAATAAGAATTATTGTGGACTCTATTTTTTAAAATTAAAAAAAGTTTGGAAAAAAACATTGGTATACATACTGCTATTATTTCTTAATAATATTGACACACCTTCGTTATAAGTTCTATTGGCAATTTGAATGCATTGTACGCTTTCTGATAAAGAAAATATAGTTGCCTCTTTTCGTCTTTCTTTCGTCCATCCGCCCGTCTGTATATCTGTCCATATAATTTTTTATGTCCGGAGCATTACTTCAACACACTAGTTTATCTATGAAACGATCCCATAAAGGGATGATTATACTGTAAGAGAACCATAACTGTCCCTGTTTTAAATTCAAGGGCCATTTTTGCTTCCTCGGCGTTACCTCCACTGATTATAGGTGCATAATTGCACTCTATAACTGGAAACGACTGATTCTCTACTAAGTGCACTGTGTTTGAAACAAATGTATCATTCCAAGTGCAAATTACATTATTTATTTCAAATATATTATTCGCAATATATAAGCCAGTCATCTTGTCCTGCAAGTCCCACTTTAATAATTATCAATATACTTATCAAGATAAGAATTCTAACCTTGTTTCAGGATGACTCGACAAAACTTTTGACATCTAGAATGAATATTGTTTTTACCACTGATCCAAACTGGTGACCTAAATTTTAAAATTAGACTTTATAAAAGAAAAAAAACAGAAATGTAATAATGATTAGGCAAACGTATTTTTCAAGTAATTACGTTTTACAATATCTCCATTAAATCTAAATCAAAACAATCTTCTCTTTTTAGCAATTGTAATTTCGATCTAACTTTTGCTTACATCAAATTTTGAATTAGACAATAAGACATATTTTGTTTTATGCATGTATTTACAGCGATATATATGTGGCTGGATCGAAAAAAACTTTGATGCTAAATAAAAAAATACAAAAAATATTATTGCTGACACCGTCGACATGTAATAATCAAAGTTTACAAAAAAACTGATGGATCGATTGTCTTTGAATCCACATTAAATTTTCTTGTAAACTGGTCACGTGCTGAACACGATTTTAAAAACAGAAAGATAAAACATACTATATATAACCAGATAAATCATTAATTAAGAATAAATAATCAAAGCAAAACAGTCGCTGCTCTCTACATCCAAAATATAAAATTATAACATTTATGGTCGTGACATATGTCGTGCAGGTCATAACGACATTCTCTCCTCTGTATACAGTAATCAACAAAAACTGTGTCTTGCTTTTTAATCAACTGTTTAACTGAAATACAGAATTATCGTGTTTGTCTTTTATTTTTGCTTGCCTATGTCGTACTAGTTATTTGGCTTTGCGAAGATAGTATCGTTATGATTTTTAGTATAACCATAGTTTTAGAGCATCCCATTTCTTTCGAAATTATATAAAACGGAATGACATTGAACATATCTTGACATGGAGTCAAGGTGTCAGTCAAACATTCGAAGTACAGTTGCTAAACTAAATGTATTTTATTGGTATTTAATATAAATAGTTTTTGTTGTACAGTTCTTGGTTTGATCCATTTTAAAGGAACACTTACGTAGTGTCTATGTCCCATTTGGAGACATGTTTGAACATATATTCATCTTAACTTCATTTTAAAGAGACTAGTAAAATATTTGCAGTATACCATTGATTTATTTTAGGGTAAATCCCTGTAACGAACTTTGAAAGCGTTATTTTCTGTTGGAAGTAAAGTTTTCCAAAACGTTTGTTTTCATTTAAAACTAAAATCTAGAACAAAACGAGCAGTCGAGCTTGTATATGTCAATTCACTGTCTGAAAGAATTATATCTCGTTGTAATAGTATAGATATGTTGCCTTATAGTAGCAATTCTCAATTTTTGTTTTTGTAAGAAAAGCACTCTTTTGTCACATTCCTTAGTTGTCATAACAATGTTAGACGCAAAAATATCTCTTGGATTTGACCCGTTGGATCAGGCATCCTATAGTTTGTACCTACTTTAATTGCTCTTATATTTCTATACATTTAGGTAGTTTATAGTTCATTCAATTCGTAAAAGTTTAAATTTAAGTTACTTGTCAGTCTTTGTGAAGTTAGCAGACTAGCAGTCTAGCAGACCAGCAGACTAACTTCAGCAGACTAGCAGACTAACTTCAGCAGACTAGCAGACTAACTTCAGCAGACTAGCAGACTAACTTCAGCAGACTAGCAGACTAACTTCAGCTGACTAGCAGACTAACTTCAGCAGACTAGCAGACTAGCAGACTAACTTCAGCAGACTAGCAGACTAACTTCAGCAGACTAGCAGACTAACTTCAGCAGACTAGCAGACTAACTTCAGCAGACTAGCAGATTAGCAGACTAACTTCAGCAGACTAGCAGACTAACTTCAGCAGACTAGCAGACTAACATCAGCAGACTAGCAGACTAACTTCAGCAGACTAGCAGACTAACTTCAGCAGACTAGCAGACTAACTTCAGCAGACTAGCAGACTAACTTCAGCAGACTAACTTTAGCAGACTAGCAGACTTACTTCAGCAGACTAGCAGATTAGCAAACTAAATTTAGCAGACTAGCAGACAAGCAGACTTGTGTCCAAGATGTTTTAAGTAATTCATATTTTTCATTATACAAAGTTGTAAAACTCGCATGAAAATCGTTGAAACAGCAAAAAAAATCTTAATTATTTTATAACACATTGTACTCCATTCAAAGGAAACCTTCCACAGAACAACTCTAGCAGAATAACAGAATGGCAAAACAACTCTAGCAGACTAGCAGACCAGCTCCAGCAGACTAGCAGACTAACTCCAGCAGACTAGCAGACTAGCAGACTAACTTCAGCAGACTAGCAGACTAGCAGACTAACTTCAGAAGACTAGCAGACTAGCAGACTAACTTCAGCTGACTAGCAGACTAGCAGACTAACTTCAGCAGACTAGCAGACTAACTTCAGCAGACTAGCAGACTAAATTTAGCAGACTAGCAGACCTAATTCAGCAGACTAGCAGACTTGTGTCAAAGATGTTTTAAGTAATTCATAATTTTCATTTTACTAAGTTGTAAAACTCGAATAAAAACCGTTTAAACCGGAAAAAAGGCACAATTATTTTATAATTCATTGTACCCCCTTCAAAGGAAAACTTCTATTGAACAACTCTAGCAGTATAACAGAATGGCAAAACAACTCTAGCAGACTAGTAAACTAACTCCAGCAAACTAGCAGACTAGCAGACAAACTCCAGCAGACTAGCAGACTAGCAGACTAACTTCAGCAGACTAGCAGACTAACTTCAGCAGACAAGCAGACTAGCAGACTAACTTCAGCAGACTAGCAGACTAGCAGACTAACTTCAGCAGACTAGCAGACTTACTTCAGCAGACTAGCAGACAAGCAGACCAGCAGACTAACTTCAGCAGACTAGCAGACTATCTTCAGCAGACTAGCAGACTAACTTCAGCAGACTAGCAGACTAACTTCAGCAGACTAGCAGACTAACTTCAGCAGACTAGCAGGCTATATTCAGCAGACTAGCAGACTTGTGTCAAAGATGTTTTAAGTAATTCATAATTTTCATTTTACTAAGTTGTAAAACTCGAATAAAAGCTGTTTAAACCGGAAAAAAAGGCACAATTATTTTATAATTCATTGTACCCCCTTCAAAGGAAATCATCTATGGAACAACTCTAGCAGTATAACAAAATAGCAAAACAACTCTAGCAGACTAGCACACATTGATTTAACATGATCACAGTTCAGCCACTGCATCGTTCCTGGGCTGGCTGTCAAGTAGTTTACCAGTACTCGATGCCTTCACATTCGATAGGAACTGATAACTTATGTACATGCAGAGCAGAGGTACAATGCGAATAACCGTAGAAAAGAGTTAATGATCAATCACAACGAAGGTGACTTGCAACGTTCTGGAATCGAACCCAGGTCGCCCGATGCACAGTCCAACGCTCTACATATTGAGCTAACCGGATGGTTCCTTCTCAGTGTTATTTTATTTATATATTGAATATGGAGGAACATAAGGAAATCAAATACACAGCAAAAGAAGCATATATCTTGCGTCAATGCGCTTTGGGTTATTTCCCAGTTATTGATGATTTCTTACAAAATACTCCTCAGAATGAAGGCCGATTATGGTGAGCAATCAGAACGTTATAAATGACTTGGATCGCTATGTCTTGATGCGAGGAACTAATTCACTATAGGCTAACTACGATCTTCGGATTTTAGGAACAAAAGATGAATGTTTCAGTGAATTCACTATACGCAAACTTTACTGTATTTGAAACATTATGTCGGTCTGTAGGGCGTATCTCTTGGGTCCGAGAGTACCAATATATGTTGGTGCTAACAGGGTCCCAACACCATCTGTAAACTTCATTTGACCGAAATATCAAGTAAATGCGTTGTTGCTGGTTCTAAGGTAGGAAGACGTGACATATGCGTTCGTTTAGAATAAAACAGAGGTGACAAATGTGATTCTGTGACACCTGAAAAACGCAACCCGAACAGAAACGTCACAGTAGATGTGAGGAATGTATTTTGAAAGTGAGACCTATGCGATCGCAAATGTCAAAGGAGTGACAAATGCGGTCGTATTATTCACATATGTGACAAATGTTAGGCGTGACAAAAGTGCACCTACAGTGTACGGTAACGGTCTATTGTAATAACTGCAGTTTAGGTTACATCTCAATTTACTTAAAATGATACTAATCTTTACATTTATTTGTCAGTTTTAACTACAGAATATATTTTACTAAATTTTTCCGATAAAGTTTATAAGCAAATTATTATCCAATCAAACTCACATCTTCAGCCATCTGACATATGACATTAAACAGTTGCTACAAGGTTATTTAACACTACATTACAATGGAGGTTAAGGAGTTTACTTTGTAAATTTACCATGTCCTTTATTGCTGTGTAATGTTGTTTATCTTACAGTCAAAGAAAAAAGAACGTATTTTTGAAAGTTCAACAATAATCGATGCGGTTCTCGTCGTAAGTGTGGGCTGGGGTTGGGTCTCGTCGTCCGGGGCGCGGGGGCACAGCAGGCGATAAAATAAACTGTGTATTTCTTCTTCCACTCTCCTTTTCTTAAGGACCTTCTTCCTTTTTCTTATACTCATCACAAATTCGAATATATGGCTCTTATCACTAAATTCAAAGTATTCATTTCAAATTGAACTTGAAATATAGTTATTACTGAGTCATCTTCACCATAAAACTGACATTATGACAAAGAGGAGAAGAATTAATTTAAGCTGTCAAGTGACAGCTTGTTTTCTCATCCTCTTAAATACATGTATATATGTATTAGCTTTTTATGTTATATCGCAACATATATGTATCATTTTAAATAAATACTGTTTAAACTAAAGACAATTATGTATTGTGTAGCATGGTGTAATATCAGGCGTATTCATTATTGCTATTTTGATATTCTGCTAGAGTTGTTCTGCTATTCTGCTAGAGTTGTTCTGCAATTCTGCCAGTCTGCTAGAGTTGTTCTGCCATTCTGTTATTCTGCTAGAGTTGATCTGTGGAAGTTTTCCTTTGAAGGGAGTACAATGAATTATAAAATAATTGTGATTTTATTTCAGTTTAAACGATTTTTATGCATTTCCAGGCGATTTAAGTTTTTATTAAAAAAATCAAATGATTGTTGTTTTGTTTTTCGTTTATTTCAAATTCATAAAACATTTTTATGGTTCTAAAAGTAATTTTGATACAATTTCGCGCGTTTTCAGATGTAGGTGTTTCAGGCTGCTAGGCTGCTAACCTCAGGCTGCTAGCCTACTAATTTCAGGCTGCAAGGCTGCTAACTTCAGGCTGCTAGGCTACGAGGCTGCTAACTTCAGGGTAATGCGAGTTTTACAACATAGTAAAATGAAAATTATGAATTACTTTAAACAGCTTGGACACAAGTCTGCTAGTCTGCTGAATTTAGTCTGCTAGTCTGTTAGTCTGCCGAAGTTAGTCTGCTAGTCTGCTAGTCTGCTGAAATTAGCCTGCTAGTCTGCTGAAGTTAGTCTGCTAGTCTGCTGAAGTTATTCTGCTAGTCTGCTAGTCTGCTGAAGTTATTCTGCTAGTCTGCTGAAGTTAGTCTGCTAGTCTGCTGAAGTTAGTCTGCTAGTCTGCTAGTCTGCTGAAGTTAGTCTGCTAGTCTGCTGAAGTTAGTCTGCTAGTCTGCTGAAGTTAGTCTGCTAGTCTGCTAGTCTGCTGAAGTTAGTCTGCTAGTCTGCTGAAGTTAGTCTGCTAGTCTGCTGAAGTCAGTCTGCTAGTCTGCTGAAGTTAGTCTGCTAGTCTGCTGAAGTTAGTCTGCTAGTCTGCTAGTCTGCTGGAGTTTGTCTGCTAGTCTGCTAGTCTGCTGGAGTTAGTTTACTAGTCTGCTAGAGTTGTTTTGCCATTCTGTTATACTGCTAGAGTTGTTCTATAGAAGTTTTCCTTTGAAGGCGGTACAATGAATTATAAAATAATTGTGCCTTTTTCCGGTTTAAACGGTTTTTATTCGAGTTTTACAACTTAGTAAAATGAAAATTATGAATTACTTAAAACAGCTTTGACACAAGTCTGCTAGTCTGCTGAATTTAGTCTGCTAGTCTGCTAGTCTGCTGAAGTTAGTCTCCTAGTCTGCTGAAGTTAGTCTGCTAGTCTGCTAGTCTGCTGAAGTTAGTCTGCTAGTCTGCTGAAGTTAGTCTGGTAGTCTGCTAGTCTGCTGAAGTTAGTCTGCTAGTCTGCTGAAGTTAGTCTGCTAGTCTGTTAGTCTGCTGAAGTTAGTCTGCTAGTCTGCTAGTCTGCTGAAGTTAGTCTGCTAGTCTGCTGAGGTTAGTCTGCTAGTCTGCTAGTCAGCTGAATTATGTCTCCCCCCAAAAATGGGGGAGACATATTGTTTTTGCCTGGTCGTCCGTCCGTCCGTCCGTCTGTCTGTCCGTCACAAAATCGTGTCCGCTCTGTATCTTCCATAGCCCTTGAAGGATTTTTATGAAACTTGGGTCAGATGTTCACTTCATCAAGGCGACGTGCAGAACCCACTTTGCGGGTGTGGTGTCTCAAGGTCAAGGTCACACTTGAAGGTTAAGTGTCAAATGCCACAAAATTGTGTCCACTCTGTATCTTCAAAAGCCCTTGAAGGATTTTTATGAAACTTGGGTCAGATGTTCACCTCCTAAAGGCGACTTGCAGAACCCACTTTGCGGTTGTGGTGTCTCAAGGTCAAGGTCACACTTGGAGGTTAAATGTCAAATGCCACAAAATCGTGTCCGCTCTGTATCTTCAAAAGCCCTTGAAGGATTTTTATGAAACTTGGGTCAGATGTTCATCTCATCAGGGGAGACATATTGTTTTTCCCCCGGTTGTCTGTCCGTCCATCTGTCCGTCACAAAATCGTGTCCGCTCTGTATCTACAAAAGCCCTTGAAGGATTTTTATGAAACTTGGGTCAGATGTTCATCTCATCAAGGCGACATGCAGAACCCACTTTGCAGGTGTGGTGTCTCAAGGTCAAGGTCACAGTTGGAGGTTAAATGTCAAATGCCACAAAATCGTGTCCGCTCTGTATCTTCAAAAGCCCTTGAGTGATTTTTATGAAACTTGGGTCAGATGTTCACCTCATCAAGGCGACATGCAGAACCCACTTTGCGGGTGTGGTGTCTCAAGGTCAAGGTCACACTTCGAGGTTAAATGTCAAATTTTACAATCGTCTGATTCAATACTGCCTGCTGCAACTGGCTGGGGGGAGACCTATGTTTTTGTTCAATCAAAAACCATT
This sequence comes from Cyclina sinensis, assembly GCA_012932295.1. NCBI lineage: Eukaryota > Metazoa > Mollusca > Bivalvia > Venerida > Veneridae > Cyclina > Cyclina sinensis. The sequence continues at coordinate 18,991,562 of JAAONU010000017.1, read as the reverse complement.
TCTAGTTTAGTCTGCTAGTCTGCTAGTCTGCTAAAGTTAGTCTGCTAGTCTGCTGAAGTTAGTCTGCTAGTCTGCTAAAGTTAGTCTGCTAGTCTGCTAGTCTGCTGAAGTTAGTCTGCTAGTCTGCTAACTTCACAGAGACGATTCAATGAGTTATACTTTAAGCAATGAAATTTCGAGTATAGGAAATTTATTAAGCACGGGTAAACCAGAAGGTGCTGTATAATAGCATACACGTGAACAATTGCTGAAAGAAATTTTAGCGTTTCGCTTAGTGTATATTTCAGATTAAAGAAGCATCCACCTGCGCTTTACCTGCATGAATTGTAAGAGTTTCATAAAGGCAATGACGCACCCGCAGTGCTGAAAGTAGTACAAGTCCCGAGGTTATAACACGTGTTGTCATGTGTGTACACCTTAGCTAAAATATGTAGACAGTCAAGGAACGAAGAAAATTACCCTTCGGTGTAGTATTCGCTGTACATAACCTTTAGGTTCTAGGAATAACCCGAAAAACGCTTTCCCTCGACGAAAATCAAACAGCTTTCCGAAAATGGTAAATCATGTCGTGATGCTTAAATTGATAACGAAAGGAAATACCTAGACATCTGTAACGACAGGCGCGTCTTTAATCTCACTTTTACGGTGTAGCTGTATTAAAATTGATTTTGACCTACATTCTAAACAAATGGAATTGTAACATACAAAATCGTCAGCTGAAGAAGGAAGTTTGTCATTGGTTAAAGTGTCTCTGTTATGAATTCGTAACAGTTTTATTACCCTCAAAAATAATAAAAAATTAATAACATTAAAACAATCGTGAATTAAACATCAAACTGTTTTACCATGAAAAAATATACTAAACGAATAAAATATAAAAATATGACTAAATATTTTATTCATCTTACGGAAGTGATTATGACATTTGTTTGTTTATACCCTAAACTGTTTACGAAACAGGACATTCGATTACTACGCATGGTCAACATCTGCCTATGTCCGAATATTATACACGGTATCGGGCATTAATTTTGTACTGTAAATATGCCGATTATTTTTTAAAAAAAACATATTTTGTTCGTTTGTATACATAAAATAAAACTATACTTCTTAAGCAAATAAAGCTTCAGCAGTACTTTAAAATATTATAGGTTATTACAATACTTTGATATTTAATTTTCATTAATGGTTTTAACATTCTATGACACCAGATACATTAAAAAAAAATAACTTTAACACAAATGGGCAAGTTTGTTTTGTAACTGCATCCACCTCCTTTTGGAAGAATTTTAGTTGTTTAAAATTAATAATTTATTTTGTTGCAGGCTTCTAAAAATCTGTTAAAAAAGCATACCATCTTCAAAAGCTGGTATGCAGAAGTGGAAAATGGGTAATGTGATTTATGTTTAAGTACATCTGTATATTAGTCAGACTAACTAACTACACCTAGAGAAACTACTGACATACTTACAAAAGGGGCTCTCTTTTGCACTCCCTGCTGTATTGGATCAAAACAATAAAACAATGATAAGGCAGGTTTCTCTACAGTATTGTAAGTATTGACTTTCATACACAATATCAAATGTTATGCTGTACTCAGAATCGTTAGTTCTTCCTTTAAAATTTCTGCCTTCTTTACTATAATATTCATGAAACGAATAATTTAGAATCTAAAGAAATAATAACAATACATAAGAATAAATAAATAAAAACGCATTGACATAAAAAATAAAATAAGATAAAAAAGTAATTCCTGTCGTAGACGATATACAGACAAACAAATGGCGTAGCGTTTGCAACTGTGTTTATTACCCTTCCAGATTGTTTTCTCTTTTTTGATTGGCTATTGATCCGTCGAAAGAAATTGATATTGCCGAGCCAGACAGGTAATATACACATTAAATTCCCCTTTGGGTACCCCATGTTGTAAACAACATGCGTTGTGACGATGCGCGTACGGTTCGATGTTGTAAAGTGTAAATTCTGATATACAAGCACTGATTAATTGTCAAATAGAATATATTTACCAGAATAGAGTAATGATAAATATTCTAATCAGTATTTGAAACAAATATGACCTCGCCAAACCTTGATATTAATCACAAAAAGTGTCTTCAACAGACCACTCCTTTTCTCTTGTTTACATTCGTTAGGTACGAAAGCAAATACTTTTTGTAAATCTACAGACAAACTATTGAAATAAAATTTAAAAGCAGTTAAAAAAAATAATCTGTACTGAATGCGCGGAAATATTAACCCAAATTTATGGCTTTCATTAAAGATGTATATTTAATATTCAAACAAACAGATCACTTCTTGGAAAAAACCGCTTTTCGCCAGCACAAATTATGTTGTGACGTCATTTTGCCGTGAGAGGGTACCCTAAAGGGAATGTTATTTCGACGTTTTATTTGAAACAGCAATGATTTATTTTAAAATCGTCTTACTCGGCAGGGGGAGGGTAATAAAATTATTATTTGGGTTTGTGAGTGATATATGTGGATATATTATCTGCCAAGATAAAATATCACCCTCGCCTAACGGCTCGGGTGATATAAAATCTTGACAGGTAATATATCCACATATATCACTCAAAAACCCAAATAACATATAATCTCACTTTATAACCATATTTATAGAAAAAATACCATGTACCAGCAAGTTCTGAGGCTTAAACCAGGCAAATTAACATGACTTGTGTAGGTGCGGAAACCGACCAATTCTTTACTGAGTGTCAAAGCTGAAGTGTTTGACATATACTACCCTTAAATGAAACTGTGCACTTGACTTAGAGATAAAATGTGCACCGTCTTAGAAAATTTTTAAGCAAACTTGGTATGTTGCGAAATTCTGTGACTGCATGATACATTATTATTAAAGTGAATTTAGATAATTTTCAGAACATTTTTTACCTTTTGAATGATATAGTTCGCACTTTGACATCGTCAAAACCACAATTATGATACTATATCAGCTCGTTGCATGCTCAATATCTACATCATTTTGTAAATAAAATCTATAAATAGAATTCTTAACGTACACATGTAAATATCACCTGCAGTAAATAATTACTAACTGCTCGGTATGATTATTGAGTTCTATCTAATAGATCGGTATGATTATTGAGTTCTATCTAATAGATCGGTATGATTATTGAGTTCTATCTAATAGATCGGTATGATTATTGAGTTCTATCTAATAGATCGGTATGATTATTGAGTTCTATCTAATAGATGTACGACTATATAGTCTTTTTCTGTAACGAGAACTGTACTGTGAAATTTTTTGTTCTACAGTTGCTTGCAAACATTTTAAATTTGTAGAATAGTTAGCATAAGAAAATATTATATATTATATATTATATTAATAATATGACCTATCTTTATATCGCTTATCACACAATCCATGCCAGACAACACAGATAATCCAAAGATTATAGCTGATTTAGAGAATGAAGTATTCTTACAGCCCCTTTAAAAAGTGTTCGTAATGCTCAATTCTGTGGATGCATTTTGTTTGAATCAACATTCTTCATTTTTTCCCTCAATATGACATTGCAGCAGTATTTTGCTAAATAAGTTTCCTTTTTATAAAACCGATGCGCAGAATATTCATTCTCACAAAAATGAATTTGATGTATGTCTTGCACAACCTGTTTTCAAGTTAAATGAATATAACACTCATCACCACGACTGAACAAACTGAGTGAAATGGCAAATGTTAGAACTCGTCATAATTTCATAAATCTTTATCTCTTCTTTCAGGTTCTTTGAACGTTCAGAAAATTGATTTAACGTTATAAACCATCAGGTTATCGAAACGGATTCAGATCTGTGATTTACATCAATAAAATATCAATATCATTGGCGATCTGGAAAGTCAAAATAATATTGCAATCTTGAACGTCAGCATATAAGGTCCGAATTCAACTGAAAAACAATTTTTTAACTATTATAAAGGAGCATGTAATAAAAGACAGACATTCAGAAATAGATTTAATACTCCCTTTATGGTGTTATAATTTTGTTTTCATTATATATAATATAGGTTTCATTATCGCATGCATTTCCAAGGCAATAATGCAGCTAAAATACATTTATTATTACTAAGTAACATCTGAAAGCATTACGATGAAATGTAAATAAAATTCGTTCGAACACTACTAACAATAAATTTGCTACATGTTTATTTTAAACATTTTTACAAGAATATGAAGACGTTTTTCTAAAAGAGTACATTGCAGTAACACGAAATCATATATGTAAAACTTGGAAGTAAAATCTTCAGTAAATGATATTAACAAGTATTTCAAATTGTAATAGTAATGAAAAGTACTCGGTATAATTTACATCAAAAAGAAACAAAAGGTCAAGTAAACTGTTTTAATGTTAATTTCTAAACAGATAACTTGCTCAAGTAACTGAATATAATAATGCTGAAAAGTGTTACAGCCTTTCTGTAACTAATATTTCTTTCTCATGTGTAATTCCTTGTAAAATCAATGTCTTCTTGAACTACATTTGTTGAACTCATGTCTATAACTCGGTTTAATATCAGACACTGCAAAAACCTTATTACAGTAATTTGTCTTCAGCAAAACAAGTAATTTGGTTAACAGTTCTCCGGGAAAATGAGACGCAGACATCTGACCTTTTTGCCCAGAATCTTCCGTCCAAAATTCTTATTTTTCTCACGGTTAAAAGCAACGGCAATGCATTCTTTATAGCTTAGTAGTGACCAATGTACTTGTAACATGATATCTGATGAAAAATCGGACAATACCTCTATGTGCTTATTACAATGCGTAATGTTGTCCTTTTCAAAAATCACAGTGTACATGTTTTTATCAAATACAATGAGAAACTTTAACGTTATACAGAATAAAATATTTTTAACGACTGCACACGTTATAAACTTATCTGAAATTAAACATACCCTTGTTTCCTGGAGATTTAATTTAGTGCTAAATATCTGAAAACAATGCTAGAAACGTAACTATCTTTTGCCAAAATGACGCACGACGCAAGTTTCGTTACAGAAACAAACCGTACAAACCAAAATGATTTTAATCCTGCGCCGCGAAGCAGGAGGGGGTATACAAATGGCCTTGACCGTCCGTCTGTTTGTCTGTCAGTAACATTTTTGTGTTTATTCCATATCACCTATACCCATAAACTGATTTTTTTAAAACTTGACTCAAATGTCTATTGACGTATCGTACAGCCCGCAATGTGCCGTTTTGAACAATGTGCAGGTCCGTTCTTCCCTGCATGCTAATGCCCGCCCACACCATACTATTTTTTGAATAGTTTATGATTTATTCGACGAGTACCTGGAGGCAGCAGCCATAGAGAGAATGGACTGGCCAGCAAGGTCTCCAGACTTCAATCCAATAGAGCACGCCTGGGACATGCTGCAGACTCCAATATCTGCTCGCCCAGTCCAGCCAACCACGGTCCTTGAGCTACAGCAGGCCCTTCTGGACGAGAGTGCTCGACTCCCACAACAAAGCATCCGGAGACTCATTAGCAGCATGAGAAGGCGGTGCAGAGCAGTAATCTAACCAAACGGACACCACACGCGATATTAAAGCAAAATTCAGGCCATAGACTTGATTTTTCCAAAAAGTTCCATTTCATCTCCTGTCTGTGTTATCCCAAATTCATGCCCCTCCCACGGCTCAGCCTCTGTCACGCTTCAACGGTTTACAGACTTACTCTTTTTTTGGTACCAAACTGTTGTCATATGAACATATTTTCAGAATCACAACAACAATATAACCTTTCAACCTTATCTAGTAAATATACACATTCTTATAAGTGATCCCTATCAAATTTTGAGTAGTATATGTTTCACGCGAATGTAAACGTGACTATGTTGTTTTATGTTTTTATTCCAGTAATAAGAAGCGTAAATGCTTTTAAGGAAATGCACATAGTTTTGTCTCAATCATAATGTTACAAGCTGTTTTACAGTCAATTACTGCCTAGAATTGTCCTCCTCCAACAAATTTTAAAAAGTTGGTTTAATATAATGTCCTTCATAATTTACTTGTAGCTTTATCTAGTACAAACATGCATGCAACTATTGCGTTAACACCAGTTACGTCCTGAAAATCGCTCTTTCTAATTTAAAAGCAATTAAATTTCCAGCGTCATGTTTCAAACTTAGACAAGCATTATTTTTGATATTGCTGAGACAGCAAAAACAGGTTTGACACAAGGAAGGAACAATTAACCATAAAAAGCTATCAATTAAAATTATTTCTACCAAATGTCTTGTTTCGGTTTCAATTGTTCAGCCTTAATATATGCCTCAATACTAAAATGATGCGAAATCAAATTGAATAAATGATTACAACTGTTTTACTTTGTAGCTAAAACATCAATTCACACTTTGTCTTGGTAATTCAAACCACTGAAAGTGAAAGACTGTCAATCAAAGATTATATGTGGGAGTTCACATAAATATGTTTTCTTATTTCCCCGTTACGAGCATCAAATTTATAGCTCTTTTCAACACATAGATACTATATAGATTCACGCAATTCTATTCTAACAGCTCCTATGAATGTTCTTGCTTTGTGTAAAGATACAAAGAACAAATGACGTAACTAAGTAAATTTTATTCAAAACATTGCATTTGTCATCAACACACAGTTAATTAAATTGAAAAAAAAACCAAATTCATGTTAACTGAAACATATCATTAACAAAAGGGTTAAAGTGACTGACTCACAGATGGGCCGACGATAAAAGAGAAAATGTTTATACATCTAGAAATTCTAGCTGTAATTGTGAAGAACATATCTAAACTAAGTTACTGACTTATTTTTTATTACAGAAAAGCATCAAACTGTAAAGTTTTACACTTTTTTATCGGTGAAAATTTATCCAGTTTGTCACGGGGTAGATTCTTGAGTTATATCATTAATTTTGACGAAACTTTATAACTTGGCTCTGTTGCTCAGTGGTGTAGATCATCCCTCTATAGTTAATTGACCGAAAGGACATGGCTTCGAATCCTGAACTTTTTTTCAGTTTTCATGGGGTATAGAAGCATAATATTATGTTTCTTCCATAGTATGTTTAACTTCTCTTAAAGGGGCTGTGCTCCAGATGACAAAAAAAGAAAGTTTTCTTGTATTATAAATTTCTTGTAATATTTATGATTAATGCTGAAAAAATAACTTACTGACAAAAAATAAGTCAAATAATTACATTATAAATTGATTTTTTCCCTTTCAAAGTGCTATACCGTAACGCGACGGTATAACTATATCGTATAAGATTTAAAGTAAATATATGTAATATCACATGCGGCGATGGTGGTGACAGTAAAAGCGTTGGAAATATTTTGTTAACATGAGGGTCCAGAGTTCAAATCAGGCTGGAGCGAAAATATTTTTTTATTCTATTTTGACTTTTATAATCAGTTTTGAAGTAAAATATTATGTTGTTATAATCTCACGGCATCTAAATATATAATTTATGAAAAAAATTTTTTTATGTCAAATCTGGAGTACAGCATCTTTAAATTCTAAAGAAAAAAAATCAGCTAAATTCTGTGAGTCGGTCGCTTTAAGAACAATAAATAAATAAATAAATAAATAAATAAATAAATAAATATTAAAAAGAAAGAAAAAAAGAACCAAACAAACGCTTCGACACAGTAGTACACTATTGTTGTCCGGTACGATGTTATTATGTGACATTGCCTTTTGACTTGAATTGGTTATAATATGTATATATAGTGTGCTTTTATAATCAGCAATATTCCAATATCTAAAGGAAATTAATAATATCCATTTCTATCAAGGTTGCTTTAGAATATAGATGATAACGCCGACACCCTATCGTGGAAAAACAAAAGGTAAAATACCTGCTGTTGTAGGCTTATTTGACATTACATATTGCGTCACATGAAAAATGTGCCTGCCGGAAATTTAATCGCCGACAACAGCTAAATACAATTTAAAAAGCAAGGGGGATTAACTCACTGTCAAAGGCTCCATATAAGGTAATTTTCTAACAACTGTTGACTTAAAGTTTGTCTTTGTCAATACACAGGCATTCTTGGCTATTATGTCAAAGGTTCTGTAATTTTCTATGACTTTTCTTGTAGTTCTTTTTCGTGTCAGGCTACTTGAGAGATGTATGTCTTCTCAGCTCTGCATCCCTTATACAACCATTTAAGAGTATATATATAACTGTGTTTTTGAATTATATTAATATTTATATTATTCAATTCCATTAAACGATCATTTCTAACGACAACAATCTTCAGATTTAATAACCCTTTTTTCCGAGCGTGTACTTTTTAACTGGTTCTAAAAGTAAACAGGCAATGTTCAATTAAGAGTGTTACTATGGTCAACTGATTGACCTTTGTAACGAGAGATAAATAACCAGATGGATGTCTTCACTTGAAATCCTTCAAATGATCGCAGGTATTTAAAGAACCGACGATTAAAACTTAGGTAATCTAAGCTGATATTTTTCTTGCATTTCAAAATTTTGTCAACATTGTTCATCTTAAGACAGTACTAAAAAAAAATAAGTGATCTTTTGTAATAAATGGCTATCCATTCAAAATTGGTACTGTAACAACGACTCTCGATACAAAGACTAAACATATTTTAGATTTACCTGCTGAACTATGAGATAACATTGGATGATCATCCATATTTACATGATTTGAAAGAAAGCGGAATACTCTCAATTTTAGGAAATGTCTCTTAAATTCTCTTCTAAATAAAATAGATTACACATTTTTAGTTCATCCGTAAGATTGTTTATGTTTTGTCATCCAGACCGGGCATTTCCTGGTATTTTCAAGCAGTCCGTGTCAACATTGATGAACTTTTTCGTAACTTTCTTCTCATAACGTTTGTTTTCTTTTTTCTTCTTTTGTTTTTGTCTAGACTTTAGACTAATATCAGACATAAATAAATTATAGCTGCCATTCATTACATACGTTTGTCTTGAGCAAAGCAGTAATTCCATTTCGTTTCCAATTTTCTGAAACAAAGAAGCGCAAATGTCTGATATCGTTTTGCAAGTGTGGCGTCATTTTTTTTATCTCTTTAAACTTCATGTTAACTCATTAACTATATGGTTTACTTGTGTTTAATCTAGGTCTTGCAGAATAGTTTTATCAAAGATCTGAAGTGCTCCATAATTCAAACACACATTAAGAGAGTTTCATCATTTAGTTTCTATGAGTTCGAATTAATGTTTCCCTTGTCAGTGGAAATATCAGGATAAACTTCAACTGTACAAAGAAACACAACATACATGTCCTGGATAAAATATGTATTTTGCATAATTGATTTATTACGACCTGGATCTCTTTGGCGAGAATCTTCTGGTCAATAGATGTTGAAATGGTTCAAATATGTTACCAATCTGTGTCTTAATCTTTCATTTTGAATAAATTGATTTGTGAAAAAAGCACTAATCTACAAACAGAAAATTTGAGGTTCGTCTATAATTGTATGTACTTTGTTTGATATTCACAGACTTGTAAAGCTATTGAAGAGACATATCCTGAAATTTGGTACATTACATTTCCTTTGAAACAAGAGATGCTTTTGAAATATGTATTTCCACTCACCCCTTTGACATTGGTCCAGGTGCGGTTGAACCTTGAACAAGTTGGATAAATGCATTCATGAACTTAATATGCTCAGGTATCATGTCAAATGTCAAGATTTCTTGTTTTGTTGTTCTTGTCTTAATGAGTGAAACCTTTTTTTATCAGTTACAACACGGCCAAAATCGTTAGAAATTGCTATGCTGAGAAAAGTAGTTATTTATATTTTATTTGGAAAAGGAAGCGCAAAGATTATTTTTAGATTCATTCCTTTCGTGCTATTTAAGAGCATATACAAGACTTCTGTATTTTGTTTGGGCCACGACCTGGTCTAATTACGCTAAATCACCCTGTATAGTAAAGGGTTCTTAGTTCAGTTAGCCTAGAAATGTTTTCGAATTGCAGCACCGTGTGAGCTTGAGGTATCAATAAATATCCTGTTAAATTTGAGCATTCTTGATTCTGGATGCTGTTAGTGAGTATTGATCTGAAGCAGATGTTGAAGTAAAGTCTCTTGTGAGTTTGACCTTTGTTTTTATGGTGGATACCAACTTCTTACTAGTGATCATTTCCTTAGTATAAATGTTAACGTGTAAGAACCTTATCCTATTTTTTCAAAATCTAAACGTATTAAAATATAACCAGCTTCAGAATAGCCCACATTTTCTATTACTATGAACAATACTTCCTGATTACATGTACTTAACCTTGTTTATTCATCCATAGTACAACCGTTCGTAGTATGCACACTTTTTCTTACATACTTACATACTTTGATAATCTTAAATTCTCCTTCCCTGTGTTTTAAGTCAATGAAACATCTATTTCACTGACGCCGTAGAAAATGTTTTCGTAGTATTTTTTTTCCTTTATTGACTTGGTTTACGCACGAACATATATATAACCTTGACAACATTTATTTATTTAGGAAATAGATTTTGTCTTTGCGTGCTGTGCTAGATCGTATATCACGATTTGGAGTTCAGGTGTGTAGTAATTAATCACGAAGGCGAAAGGTCTGATTGATAAATTACTACAAATCTGATTGATAGCACGCAAACACAAAATCTATTTCTATTCTAACACTGATACAATGAAAAGGTAGCACAACTAAGAACTATTTTACTTGTTCAACAACAGTGGATGGGGAACTGTTGTCAACAAGAGCGGCGCATTCATGGACCTAATTCCGAGTGGTTAAATGGCACAGAGCTCTCTGTGCTACCCTCTCATCTTTGGACATACGTGCCATAAAGGTTGACAATGTATTAACATCAAAAGGCCGTGCTGCATACCAAAACCTTTTCACTGGGGGAAACATTTATAGTGGTTTTTGAAAGAGGTCTTAGGATTAATCTTCTGAGGTACTTTTCAAAAGACCGAAGGGGACAGTCTTCTTCACCAGTTGTACATTCGAAGTTCCTACTAGTAGTTTTCACGAGTGTTCAGACCGTTTTTTTTCGAAAGCCTCGTTAAATACCATTCTCACAGAGTTCCTGCCTGTTGCATCATTCAGTGTGACAAATGTACTTGTTTTCAAGTGGCATAAACCTTTCTAACCACGCCTACCAAACTGAATAGTTATTTTAAAAGAACTTTATTTCCCATGGCGTTGGTTTGTCTTCTCTGAAAACACCAGAATCGTTATTTTTATCATCATCATCATATTATTATTGTTATTATCATTATTTACAGCTTATTTTTATCTGCTTGTGCAATACATGTAGGTTCTTTATAACAGCTTATATATTTTTTCTCGTTTCAGGACACCTTCACCAGACCTATCAGGACTTAATTTGAAGACTTAAAGTCTTGTAATACATTAATTTTAGTTCATCAATCTACTAATTGGAGAGGTCGTTGATTGCCTTATAACAGGACAGGTTCCAACTTACAGTGCTCGCTCTAAAGTGGTTTTTATCGTCCTTGGTCTGCACAGAAGCAAACAAAAAACGTTCAAGAAGTTTTTTGTCAGAAAGCCATTCAAAATTAGCATGACCATATCCAGCTTCTTGCATCTAGTTTTAAATATAATGAAAACATTTTTAAGTATTTTGGACAATTTCTTATCTTCAAAAACAATGTAGAACTTGACAAAAATTAATACTAAATTGTTTGAAATAACAAGAACACAGACTTTAAAAATCTTTTATGGTCTGTCATGAGAACTCTGAGACATTCAGCCTTAACTGCACTTCAAGTACTTCTTAAAGCCCTCTTCCACAACATTTTGGTACAATTTATTTGCTTGTATGTTTTCTTTGGGGACAAGCTTCTTAAAGTTATCAACATGAAACTTCAAAGGTAGATAGATCTTACTAAGAAGAAGTGCAGTGTTCAAGAACTATAACTCTGCACTCTCTCGTCGGAGTTATTGCCTTTTGTTGATTATTCATACTTCATTTTTGTCCAGAGCATAGCTCTTAGACTGTAAGAGCTATCAACTTGAAATTTCATAAGTGGATAGATCTCATCGAGAAAAAGTGTGTAGTTTGCAATAATCGTTGCTTTGCACTTCAATATTTTGGAGTTATTACACTTTGTTGATTTTTCATAGTCAATTTTTGTTCGGAGCGTAACTCGTACACTAGAAGAGCTATCAATTTGAATTTTAATAGGTAGATAGGTCACATGAAAGAAATGTGCAGTGCGTAAGAACCGTCACTATGCACTTAATATTTTGCTCTTTGTTATTTTTCATACTTCCGAAGCATTACTCAAATACTATAAAAAATATCAACGTCAAAAGTCATATTAATTTTTTATATCATATTTGTCAGGCACATTGCTCGAAGACTATAACAGATATGTACATGGAACTTAATAGTAGTGATGGCAACAGTTAACCGATTAACCAGTCAACCGTTCGAAAGTCCGAATATCGGTTACAAATTTCAGTAACCGCTTATTCGAAAAATAATATAATAAGGTAATCAGACTGAACATGAATTTACTTGAAATTTTACGAAAGATGTTCTGGTAATATAATCTCAGTTAACATAGAACAAATAGCATAAACTAGAGATGTGTCTACAGAACACAGATGCCCCTACATTCCGCTGTATTGTCAGAAAAATCCTGTACAATTTCAAGTCTAAAAATTACTATATTTAGCTTCATCAGGGGGGCATAAATATGCCCATCTCCAATAAAGTTGCGTCAAAATACACAGGTGCGTAACTTCACATGCTGTTAACTTTTCTAAGAAAGTTTCATGGCTCTAGCAGTTATACGTTTGGAGTTACAGGCGGCACAAATTTTAAAAAATGATATTTTGGCTTAACCAGTGGGGTATATCTCTGCCGATCTCAAATAAATTTGCGTCAAAATACCCAGGTGCATAAGTTCACACGCTGACAACTATTCTTAGAAAGTTTCATGGCTCTTTTTATACGTTTGGAATTACAGGCGACAAAAACCAGTTTACGTACGGTCAGCGGGACGGACAAACAAGGGCAAACCTATATCCCTCTTCTCAAAAAAGTGTTGGGGGCATAAAAATCATCTTTAATCAGTCTAGCTATGTTAACATGATTTAAACTAATATTAATATTTAAATTCAATTTACCCGTAGTGAACATGGTTGCATTGAACTTTGTAATTTCCAGAGCAAATTATTTATCACTGACATCATTTAAAACATCATGTTTAAAAAACTAATCATGGTATTTCCTTTGATAATTGGTTTAAGTGTAAAGGACTGAATTCAGAAATATCGGAAATCAATACAACAACTGGTAACAATCAGTGGACTTCGAAAACAATTGCTTTTAACAAATTTCCAAATTTCGAAAACTGCCTGCGAATAAGAGTGTCTTTTTTTGCCAGTTTTTCTACTTATGCATCAAGCCAGTCGATAAAATGAGATTCGTTTGCATTTGAAATAGATTGAGTAACGAATGGATTGTTTGAACTTGGCCAGATTAATATAAAAACGGAACTTGTCTACAACAAATAAGCAGTTGCAAATACATTTAAGGTCATGCTACTTGACTGGCGCAGTCGGATGTATAATGCAATCTGATCTTGAAAATTATTGTCTAAAGATATCGAAAGTCATAGTAAGTATCCTGAAGTTCTTAATTAGTTTGCTCTTATACATGTAAAGAGTTGACATCTTTTTGTTAGATGTGATGTAATCTGTCAGCTTTTTTAAAAAAAAAAATTCGTATCTAACGAACTAATAGCTCAGTGTGAGTAGAGTGCGTGGCCTAGATTTGATTTTAAAATTACTGACAAGTATTGAACTCAGTCTGTGAAATGAGATAGTATAACCAGCCCGTGAGAACCTGAAATAAAAGCAGTATATTTGCGACATTATTGGAAATGTTGACTATAAGCGCACGCTTTGAGCGTTCTTCTAGGCACATACAATTCCATTATAATTGCTTGGTTATAGGTCTGTGCCTTGCATTGTAAAGAGTTTTGGATTAAAGAATAGCCTTCATAGCTCTAAATTGACAATTAACTCTCTCCTATTCCTTTAAGTTGGGCTTATTTTCATCACTGAAAGTCACATGGAAGCTGTTTAAAATGGACTATTTCCGATTAAATAAAACATTTTCTTATCGCCCACGAGTACATCATTTTGAAAAGCAGAGGCTTGAATTACAATTACATTAAAATACACTGCGTAACATGTCAGTCTGACCTGTTGTGTTTCCTTCGCATTTGATTGTGGTAGTTTGTGATTTTTTAATGTGGTAGTCTGTTTATAAACAGACTGAAAGACATGATTTCAAAAGAAAAAATATACATTACATTTATATACATGCATTTTTATAATGCCTGACAACAGTAACTTTAAAGCAGACAAAGTTTCCTTCGCAGTATGTCTTATGTATAGATCTACAGGAATAATTTTGTCTGCATCAGTTAAAATATAATACTGGGCGTAATTGTCATAGAAAATAAAACAAAGAAAACTTTACTATGCCTTTTTTCCAACAAAATCAGTTTTGTACATAAAATGAATGTTTATGATACACTTAATTCTGAATATCCCTTTACGATTTGGTATTTAATTTTATGACATTTTATTTTCTGATATGCTTATAATGTTCTGATGTTACGAGCAGTATACTCGTTAGTGGGTTTGCAGAGAAACTGCTTGAATCTAGAACACATGTGTATTTATACTTTTTTTTCAATCACTAAATAAACTTACTGACACGTTGTTACAGGACAGGTTTACAATAAAGTGCTCGATGAAAAAAGTGAACTATATTAAGGCCATAGAAAAACTTCAACCCTCAGCGCATTTAGACTTTTTTTTAAGAAATATAATATCTGATGTTAAAATATAGACAACTTTAGACACTTTTAACATGTGTTTTTATCAAATCTCGTCAGATGGAAAAGGTCAGGAAAATAAATATATTAACTGTATAAAGACCTAATGACTTTGAAGAAAATAGTAAACTTCGATAGATCTTTAATATTATATGATATGTATTGTGATTCATATACTGTCAGGCAACATATCAAACAGGAATACCATGTTATTTTGAAGAAATAAATAACTGAAATCATTGATACACAATTTTTATTTATTTTTCTTTTCAAATGCTTTGTAACAATTGAAATAATGCCAATCGAAGGAAATTAAATTCAATTCAAATACTGGCTTTTGTTTTCAAAAAGAAAAAGGAAAACATAATAAAATAAGAAGGAAGGAAACATATACATATTTAAAGAAGAAAGGCTCAAATGGGTACTAAATCCAAGCCAGTTGTTAAAATGGCACTGGAACTGAGTATATTGAGTAGAGGTTAAGCATATGGATCGAATACCTGTTTCGTTTAAATATAAATATATACAGTCACGTGGGGAACCACGAAACCCTACGCAGTTCTACAAGTTTTCAAATAAAAGGGATGTCCAGTGTCATTTATGAAATTTACTTGTTTCTTAGGGGAAAGGCTGTAACAAATAGTAATAATTACTTATTATAATAAATTTTATCAATAAATATAAGTATAATTATTAATTTTGTCTTTACAATATAGCTTGGTCTTTAAGTACAACGTCTGCATATATGATATACTAAGTATTCTCTATTGCGAGTTTCCTTAAGGCAAACTCTTATAAAAGCTTCTTTCGTGACAAAGAAATAAAAGCATTTTTTCATTTAATATTTAATATTTTTTGCAGGTACAAACTGTATCAACTTGACAACTATAAAATTGTTTTCATTTGTTTCATTCCTTCGGTCATTATTTAATCACTATGTACACTTTAAAACATTTTACGTAAACGTTTAAAGTAATATTTCGCGATACCTGTATATATAAATAATTAATGATCAAAGGGATGCGTTATGAGATACAAGGAACTGGTCAATACTTGAAGTTATAACCAGGAAATATAATACTAGAAAAGAATGTCATTTAATCCCGCTTTTGGCACGGAAGTTGATTACTTGTTATTGCATATCAGTTACATTATAGCCAGAAGTTCTCACTACATGACAATAGGAAATTGGCCAAGCAAGGCGGTAATGTTTAGTGAAAAAAGTGGGGTAATATACCAAAATAAAAAAAAATCACACTTAAAATATAACGCAATGCGTTGAAGATAATCTGACAATTAAGTTTATTCAAGGTTTAGTTCTTTGATTTTGTGACGTGTGAAAATTCATAATAGCATTTTCTTTGATTTGCCGAGACACTTTATTGTATCGGAATAAAATCTGCTATTTTTAAAGCATTGTGCGTAGGATATAAATGGTTTAATATGAACGGTACTTTATTTAGGAAATAAATAACAGCCCGTCCCTTTGTTAAACCAGGCATAAACATGCAAACCTACAGACATTATGTGATTGGATGTGTTGAATACCAGCTTTTATAATAACGTAAAACAGATATCTTTTGCAATAGAAAATTTATGTCAGCTTTATATGTTATAAGAACAAATAAACAATGAACTAATAGAATTTGTTTGAAACAGAGCTGCTGGGTAAGAGTGTCGGACTCCCGCTCCTGGAATCGCGCAACATCAAGAGTAAATCTCCCGAGGCCTTCCACATTTCACAATTTAGGCTCGGGTGTTGTTCCTGTTAAGTGGTTAGTTTTATCATAAAAGATTTGCTCAAACATATTAATTCATGAAAGTAAATATGAAAGCTATGCTCATTTTTCTGAAATTGCTCCATTTGATAACAATCACTGTAATAAGATGAAAGACTGACGTACAAAAGTCTAAGTCGGATTAACGAAAAGAAAGGTACAATAGCGCATGAATTGGAAACCCTGCAAATTGTAATGACCAAAAGACGCATCGTTTGACAGAAAGCGATAGAATGTTTTTTTAGGTCTGAAGTTACCTTTTTGGTCTCTTATCTTAAGTCACAAACTTTGAACTATAAAAGACTCTAAACATTCAAATTTTTTGCCGGCATAACAATTCTGAAATCTAAAACAAAATCTGAGGTTAAGGTTACAACCTTTAAGACAGAAAAAACAATCAAATGTTATGTCGGCTTAACAAATTCTAAAACCTGAAGTACATAAAAATATTCAGTTGTTATGCCGGCATAAAACATTTTTAAATCTAGATTATTAAAATATATACTTAATCCTTCATTACTAACATGTTTATTAATTTTGTGGTAAAAGTGTTATTGAAAATTTAAACGGTCAATTTGCACTGATGTGTATCAATCGTAGAACAAGCTTAACCAGATATTATAATTCAATATATTCTCTGAAAAAAAATCTACTTAATTGAGTAAAGTCGAATTTAGTGAATAATATATTCTTTCTACACTGACGTAGTCAAAATGTTAATTTACAATTTTACTACAATTGAAGGCATACTTTCAATTATTAGAATTAAAAGTAGTCCAGCTTCTGACGTACATGATCTACATTATGTATATGATCTACATGACCTACATGATCTACACGTTCTACATGACCTAGATGATCTGCACGACCTAAATGATCTTGTAACAATGACAGTGCTTTCAGCATCCAACTAACATGTAATGCATGCTGGTTATTATTGACAGTAATATAACTTTGATTAAGGGTCTTTTAAACGTATTATTCATAGCAATAAAAAGATTTCATAAATAATGTATTCAGTTACAAAAAATGTCAGCATTATGCGTGTCTATAATAATTGTTTACTTTCCTAATATGAAATAGTTTGCAGTAGATATAATACAATAGTTTTTGTTTCATTGTAATTCTGTTAATAATTTTAATTTTTTTTTCTCTTCAGCGAAATGGCAATATTTTCGGATGTGAAAATACTTGTTCACAGTCATACGTTTTGACCATTCTCACTAAGCCAGTCAATATCCACTGAAACATTTTGATTAATGCCACGTTCGGCAAGACTATGATACTATTGATTCTAATAAATAAATAATTATTTACCATTTACGCTGATGTTCTCACTGTACCAGAGAAACAACGTCCAACAAAAGAAAACGTCAAGCAGTTTCTTTAGCAGGAACAATTTTTACATGTTTTTAATTCTAAACGCCAATTAATTTCTGACTACAACCACTTTTAAACTATAAGTGTATTTTACACAACAGCAAAAATATCATAACTTGCCGTTGAATTTTGAATATTCCATTAAAAGAAAGAAATGTGGTACATAAAAATAGGTGATACAAATCTGGTGTTATTTAAACGACACATTTCATTACTGTATATGAACACAAACTCAAGTGTACAATACAGCCTGTGGGAGTGCTTGCGACTTTAAAACACTGAATTCAAGTATATCTTTAATGGTACCAGTCGTAAGAAAGAATATGTGTTAATGTAATCATAAAAACGTTAAACTGTAGAAATTACTGACGTGATTTAAATTATGCCCATGCTCGTTGCATTCCATTAGGAGTGTAGGCTTTAAAGAACGTTTAATGGTATTCTGTCTATTCGATGCATTTATTTGTTACAATATTTCACATTTAAATATCGGAAGTTTAGTCAATAATAACGCAATTTATCAGCATTGTCTTAATATTACGACAAAATAATCTGTTTAGACTTAATTGAACTGTATCAATAAAGAAACCGTATGCGAGGGGATAGAATAACATATGTGGGAAATTCCCAAGCTGCCGAAAGGAAGCCGAACGTTCTGCAGAGTACAAGCATAGGAGTTTGAACTCAATTAAACTTGTATAAAATGTACGCTGAATAATATTCATACTGTAATAAAACAGTTACAAATAACTGTTTCAAATTTCTAAAATCAGAATTTATCGGCAAAAATATGTGAAATCAATAAAAAAAACCCAAAACATTGTAACTACATAGTTAAGTAATATTCTATGGTAATTTTTTACTTCAAAATAACTATTCCGGCAAAAATGGGTTTTAACTGCAGTAAACTGTTCTTGTTGTTTTTGTTTTGTCCGTGAACAAGCCATTTTCTTGTGTTTTGTTTAAACTGATTTAAAATATGCAATGTTAACATGATAATGCTTCTAAGGCTTATTGAAGTAAACATTTAAAATAATATCAGGTGTCTAATATGGACTTGTTACAGAAATAAACGTATGAAACACTACATCAGTATGTTTTCAAAAAATCCGTAAAATTACAGAAGTATTGCACCTAATTTATTATCTGTTAATTGAAATCTGTTTTTGGCAAAATCACAGATCCAAACGGCTCCTTGATATGTAGTAAAAGAAGTAAGAACGGAGAGACGGTTAGCTTCATGTGTTAAATGTAAGTTATTTGTAACAGTTATTTGTAACTGTTTTATTATAGTATGAATATTATTCAACGTACCTTTTATACAAGTTATTGAAGTTCAAAATTCTTTGCTTGTATTCTACAGAACAATGTTCGGCTTCTTTTCAGCAGCTTGTGGAATTTCCCACATATGCTATTCTATCTTCTCGCATACAGTGTTTTTTTATTGATTCGGTTCAATTAAGTCTAAACAAATTATTTTTGTCGTAATGTAAAGAAAATGCTGATAAATTGCTCTATTACTGACTAAACCTCCGATACTTGAATGTGGAATATTGTAACAAATTAATGCATCGTATAGACAGAATACCAAGAAACGTTCTTTAAAGCCAAAAATCCTAATGGAATGCAAAGCGCATGGGCTTAATTGATATCATGTCAGTAATTTCTACATTGTAACGTTTTTATGATAACATTAACACAGATTCTTTCTTACGACTTGTGCCATTAAAGATATACTTGAATTCAGTGTTTTAAAGTCAAAAGCACTCTCACAGGCCGTATTGTACACTTGAGTTTGTGTTCATATACAGCATTTAAATGTCTTGTTTAAACAATACATGATTTGTATTACAAAATTCAACGACAATTCATGATATTTTTGCTGCTGTGTAAAATACATTGATGGTTTAGTGGTTGTAGTCAGAAATAAGTTAGCATTTAGAATTTTAAAAATTGTTCCGGCTAGACAAACTGCTCGTTTTCCTTTGATAGACATTGTTTCTCTGGTACAGTAAGAACTTCAGCGTGACTGATTCAATTGAAATAATCATGTTTAAGAGAATCAATAGTATCATAGACGTCGCCGAACTTGGCGGTTATCAAAATGTTTGTAGGGGATATTTATTACCTTAGAGGGAATGGTCAAAACGTTTATGAAAAGTTATTTTCACATCCGCTTACATTGCCATTTCGGTGAAGAAATAAATAAAAATATAAACAGAATAAAAAAAAACTATTATTTTGTATCTACTGTAAGTTATTTCATATAAGTTATTTCATATTAGGTAGTCAAACAAATGTTATGACACATATCATGCTGATATTTTATGTAACTGAATACATTATAATGTATGAAATATTTTTATTGCTATTAATAATTACGTTTAAAGACCCTTGATCATGCATAAAAGTTATTTCAGTGTCAATATTTGCCAGCATGCATTACAGCTTAGGTTGATGCTGAAAGCACTGTCATTGTTGCAAGATCACGTAGATCATGTACGTCATGTAGGTCACAAGGTCATGTAGAGGTAATGTAGATAATCTTGGTCATGTGGACCATCAAGGTCATGTAGATCGTGTAGATCATATGCATCATGTAGATATGTACGTCAGAAGCTAGACTACCTTTAATTCTAATAATTGAAAGTATGCCTTCAAGTGTAGTTAAATTGTAAATTAAATCTTTGTCTATGTCTGTGTAGAAAGAATATGTTACTAATTAAATTCTACTTTCCTTAATTAAAGTAGATTGATTAACTTCAAACCATCACGTGACGTTGCCCTGCTGAGCATTGTTTAAGCATGACTCTGCATGACAGACTTTATGTTTGGATGTAGTTCGAGGTTAGCAATACAGTGTGTGTAGGGACTTCCCTGAGACTTGTGAGCAGTTAAGCCAAATGCTAAAACTAATGGGTACATTGTTCTCTTGACATCACATGGACATTCAGATGTGAGTCAGAATGTAACAGTGATGGCCTGGATCGGGCTTCTTTTGTGATTTTTTTTTTTTTTTTTTTTTTTTTTTTTTTTTTTTTTTTTTTTTTTTTTTTTTTTTTTTTTTGGGGGGGGGGGGGGGGGGGTTAAGTAAAATTAAAACTTAAAAAAATGAAAAAAAAATTTGGGAGATGGGGAGTGGGGTCCCCAAGCAGAGTGGGGGGGGTTGGAGGAGGGGGGAAGTACTTATGGACGGACGGGCGGACGGAGCCCATTTCTATATCCCCCTTTTTGGACCAGATACAAAATATACCCTATAACTGACCATGTTAAGTTTTGACCTTAAAGAATGACCTTGACCTTTGAGGTAGGCGTCTAGGTGTTGTGCATGACACGTCGTCTCATTATTGTGAACATTTGTGCCAGGTATTTTTAAAATCGCTTAATGGATGAGAAAGTTATGGACCGGACACGACATATACACTCCAACAGACAATGTTGATTTTCAGTTATCAAGTGTGACCTTGACCTTGGAGGTACGGGTATGGATGTCACGCATGACACATCGTCTTAATATAACAAACATTTGTGCCAAACTATTTCAAATTCTGTTGAATGGTTTAGCTATTGACCGGACACGAAAGTGTGACGGACGGATGGACAGACGGACGGAGCCCGTTTCTATATCCCCCTTTTTTCTTCGAAAAGGCGGGGGACAATAAACATTTAAAGGTTTTAGTATGTATTTTTTTAATCTAGATTATAAATTCATTTATTTTTATTGTTATTTGAATAAAACAAAATGTAGTTACTTTAAGAATTCAGAATGAGTTTTTCTTTAGATTCAACATTTTTTATGCTGGCATAACATTTGAATGTTCTGTATCCTCAAAATCAGAGATAGTAACTTTAAATTTTAGAATTTATGGTTTAAGATTTTTTATGTCGACATTACATTTTTATTTTTGTATCTTGTAGAATTCAGATGTTGTAACTTAAGATTTAAAAACTTCTTTTACCGGTAAAATGTCGGAAAATTTCTGAACTTTGAAATTTCAGATTTCGTTATGTCGAAATAACATTAAACATGTTTGAAGCTTTTATAATTTAGAATCTGAAACATTTAGTTTCAGAATTTGTAATGCCGGAATAATATCTGAAAATAAAAAAAAATCAATATTTGATATTTCGTTATCACAGTATAAGGTTTGAGTATTTTGACTTAAAGAATTAAGATTCCTTAGATTTCAGAATGAGTTATGCCAGTATAATATCAGAATATTTTTAACATTGAAATTTTAGATTTTATTATGCCGGCATAACAGTCATTCATGTGAGAATGTTTTAGAATTTGAAACGTTTCAGTTTCAAAATTTCAGACTGTTATACCGGCATAACATCTAAATATTTAGTTTTAGATTTCATATTTTGTTATTCCAGTTTAAGTTATTTTAATGTGTTACTTTAGATTTCAGATTTCGTTATTTCGGCATAGCATCTATATTTTTTTTCTACTTTAAGAATTCAGAGTTTGTTACTTATAATTTCAGAATTTGTTTTTTCCGACATAGTATTTGAATGCAATATCATCAATAAGAATAAATTTCATAATTCTGCGTATTGATCTCTTGTCTTGTTTCGTTGAGTTAGTGTAAAAAAAATAAAAAAAATATATATATGTTTAATTTTCATACGGTAAACACGCAAATATTAGTATTTTAAATGTGATTGAACAAACAATCCCTTTTCTTATGATTGATCCCGTTTCATATTAATGCTAGATAAATATCCTTAACATTTTGTCGGGGTAAGACTCAGATTAACGGAATTGTTGAAACCACCTGCTGTGGAATAGAGCAACCAAATCATTAGAAGTACATTGTTTTCTAATGTACCAAACCTTGATTAATGAAACATTACGACATGTTATCTGGACATTTCGAGAAATGGGAACCACAAAGGTAACTCCAGACCTAAAATAACACTTTATCGCTTTCTGTCAAACGACGCGTCTTTTGGTCATTAAAATGTGTGGGTTTTCCGATTCATGCGCTATTGTACTTTTCTTTTCGAAATTCCGATTAAGACTTTTGCACGTCAGTCTCTCATATAATTACCGTAATTGTTATCAAATGGAGCGACTTTAGAAAAACGAGCATAGCCTTTCATATTCACTTTAATGAATTAATATGTTTGAGCAAAACTTTAATGATAAAACTAACCAATTTACAGGAACAACACCCGTTCCTAAATTGTGAAATGTGGAAGGCAGACATAAATTTTCTATTACAAACAATTATTACTTCAAAACGAATATGTCAGCAAAACCTATCTGTTTTATGTTACAGTAAAAGCTGGTATCTAAAATACATACAATCACAATGTTTGTAGGTCTGGTTTAACAAAGGGACGGGCTGTTTTTTATTTCTTCAATAAATTACTGTTTATATTAAACTGTTTTATATCCTACGCAAAATGCTTAATAAATAGCAGATTTTATTCAGATACAAAAATTAAATTCGCGATTATTTCCCTTTGATCATGACGTCATCGGAAAGGGGACAATATTCCGACATCCTACCAAAATCAAGTTCACGCATACTGCCCTTTGATGATGACGTCACGTAAAAGGGACAATACTCTTTCATCTTAGAAAAAAATATTCGGGTTAATCTCCCTTTGTTGATGATGTCACGGGAAAGGGGACAATACTCTTCAGAAAATTAGTGGTGGTTATTTCCCTTTGATGATGACGTCATGTTAAAGGGGACAACCTTCTTACATCTTACAAAAGTCAAATTCGCGATTATTTTCCTTTGATGATGACGTCAAATTAAAGGGACAATATAATCCTACATCTTACAACAATTTATTCGGGGTTTGATGATGTCATGTGAAAGGGGACAATACTCTTAAGAAAATGAATGGTAATTATTTCCCTTTGTTCAGGCCGTCATAGGAAATGAGACAATGCTCTAAAGAAAATGAAAGTGGTTGTTATTTCCCTTTGATGATGACGTCACTGACCTTAGATAATACTTTATCTTACACAAAATTAATTCGGGTATATTTCCCTCTTATGATGACGTCACGGAAATGGACAATACTTCTTTATCTTACACAATTATTCTGGTTATCCCCCTTTGACTAAGACGTCATGGGAAAGGGATAAATACTCTGAAGAAAATGAGTGGTATTTTTTTTCCTTTTGATGTCACAGAAAGGGGATAATACTCCTAAATCTTACAAAAATCAAATTTGGGACTATTTCCCTTTCGTTATGAGGTCATGGGAGAGGGGACAATACTCTTTCAAGATATGAACATTGGGGTTATTTCCCTTTGATGATGACGTCACTTGAAAAGGGTCAATACTCTTACAAAAATCAAATTCGGGATTATTTTCCTTTGATTATGACTTCACGAGAAAAGGGACAATACTCCTACATCAAACAAAAATCAAACTCTGGATTATTTCCCATTGATTATGACGTCACGGGAAGGGGGACAATACTCCTTCAACTTACAAAAATCAAATTCAGGATTATTTTGCTTTGGTGTAACGTCACGGGAAAGGGGGTCAATACTCCCGATATCTTACGAAAATCAAATTTGATTTTATTTCTCTTTGGTGAGGACGTCATGGGAAAAGGGAACAATACTCTTACAATGAAAGTAGATGTTTTTTTTATTTGTTCTTGACGTCATGAGAAAGGGGACAATACTCTTACAAGAAATGAATGTGGGGGCTACTTCCCTCAGATGACGTAACTTGAATTTGGATAGCACTTGTATATCTTACAAAAATCAAATTATTACCTTAGGTGATGACGTCATGAGAAATGGCACAATACTCTTACAAAAATGAAAGTTGGGTTATTTCCATTTGGTGATGACGTAACGGGTACGGGGTAAATACTCCTACATCTTGCATAAATCAAATTCTGGATTATTTCCCTTTGGTGATGGCGTTAGGGGAAAGTGTACATTACTCTATAAAAAGAAGTAGATGGTTATTTCCCATGACAATGACGTCACGGGAAAGGGGACAATATTTCTACACCTTACAAAAATCAATTTCAAAATTATCTCCCAAAGGGAAATATGTCATGGAAATGGAAACAATACCCTAGCAAAAATAATAGTGGTGGACAATACTCTTACAAAAAATTAGTGGGAGCTATGTCTTTTTGTTGCTGACGTCACGGGAAAGCGGTTAATACTCCTACCTTACAAGTATCAAATTTGGGATAAGTTCCGTTTCAACACTAACACAACTCTTAACACCCACCCAATTACTTGCCCTTTCTATTTATTTTTTATTAATCTGTTTACAATAGCATTTCTCTTTGACCATTCCTTTTTCTGTAATCTTCAGCTGCACCTGGAACACAGAAAACAGGGACAGAAAACAAAGTAAGAATAAATGTTTCCTTAGCAAAATATAAAGTGACTGCACCAGGCTGGTGATTTTTTATTGAATATTTTTTTCTCTGATATGCTAAGACATCTCAGAAGAAAATGTAAAGCTACTTTATGACAAGATGTGAATAATGATTCACACGAATGTACAAGGTAGCTATAATAACTACAAAAGCTTGAACATAGGTTCACTGCTCAAATTGAGGAAAAGAATCAGAGAGATCACTGGTTTAATTTAGCAAAAGGAACATCAGGATCATTTGTTTTATTTAGCAAAGGGCACATAAGGATCACTAGTTTTATTTATCAAAGGGAACATAAGGATCATTTGTTTTATTTAGCAAAGGGCACAGAGGGATCACTAGCTTTATTTAGCAAAGGACATAGATGGATCAATAGTTTATTAAGCAAATGGCACAAAAGGATAACTAGTCTTATTTAGCAAAGGACACACAGGGATCAGTCGTTTATTAAGCAAAGGGCACAAAGGGATTACTAGTCTTAGTTAGCAAAGGGCACAGTTTTATTAACGAAAAAGGCAGAGACAGACCGTTAGTCTTATAAAGATAAAGACTACATTATCTATCTGAGCCTTGTCAACTTTTGGCACTCAAGTTACATTCATTTAAAACATTTTTTCTGGTGTCTGTTCTTTACACACGTTGTTTGCAAAATGTGTTATAGAGTTATTGTCTTTTCTGCTGTGTGACCTCCTAGAAAATACCCACATGAATAAGATTTGAGTTTTCACATCTTAATTATGTATATTTTATGCACCAGGTAACTTTTTATACCATTTTGATTTATAACAAGCTAGTTCTTACACAATTTTCTTATTTTTTCATTTCTTATCGTTATTATTTTCTTATTATCATTATCATCATCCACATTATAATTTACTCCATTTATGGACTTCTGAGTAACATTCTAGTATAACCTACCACATAAACCTAGCCAAATAACAAGAACATGACAAAAATGATATCATAACTAAAATCCTAACACCAATCTCAACAAAAATACTGCAAAACATTAACTATTGTCAATGAAATGATAAATAAAAACAACATGACCCTGATAATTAATCATCAGAACAACACAATACAGAGAACCACCATGGCACCACATCCAGCAAACAGAAAACACGAAGTCAACATAATGCAAGGAAATTAACCACAAAATTAGATATAAACACAATAACTAAAAACACTATCACATCCCAGCACAATAACTAACAACACCATCACATCCCAGCACAATAACAAACAACACCGTCATAAACCAGCACAATAACTTACAACACCATCACATCTCAGCACAATATCTAACAACACTATCACATACCAGCACAAACACTAAAACACGATCAAATCCATGGACAAAGACTAACAACATCATCACAACTATATTAAGTCACTAAAAACACGATCACTTCCAAGCACAATCACCAACAACACCATCAAATCTAACCGCAATGAACAACAACAGGAAAACATCCAAGCACAAGGACCAACAACACCTTTAAACCTATGCACAATGACTAAAAACAGCAACACATCCAAGCACAATGACTAACAACACCATCATATCCAAGCACAATGACTAACAACACCATCACATCCAAGCACAATAACTAACAACACAATTACATCCCAGTACAATAACTAACAGCACCATTACGTCCCAGCACAATAACTAACAACACCATCATAAATCAGCACAATAACTTACGAGTCCATCAAATATCAGCACAATAACTAACAGCACTATCATATACCAGCACAGTAACTTATCACAACAACAAATCCAAGCACAATGACTAACACCACCACCACAACTCAAAACAATCACTAAAAACACCATCACATCCAATTACACCGACCGACAAAACATTCACATCTAGGCACAATCACTTACAACATCATTTCATCCAAGCACAATGACTAACATCACCATCACATGCTAGACAATGACTAACAGCAACATCACATTCAAGCACAATGACTAACAAAACCATCACATCCTAGCATAATAACTAACAACACCGTCACATCATAGCACAATGACTAACAACACCATCACATCCCAGCAGAATGACTAACAACACCATCACATCCCAGCACAATCAATAACAACACCATTACATCCAAGCACAATGACTTACAACACCATTTCATCCAAGCACAATGAAAAACAACACCATCAAATCCCAGCAGAATGACTTACAACACCATCACATCATAGAACAATACCTCACAACACCAATACACCAAAGCACAATGACTAACATCACATCACACCCAAGCACAATTACAACTAACACCATCACATCTCAGCACAATGACTTACAACACATAAATGACAAATCACAATCACTAACAACACCATAACATCCAAGCACAAAGACTAACAACACCATTCGTCCAAGCACAATGACAAACAACACCAACAAATCATAGCACAATAACTGACAACACCGTCACATCATAGTACAATGACTAATTACACAATCACATCCCAGCACAATCACTAAGAACAATATCACATCCAAGCATTATCACTGACAACACCATCACATCCAAACACAATCACTAACAACACCATCACATTAAAGCACAATGACTAACAAAACCACCACATACAAGCATAATGACTAACAACACCATCACATTTAAGCACAATGACGTACAAACCATAACAACAAAGCACAATTACTAACAACACTATCACATCCAAGCACAATGATTAACAACACCATCAAATCCAAGCACAATCACGAACAACACCATCACATCAAAGCACAATGACTAACAACACCATCACATCATAGCACAATGACTAACAACACCATCACATCTAAGCACAATGACGTACAACACCATTACAACAAAGCACAATGACTAACAACACCAATACATCCAAGCACAATGACTACCAACACCATCACATCCAAGCACTATAACTAACAACAGCATCACACGAAAGCACAATGATGAACAACACCATCACATCCAAGCACAATCACGTTCAATACCATCACGACCCAGCACAATGACTAACAACACATTTATAACAAATCACAATGACGAACAACACCATAATAAACAAGCACAATCACCAACATCACTATCACATCATAGCACAATGACCGGCAACACAATCACATACAAGCACAGTTACTTACAACACCATCACATCCCAGCACAATAATAACCAACATCATCATAAACCAGCACAATTACTAACCACACCATCACATCCCAACACACTCACTAACTACACGATAACATCCAAGCACAATCACTAACAACACGATCACAACCAAGCAAAATCACTAACAACACCATCACATCCAAACACAATAACTAACAACACGATAACATCCAAGCACAATCACTAACAACACGATCACAACCTAGCAAAATCACTTACAATACCATCACATCCAAACACAATGACTAACAGCACCAACACATCCCAGTACAATCAATAACAACACCATCACACCCAAGCACAATCACAACCAACACCATCACATCCCAGCACAATGTCTTACAACACATAAATTACAAAACACAATCACTAACAACACCATTACATCTAAGCACAAAGACTAACAGCACCATTGCATCCAAGCACAATGACTAACAACACCAAAACATCGTAGCACAATAACTGACAACACCATCACATCCAAGCATACTCACAAACAACACAATCACATCCAAGCACAATCACAAACAATACCATCACATCCAAGCACAATGACTAACAACACCAAAACATCATAGCACAATAACTGACAACACCATCACATCCAAGCATACTCACTAACAACACCATCACATCCAAGCACAATCACAAACAATACTATCACATCCAAGCACAATGACTTACAACACATAAATTACAAAACACAATCACTAACAACACCATTACATATAAGCACAAAGACTAACAGCACCATTGCATCCAAGCACAATGACTAACAACACCAATACATCATAGCACAATAACTAACAACACCGTCACATCTCAGCACAATGACTAACAACACAATCCCATCCCAGCATAATCACTTACAACACCATCACATCCAAGCACAATGACTTACAACACCATTTCATACAAGCACAATGACTAACAACACCATCACATCCCAGCACAATCACTAACAACACCATCACATCGCAGCACAATCACTAACAACACCATCACATCCAAGCATGCTCACTAACAACACCATCACATCCAAGCACAATGACTAACAACACAATCGCATCCAAGCACAATTACTAACAACACCATTACATCCAAGCGCAATGACTTCCAAAACCATTACATCCAAGCACAAAGACTTACAACACCATCACATCATAGCACACTAACTAACAACACCAACACATCAAAGAACAATGACTAACAACACCATCACATTAAAGCACAATGACTAACAAAACCACCACATACAAGCATAATGACTAACAACACCATCACATTTAAGCACAATGACGTACAAACCATAACAACAAAGCACAATTACTAACAACACTATCACATCCAAGCACAATGATTAACAACACCATCACATCCAAGCACAATCACGAACAACACCATCATATCAAAGCACAATGACTAACAACACCATCACATCATAGCACAATGACTAACAACACCATCACATCAAAGCACAATGACGTACAACACCATTACAACAAAGCACAGTGACTAACAACACCAATACATCCAAGCACAATGACTAACAACACCATCACATCCAAGCACTATAACTAACAACAGCATCACACGAAAGCACAATGATGAACAACACCATCACATCCAAGCACAATCACGTTCAATACCATCACGACCCAGCACAATGACTAACAACACATTTATAACAAATCACAATGACGAACAACACCATAATAAACAAGCACAATCACCAACATCACTATCACATCATAGCACAATGACCGACAACACAATCACATACAAGCACAGTTACTTACAACACCATCACATCCCAGCACAATAATAACCAACATCATCATAAACCAGCACAATTACTAACCACACCATCACATCCCAGCACACTCACTAACTACACGATAACATCCAAGCACAATCACTAACAACACGATCACAACCAAGCAAAATCACTAACAACACCATCACATCCAAACACAATAACTAACAACACGATAACATCCAAGCACAATCACTAACAACACGATCACAACCTAGCAAAATCACTTACAATACCATCACATCCAAACACAATGACTAACAGCACCAACACATCCCAGTACAATCAATAACAACACCATCACACCCAAGCACAATCACAACCAACACCATCACATCCCAGCACAATGTCTTACAACACATAAATTACAAAACACAATCACTAACAACACCATTACATCTAAGCACAAAGACTAACAGCACCATTGCATCCAAGCACAATGACTAACAACACCAAAACATCATAGCACAATAACTGACAACACCATCACATCCAAGCATACTCACTAACAACACCATCACATCCAAGCACAATCACAAACAATACCATCACATCCAAGCACAATGACTAACAACACCAAAACATCATAGCACAATAACTGACAACACCATCACATCCAAGCACAATCACAAACAATACCATCACATCCAAGCACAATGACTTACAACACATAAATTACAAAACACAATCACTAACAACACCATTACATATAAGCACAAAGACTAACAGCACCATTGCATCCAAGCACAATGACTAACAACACCAATACATCATAGCACAATAACTTACAACACCGTCACATCTCAGCACAATCACAAAGAAAAAAATCACATCTAAGCATAATCACTAACAACACCATCACATCCAAGCACAATCACTTAGAACACAATTACATCCAAGCACAATGACTAACAAGACCATCACATCCAAGCACAATGACTAACAACACCATCACATCAAAGCACATTGTTGAAAGACACCATTACAACAAAACACAATGATTAACAACACCATCATATCCAAGCACAATCACGTACAATACAATCATATCCCAGCACAATGTCTAGCAACACATTAATAACAAATCACAATGACTAACAACACCATAGCAACCAAGCACAATGACGAATATCACCATCACACCAAAGCATTTTTTTACAACACCATCATATCTAAGTAAAATCAATAACAACACCATCACATCCCAGCACAATGACAACCAACACCATCATATCCCAGCACAATTACCAACCACACCATGACCTCCCAGCACAATCACTTACAA
The DNA here is from genome assembly GCA_012932295.1 of Cyclina sinensis. Classification (NCBI taxonomy): domain Eukaryota; kingdom Metazoa; phylum Mollusca; class Bivalvia; order Venerida; family Veneridae; genus Cyclina; species Cyclina sinensis. The sequence goes on along the minus strand of JAAONU010000017.1, from coordinate 18,959,843 downwards.
CACTATAACAACTAAGTAAAATCACTAACAACACAATCACATCATAGCACAATGACAGCAAACACAATTACAACCAAGCAAAATCACTAACAACACAATCACATCATAGCACAATGACAACAAACACAATTACAACCAAGCACAATCACTAACAACACCATCATATCCAAGCATAATCACTTACAACACCATCACATCTCAGCACAATGACTAACAACACAATCCCATCCCAGCATAATCACTTACAACACCATCACATCCAAGCACAATGACTTACAACACCATTTCATACAAGCACAATAACTAACAACACCATCACATCCCAGCACAATCACTAACAACACCATCACATCGCAGCACAATCACTAACAACACCATCACATCCAAGCATGCTCACTAACAACACCATCACATCCAAGCACAATGACTAACAACACAATCGCATCCAAGCACAATTACTAACAACACCATTACATCCAAGCGCAATGACTTCCAAAACCATTACATCCAAGCACAAAGACTTACAACACCATCACATCATAGCACACTAACTTACAACACCAACACATCAAAGAACAATGACTAACAACACCATCACATCCAAGCTAAATCACAAAAAAACACCATCACATCCCAGCACAATGACTTACAACACATAAATGACAAATCACAATCACTTACAACAGAAAGACATCCAAGCACAAAGACTTACAACACCATTACATCCAAGCACAATAACTAACAACACCATTACATATAAGCACAAAGACTAACAGCACCATTGCATCCAAGCACAATGACTAACAACACCAATACATCATAGCTCAATAACTTACAACACCGTCACATCTCAGCACAATCACAAAGAAAAAAATCACATCTAAGCATAATCACTAACAACACCATCACATCCAAGCACAATCACTTAGAACACAATTACATCCAAGCACAATGACTAACAAGACCATCACATCCAAGCACAATGACTAACAACACCATCACATCAAAGCACATTGTTGAAAGACACCATTACAACAAAACACAATGATTAACAACACCATCATATCCAAGCACAATCACGTACAATACAATCATATCCCAGCACAATGTCTAGCAACACATTAATAACAAATCACAATGACTAACAACACCATAGCAACCAAGCACAATGACGAATATCACCATCACACCAAAGCATTTTTTTACAACACCATCATATCTAAGTAAAATCAATAACAACACCATCACATCCCAGCACAATGACAACCAACACCATCATATCCCAGCACAATTACCAACCACACCATGACCTCCCAGCACAATCACTTACAACACTATAACAACTAAGTAAAATCACTAACAACACAATCACATCATAGCACAATGACAGCAAACACAATTACAATCAAGCAAAATCACTAACAACACAATCACATCATAGCACAATGACAACAAACACAATTACAACCAAGCACAATCACTAACAACACCATCATATCCAAGCATAATCACTTACAACACCATCACATCTCAGCACAATGACTAACAACACAATCCCATCCCAGCATAATCACTTACAACACCATCACATCCAAGCACAATGACTTACAACACCATTTCATACAAGCACAATAACTAACAACACCATCACATCCCAGCACAATCACTAACAACACCATCACATCGCAGCACAATCACTAACAACACCATCACATCCAAGCATGCTCACTAACAACACCATCACATCCAAGCACAATGACTAACAACACAATCGCATCCAAGCACAATTACTAACAACACCATTACATCCAAGCGCAATGACTTCCAAAACCATTACATCCAAGCACAAAGACTTACAACACCATCACATCATAGCACACTAACTTACAACACCAACACATCAAAGAACAATGACTAACAACACCATCACATCCAAGCTAAATCACAAAAAAACACCATCACATCCCAGCACAATGACTTACAACACATAAATGACAAATCACAATCACTTACAACAGAAAGACATCCAAGCACAAAGACTTACAACACCATTACATCCAAGCACAATAACTAACAACACCAATACATCATAGCACAATAACTGACAACACTGTCACATCATAGCACAATGACTTACAACACAATCTCATCCCAGCACAACTACTAAGAACACAATCACATCCAAGCATAATCACTAACAACACCATCACATCCAAGCACAATCACTAACAGCACAATTACATCCAAGCACATTGACTAACAAGACCATCACATCCAAGCACAATGACTAACAACGCCATCACATCAAAGCACATTGTTTAAGGACAACCCATTTCAACAAAGAACAATGATTAACAACACCATCATATCCAAGCACAATCACGTACATGACCATCATATCCCAGCGCAATGTTTAGCAACATATTAATAACAAATCACAATGACTAACAACACCATAGCAACCAAGCGCAATCACTTACAACACCATCACATCTAAGTACAATCACTAACAACACTATCACATCCCAGCACAATGACAACTAACACCATCATATCCCAGCATAATTACCAACCACACCATCACATCCCAGCACAATCACTAACAACACGATAACAACTAAACACAATTACTAACAACACCATCACAACGAAGCAAAATCACTAACAACACAATCACATCCTTGCACAATGACAACAAACACAATAACATCCAAGCATAATCACTTACAACACCATCACATCTAAGTACAATCACTAACAACACTATCACATCCCAGCACAATGACAACTAACACCATCATATCCCAGCATAATTACCAACCACACCATCACATCCCAGCACAACAACTTACAACACCATAACACCAAGCACAATCACTAACAACACCATCACATCTAAGTACAATCACTAACAACACTATCACATCCCAGCACAATGACAACTAACACCATCATATCCCAGCATAATTACCAACCACACCATCACATCCCAGCACAATCACTAACAACACGATAACAACTAAGCACAAATACTAAGAACACCATCACAACGAAGCAAAATCACTAACAACACAATCACATCCTTGCAGAATGACAACAAACACAATAACATCCAAGCATAATCACTTACAACACCATCACATCTAAGCACAATGACTAACAACACAATCACATCCAAGCATAATCACTTACAACACCATCACATCCAAGCACAATGACTAACAACATAATCACATCCGAGCACAGTCACTAACAACACCATCACATCCCAGCACAGTCAATAAAAGCACCATCACATCCCAGCAGAATGACTAACAACAACATCACATCCGAGTACAAACACTTACAACACTATCACACCTAAGAATATTCACCAAAAGCACGATAACATCTAAGCACAATCACTAACAACACCCTCACATCCCAGCATAATCACTTACAACACCATCACATCATAGCACAATGACTAACAACACAATTACACCCAAGCACAATGTCCAAGAACACAATCATATACCAGCACAATGACTAACAACACCATCACAGCCAAGCGCAATGTCAAACAATACAATCATATACCAGCACAATGACTTAAAACACCATCAGCCAAGCGTACAACAACATAATCATATACCAGCACAATGACTAACAGCACCATTACATCCAAGAACAATGTCCAACAACACAAACATATAATAGCACAATGACTAACAACTCCATCACATCCAAACACAATGTCCAACAGCACAATCATATACCAGCAGAATGACTAACAACTCCATCAAATCCAAACACAACGTCCAACAACATAATCATATACCAGCACAATGACTAACAAATCCATCACATCCAAACACAATGTCCAAGAACACAAACATATAATAGCACAATGACTAAGAACACCATCACATCCAAACACAATGTCCAACAACACAAACATTTAATAGCACAATGACTTACGGCACCATCACATCCAAACACAATGTCCAACAACACAAACATATAATAGCACAATGACTAACAACACCATCACATCCAAACACAATGTCCAACAACACAAACATATAATAGCACAATGACTAACAACACCATCACATCCAAACACAATGTCCAACAACACAAACATATAATAGCACAATGACTAACAACACCATCACATCCAAACACAATGTCCAACAACACAAACATATAATAGCACAATGACTAACAACACTATCACATCCAAACACAATGTCCAACAACACAAACATATAATAGCACAATGACTAACAACACCATCACATACTAGCACAATGTCCAACAACATAATCATATACCAGCACAACGACTAACAACTCCATCACAGTCAAGCACAATGTCCAACAACAAAAACATATAATAGCACAATGACTAACAACTCCATCACAGCCAAGCACAATGTCCGACAACAAAAACATATAATAGCACAATGACTAACAACACCATCACATCAAAGCACAACGTCCAACAACACAATTATATACCAGCACAATGACTAACAACTCCATCACATCCAAACACAATGTCCAACAACACAATCATATACCAGCACAATGACTAACAACTCCATCACATCCAAACACAATGTCCAACAACACAATCATATACCAGCACAATGACTAACAACTCCATCACATCCAAACACAATGTCCAACAACACAATCATATACCAGCACAATGACTAACAACACCATCACATCCAAACACAACGTCCAACAACACAATTATATACCAGCACAATGACTAACAACTCCATCACATCCAAACACAATGTCCAACAACACAATCATATACCAGCACAATGACTAACAACTCCATCACATCAAAGCACAATGTCCAACAGCACAATCATATACCAGCACAATGACTAACAACTCCATCACATCCAAACACAATGTCCAACAATAAAATCATATACCAGCACAATGACTAACAGCACCATCACATCCAAACACAATGTCCAACAGCACAATCATATACCAGCACAATGAATAACAACACCATCACAGCCAAGCACAATGTCCAACAACACAATCATATACCAGCACAATGACTAACAGCACCATCACATCAAAGCACAACGTCCAACAATACAATCATATTCCAGCACAATGACTAACACCACCATCACATCAAAGCACAATGTCCAACAACACAATCATATACCAGCACAATGACTAACAACACCATCACAGTCAAGCACAATGTCCAACAACACAATCATATACCAGCACAACGACTAACAACACCATCACATCCAAGCACAATGTCCAACAACACAATCATATACCAGCACAATGAATAACAACACCATCACATCCAAACACAATGTCCAACAACACAAACATATACCAGCACAATGACTAACAACACCATCACATCCAAGCACAATGTCCAACAACACAATCATATACCAGCACAATGACTAACAACACCATCACAGTCAAGCACTATCACCAACAACACAATCACATTCCAGCACAATGATTACCTATACAATCATCACGACCAACAACACCATCACATTCTATTGATTCTGCCATGCATTTATCACAAGGAAAAGACTAACAACATACAGTCAAAACGATCGTTATATTCACCATAACACAACAGACAGCAATACCACCACAACTGTTGAAGTATCATGTATTTATCACAACACAGTGACAAGCAATATTATTTTGTCCATCAAAACTTCTACCTAATCATGACGTTTAAACTACGACACAAAAAATAATGCTTTAAGGCCATACAAGCGCTAACATTACCATGGAATCATTTCATTGATAGACAATCCAACAATACCACTTCTTTCAACTGTCATCATTTCATTACGTTATTTTTTTATCATTATTTGTAATCATTATTATTATCATTATCATCATCGTCATCAATTTTTCAATCATCATTATTAGGTAGTATACTTTCACTAATATGGTCATAATGTTCACAATTTTTCATCACACAGCAGTGTTTATTCCAATACCTAAACATATGTCAATTTCCTTTTTTTCAATTATCATATCAATCTTAAATGATTTCGCAGACAAATTGTATGTATTTTTCATATCTATATTTCATGCAAAAGTTACAATTAGAAATATTAGACTGTAAGTTTTTATCATTATGATTAATGTTTTTTGACATTTTCTTTTTTTATTATTTCATTTTATAAATCATATGTAAATGTATTTGTAATCAGCTGTTCTTTTTTTCTGTTGATAACATGAAGGAATCTAACTCTTTATTTTCCTTCTCATTGTTGTTTTACAATCAAGATCTTTAAAGCTCTTTCAGTTTTTTATAATTACATAGTTTTCCATATGTTTACATAATAAGACTTTACCCTCTGCTGTTTTTTTTTAAATATCTTTTTTTTTCTTTTACATCACATTTTCTTCTGAGAGACACTAAAGCCTGCTCAACAAATATGATCTTATTCATTTAAGAATCACTAAATCATAATACATGACTTTAACATAGCACATTTTATTTTGTAGTTTCATAACACTGTCATTTGTAGATATGTAAATATCTAACTTGTTCATTAAAATTAACCTATTTCTAAGTTGATAAAGGGAAAACAACTGGTGAAAAGTGATCTCTTACAGCTTTCATACTTGCAAGGTGCATGACCTTTATGCTGGAAAGCTCTTGTGTAAAGTAACATGCCTCTAGCATTTGTAGTGACTGAAAAATATCCAACTAGCTGAAAGGTTACCATACCTACATACAGACAGACAGATCAATAATTAAATGACAGGAGGCATAACAGAATTTCAAGTATGGAAAAAACAGTTCCTGCCTTTCCACATTTTTTCCCAAATGTCTTACTGGAGACACAAAACAAATTTCCATTCAAACTCCTGCATTTCAAGACCCTTAACTGTGTCTTAACGTGTCAAAATATTTCATCAAAAATCTATGTGTATGATAAATTTCATTGGTTTCATATAAATTAATTAGTGCAAAAACAACAAAAAGTAACTTTTTTATGAGAGTACCTGCATGTGCATTATCTTAATGTTTGGTCAGAGGTACAGTCAGGCACAATCATGTGAATCATCAATCTCTGGACTTTTCTATGTAATTAATCTGTAACACCGATGATGCCAGAGTGGGCTGTGGTACTGCTGAAAAAAATAATCATTTTTTGAAGGCATAAGTTTGAACAAATAAAATCTGGTAGTTATCCTTTTTATACAACAGCTTAAAAAGTAGAAATACAAATTCTGCAATAATGATAACAAGAGGGTTGTGATGGTTCTTAATTGTTCACCTGAGTGCAGATGAACATTTGGTGTCATTTCAATATCTTTTAGACCAAGAGTTATTTGAGAATCTGTAATTGGAATATAAAGAACTTAACTTTGCATTAAAAAAAGTGAAAAATATCAACATTTTAAAATAATGTTCACTGAATAACGCAGCTGATTCTATCTTTCTTGTACTTTTTTACCGTACATGTAAACAAACTCAGGGGTTTGCAATTGAAAGAAAGTGGATTTTGGATCTTATTACCAAAAAGAAGATAGACTGACAGCTACATGTATCTTCTGTGGCCTTAGCAACAAAAACTAGGTTACTCAAAGTCTGCCATTATTAGCATATCTACTAGACTAGCACAGCCAATCCTGTGACCACTTCCTGTGCCAGGTACATATATTAACTTTCATTTTTAAATATTTCATGAGTAAGGATGAGTAAAATAGAATAAAACAGAAAGCAATACCGTAAGTCAAAGTCCATCTGCAAAGATTTATTGTCCACTGGAAAAGGGCAGTTCTTCACCATTCCTTGCTTGACATATACTGCCTGGATTCTGTAAATTACACAGCTTTTTCATTAGTATGATACAAGCTAGTGAAAGGCAAATCATTACAAGAATCTGAATGACAGATACCTTAAGCAGTCTTACTCTAAAAGATAAATTACATTGTAATGAGTTGATATAATTGAATCAAGAACTAGCTCATACTTACATGAAGAACAGTTAACATTTCTAACCTGGGCATGAATCACCAAAATAAGATTTTCTGACATTATGAGAACATGTTAGGGAATGCATATTTCAGTGGCAAATGTAATATGATTATACAAATAGATACTTATATGTCCAGATGGGCCTACCTGCCACTTTTTATCTCAAGTTTCTGTTCAATTCAACAAAATACCAAATTGTCCATGTTTCCTCAGCCAGTGCTTGGAATGCATAGCCACAAAAACAGATGTCATCAGGCTACACCTCTCCCATATCTGGCAGAAAAATACCTGTGAGGAAAAAAAAGCAAAAATTGTATAAAGCTTTTATTTTACTAGTAAAGTTACTCCAATATATTATAAACTGATGTGCAACAGTATGTGGAATCACATGATCAGACTAATCTCTAAGCAGAGACTTACCAGAAACAAGAACAATAACAAATGGTTTAAAGCTGCTGTTTATTACATACCAATTTACCATGAATAAATGACTATTATTACAAAAACATAGAAAGACAACAAGAAAGATAAAATTAAGAATTTAGTCTTGAAAAATTTGAAATTTTATTTCTCCTTAAGAGAGTTATGATCATGTGACTCCACACTATTTGAATCTGAAAAGAGAAAAATATTATAGTTATATCAAAACATTGATTGATAAATGAATCAAGTTGGACAACATACCAGAAAGCATAAAGTCAACACTTCGTCTGTACAGACCAACACCAGGGACCTCAAGAGTTGAGACCCTCATGAATGAAAAGTAGTTTCATGTATGAAAGCCACATGAATCGAACCCCTCCACCGAGTGGACTGAGGTTCATGCCATACAAACACCTATGAGAACACTTCCATGCATCTGACCTTAAAATTTATACCCAAGAAATGTTTTATCACCTACAGGTTGAAACTTTTACAAAACTTGCAGATATCTGCGCATGCGCAATTTTCGTCATATCAGTGTTTTGTCCCACTTAGGTGTGGAAAATCACATATAGTGTAAGTACTTTTCTGGATTACAGCTTGTCTTCATCCAATACACAAACCACCAATTCTTTAATTTATTATGCATGTACCACAACAATTATGGTGTTTTTAAATTTCTTCCTGATTTATTTTTATATATTGGTATAACAACAGTGAAAGTTGCAAGCCATCCTCTAAACCGTCAGGCCTTTCCCTCTCTATTTTGGAAAAAAAAATGCTCCTGGCAAAGTCTTTAATTTTGTCAAATTTAAAAAAAAATAAGAAAATCTCCAGTTGGGAAAATTTGCCAAAACTAAGTAAACAACTTACCAGAAAAAATGCACAGAAAAGGCTGCATATCACTGTCACTTACTTTTTAACATTTAAACCATGTTTTAAGAATCAAAGAGTTTGAAAGGTTAATTTATTACATATACATAAATTATTTGTCTACATAGTATTTTTCTGTTTAAAATTAACAGAGCTAATCATGCTGCCTAATCAGCTGTTAAGTTCTAACTGTTGCAAGCCACCAATGTAACCTATATAGTTACTTGTAAATGAATAAGTCAATGTCATATTTAATCAGTTTTCCACCCAGCTACCACCAATGAAGAAATAAAATTATAAGCCTTTTCTGTAATCATGAAATTATTTAAATTCATTATTAATATGATAAAGATATGTATATCATTTTAATTACAGATCCAGAAAAAAACAATGAAGTATCATTAAAACAAGGTTAAGTTCAGAGCTTTATTATGACTTACTAATAATATAAGCCATGTTTTTTCCCTATCCCTTAATCTACTGTTTTGCTTCTCTGATAAGTGAATATTCTCTGAAATGTCTGAATAAAACATACACAATACCTGTGATTAACATTTTTTACCCAATCTGCAAATTCATTTGAATCATTTTGAAGGAGAATATAGGATTCAAGTGACAAATTGGCAAAATTTCCAGAACTCAACAGGCAAAGAAGCATTTAGCATTTATTGTGAACAATCTAAACAAGGAAAATTGTTGAAAAGATAGCTAAAATTATTTTAACTGTTTGCAGATGGTCACGGGGTGTACATGTATCTCTCTTACTTCACTGTGCAGGTTTGGAAGAGCAAGATATTTTCTTTATTCTGCAGAAAGAAGATAGCACAAACTGCTACAAAACATTTTATAACTCTTTGAATAAATATTTGATAATAAAAACTGATGTTCCTTATGAAAGATATCAGTTCAGAGCAATGAAAAAGAATCAGAAATTTTTGAAAAGTATGAGGCAAAAAGCTTCCCTGTGCAAACTCAACAAGACAGATGAACAAATTCATGATCAAGTGATTGAAAAGTGTTATTCATTCAAATTAAGAACCAAATTGTTAGAAAAGGGGAAAGGCTTTCAGCTAGAGAAAACTTAGTAATGTACAATTGTTTAAACCATGGAGTTAGTGGAAACACAATAAAAAAGAAATGAATAAAAGTGTCAAAATGGGGAGGGAGCTCAACCTGTAAAGACTGTGAATGAAGAATGGAGCAAAATCAGTTCTATATGCTTCACAAAAGAAAAAACAATGCAGGTCACGGGTAGGGGAGAAATCCAAAACAGCAAGTTATGTGTTTTATGAGGAACATGGATAAAAGACCATAAACCATCAACTGTTTTTTTTTGTCTTGATGTCAAGACCAAGTGCATGAATAAAAAAGGTGAATGCTGAGACTAATGCCATATTCATACACAATTTAACATACTCAAAGGCAAAAAAAATGTGCCAATGCTCTTCCAAGATTAGAAGGGCAAAAATCAGTTTTCATGAAATGACCTTTTCCTTGAAATTTAATAAAAAAAACTTGCATGAAATTTGGGTCAAAAGGAGACACATTGAAAATGCCCTGCTTGTGAGTGGAATCCTAAAATAGTTTATAAAGCCTGGAACTAAAAATATACAGACCAGGGCTTTACATTTGGAAAGCCTAAATATTCTATTATGTGACTTGGAGACAAGACTTCTATGTGACCAGTGATCACATTGAGGTTTGATCATCAAAATTATAATTTCTAGTATCTAGGAAGAAATGTCAGCTTTTGGAAAATTTTGCTGCCACAATTGGGAACACCTCATTTTCAGTTGGGAAGTAACCTGTAATTGGCTTCTTTTATATACAGGTATAAAACCCAATGATGTTCTGTAAATTTCTGATGATTTTACCTGCCACAAAGTCTGCAATACTCAGAAGAGCTGAATAATTAAAAGTATCATTTCGACATCACATAGATATTCATATCCTCTTGAAGTTAAACAATAATCCATATATTTCTTACATTAAGCCTAAAACAAAGGTATTCCATTATGAAATCATTTCAATGCTAGTAAAAGGTAGCTTCTATTGTTTTTCTTTATAGAAAGGGAAATTCAAAGCATCTAGGCAACAACTATTTTTAAGATGTAAAAACTGGTTTTATTAACATAGAGGTCTTGTAATGTAAGTCAGTTTGTATTGTGTTGTGTTTTGTCATAATATCACATTTTGTAAACAAGTACATTTGAACAGTTTCCCTTTATCTCCAGTTTATCACTATTAGAAAGTAGCTCTTGATTTCACAGTACATGTAGTTTCAACAAGATCTGAGTTGTGACCCCTTTTATTTTTGGAGGGTTATTGGGTATTACCAGTATGCTGAAAATTTCCAAAACTTCGCCAAAGAAAGAAATATGATTCTTTCACCAAGAATCAAAATGCATTCATTTCTGTCTTTCTATAAATATTATCAGACACACATGAATAACTCTTATCATTAGACTTATACAACCAGAATATTGGCCTCTTACAATACTCTGTTACATAATGCATTTGTGACTCAAACAAGAATGTGAAATTAAATTTGAATTTCTATTTACAATGTATGTAGCTTTATTTCTGTAATAACCATGTATAACCTCATGTATAATTTTTTCATCAATTTTGTTGAAATTTTTATGGACAAAACTTTAAAAATTCACTGCTTTCCATAAATTTGCATACTACAGCACCGTCACTTCAAATTATAAAAACATAACATTTATCTTGTGCCTAGCAAAAATATGCCTGCAATGTGCCAATTATTTACAGTAATTAAAAGTAACACTATACAGCATGCCACAAAGATGATCAAACAAAACCAAAATGAAATATACTTGAGGTATGTCATGCAATGCAGATGTGTGTGTGTGTCAATGTGTGTGTGCACAATTCCTACAAGGCAGAAACTGAATTGTTCATTAAAAATAACACACTAATGACACTTTTTCCCCAATGTTCCTTGTGGACAAGAAAATTTCATTAAAAAAAATTAGTTAAACAAGGACAGTTTGAAAATGCTACAATCAATTCGAAAGATATTGTCAAATACTGCAAGACAGTGAACAAGTATTCCAAGATGTTGTGGCATAAAAATAAAACATACTTTTCTCCAACATTTCAGACAAAACAAAATATCTGTTTCCTTCATTGTCCACTTGTTTGTAAGCTGCATCCTAAAATCTAATGAAATTTCTTGGAAAAGTGACATAATTAAGCCTAGGGCATTTGCCTAAGCGCTAAGAGTCCTAGAGATATTTATTTTTATATATACTAGAGATACACAAAAGAGACAATTCTTGGAAGTAATTTTTATAGAAAAAATGTGGTGACCAAAAAAAGTCTGACGCCCTATAAAGGGCAATTGAAAGTCAATGCCATGAAAAGGGAAGATGGAAGTCAATGCCCTGAAAAAGGCATTGGAATAATGATGCCCTGATAAGGGCAGTTAAAAAGGGATGCCCTGAAAAGGGCAGCTGGAAGTCAATGTCCTGAAAAGGACAGTTAAAAGTCGATGCCCTGAAAAGGGCAGTTGTGTGTATTCAAACTGAAACTAAGAGGTGCCAAGGATCTTGTCCACTATCTTTACAGCCAACAACAGATCTATCACATGTTTAGAACAGTTTGAGTTGTGGGGTGTAAGAGAACAGTATCTTGTCCACTATCTTCATAGCCAACAACAGATCTATTACATGTTAATCACAACTTCAACAGTTGAGTGTAAGCCAACAGGTTCACACTGACATTGAATCAAGGGAACAGAACTTTAAGTTTTCACTATTTACAATGAAATTATAGAAAGGTCCACAGATATTGTTCTCCAGCATCAAAACAAAAACAAAACAGATCTGTTTGACACTATTTAGAAAAGATGTGTAATGTTCTTTGATAAAGGCTTTGCCAATCATTTGTATGGCAAGAAACAGAACTGAAACTTGTTTAACACTATGAAATGTAGAACATCTGATCATTCTTGTTCGCTATCAATACACAAGAACTTGACACTAGAGATCTAAAGCAGATCTGCTTTCAACATCTTTTATTCATTTATTTTCTTTGTATTAATGATCGAATTCAACAAAGTGTGAACCAACTATTCATTCTATTCTTTAAGGTCTTAGAGAAACATACATGTATTTTCAAGATTAATGTCTGAAAGTGTTATACCATCCAAATTTTGAACTGCCATACATATAATTTAGAGTTTACTTTAACATCTATGTGGCATACTTTAAATGTCTCTGTTATTCATTATTTACAATTATAATTGTAAAGCCAATCCATAATCACATCGCTTACAGCCTTACACAATGTTTGGCTTTAACCATCTGAATTCTTACCCTCTGCAATATCACTTACACAGATCAAATACAGCATGGTTTAAAACTAAGATTTTTAATCCTGCTCCATGTTGAATGTCATTTTTTTCAAATCTACAACATTCAATTAAACTCAGTGCTGACAACTTAATTTCAAATACTTTTAAAGTCACAGATACATAATATGTATATCTGTCCAAGAGTGATTTACATGGTATTGTTGAGAAGTGCAGAGTAACAAAATTTTAACTTCCCTATGGTAATCTAAAGAGTCATTGCCCTATGTTAAAATTTCTTACTAAAACGATTGATAGCATAACATTGTAACAATCATTTTCTTCTCAGAACCTGGTTTTCAGATAAGGCTATTTTCCAAAGACGCTGTCAAATATTTCCTCAGCCAAGGTCAATTGGATAAAAGTAAGAGACAAGCTTTGACATCGTTTTGCATTTCTTGAGTCTACCATATAGACTTATAGCATGATAATTTGGCACAAAGAATGAGTTAGGTGGTCTAGTGAGCATCCTTCAGTGTTACTCTGAGGTCCACATTTTTGACACAGTTCATGAACTGTTAGCATACACAAGCTTTAAATGGTAGTTGCCACAACTTAAATTTTCACTGTAAAATTATGCTAGGAATTTTGAGGAGCTTAGGTGAACTGGAATGGACATAAGCAAAAAGGTATGAACTGGACCTGATGGAACAAGTTTATGACAGGGAAATTGTTGCAGGACAATAGTCACAAAGTTAGAGTTCAATGTGCTGCCCACCAAACAGCCTTAGCAACATCTCGGGCAGTCAGAATTGTGCCAGAAACAAGAACAATAATGTTGTAACACCTCCCAAACATAGTTTTATATGTTTGATTTAATGAGTGTTAAGACTTAAGTGTTAGTGCAAAACTACAGAAAATGTGTAAGAACATCAGATGTCCATGAAAAGAGCATACAAAGAGATTGAATAAAACTCCCTGAGAGGTTAAATCTTGTAAGAGGACAAACTTGAAAGATGTAGCTGGTTTCCAGGAACCATTTTCAAAGCTTGGTATAGTAACCAAATTAGAAGTTGGAACTTCTTCAAGGATGGGATAAACAGACCTACACCCATGCATTTAGGACAAGCAAAACAAAGGGTGACCTTCCCACATTTCTCATTCCATAATAAAACAAACACGATTTCTGCGAGGTGTGGCAATATATGACTGAAGGACAAGGAGTTGTTGCAATATATGACTGAAGGACAAGGAGGTGTGGCAATATATCACTGAAGGACAAGGAGGTGTGGTAACATATGACTGAAGGACAAGGAGGTGTGGCAAAACTCTTTTTTAAGGACAATATTATCATGTCTATAAATATGTTCAAAATGTTTGTTTCTTCATGAGTATTCTGTTTTACCTTAAATAGTGCAAGAGATTCAAAGCAGACAAGAGATATTCAAAGAATATATCTTTATGACAAGTGGCCTCTAAGCATGACCTGAGGTGTTGTAAAATTTTTTGGCAAACAGTTTCAATTTCCTTCTAGCTGTTTGAGTTACCTGGAGTAGACACAAAATTTCAAATACTTTCAATTTCCCTCAAGCAGTTCAAAAGATACTGCATGGGACATATGGCCTGTAAATGTGACCTTGACCTTGATCCAAGCCAGCTGAAACCTGCTCTCTGTACATCATTTTTTAATGGCAGTTTCAGTTTCCTTCAAGCCGTTGTAGAGATACAGTTGAAGCACACAAAATATTCACACAATACATCAGTATGACATGCAGCCTGCATGTATGTCTGTGAATACCATTAAATATACACAATATACACAGAAAATTTCCTTATTATATTCAGCAATAATTAAATGAAAATGATGCATCTTTACCATTGTATTCTTGTATACAGTAGATTAATGTAACACAGGTACCCGAAAAAAAAATTGAACATAATTCAATAAAGTAAAATTTCTCGAGAAAACTGAACGGGACTGAAATTCATATAGAACTTAACTGATGCAATTTTTACTTTGTGCACACCCAGTTCAAAATTTCTGGACCCCCAACTGACTCCTGTTAACCTAGGAAATAATCGCAAAAATAAAATCAATTTCATTCCAGTTCTTGTCCACAGACATTAACTTGCCTGATTATGTGAAGTAACCAGTGTTCAGAGATAGGTAGGTACATTTCTGTGACAATCAGTTATTTTTTTTATTTTCACTGAATTTTCCTGCTTATTTAAAGCATGCCAATGCTGAGAGTTTCAACTAATTTCATAGCATCTGTTGCTAAACCGTAGTCACAGAAAAGTGCACATGCGCAGATTTGGGCAATGTACCTATTTAGCCCATATATTTCAGTTTTCTAATTAGTTCAACCAGCAGGTGTAAACCTGGGCGGTAGTGGACGGACAGACGCATGGAAATGATCACACTGGTGTCCATATGACATGAACATCAGTCCATTCGGTGTTTTAGGGGTTTGTCGTTTCATGAAATTTCCATACATGAAGCTCCCTTTCAAACATAAGGACACTGACTCGTAAAGCCCTGAATATTGGCACAGGCAAATCATTGGCTGACAATATACTTTCTAAACAGCAGAAAAGGGTTTCAGGGTCAGCTGTTGTTAACTGCAAATTTCGCTAGAATGGTGCAATGTCAAGCTACCCACTTACAACTGCAAAAGAAAACTTGACTTCTTACGGTTAACTGTATTAAAATTATTAAAAAAAAGAGGGCCATCATGGCCCTGGATCACTCACCTGAGTACTTTCGCTGAGGGTTCACCGTTAAGCAAACATCGGATGCAACATTACATTTTCTAATTGAAGATTTTCAAAGATCTCATATTTTAAACAAAAAAAAATCTATGGGGCACGAGTCAATTTCGAGATAACAGCTCGTGAGGAGATGTCATTTGAAGCAAAATATTGATGAAAATCTATTTTAAGCCTTCGTGGCCATTTTGTTCAATGGAGTGGAACGGTTTTATCAATTGTAACAGAGGGCTATGTAAGAAACATTTTTTGTAGAATTTGGTGGAAATTAGATGAAGATATTGTTAGATTTTTTTTTCATTTTTTAGCTTTTGTAGCCCTTATGTGCAATAAAGTGGAATGATTTGAGCAATTTCAGAAAAAGGCAATATCAGGAAAATGTCTGTAAAGTTTAAAAGAAAATGGCTTAGCAGTTTGAGAGGAGATGTCATTTGAAGCAAAATATTGATGAAAATCTATTTTTAGCTCTGGCAGCTTTTTTGGTCAAGGCAGCAGACCCTTTTCAACTATTTAAATAAATGGCTCTGAAAGGAACGTTTCCGTGAAATTTCAAAGAAAATCACATTGCTGTTCAGAAGGATATGTTGTTTGAATTTTTTTCTACTTTAAGTTTTTGCAGCCTTCATGTGCAATAGAGCGGAACCATTGGAGCAGTTTTAGAAAAGAGTCATATCAGGATCATTTCTGTCAAGTTTAGTGTAAGATGTATAAGTAGTTTTGGAGGAGATGTCATTTGAAGCCAAATTTTGAAGAAAACCTATTTTTAGCTCTGGCGGCCATTTTGTTCATGGAGCAGAACCGTTTAGGTTATTTCAATAGAGTGCTATGTAGGGAACATTTCCGTGAAATTTGATGGAAAATCTCCTAGCCGTTTAAGAGGAGATGTTGTTTGATTTTTTTCTATTTTTAGCTTTTGCACCCCTAACTTGCAATAGAGCGGAACGGTTTGAGCACTTTTAGAACGGGCAATATAAGACAAATTTCTGTCAAATTTGGTTGAAAATGGCCAAATGGTTTTGGAGGAGATGCTATTTCAAGCCGCATATTGACGAAAATCTATTTTAGCTCTGGCGGCCATTTTGTTCAAAGGAGCGGAACTGTTTTAGCAATTTTAATAGAGTGCTATGTAGGGAACATTTCTGTGAAATTTGGTGGAAAATCACCTTGCCGTTTAGGAGGAGATGTTGTTTGATTTTTTCTATTTTTAGCTTTTGCAGCTCTTATGTGCAATGGAGCGGAACGGTTTAAGCAATTTTAGAAACAGGGCAATAGAAGAAACATTTCTGTAAAGTTTGGTTAAAAATAGATTTGTGGTTTAGGAGGAGATGCCATTTAAAGTAAAATTCTAACGACGGACGACGGCCACCGGACACAGGGTGATCACAATAGCTCACCCTGAGCATTTGCTCAGCTGAGCTAAAAATGGATGAAATATATGACAGTAGAGTATAATATTCAAAATGAAATATGGGACATGGATGCGGACACAAATCGTAAATACGTGTATTTTAGTAAAGTAGTAAAAACGGCATAACTCCATAAATTAATTACATGTAATATGTCCTAATATTTAGACGTTTTCTTTTCTGAAATAAATTGGGAAGTTAAAGAAGATATATATTGGAACTTTTGAAATTGAATTTTACATCTTCCTATTATGTTCAGAAAAAAGGTTTTCATTGAAACTTACGCGCTTAATAAAACAAAAGAAAGATGGATAGACGGACAGACAGATAACCAGTAGTATAAAATTATTTCGCTTAAAATTTTGCAAAAGAAGCAGCTTGCAAAGAAAAAGATGTAAGCTACCAAATTAAGTATATCCCAAAACATATTTGAAATGTACAAAATTATCAGTTTAAGAAGTCAAATTTGCTTTGAAACTGTAAGCGAGTAACTTATAACTACAACTTTACTTTAACAACATTTGGAACTTGATTCTTAAAATCCTCTAAAATCCTCTAAAAATAGTATTTGTTACTCATCTGTAAATTTCATCAGCTCATCAAGAAACATCTTTCCACTTCTGTCAAACCACCTTCCTCCAACCACCTACATGTCTTTTCCTTTGCCCCCACCATCGTTACAGCATCTTCTGCTATTCCACTTGTCACCGTGTTCACCGATTCCAATTTCGTTACTAAATACACAAGAAAATTATTCAAAATGTTTCCACTGACAACAAAAACAAAAACATGCAATTTGACTCAAAGTTACCTCCTCGCGACCTCCTGATAACTTTTTTACAAAATGGCGTATAATGTAATGTTACTTTTTACACACTGACCATTTCAGAAATATGTCGTTTTGTCATAATACAAATGAAAGGATTATTTGATAAAAGATAATATTCTTACATAATAAGCTTATTTTCATCTGTTCATGGTGAACATTTATGCATTTTGACATTAGGTAAAATTGCTTAACATCACTATGGGTAAGCAGGTAATAGAAGTATGATAACTTAGCATTTCTAAAATGTATAACAACAACAAAAAAGTTTACCTTTTCACTGTTTCATAACGATGAAATCAAACAAACCATCGAAACATCACCAACAATTGCACCATGTACATCTGCAAACCAAACAATGACCACTAAACGACGGCAAGAACGAGCAAGGTCACGCATTAAATGACACAATCGCACGTGATTTGTGAGCGATTATCATAATGGTGGAGATTTACCGTTAACATCAAGTGTAACACATTTATAGCCTCTACCCATCAAAGGTCAAATGTTAATCTGTATCATTTTGAAAGTTGAGAATGAAGCAAAGTAACAATATTTAAAACAGACGATAATACAAAAACTAGCGACCCTCTTTAACAAAAGTATTTGTAATTACGTAATATCTGGATATTAACTGACAATGCATTTGATCGTTCCTTAATAGAAATATTTCGATAAATTAAGTTCTTTGTATGTTTTTACTAGAAAGGCCTATTAGATTTTCTGTTGTCTATCTTCAGTGGCACGGTTTAAAATTAGTCCAACCAAACGTTCGCGAGTCAAGATAATGTGTTCTTTTTGTTTGGGTTAATATCTTTCCTCCGCGAGATTCTGACCCAAAAGAAAAGTGTCTCAGAATATGCTCAAGACGTCACTTTAATTATTTTGCTTAGGTTTAAGGTATTTCCTTCATCGGGTATATTTGTAGAAATGATATTCATCTTCAGTACATTTTGTACATGTATTTGTTAATGTTTAATAATACGCATTAACAAAAATAAATTGGTCAGGCGTGCCGCAGGCACGCGAACAATTATTTTTGTTAATGCCTATTATTAAACATTAACCTATTTAATGATCAACATTATTTTTCAACTAAATACAAAGCATCTCTCTGAAGTAAGTAAATTTAATTTAGTTAATACACATTAACCAAAGTTACACTTAGCAGAAATTTGAAAAATACTGCAATGTGATTGGACAAAAAAAATGTTGATTATTAATTTCTTTCCGTTATACCTGCCTATTTCAATCAATTACGAGGTTGATTGTAGACAGTCTGAATTTTGTCGACGCAGTTGTGAATGAACTAGTGTTTATGCCATTTAAATAATTTAATTATAATAACTGAAATTGTTTATACTTGAAGATTCGATTTTGTCCACCCTCGAAGAAGGGGGATAAACATTGTTTTGCAGATATTGGTCGGTAGACCACACAAAATTTACAGGATGGTTGGGCAAACTAGTAAATGAACTTTGATCCTTTATTTTTGTATGCTGGTTTGATGCTAGCATGTTTCCAATCCTTAGGAATGTAACCCGGAAAAATCCACCTGCCCCGAGCTGGTTTTGAACTCGGGTACCTTCGATTGCTAAGCAGACACTCTACCACGTCGCCATAAAAGCTAGCTGATAGGCAAGGGAGTACAAGTGCCGTATTATACCTCTGCTACATACACCCCCTCCTTCTAAGAATTCGTCCTCGAATTCTTGGAGTAAAGAATGTCTGTGGGACTTTCTAAGGGTGCCATCACATCTAAACTCGTGAGTTATTTACATTGGGCGCCAAATGTAACCTGTATTTATAGGAACCAAATATCTAAATCTTTTTAAGACTGGCTTAAACAAACAGAGCAGCCTGAACAAAAACCAGAAACTGGTCCATTTACACCTCCAAAAGAAACAACCCCCCCCCCCCAAAAAAAAAAAAAAAACAAAAACAAAACTCTTTTGGGATTCTATATCTCCTATACACTTTCGAACTTCCTTAATATGTCCTTCAATGTAGCATGAACTCCCATACGACTTAGAATGTCAGCTGCTCTGCCTTTACAGGAACGTCTTATTCCTAGAAGAATCTGTTCCTCCGTGTATGTTTCTTCCTGAAGACATCTTACTTCATATCTCCAAGTCAAAAATGAAACTTCTTCTTTTCCTGGTTCCCATAGATCTGTAAGTGTTGTCATTCCTGTTGTTTTGTAATATTGAAAGCCTTGATGACAGTTGTATCTGCTGTTCTTGACCACTATTCTGACTGATGTGTTTTATTCTATTATGTATTTACTTAATTGAATGTGGTATTTGCTTTATTTTTTACTGTTTAGAGAGGAATGTGTAAATATAGTGTGTAGGGACTGACTATTGTAGGCTATGCTATTAATTGAAGAGTTGAAGTATAACATTTAGAGAGAGCACCGATATTCTGTTCTATGGAGTTTGTGTTCTGTTTTGTTTAATTGTAGAGCCCACTTTGTTATGGCGATTTCGGCTTGATGTGCTCTCAGTAATGATAGTCCACAGTTCATTTGCACTCAGTGTGATGTATTTGGTTCACAGCTTGAAGTGTTACAGTTTTTAATGCCTCACAAATTAGAGCCTCTACACCTTGATGCATAGGAGATTACAGTTAAGATTGAAATCGAACCCAGCGTCTTTGTTTATTTTGTTTACTCCGACAAAGCAATCTCTGTTAATCAAATATATATTTCTGATTCTGCTGTTCACCTTCACTTTACTATGAGAGCTGTACTGTCTTATTTCTAGATGCTTTGCATCAATTCACTTCTTTCCTTTCATAAGACAAATCCGTACTGTAAAAGTTTAGTTCACAATGTCCTTTATTTCTGACTTTCAATTTTGTTTTTCTTTTATTTCACTTTCAAATAAATGTCATTTGAAGTAATTCAGCATAAACTTTTCAAAGTTTTAAATTAACTGTTTATTTGCAGTTTTTTTAGAATACACCATATACTTCAAGAGGCTTCTCTACTATTTTCACAATAAAGCTTGAGGCTTTTCAACTACTTTCACAATAAAGCTTGAGGCTTTTCCAATATTTTCACCATAAAGCTTGAGGCTTTTTCACTACTTTCACACTAAAGCTTGAGGCTTATTCACTATTTTCAGAATAAAGCTTGAGGCCTTTTCACTATTCTCAGACAAAGCTTGATCACAAAAACAGACTAGATAACTATGTAATATTTAATGATGAATGAAATATTTATTTTCATACATCATAATAGACAAGACCTGATCACAATTACAGACATTTAATTTTTTATTTAATTCTATGCTGCTACTCAACTGCTCCAACTTTCTGTAAGAGGTCCTGCAAAGTTGTAAAAATACCTGTTATTCTGTCACTTAAATGTAAACACTTGTCTGTGTCTTGGCCTGCACCGCCTCTGTTTCTTTACTCTCTTCTGTTCTGTGGCACTGTACCAAAACTTGAAATTACTGAAATGTCTCCCTTTAAAATCAAAAATTGGGATAATAATCAAGTGTTCTTCGTCTTCGACACATTTCAGCAGTTAAATATTCCAAATGTCTACTTTTGCTTTATTTCAACAATCTATACCCTTTTAATGATTTTAGTCTGTTTAAATCCTACTGTTTTGTGTCTTTTTCTATTCTATCCTGGTTGCGCAACCATGATAGACAGGATAAAATCCAATTTTTAAAAGCTCAGATTTTCAATCTATTTTTTTGAAGAAATGTTATGTTTTCATTGTTTATATTGTATGCATGAAGAAAATATCATCACACATGCACATGCAGTGGTCATAAGCCTTCAACGTACATTAAATACTATACTTTATATAGATTTGCTGCGATTGACAAAGGATCATTTTGGCACCATCAATAGCAAATTAAGTACTAAATTAAAACAAGGATGACTTCAGTTCCCGGAAAGTTTGAAAAGGGTTGCTAAGTTTACTTTCCAAAGTTACTATGCAGCCCAAGACATGTCAATATTTCAAATTTAAACATTGAATGACAATTCCAAGAATATGTTTTTCTTCCCACAGAGAATGAGAATTTGATATCCATGGACGGTTATTTCTGTAGGAGAGAACTGTAGAAGAGAATGGTCATTATAAATTATCTAAAATCACTTCGTAATCTTGCTTTTTTCCCGGTCTGTGTTTAAGAGAAAATTACATCTAAGGAATTACGAATTTTTGTGTAGCAGTAGCAGTAATACAGTGTGAGTGTATTTCTGAAATTGGAACAAAGAGAGCTGCCGACCTGACAGTGCTTCCGATAGGTAATCAACTATGGAGTACACATTTTTCCATAATAAATGAAGGGCTTTACTACTAAGTAGTTTCTTGTATGCATAATATTCCCAGATTTGGTGAAAAATATACCAAGATACTTGTCTCTGAAGGTGTGTCCTCGATTTTGAAATAACAATTCCTATGTTATCGACATCCAAAAAATAAAACCTTACATGTAATATCTTTGTTCGAATTCCACATTTCACAGTATGGTATTACATCACTCCAAATTTTTTGTAATTTGTCTGCACTAGATAACACCCGAAGTACAACTGGTACTTTATCATATTCATGGTTAACGGTTTAGTGGCGTAGGGAACAGATATGTTTTTTTTGTAACTATAACGACTGAATTGACTCCAGCAAAGTAAGAATGTTCTTCAAATTCATCCTTGTGTCTGTATTCACAAAGACAGAATCATATCTTTATTATTGCATTAAAACGACAGATTGTGTACAATTTCTATTTTCAAGTTAGTTTATACAAATCAATTTTATTTCGATTGTGACGAAAGCTTTTAGCTAATACAATCATTTTCAAATCCGTTCCTGGAACCAACCAGTACTAAGTAATGAGAATAAAGTTTCTTGCTGAAGGAAATAACCGATGCCGACACGGCCGCTGACGGGGTTCGAACTCGTGTCTTGACTAACATTCCTTAGATCCTTAGATTACAAGTCCGACCTTTTAACCACTTGGTTTCACCTTTCTTTATATAGCTATAGTTGACAGAATTAACAAAGATTTGCATTTCAGATTAAGTAGCAACACACTGCTAGATACATGCAGTGAATACACAAGTACTGGCAGCGCTTTGATTTGTTTTGGGGAAAGTTATTAAATCCGTAATTTTTGCATCAAAAACTTTTAATTGAAAATACAAACTTACCTGATGTGGATCAATTTACTTTTAAAATTAATAAATACGATTTATGAAGTGACATATTTTAAGTGATGTACAGAATAATCGGATTTTTTACATTGATAATGATCCAAGATTCTCCCAAATTGAATACGTCAGCGCATAGTACAAAATGAAACAGTATCCAATAAACAACCAATGAAAGTGCACCAATATCCCCGCGACCGAAAAATCTTGAGATCATTTTCATTGGTCAAAACGATCATGTGATTGCAAACATTATTAATAGAAAGGTGTTTTCTGACATTTTTTAAACACATTTCAACTACACGTTTACGTCATTTCATACAGCAATTAAACGTCTAAAAACAACCATACCATCGTGATTTTAACTTTTTGACATTTTTACTGGTTTATGTACGTATACATATTAAAAAACACTTTGAAATGTGAATTACAAAAGTAACATGCAAACATGCATTGTTTATTTACATTTTGGGTTGTCAAATGTATGTATGGACGATTCGTTGTAGGCTAGTCACTAATTGGCTGAATAGTAACTGTGGATTTCCGTGTCTTAAATAAATAATCGTTCTGAAAATTTAATTTTAGCAGAGGTAATTAATAAGAAAGTGAAACATTCGACCGATGTGCAGGAGAGTAGGGGCCATATATGGGTGACCTAGTGATGACATTGAGCTTTAAGCTGAGTTTGAGAATTGTTTATTTAATATGTTAGCCTTCGAAACTGGGTCATTGTGAGTATGTCACTCAGTGCTTAGTGGTGCAATTCCAAAGTTTTCTGTCTCTTTGTGAAAATCCAGGAGTGTGTTCTTCGTAACCTTAGTTAGATCGTGAACTTAGTCAGATTGCCTTTCTAGATTTTTTAAACAACGATTCAAACATTATCTAGCCATTAGGACTTTTGACATTACTTTCACAAGAAGGTTACAACAGTTACTGTAAATTGCCAGTCAAGTCTGTTTCCCTCCACCATTTATTTAGTTGTGTGCACACTACTGATGTCGCCATTACCAAGAATAAAATAAGTACACTGTTCCGTAGATCTAAGTGGCTCCTTCTTTGTTTGTTTAATTGTTTGTTTCTTTCTTTCTTTCCTTCAATCATACTTTAGAGGATATGACTTGTACAGATTGATTAAAACTTGTCTCTGTGACAAGTATAATTCTAATCTTAGTCAAATATTATGATGTATTGCATTCCAAACCAAGAATCAGAAGGGCCAAAACGGTAAACAGGCTAGACGAAGAAAATTTGGAAACTGTTTGGCAAAAATTCAGTTTCAATTGGTAAAATGACTTTCTTTTTTATATAAAAAGTGATACCACTCTTATTGCTACATGCTCGGCGTTTTTGTGAGGAGTAGTGTTTTATTGATAACGCACAAGATTTGTAACAAACTCGACATCCATCTACAGATCATCTTTCGGATGAGAGGTTAAAATAATTATGTCAATATAGTTATTTAATAGATTATGATTGAGTCTGATCGAACATTATCAAATTAGTTTTTATCATTCTCTGTACAATTTATTACTTAAGAATCAGCACATCCGATTGACGGCCTTTTGACATAATATGGTCCTTGCCCTGCTTCAATTTGAACAGAACCCAAATTTCATTATCAATTGCAGTGTTCCTGGAAAACCTGCTGATATAACTGTAAACGGTGTAGGCTGTCGCTGTACTTTATACTGAAATTCATGAGTGTTCGTGAAATATTTATATTTCATAAATACGGGTTTCTGTAAAAGAAAAAAAAGAAATACTATTATCAAAAACTCTGTATACGTCGAAAGGCTTTGAGTCAGCAGTCATAATACTACTTAAATACAGGATTCTGTATACTATTAGTTATAATTACGGGAATCCAAAATACTATCCCGTATACAACTGAAATACGCGAGAGTGCATGCTAGTCCTAAAATTAGTCGAATATGGCTTTTTGAATATTTTAAAACACGGGAATCTAGATATTCGCTCCTTATACACGGAAATACGGGAGTCAGTATACTGCTCAAATACGGGATTTTGTATATTCATAAATATTGGAAACCAGATGTACTATCTCGTATTAACTAAAATATGTCAAGACTTCTATATAGCATTTAAAAGCAGAATTGTTGAAATGATATACTTAGCTGAACAAGTGCTGGGACATATTTCACGTTTTTTACCAATTAAAGGAAAATTATATAAAAAAAAGATTCTAAACTAGTCCAACAAAAAAAACTGGACAGGCTTCACTGCATTATAGAGATAAGATAAATTTTAACTTCCATCCGTTGCAAACAGGCGGACAGACAAACATACAATATCTTTTTTATTCATAGCATGTGTTAAATACATAACATGGATTACAAGTAGTAAACAAATAGACACATTTCTACATTCAGGAAAAAAGAGGTAGAAAAAAAACCAAATCGGTTTAAATAATGACTGAATTCATTCAACAGTTTAAAAAGTATGATTGTTTTTAATTAATCAACCATTTAAATACTACAAGAGTAATTGACCATGATATTAATTGTCGATTGTATTGTAGAGACAAGGAGATGTATGCTCAAGTTTAAATAAAATTCTTTTTTCTTGTATTTCATAAAGCGTGCAAAACCTGTTACTTCAATCCATATGTTGCCAAGTTGCCCTGTAATATGGTTATAGCAAAGATGGACATGTTAAATAAAAGTATCTTTTTTAATCTTTATAATTGATCAAATCATACAAGAGAGCAAACTGGTCTGATTTCAAGAAAGATTTGGTCACATTCAGTACAATGTTCACTCAAAAGCAACATGAAGACCCAAACCACTTATGCAACATGTTTAAAGATTATTATCCACAAATCATCTAGACAAGGCAAAAATAAAGCTGATTTACCATGGGTTACCCACGATATTGTCAAACAAATTAGAAAAAGAGACAAACTGTACACAAAAATTAAAAGTCATCGTCACGGAAAAGTCGAAACATAGAGAACATAATACGATTTAAAGCATTAGTGTAAAAAAAAAAGAAACGCCTATTGGTCTTACCTAGAGTCAATCATTTTCTCATACAATACAGTTCTAGGTCACAAGAAAAAGATTTATAACTTTGTTAAACACACAAAAAAATTAAAACACAGAAATTGCATCACTCAGCATCGATGGACATACATACAATGACCCAGTGTCGAAGGCCAACATATTAGATAAACAATTTGAATCAGTCTGCTCAAATCCTACGCCACTCAGCGTTAAAATATGAGCCAAAACTTCAATGTCACTACTTGGTCACCCACCCAATATTCATTTCAGTATAAAGAATTGATAAGTTATTGACAGGGCCAAACCCACATAAAGCCCAAGGACCAGATAGGATTCCACCTAGGTTACGCAAAGGACTACACAAAAAGCCAATCCTCAGAATCATATTCCAAAGATCACTGGACACAATGATTTGAATCATGCCATCACCACACCAGCATACAAAAAGGTCAAAGTCAAAACCTACAAATCAATATCACTCACATGTATAGCATCTGAACTTAAGGAACACATCATTGTTTCAAACATGATGGATTAATTTGACAGGCATAACATACCCTGCCTCAAGCAACATGGATACAGGTCAAAACATAGCTGTGAAACCCAACTCACAGGCTTTACACAAGAAATAGCTGACAACCTAGATTAAGCTGGACAAACTGATGTCATCGTCATGGACTTCAGTAGAGCATTCGACAAAGTCAACCACCACAAACTGGTACACAAGCTGAAACACATGCGAGTTCACACACACGTCACTTTATGGATAAAAGACTTTCTCAAAAACAGAAACAACAGGTCTGAGTGGAAAACAAGGTATCTGATAGGCTCCCTTTGTTTTCTGGTATCTATCAGGGATTGGTCTTAGGTCCATGGCTCTTTCTCGTATACATCAATGACCAGTTAGTTTCAGGAGCCGGGCGACACCATAGTCTATTTAACATTTAAATCACAAGCGTCAACACATCGTTTACAAAATGATTTGCACAACCTCGAAATATGGGAAAAGAAATGGTCAACCCTGACAAGAGTGAAGTACACAGGTAAAAGAAACCTGTCATCTTCTGTTAAAACTTACACAGCACGGTTCTGAGAACCACAAAAAACGCAGAATACCTAGGAGTTAGTACAAGTAGTAACGTTAACTGGTCATTGAACATAATCAACATCACAAACAAAGCTAAAACAGCTTGAGATTCATCAGACGAAATGTCAAAACACACAAAAAGGCTCAGAAAACAGCATACAAAACATATGTCCGGCCCCAGGTTGAATACTCGTCAACCATATGGCACCTATTGCAGAAATACCTAACTGACAGAATAGAAATGGTCCAAATGGTCAGACGAAAGGTATATTTATAATAATTACCAGTATAAAAGCAGTGCAACAAACTTGATTAAGGAATTAAAATCGTCAACACTCCAGCAAAGGTGAGATCAAGCCAGCTCGGTCATGCTATACAAAATAAAAATAAACAAGTCAGTGTCGATCATGATCACCTCGCAGACACAAGAAATAATAAATTCCTTATTCCGCAGTAAAATAACTCATTCTTCCCAGGGACTATACGAAGCTGGAACGAATTACCGACCGCGATTA
The DNA here is from genome assembly GCA_012932295.1 of Cyclina sinensis. NCBI lineage: Eukaryota > Metazoa > Mollusca > Bivalvia > Venerida > Veneridae > Cyclina > Cyclina sinensis. The sequence goes on along the minus strand of JAAONU010000017.1, from coordinate 18,931,430 downwards.
AGGCTATCCCAACTGTACAAGTTTTTATCAGTGGTTAAAACAAATTTTATGGATTTTAAATATTCACAATAAATGTTTCAGTGAGGTCTTTAGTAAAATTTATATTTACTTTACTTTTATCATTGACAATTTTAATGTTCCTGACACGCGCCTACTTAGTATAATCAGTATAGACATTTGGCAGTAATAAGTTTGTTCAACCTAGAGGAAGAAAGTTAAAAAAGAATGTATTTGTTTGTCGTTTCAAAAATGACTGTCAGTGTAAAACAATATCTTAATAAACAAACAACAGAAAAAAAAATAGAAAGTTCTAATATGTCAGTTGCACTGTTCATTCATTTCTTTACCAAAGCTTTTTTGATGATTTAATATCATTGCCTAACAGTGATGCGCTCTTTTGTCTAAACCAAACTGAACTCTTGAGAGAAGTCGGATGGAGCAGGGTTTTCATACTTGACAAGGTGGTCCAAAGGACTGCTATTTCCCTCGCCGCCAGCGTTATGTAAATATCAAAGTAGTCTCAAAAACTTTGAATTGCATTTATGGTGCATCGCATTTGCGTTCTTTACATTGTTGCACATTTGACACCAGTTTCAAGAAAATCAGTTCAAGGGTATAGGAGATATTGAGCGGAAACGAAATTATTACAGACAGACACAAAGACAGACGGACGATTGGGCACACCTTCTGCACATCATCAATAAGTTATACATTTGACCAAAGTTTCAGGAAAATCGGTTCAAATGTATAGGAGATATTGAGCAGACACAAAATTGAAAGCTGAAACAAATGACCTTCGGATGTGACCTTGACCTTGAACTGAATGGCTGGACTATGCGTTCTCCACATTGTCTCAACGAGGTTAACATTTGACCAGTTCAGTAGTATAGGAGATATGGAGCGGAAACAGAAATGTTACAGACAGAAAGACAGACAAACGGACAGGTGGTTGGATGACCATGCCTTCTGCACATCCTTTCAATGATTTATACATTTGATCAAAGTTTTAAGACAACCAGTTCAAAGGTAAAGGAGATATTGAGCAGAAACAAAATTGAATGCTGAAACAAATGACCTTCGGTTATGACCTTGAACTGACATGGCTAGACTATGCATTTTGCACATTATCTTAAAGAGCAAACCATTTGGCCGAAGTTTCAAGAAAATCAGTTCAAGGATGTAGGAGATACGGAGTGGAAACAAAAATATTACAGATGGACAGACAGACGGACAAAGGAAGACCATTCCTATAACCCCCTCCCGCTTCTCGACGGGGGATCAAAAAAAAATTAAACAAACTGACTAAATTTTAATTAACCTGCACGTGTCTGTTGTAAACATTTACTTTGTTTGATGATGCATGTGTCGTGTTAAGTCTTATTGCGCTTTTGATTTAGGACAAAAAAAACAATGATCAATTTAAGAATTATTATATTCAATTATTGTTATGTCTGTCTGTTCTTAGTAAATATTTTTATCAATAAAAACATGTAGATCTTACGCATACAAACTGCACTACTATTGGTATGACAAACACAATTTTTATCATTGTATTAGACATGTTTATTAATAAACAACAACAAAACACAGTAAAACAGTATTTACAGACTGAGGTTTTATAGAAAGGTGAATTATCAATGAAATTTACAGTTGGCTTCAGAAAAATTAATATGAATTGTAAGCTGAAAGAGTTTGCTGTATAGAATCATAAAAGGGAAATCTATTTGTAATGATATATTAGTTATTACATTTCATTTATAACAAATAAAAGCTCAGAATTATGTCCCTTTCTTCGTAAAAAGCAAGTATTTTATAACTTTCAACACACAGTTACTATTACTAGATATGATCTCAATAAAATTTATTGGCAATATTTATAAGCTTAATATCTCGATATGTGCGTCAAATGTATCATCTAAGTATGCCCAATTTAATGGCTTGTTCAAACAAAAACTCAATAGAGTTACTAAACGGCACAAAACAGACCGCTATTAGTAAGTTCTACTGTCTCAAATGTCTCCCCGTTTTCTGCGTACTTCTTGCTTGCTGCTTGTTTGTTTTCTGAACTGGAAGGAGAAGTGCCATAGTAGTGTTTTCGGATAGTTTTATCACAAACACAAAGACAAATGAAGTTGACGAACGCTTGTGCAGAATCTCCAAACGATTGCCAAGTCATCATTATCATATCAATGTCGTTTTCTGCTCCTACAAGAAAATTGTATGTTTTCTTGATTTCAAAAATTTTTACACACATTAAATTAATATTTATATCAAGATTTGCACAAATTACATAATGTTTTTTAATTGTGAAGTCTGCAGACTGGCGTTTTATGTTGAAATGACACGTTCCATGTAATTATTCATTATCTATATCATAATTAGCAAATTGCTTTACCTTTATCTGAAACTGACGAAGCAATTTTACAATTTTCAATTAAAAACAAGAACCTACAGTTTAGAAACACAAAATCCCCCGGAATAATTTTAACTGATTTTTGTTGTCTTAAAACAATCTACAGGATTTACAGGTTTTTTTTCCTATTATGAAAATAAATTGTCTTTCTAGCAGTAATTCTTGATCCTAAATCATTTTCGAAGTCCCAACCTCTATATTCTGTTGGGCCATATTAATCTCTGAAAGTCTTGGTACTTTAGTCTTGGTACGGTACTTGGTTCATTCATTTAAGTACATAATTTAAAAATCTTGTTCTCAAAGTAAAGGACAATTTGAGCTTGACCTTCGTCACAGAGGGCCAAAGTTCCTTCTGTTTCATCTATTCACTATGCACGACAAACTGGTTAAGTTTGACAGGACTTCATCTGTTTCTGAGATTTCAGTCAAACTGTTTCCAAAGTGTCCCTGTGAAATTGGCCTTTCACTTAGTAGATACAAAGTTATTCAATAGTAATGAACACATTCTTTGCTTAGATATCGTTTCCAGAGAACTTGCGTCATAGTGCGAATGAGCATTTCTAATATACCTAACTCCTTTCTCCTGCGAAAAGACATTTTCTTATGTTTGTTATTCACAGTCAACTTTAATTTCTTTATTTATTTTTTGAGGAGGGGGGTTGGGGTTGTATCATGTCTCTTTTAAGTAAAATTTAGAAAGCTAGTTTGACTTCATCAATGACCCCCAAAACACACAATTTGATATACAATAATAACATTACTTCTAGATGATGAGATGTTTTTCTCTGTCTTATGGACTGACTGCGAACTTATTCTAGAATTTACCTGTTAAAGGATCGTGAATCGCATGCATAACAAAGCGAAATGTTCCACCAAAACGCAGTATATAAAATATTAACCAAACATATAGAAAATTTCTGTCTTCCTCCCTCAGTTGCCTTTTTTCATCCAGATTGATGTAGCGTCTTCTCTTTAAAAATATCTGTGAACACAAACGAAAAACGTTGCGATGATACAAAAATACTCATAACCATTTTATGGTAAGTGAAGTCAATATATATCTATATGGAAACACGACGTCGGTAAATAAATTTGGACAATTACTTTTAAGAGACGACGAAACAATCTCTAAGTGGAATGAGTCTGTTACTGGCCATTTCACTGCACTATGGTTATGTAAACTGGCCGCCTGAATAATTTATACTATTAAACAGCTTTAAACTCAAACAATTTTAACCAAAACGTCCATAGCTTCGCAACAACAGTTCCTCCTGTAAACTATATTTGACGCTTAAAGTTACGCGATATAAGAAATATTGTGTGTGTCTAAAGTCCCTCTATACCAAACTAATGTTTTCCAACTTGAGAAGTGTAGTTATTTTATTTGTCATGTGACCTATTTCTGAATGGAATATTTTTGGTAAAACTGAGACATAATCACTCAAAACTTAAAAGCAACTATATTTATTTGACAAAGTTACTATTGTAAAGAGTCATACAATTTTATAAGTTGTTTTCCATATAATTTTAAACTCAGATCAACCTAGGAGACAAACTTAATAAGAAACAAAAAATGAAGTCAGTTAAGAATTTTGCAACCTACCTCACCTATCTGAATATTCCTACCATCTTTCCATTAATTAAGAAGCTGACGGAGTGTATAGTCACCGAAAAATATATACTTGATTGATATATTTGTTCTTTTATGAATATCTTTTTATTATTTGTGTTCATCTTACAAAACTTTCACTACTTGAAGAATGGATAACTGCAAATTTCTATATGTCAGAAGTGAAATGAATTTGGTGAACAGTGTCTATTTTATCTGTTCCGAGTTTATTTATCGTTGGTACCTTTACCCATATTAACGATGTCTCTAATTAATGAAGATAAATCAACTTGTGTGAAATAGTGCAAGATATAGAAAAAAATCGTTTTTAGAAACATCCCTGATTCTTTAGATGGTCAGTGTAAACCACTGTTACATAACACTTTGGTTTCATGTCTGATCCTAAAGACAACAAGTGTTTTTGGAATAGTAGTGGATCGAACTTGCGAGTGTCGGATCAAGCCATTTGTGTTATTTTTTTTGATACACTGCCTGTGTAATGATGACCAATCTGGTTTCTATAATGTCTGTAAATTATCAATCAAAACCAATGTGACTGACGTATCGTTAAGTCCTGAGAAGTAAAAGAAAAGCCCATTTCAAATATCTTGCAGAATAAATAAATGAAGAAAATTGTTTCCGCTCACAGGCAACAGGTAGTTCATAAAAAAGACGACGACAAGAACCTCAGCCAACACAAGATAAGACAACAGTTCCAACCCTTTGACCGTCACAAACATCCACGTCATTGTAAATGTCTTCGACTTATCGGTTCTTATCCAGCACCATGGTCCAGTAAATATATTTTCTGTATCACCAAATGCATCAACACTTATTGCCGCAAAACACAGTATGGCTGAGAAAAAGAAATAAATAAAACGACTGTATCATTGTGATATGCTTATACTAACTGAGCTGTTCGAACTGTTTTCTCATAAATTTCAAAAGTAAATTTTTCATATTTCTTTGCTTTAAAGGACATCGCTTTCCTTCAAAGCAATCCGAATTTCCTAAACAAAAGTAAAATCAAAGTCATGTTATTGTTTTTGTATGTTTGTCTTCTGCTATAGAAGGCGTTTACATAGTGTTAATCTTCAAATAATCTTTAAATCTCACGGTTGAGCGGTAAAATGTAAATCTACCAATTGACATGTAAATTACAGTTAGTGTCAGCAAAGTATGTTCAATTTACCTGGCACACCCCAGGAGCACACGTGATAAATCACGTTTGGCCACTTGCCAGACAACTTGTCAGCGCAGCTTGATTTTAACGTGTGAGCTTGAAAATAGATGGCGATGAACACAGTCCAGAAAAACGAACTACAAGGTGCAAAGGACGTCACAATCCCTTGAGCAACACAAATGTGTCCTTCCTTAGCGAGAAATGTAGTATAGTCCAGGACAAAGTTCTGAATAACACCAGTTATGATTCCTAGCACATCGATTAGGTTAGCTATTGTTAAGAACAGCAGAAGATTCCTTATGTAGTTTCGGATAGATGAAATTGCATAATACGAATGAAATATAACAATAGCTCCCATTACAGATAAGCAGCAGCTTATGGCTGTGATGATAAGGATGTACAAAGGCACAAATGCTTTCGAGTTTTCTATCAAATATGCCGTGCCATTTTCGTAGATTTCTGTTGTTTGGTTATACATTTTTCTCTATTTAACTCTACAAATTGAGTGAACTGTTCATCTATTCTCGTTTATAATTTTGCTTGCTATTTTATAGCCTTAATATCACAACTTTCTTCAACTAAAATTTTTACTCGAGTTGTGTGTCTCACTTTTTCAGTCATTGTTCACACTAAGTGTCAGTGTTCCCTTCATTTTCTGAAATTGTTCACACTTTCACACTATATGTATCCAATCCTTACACTTACGTTAACTGATCTATCATCACACCTGTATATGCTATAATTACTTTTTCAATTTAACAATGCATTTTATTTCTATTTTCAGTAATTAAGATTCACTCAACTAAGCAGTATTCAAACATTCTTAGCATAATAATTTAAGAACTTATTCAAAAAATATGCCTTTAAATGCCTTATTTTCCCTTATAATTCTCGCACAATTCATTGTCAATAGCTAGAATAAAACCATTTTTGGCATAGATTCCAGCGATTAAATAATACTGAAATGTACAAATTTACATTGGATGAAGCAAGGAATAATACGTATTCTATAGATAACATCATACTGTTGATTTAATTTCCTCCTTCCTGCCTTCCGCCAATTGTATTGCACACTCACATACAGCGTACTTCCGGTGTATATACATGTACTCATACGACCATTAATAATAAAACATTTCATATTGTCAGCAGTAAATTTTATATAGTCAGTAAATAATATTCTGTTAAAATAAAAGTATTTGAAATATTGTTAAAGGTTTTTGTGTGTTCACAAACTGATACGGCAATTAAATAACATAGATGGTAGCGTATTATGCATTTACATTCTATGGATATGTGTAGGTTTAGAACAGACTAAAACAAACATGTGTAAGGTTGTTAATTTGTGAAGTCAGGATGAAAATTCATAAAACATCTCATGCAGAACAAACTACTTTATTGATTTTAATTAACATTTTCCATTTAATTTTCATGAAAACAGTGATTTGCTTACGTTAAGAAAGCTTACAAGACATTTTAAAACAGAAGAAATTACAATAACATCAGGAACTATTATCTTAACACCAAAACGCTCCTAACATTTTACAAGTACTTTGAGCGCTTTCAAATCTATGATTGCATGTTGTTGCTTACACTTACCATGTTAATGATATTGAATGAATTATTACCTGGTCAAATATTTAAAGAACAACAGTTTAACTTAAACCAAATTGAATGTATAAAAATTCGAATTCCAAATGAACACCTAAGTGTCTAAATGCTAAAGGTAAAAATGAACATATGTTTTTCTGCAATGTATAATTAATTTTTCATTTATAGCGAATGTGCGATTAAAATAAATATGCAGTACAAATACATATCATCGGTTAGGTTTCTTAACAAAACATTATGAATTTAAGTGCTTAATAATGCTAAAAGCAAACAAGTTAGATAAATGGCTATAAAGGTTGTCAAGGATGCAAGATACGTGTATTTAAGTGGTTTTCACGAGAAAATTGTTACGAATGCCAGTTAGCTGTGTTGTTTTCGCGAAAATGTTTTTATGAAAGGATTTTCGCGAAAACTACTTATCCACCAAACTTTCTCGAAAGTTTTTATAACTGATTTTAATAACACTATCGAATTTGCTAAGACGTGAAATTGTGTAACCTTACCGCACAATAGTGGCAGTTCAGAGCAGTCATATGATTGTTGTTTGAGTATACAAAATATAACATATTAGATTAGATATAGGTATGGCGTTCGAGGTGTGTATTTATTTTCTCGCGGTTGGAAATTTCGAGAAATATAGTGAAAAAAAAACATAATTATTTGATATCAAAGAAAAGCTAATATAAGTTTTGATTTACATAAACATATTGTAAACAAATAATGAAAACGGAGAAAAAAGTTGTTAGAATTGTGAAAAACCGAATATTAAAATTGTCATGGATTAACAAAGGACAAAAAAACTCGCACCAACTAGAGGTCTCTATTCGCCGAACAAAAGTTTAGCCTACAACATGGCGTATTTACCTTGGTTCTTGAAACTGAATGAGACGTTGACAGTAAATACCTATAAGTTTGATATTGTTAGTAACGCGCAAAGTGTAAATTGAATTGGAACTGAAACGGAACCGTGTAGTGTACCAGATTCTCGGACTGATATGTTGATCAGACGCCCCCTTAAGTGTCATTTACATGCTTTGAAAAAAGTCAGCCTTACCTGAGACAGTTAACACATATTATGTCAACGACCCAAACTTATCAGGAATTGAACTTCAAAGAGAAATACTTCATCTTTTCGACTCGGTAAAATCTGCTATAGCTGGGAGGTTAATGATGAAATTTACAAGGCAGATGTACAAAACTTAACGCAAATTCTTAAAAACAATGCCACAGTTCTTTTGGGAAAAAACCTGATAACAACAGTAAAACTAGCATCAGTAATGTACATGTCACTCTACTGCAAAGCAAGAAATGGCAAACTATTACTGATATGTAAATCAAAAGTTGGAAAGCTGTGCATTATATTTTCAGTCACAAGAGAAATATACAATGCATGAAATATGAACAATTAAATATGCTCCTCAATGAGGACCTGACAAGAAAAAGACAGACCTTAGTGAACAAATTAGAAAACAAAAAATAGTAACTGGACTAAAGATGTTCCTATCTTTTATAAACACCAAATGCACAGTAAAACAGAAAAGAACAATGGGCAAACTCGAAAAAGTTTTCCGAGATACAGGCAATATTGACATGATAGTTGATATAGAAAATGTATACATTTGTTACAGTTTTAGCTGTGCTTAGCTTAATTTTAAACTCAGTTCCGTTGTGTAAATAATTGTAAGGTTATTTTTCCCCAGATTGTAAAACTCAGATTTCCCTATGTTAGCGATGTATTTGAGAAGAGCATAAAATACTGAAACATTTATGATTGAAACGATTCTTGTGAACAACGTTGGTCTGCATATCAAAAATTAAATGATAGAAAGCTGATTAAAGTTATAATACTGGCCATAATCGTCATCAAAGATAAACCAAATAAGAACTCTAGAATGCTTAAAAACATTATCAACACCTGTTCTGCACGATTAATTTTCGTGGATGGCAAGATGTGCTTGAAATACATCAGGATTAACTTACATAAAATATTTTATGATCCGCCGGTCATATATTGATTCGGAAAATGCTGAACGCACTTCGCCGATATCCTTAAAACGAGTCATCAATGTAACATGATCAATTTTGAATATGTAACACAGACAACAATAGTGGATCATTCAGAACGTAAATTAATTCAAAAAGATTGACCAACATGTACAGCGTGGTTGTCAAAACCATAACAATACTGAGAAAAGAAACGTAAAAATTACTGAGGAAGAAGTCCACTATGCCGAGATACTGATCGGTACTAAATTTGTCAGATCTTTTAAATGAAATTATGTTGTTTCTAAAAATAACTTAAGTATGCAAATAAGAATCTTCCGGCTAAATCTAAGCACCGGTGGAGAGGTAACATAAAACGAAAGTACTAGGTGTTTTAATATCCGCTGACATCCACGAACATAGTCAAGTTACAAGTGAAAATAAACAGCAAATTTTCTTTTTTCTTTTTAACAAGTTATCTATGCATTGGTATGAATACTTTCGTAAATTCCGATAATGTTATATGTTCCTTAATGAGCAGTATTATAACTTTAAGGACTTTAAGGACACAAAGACACAAAGATACTTTATCTAGTATTTCTTGAATGTGATTACGATCAAGATATGTGCCGATTTTCTTGAGAAAGACTTTGATTTAAGCTTAACGCATGCTTCTTGCTTCGTTTAAACTATTTTCCTCTTATGTCTATATTTCTTGGAATAGAAAGATGAGTCAGACCAATTATCATTAATATGGTATTCTATATGAAAAATGACTGATTTCCGTTACAGACACCCCTTTGGGTACTTAGTTTTACCAAGTATGAGCATATATAGACATATCGAATGAATTCCTGTCTAGCTTATTTTAGATTCTTTTTGACAGGCTGTGTCTGCTGCTTTACAGGTAGCTGTAACAGACATCTGTAAGAACGTATAGGTCACTCAGAAGCTTGAGTTAAAAACCATCATTATGAATACATTCACCAAGATCAATTAATATGTGTGTTTAAACGGGACCGGGAAATAGAAAATTCAAAGTCATATTTTATGTTTGAAGTATAATTAGTTATATTATTCATGTCATTAAATTCATTTCAGTAACTAATCAACTGTTATTTACTTAGGCTTGAAATAGAAGCATTTGATATTTGTTCATGCTTTACATAGAGTATACGAAAGGCAAAAGTGATATTGTTTTAAGCTACATGTAAACAGACAAAAAGATTTCAAAATAATTATTTAAATTGTGTAAACTAACAAAACGTGCTTGTAGATTCAATAACTGATAAACAGACCTTCACAAACGCTTCAATAAAATGGTTTTGTATGAGAAAATCTTTTCTTTACACAAAATTTCAATTAAATTGTTAAGTCGATTATAATAAGATTAGACAATATTTCGTAAATATCTTCAACCAACCAACATGTTTCAAAATATTAAAAACAGTTCTCTGAGTTTGTCACATAATTGACAGAGAGGCAGCTAATTGTAAATTTAGTTAGCCGATGACACTCTGCAAAATATGCAAATATGGAATAAGTTAAAATGCAGAGGTATGCGGAGGATTTCGTGAGAGAATATAAAATGCAAGTTCATGATGTTTTTAGATAGGCTTAGAATACATAAGAGCGGAAGAAAAAAAAGCAAGAAAAACGTTTTATTTTCTGACTTTATAATGTCATTTTGAACTCCAAATGTATCGCTTATACATCAGTACTTTCTTGAGTCCAGTAGCCATTTGAGATATCCTACACATCTTCAAGTTTAATTAGTCAACACTTATGACCACTAAATGCAAATAAGCTATGTTTGTATCATATTTGTATCACAATACCCCAGGGCAATATAAATTTATCACAGTCATTTCAATTATCCAGGAGCTAAGGTATTGCAAATGAGAGGAAAAAAGAGAAACACTCAGGGGATATGTGCAGTCCCGATTCATTGGATGGTTTACTGGCAGAAACTATCGTATTTGTTTTGCCTATTCTCTGTTTTTTACTTGTCACGTAATTTGTTCTTTTTGTAATTGCACAGTGTTTGGCACTTTTTACATAAAGACTCCGTTGAGGGTTAATTTTTTTATCGATACTTGTCAAAAGAGTTCTTTTCAAATTGTTCGCAGTGAAACACTGATGTCGTTTTTGAAACATATTACGAATGTATAAGAAGAAAAAAGCTATTCGAAACATTTAAAATTTTTAATTTCCCTTTCTTTGAAACAATAGCGACTAATTGTGAATTATCGCGGATAGAATTACTGCTCAGAATGGTTACTATCTGGATTTGACCTTGTGTCAGAAACTTGAAAAACAGAAAGGCCTGTACCTTTTGAGTTCGAAACTTGGTTGGATATTAACCGGAAGAACAAGATAATAAGAAAATAGAAATGAATGGAATGACGTCAACATGCTGATCATTACATACAGAAGTAGTCTATCAAATATAAATGTTTCTACAAACATTGACAATGTGTTACCTGTAAAGCCGGAGTTAGATGGCTTTTGGAACATAGAGTTCAAATGCATAAAAGACAAACCAATTCTGTCAAATGATGAAAAGGCCAGGTCTTACTTTAATGAAACTTTACAATTTTCGGAGGGTCTTTACCAAGTTACATGACTATGGAAAGAGGGGGATCCGGAGTTACCAATTAAACGAGAATTAGCTTTGAGCCGACTGAAGTCCACAGTGAATACAATGAAAAATAAACAGGAAATAATGAACATGTACCAGGCAGTGTTAGATTAAAAGCTTAATAATGGAATAGTTGAGAAAGTTGACAAAAGTAAACCACGAGGATTAACACATTTTAACACATTACTTACCTCATTATACCATGGTCACTCCAAAGAAGTCAACCACTAAGTTACGTTTGGTTTCGATGCGTCAGCTAAAGTCAAGAAAAGCGACCAAGATCAGAACGAATGTCTCTACAGGGGACCTGTGATGGTACATGATTTCGCTTGAATTCAATTGAGATTCCGACTTCACAATATAGCAATCGTGGCTGACATCGAGAAAGCTTATCCCAAAATAGGCTTACAGTCAAAGAAATGTCACGCGTTTCACGTGGATCAAAGATTGTGATAACCCTGTTGACAATAATGATAAATCGATGAATATCGGGTTTGCAGATTGCCGTTTGGGATTAAGTCAAGCCCATTTCTACTTGGTTCCACATTGAGAATCACCTAAATATAAATGAAAACTAATTTAAATTTGTGACACATCAGAAGGCATATGCGTGCACAATATTCATACAGCAAGAAACAATTACTGATAGAAATACAGAACTAATCTTTTTCACAGTTAGGCTAGCACCATTAAAAAGACTGACCGTACCAAAACTTGAAATTATGGCCGTCTTAAAATCAAAGTGTTGGCATTCGAAAAAAAAACAGAAACACTGACTCTGACGACGATACCGAATATAATCCTTGTCGCAGTACAGTGTCGCAGATTTTGAAAATGTGGAAAAAAGGGACAGTGACTGATAAACGTGTTTTGGAAACTTTGGCACCACGAGTATTTTTTGAGTTTAAGGGAAAGAACTCAAACAAATTTGAAGTCGGAGAGGATCTTGTCTGTGTCGTCACCTAAAAAACATTTATTTTAAATGCATAAGAGACATTGTTATAAAATTATTTAATAGCTCCAGTCAGTTTTTTGTTCGGTCTTAATTTGTCAAGTTTTAGCCACAAAAAGTCACGATTAACTGTATTTTAAGCTTTCCTAAAATCTATAAATGCAAAGGTTGATTTTTTTTTCTTGAAACAATGACGCTACTTAGGGCCTACCGATCTACCGCACTTCTACTCTTTTAAAATTCGTTTTGACCTTCATGTTAAATGCCATTTTCTTCTACCTGTTTTGTCATTTACTATTCATCAGTGAACAGTTTATTTTTTATCACTTGAGTAATAGCTATACCTCTATATGACAATGGTTCATTGGGATTACTTGAAGAGTTCTTTGAAATTGGGTAAATGATTCTTTTTCCCCAAGAGACAGGCATCTTACTAGATGCAGGTCAATGATTTAAAAAGTACGTAAAAACCATACCATAGGTTCTCTTTTTTTTTGGATTTTCCTTGGAATACCGTCATGACCCATCGACCTATTTCTTTTAACTGTCTTATGAACATCAGTCATTGAGTCACTCATTTGAACATTTTGTTTCTTATTTTAACAACGTCATCTTTATCTTCTCTATAAGTTTGTTTGGTGCCATTCTGTTAAATAAATTACAAAAAATCCTTGCTTAAGTACGTAACAGGCTAGTACAAATATAAAAAATGTAAAATATATATGTGAAATATATTTAACAATCTGGTGATTTCATCGTCACTAATAATGTTATACATGAAATGAGTTAGTAGAAATGTTCAAGAAAATGGCTTTAAATTTTGCTGATTTACTGTCTACGTACAGTTTTATATTTCATTTCTTTTAAATCCCGATTTTTCTTGCAAATTGGTTTCACTTAATCTGCAGTAATCAGATTCTAATTTACTCTCAATACGACTATCGTCTGACGATTAGACCATTAACCTATGTAAATATGCCCAGAAAATTCAATTGCTTTCTGGAGACTTGGAGCAAAATTAAAACATTCCAATGAAGCATGCTTAGGCAAGACTTAATAAAAGTTTGTTTCCCTGGCCTTAATGAAAACTTGAACGAAAGTGAGATGAAAAAGCAGTGGTATACAAACGTATTTTAAAAGGTTACTGTTGTATCTCTTAGATATATTTGGAAGTTGAAACGTTTTTATGTACTAACTTGTCCAATTTACGGGAAATAAGTTAATCAGATAAATAATGACATGAAGTTCGTCATGGCTGAATTTTAGGAAACACCCTTAAAGCATCGAATGTCTTAAAATTTATCTTTATGATCATACCCCTTCAGGTGCAACACTTGTATGTTTTGTGCTACCTTTTTGTACATCAGCAAGCCAAAACAGTAACGAGCAAATATTTCGCAGCTGATGTAATTTTCATTAGTTCGACAATAAAGGTAATTATGTCCCCCTTCCCACTTCGCACATGTCGGTCCGTCCGTAGACCAGACCTTGTCCAAACAATAACTAGAGAACACTTTGGTTTACAATCCTCCAATTTAGTGGGGAGGCTGGTCATGACCGGTAGATGATCCTTATTAATTGTGAGGTCAGTGTGTCAAAGGTCAAGGACACAGTGATCTTGAACACAAAAACACTGTCTTATTAATTGCTAAAGAACGGTTTTGCCTGTAATCATCTGATTTAGTGGGAGGTTGGTCATGAATCCTATTGATTTTGAGGTCAGTATGTCAAAGGTCAAGATCATGTGACATTGACTACAAATACTTGTCTGACCATTAACTAAAGAAAGCTTTTCCCTATAGTCACCAGATTTGGTGAGGAGGTTCGTCATATCCTGCAGATGACTCCTATTGATTGTAAGGTCGGTAGGTCGAAAGTCGAGGTCACTGTGACCTTGACAACAAAAATAACGCTTTTGCATACAGTCCTCAGATGTGAGATTAGTCTTGGTCAGTAAGTCAAAAATCAATGTCACGGTGATCTTAAACCAAAAAAGCTTGTCCGATAGATAACTAGAGCACACGTTGGCCTACTGTCATCAGATTTAGTGGGGAGGTTGGCCATGACATGTAGATGATCCATATTGAGTTTGAGGTCAGTAGCTCAAGGTCACGTTCACAAGTCCATCTAATATAACTAATGAATTGCAATTAGTGGGGTGGGGGCATACATGTTTCACAAACCTCTCTTGTTATTATTGACCTCGATTTTAGCTCACCTGTCACGTAGTGACAGAGTGAACTTTTCTGATCACCTTATGTCCATCGTCCGTCCGTGCGTCTGTCCGTCCGTCCACAATTAGTTTGTTAACACTCTAGTGGTCTCTTTTTTGCCTCAATTGTCATGAAACCTGGTCAGGATGTTTGTCTCATTAATATCTCGGACGAGTGCGTATATGGGTTAACAGGGTTGGAAAACTAGGTCGCAGAGCCCTAATATTGAAAAACCTTGTTAACACTCTAGAGGTAACATTTTTAGACCAAATAATCTTGAAATTTGTCAAAAAGGTTCTATCGATGATTTCTAGCTCAGTTTTGAATATAGGTTTTCTGGGGTCAAAAACTAGGTCACAGAGCCCAAAAGTAGAAAAACCTTGTTAATGCTCTAGAGGTTAAATTTTTAGTCCAAATGTCCTTGAAATTTGTCAGAAAGGTTGTTTCAATGATTTCTAGCTCAAATTTGGATATGGGTTATCTTGGATCAAAAACTAGGTCACATGGTCCAAATATGTAAAAAACTTTTTAACACTCCAGAGGTTACATTTTCAGTCCAAATATCCTGGAAATTTGTCAGACAGGTTTTCTTGATGATTTGTAGCTCAAGTTGGAGTATGGGTCATCTTGGGTCAAAAACTAGGTCACAGAGCCCAAATATGGAAAAACCTTGTTTACACTCTAGAGGTAACATTTTCAGTACAAATAACCTTGAAATTTGTCAAAGAGATTGTTTCAATAATTTCTAGGTCAAGTTCGAATATGGGTCATCTGGTGTCAATTAACCAGGTCCATAGCAACTTTGTTAAATGAAATCATACTCAGGTGAGCGATACAGGGCCATCATGGCCCTCTTGTTTGTTGTATTCTTTGATACTGATATTTAATATCCGAGAGAAATTTCAAGGAGTAGACGTGTCCCTGTTTACAAAAAAATACCAGAATCATTAAATAGCTGAAATATCATATGATACTATGAACCACAGTGTCAGTGAATCGCAAATTTACCTTCCAATAGGGGTCAAAGAAACACAGGCTAGCCTTTTAAACTGTTGACTCTAAAAAGTGACTATCCTTTTTTAAACTGAAGATATACAAAAGCCTAAAAGTTAGAGGAAAACTTGTTTTTATGTGAAACCTGTGATACTGCATCTACGGAAAACAAAGAAAGTTATTCATGCAGTTTTATGCTGTTTTAACGTTGACTGTGCATCTTGAATAACTCTGAGGGTCAGTATAAGATATAATTGTCTAATGAAAGCAGCTCAGGCAATGTATAAAGAAAATTCAAGGGATAAAATTTTAGCAAACAGGTTTTGGTTTGTTTTCTTTCTTGAAACTGTTTATAATGAAACAGAAATAAAAGTCAACCTTAGATACTAATTGGTTTTATTTGAAAGACACACATCGCACTTCATGTAATAAAGTGTAATAACATGTAATAAAGTGTAATAACATGTAATAAAGTTTAGCAAACAATCATCCATTCAATTTTTTTACAGTTAGATTCTATTCCTACAATGATCTGCCTTGATACTGTTGCAAGGATTTTTTAGAGAAAGCTTGAGGCAATTCCTTATATTAATGACATGTTTCAGAAAGATCTGAAAAATATTCGGAAATAGTTTTTACATATTATTTCTGTATAGCATTCCTTTCATTTCAGTAACACAATAAAATGATAATCATTACAATATTTCAATATCTTCTGTTCAGATTATTTGATTCTATGTAGAGATTACACAACAACAGTGAACTAGAGTAACTAGAAATTGTGATGAGCGGAATGCAAATTAAGCGTATCGATTCATCGTGTTCTTAAAACTGTTTGGTATAAAAAGGGCTAGCACTAGGGAATTAATATTTTAAGATTCTCAAGCCATTCTCAGAGAAAACGAATACAACGAATACATTTTTTTCACCACTGATTGTTTTGAAGAAAACATAACAGGAATTTTTAGTCTTTTTGAAAACGAAGGCAAAACACACGGCAGCTAAAGACATATAATTTTTTAGTATGCAAACATAAGAAGATAGCTTATATGGTTAAAACCATCGAGAGCTGAATTACTGGCTTAGTATTCAATGTGTTCAGATTTATTTTAACATTGTCGCAACACAGTCAGCCGGGTAAATACTTGCACAGTTATAAAAATAGGTAAGAAGTACAAGGAAAAAGGGAAATGAATGTATAAGTAAGATTTACACTTCTTATTGCTTGCATTATGAAAAAATATCGTACAATGTTGTTTAAAGAAATATTTTAGGTATTTTCTGGGTATTTTTCCAAGTGCTTGAGATCTTTGTTAATGAGTTGCTAGTATTTATAGTTTTCGAGCTTTTTTCAAAAAACTGTTAATCAGAACGACCAAAATATTGTGTGTGTGCAAACAAAGGTCAATCTCGTTCACCAGAATGTAAAATCAATTGTTCTTTTCAAACTATTAAGTCAGCTTCTAAACTCAGATTAAAAACCAAATATGGAATGAGATAAGAATTATTGTAATAGAAATAGCACAACGATTTACACAAATTAATATAAATTTGCAAATGATTAAACGCAAAATATGTGTAAATTGTAGGATAAGCACTTGACAAGTAAGAAGCAAAACAGAAAAATTATTAACTAATACGAACGTAAAGTATCTCACTATGTCTCCCTAGGCTGTTCAGTGTTTGATGCAGTTGAACTTTGACAGCACACCGCATGAAAAAAATCAATTTGAAAAATAAAGTGAAACAAGTTACATGAAGTCATTTCTACACTAACTAGCGAATACAGAACTTTTATGTTCCCTCCTTCGAAGGTAGGTCATACAAATAATTGACATAATTTGTATACTGCATTTTACATATATTATACCTTTTGTGTGTTCTAATGTAACTTCATTTTTTGTTCTATATCATATGGATGTGTCTTATGTAATGACAAACATCTCATATTACTATGGCATACCTGAGCTTTTCATAAGGATCCTTAACTCTGTGAAAATCAATACCGATCATGCTGGTAATATGCGCATCTCCTCTTGGTACCAAGGCTTCCTATGACTAAAACATACCAACCAGTACCACCTGAGATATAGCACGCACAAGAATGTTTGCCAATCGGACAGTGTCGACTCTAATTTTGAGTTCGGGTGCATAAAAAGAAATTGTACTTTACTTTAAATTAAGGTCGTATAAAATAGGCTCTAAAAGACACTTCAATACTTTATCTGCTATTGCTGTGTATTACAAGAACAAATATTCTTTTTTTTTCAAAACGTTTCTTGTCTAACTTGAAGGCATTTCATTAACACTTACGATCAATTACAATTCGACTCCAGAACTACTTTAAAATCTTTCATATTTGAAATCAAGTAATTTGTGAAAAAAGGTCTTTCGACTTTGTGTTAACAAGTCTCAGGACAAGAGCTTCTTACTGGTTACCGTAGGCTCTTCCGAAAAAACTAATCCTCCTTCCTAAAAGAAATCTATAATGTCTTTTATTTAATAACTTTCTGCAAATAAATGATCCACCTTCAACAGCAGAACAACTACTAAAAATCCCGTACCAATGTTATATGTGATTACATTAAGAATCACAGAAAATATGCTTCCTTATAGCCTTGTTCAGTGAATGAATTTCTGTCTATCCGTATCTAATATATCTGAATGTCAATGCAAAATACAATATAATACAATGTTTTGAGACAATTTCTACCTCATTTTCAATTTCTAAACTATTTTGCAGCGTTTTTGTTTCTTCTTTCTTTTTCTCAGATTTCTGTTTCGTTTATGTAGGTTTTTCAATCTTTTAATGAAGTTGCATCAATCACTTACACACATCCAGAAATTTTTAAAGTTCTTATGAGCAAGGTGATCAAAAGTCAAAACTGTGTTTAAACCATTATTTTGTTTTTAAAAAAATACAACTACGTTATGTGATGTTGGTTCACCTTCTGCATACAGTTGTTCACAATACATGGGTAAAAGCAGAGCAGTCTAGTTCCTTTGCCTTTAATACACAAGAAATCTCAAACATGTCTGATATTCCTTACTGTTTAAAAGCAACACAAGAAACATCTTGCCTTTGTCATCATATGTTTTCTGTTACGAAATTGGGACGCCAAAACGTCAGAAAGTCTCAGAATTGCCTGCGTCGGTTTTCAATCACTAGCATTTGCAATTTGATAAAATCAGCACGGAAATCGACAGGATTTTTAAAGATTGGTTGACTGCATGCAGATTATCGTTTACCTCGAAAGGAATATTTTCAATACAGTGAAGTGTACTGATTCTTTTGTATATTTGTTCGCAAATTTTGAAATTTCCTAGTCATAATTTTAAAGTCATTTTAATTGTTTTAAAATATATATATATAGACGGTGTCATTATTATACAAAAAAATAATGCATATCATATAGATGTAAAAACAATTTTAAAAGACCTTTATACATTATTTTTTAAGAAGAAAAGAAACGAAGTATATGTTACAGGTTAAAGGAAGTAGTCATCGAGCGTGATGAATCTAAGTTGTGAGAACTTGTATCGCAATTATCGCAAAAAAAATGAGTCTAAACTAAACTAAATATAGGTTACATGTATGGTAACTGACATCTCACCTTTTAAACTAGACTGTCACATTAACTCTCGTAAGTTTTGTTGGATATATATAAGCCTCCTAGGGATCAATTAACCATTAGAATGCCATTTTTCTTCGTGACCATTGAATAGAAAACAAGTTCAAGTACCATTTTCTTAGGGAAACTTTTTCCTCCTGTGTTTATTGTATACTTTCTTAAGTGTGATTTAATTATATGATTATTTCGTTTTTCTATAGAAAGCATTAGACAGCTAATTAATGCGTGTCTGATTATACACGTAAAGGCAAATATGTGGTGAAAACAGTTCAAAAGGCTACTTTAGAAATTATACTTGTAAACAGAAAACTTGATCATGACTTTCTCCAATAGCTGGAAAAATATTCACTAGATGATACTACAAAGCAAATATTTAAGCTCTAGGCATTGCGGTTTCTGGCAAGATTTTTAAAGATTTTCCTGTATGCATAATAAAATTACCCCTCGGGTCATGCCAATTTTGACCCAGAATCATTTTTATACGATTTTGGTAAAGGTCCGCTAGATAATACTACAAAGCAAATATCTAAGCTCTAGACTTTGTGGTTTCAGACACGAGGATTTTTTTTTTAGTCGACATGGCCACCTGAGTTTGGCATGGAATTGCATTTCTATGTATTTTTTTTTAAAAGTTAAGTCTCGTGAAATTGTATTGTAATTGGCCCAATGGTACATAAAGAGATGTTGATTGAAAGAACCTCTGAACGACGGACGGACGGACGACCATAGAAAAAGCCTGAGCTAATATTGAGCTAAAAATGAAATGAACACATGCAGTTGAAAAACAATGGTTACAATATCATGCACTGAATATCTACTATCATTTCTTTTTTTTTTCTTTTATATACATTCTTCTCACAGGTAGCCGTCTCCCGTCGACTTGATTTTGATGCATTACATTCACCTAGAAACCATTCTATTGGATGCCTTACTAAACCCATACAACAAAGGTTTAAGTCGCTTTCACAGAATAACAAAGGTGAATATTCTAGTGAGAATTTCCTATATATTGGCCATTTGATTCGCAACCACTTTTGGAAGTATAGTCAATTACTGCCTAAACTGAAATGTAAAAAAAAAACTCAATAAAAATGCTATTCATAAAATGTATAAATATAAACTTTTGTGAACAATTAAAGAGAGATCAACACTAACGCAAAAACTTTTCGCAGAAACTACACGAATGCATAAAACACAAGCATTTCGAACGTCCCTTAGAATTCTAAAGTTTAAGAAAATCTCATTCAGCTAAATTTTCTTAAATAAAACTAAATGTGACTCGTGTGTCTGAATTAGCAAAGTGGAAGCGCACTTGACCATAAACCTATAAATTTGTTTTTTCGAAAAATAACATTTTTTAATCAAAGCCTATCTGACACAGAATAATGCTGGCATATAAATACTTTAGTAGATAAACAATCCGAGTACTTGTTTAACATCATTATGTTATATACTGTGGTCATTCTTCACGAAAACAACCAAGATTAATCTGAGACACTCAGTTTTATTTGTCAAGCTGTTTCTTTTCATTCGTTAATGGCCTCGTGCAGGACAGTGAACTTTTCTAGATACGGTACAGAAACAATTTCGAAAGCAAACGATGTGATTATTTTGTCTCATCTGGCTTATTTCAGAAATTCTCGAGAATGGCACCAATATCAAGATCTGTGTAATTTATATGTTTTATTGATACACTAAAAAGGTTATAAAGGACTAAATAAAATAATACATTTCTTACATAAGCATTTTTTTAGCTTTATCTTTCAAATTCACTTAGAGACTGGAGTTAAGAGAAAAAGGTGGGAAATGCATAGACCACTTAAACCACTTCAAATAAACATCTTTAGGGATGTCATTCACTTCATTTTCTTTCATTTAAATGCTTAGAATGCTTTCTGTATGTACTGATACTTTCTTATTTTGAAAAGTAAGTCCGAGATTTCCCGTTAACATTGATGTATATTATATAAAAAGAACAGTCATCCTGTTGTTAACTAACCTATAAAATCTTTTTTTTAGTGCATATTTTTAAGAAAATCAAGTACTTGCAGTCAAGAACAAGTCTAATGTTGACTGACTTTGAAATCTTCTCTTCTTTATTTGAGAGAAGTTTAGGCTTTTTTCTTATCATAGTAACAGTAAAGCCACAAGAGAATAATAAATTAAATATATCAGAAATATAAGAACATTTAACAATCTATTATGTACTTAAATTGGTCTAGACGTTTCAGATTAAGATTTAGGATAAGGAACAAGATCATCGTATTCCGTAAGAACTTCTACCAAATACACTATTTTTTTTACAAAAAAAAAAAAAAAAAAACGATTTCAAAACAACAATAACACCGGACATACACATACTTCGACACACTTTTGTTATCATTTTCCATTTTTGTCGGCAATTAAAATAGGATTCTAAAATCGCTGCTTTTATTTTTATTTTTCATCCATCTGTCTGCCTTTCGATCCATTTGCCATGCTTTATTTTTTGTCCGGAACATTTCTCCAGTTTATATCTATGACACGACCTCAGTCAGTTCAACCCTCATAATCATTTCTATGTATCTCTCACCGCTCTCAGTGAATTTCCATTTACATATTCGTTCAAAATATAAATTGAAAACACAGAACAGACATATTTTCAAATAAAAGGTGTCTAAATGTAACAGTACAAATTAAACAGAAAAAATACAAAGGTCAGACAGATAAGGAATATTATATATAAATTGGTTTGCTGATGTAGATCAACAGTCCTGAATTTTTAGCAGATAATGTTCAATGTTTTGAAGAAAAATATCTTTCCATTTATAACGTGGCCGGAAAGAAGTAAGAAAGCCGTTGTGATTTGCGACGTTTCCTTGAAACCGAAGCTTCGTTCGTACGATATCTGATGGGATCACACTGAAAAGAAAAATAAACGTACTGATAGGATAATGATTGAACCATGTTCTATTAACTCAAAACAATGTTGACGTGTGTCTTTCTCTTGTATTCAAGTCAATTCTTCATTAAACCTTTCTACAAAAATTTGCAGTATCTTTGAAAAAAATAATGCACTACATTTCTATAATACACCCTTTGAGTGTACGAAAAGGCTTGAAATAACAGTAATTCTAAATAGTCATGAACGTTTCTAAACGACCCAAGACAGACCACTTTCAGTTAGTTCAACTGGCTGAAATGTCTCCCTGTTTTCTGCATAGTTTTCGCTTGTCGCTTGATTGTTTACTGAACCAGAAGCGGGAGTGCGGCAGTAATGTGTTCTGATAGTTTTGTCGCAGACACAAAGACAAATGAAGTTGGCGAATGCCTGTGCAGTATCTCCGAACGATTGCCAAGTCATCATTATCATATCAATTTTGTCTTCTGCTCCTAGAATAGATTGTTTATTCTTATGATTTCAAAATGTTCTATACACATGAAATTAATGTTTACAGAAAGGTTTACACATATTACGTAATGTTTAATTGTGAAATCTACAATTGCGCATTCCGTGTAATTATTAATTTCTATATTGTAATTCGAAAATTTCTTTACTTTTATCTAAAACTAACTTTACAACTTTCAATTCAAAACAAGAAACTGCGTTTTAGAAACACAAATACCCCAAGAAGATTTGTTCGTGAATTGATTTTGAATTACCTTTAATGCTATAAACCAAAAAACAACACGAGTTATCTTTTGATTACAAAAACAAATGGTCTTACATGCATAACATACTCGAGAATTTGAACGGTCCTTGGTTCATTTATTTTGGTAAATGATTTGAAAATCTTGTCTACCTGCAGGTGAGATAGGCCTTCGATCCAATTGGCCCATCAATAGTTTTTATACACTTGTTAGCATAATGCCAAAAAATTCTTAACAAATTGACGCTCCAAGGTAAATTCTTCTTGGGTAACTGGATTTAAACCGTTCTCAAAGTAAAGGCCAATGTGAGATTGACTTTCGTCACAGAGGGCCCAAGTTCCTTATGCTTCATCTATTCACCATGTACAACAATCCGGTAAAATTTAAGGGGACTTTATTTGTTTTTGAGATTTTAATCAAACGTTTTCCAAAGTGCCCCTAGGATATTGACCTTTGACCAAGTAGATACAAATGTATTCAATAATGATGAACACATGCTATGCTTAAAAATCGTTGCCAATGAACTGGCTTCATAGTGCGGGTGTGCCTTTCTTATTTCCCTACCTCCTCCCTTGTACGAAAAGATATTTTCATATGTTTGATATTCACAATCAATATATAATATTTTGATATTGTTTTGTTGTTGTTGTTGTCTTTTATGTTGTTTTTTTCTTGTCATTTCTCTCGTTAGAAAGCTAGCTTGGCTATTTCAGTGACCCGATGTCATCTGCAGTAATAAAATTACTTTGAGATGATCAAATTTTATCAGTCTTTTAAACTTACGGCGACCTTATTATCGCATCTACCTTTTAAAGGATCATGAATCGCATGCATCACAAAGCGAGATGTTCCACCGACACGCAGTATATAAAATATCAACCAAACAAATAGAAAATTTCTGTCTTCCTTCCTCAGTTGGCCTCGTTCATCCAGATTAATGTATTGCCTTCTCTTTAAACATACCTGTGAACACAAACAAAAAAAGTTGTGGCGACACAAAAATATTCATTGCCATTTTACTACGTAATATAATTGGAAAACGTTAAGTGATGTTAGTATATTTGATAAAACGACGTCAATACATCAATATGGAAATATTTTTTAAGAAACAACAGTTGCTTCAACCTTAAAGTGGAATGGGTATGGCACTGGCCATTTCCCTGAACTATGACTAGGTTAACTGCCTGCCTCATATGACTAGGCTGTAAGACAGCTTAAAACACCAATAGACCGTCTTAACCATAGCATCCATAGCTTTGCAACAATAAGTCCAGTAAACTAAATTTGACGCTCAAAGTGACGCGATTTAAGAAATATTGTGTCTGTCTAACGTCCCACTGTACTAAAGTACTGGTTTCAAATTTGAGAAATATAGTTTGATTATATGTCCTTTGACCTATTACTGAATGGAACATTTTTGGTATACTGAGGCATTGTCACTATCAAAATTTGAAAGCAACCAGACTTATCCGAAAAAGTTTGATATCATAGTGAGCCATAAAATAGACACATTATTTCAAACTCGGTTTAACCTAGTAGACATACTAAACAAGAACAAAAAATGCAGGCAGTTATGAATTTTGAATACTACCTAACCTGTAGGAATATTATCTTCGATCGGCATAAAGTTAATTTTCTTTAATTAAGAAGCGGACACTGAAGAAGTGCATTTTCACCCAAAAATTAATACACTGCTCAATTTAATTAAAGGAGCGCAAATATGTTATGGAGTAAATTGCCCACCAAACTAGATAATTCGCTGCAAATTTCGTTTGTAGGTATCGATGGTCAATATCCTTAAGAAACCCGTGCACTTTACAATAAATTTACAAAGCATGGGTATTTTGTTTTTCTTTTTGTTGTGTAACCCTCGAATAAGATTTAGACTTGTGCATGTGTAAAGTTCGTTCACGATAGCACAATTGACAAAATGAATGTTTTAGTGCGACTATTTACTGTATCTGCTCTTTTGACAACGTTGTGCCACGTCATTTAGCAACTACCGATGTTGCTCGGGCGGTGCAGTTGATCGAAAATGGTTTACGCAACGTGAGGTGGCCAATGCTCTAGACGTTTCTCGTAGCGTTGTTGCCAGGTTGTGGAGTCGTTATCAGGAGACTGTAGAATTATCAAGAAGACCTGAGCAAGGTTGTCACCGCATTACAACACTTAGGCCCTCAGAAATCGTCAGTGTACTGCTGCTGGTATTGAAATTGACTTCCGGCAAGCAACAGGGGTTTGTGTGCCCATCAAACTGTCCGAAATCGTCTTTGTGAAGATGGTTTGGATGCCCGAAGAAGTGCCATAGGACCAATTCTAACCGTAGCTCACCGGAGAGCTCGCTTAGAGTTTTCCCAGGAACACGTCACTTGGCAACTGCGCCACTGGCGATCTTTGCTCTTCACAGACGAGAGTCGCTATCATGTTTCGATCTGGGACAGGTGTGTGAGGATGTGTCGTCGACGAGGAGAGAGGTATGCAGAATGTAACACGGGCGCACAGACCTTTATGTGATTTCAGGAGGTAGTCTGACGGCCCTGAGATATCGGGACGAGATCCTAGAACCAATTGTTAGGCCATAAGCTGGTGCAATAGGTCAAATTTTTCGTTTAGTGCAAGATAATGCTCGAGCAAACACTGCAAGAATCGTCCGGAACTTCTTTGATGATGAAGTTATTGAGGTCATAAACTGGCCAGCGAGGTCTCCCGATCTTAACCCTATAGAGCATGCCTGGGACATGCTTTCTCGTAGACTTTCTTCGCGTCCGAACCCAGTTCAGAACGTCCGTGAGCTTTCTCATGCTCTCATAGCAGAATGGGATGCCATACCACAGAATATGATCAGACGTGTCATCAGGAGCATGCCCAGACGATACAGAGAGTGCCTAAACGACCGAGGGGGATATACTCATTACTGACACTGACTATGAAACGTTTCCAGGCCTGAAACTGCTCTTACAGATATTGCTTGTTCTCCTGTAAGACCACCATTTCAAAGTTAATTTGATAGTGTTCATATCCTGGACACTGTCTCTGTTCTGGAATGTGCCTATTGACGATGAAAATGCCGATTTGTTTTTGTAAAAAGAAAGATTTTGTTATTTCTGTAAAAGATATTCATAAATCTACTCAACAGGCATGGTTTTTTATAGATTATATTCATTAATTTGAGCAGTGTATACACTTAATTTAAAATTGTTATTGTTATTTTGCATTTACTGTCTTATTTATATACTTCATACTTAAAAACTTTCACTTCAAAATTAGATAACCGCATGTCTGGAATTTCTATTTTGTATAATTATGTTGAAGGTAAAATGAATTTGGTGATAAGTGTCTATCGTCGGTAGCCTCTTCCCATATAAATGCAGATATATCAGGTTGCGGGGAATAGAGCAAGATACAGAAAAAAATCGTTTCAGAAACACCCCTGAACTTTTATTTAGATGGTCAGTGTAAACCACCGTTACATGGGTTCCATGTCTTATTCAAAAGACAATAATGGTGTTTTTGAAAGAGCCGGGAATCGAGCTCGCTATTGCCGGATCAAGCCGTATGCGTTACTACTTTTGATACGCTCCCTGACTAATGACAAATACTGATCTATTCTGTTTATTTTTTTTTAATCCCTGTGAGTGAGTTATGGTTAAGTCCTAACAAATTATGGAAAAGCCAATTTCAAATATCTTGCAAATAATGAAAGAGGTTGTTTCCACTCACGGGCAATATGTAGTTCATAAAAAAGACGATGACAAGAACCTCAGCCAAAACAAGATAAGACAACAGTTCCAATCCTTTGACCGTAACAAACATCCACGTCATTGTGAATGTTTTCGACTTATCGGTTCTTATCCAACACCATGGTCCAATAAATATATTCTCTGTTTCGCCAAATGCACCAACACTTATCGCCGCAAAACACAGTATGGCTGAGAAAAAAGAAATAAATTCTTGTAGTCGGGTTATATGTCAATTTTTCTGAAAAACTGCTGTCCTATTGTGAAATGCTTATACAAAGTCTCTTGTTTGAGCTTTTTTTTCTCATAAATTTCAAAATGAATCTTTCATGTTTCTTAAACTTTAAAGGACATCGCTTTAATTTAAAGCTATCCGAAATTTCTAAACGGAAATAAAGTTGAAGTGTATGTTTTATCTTGTTAATCTGCTATAGCAAGCGTCGATAAAGTTTAAATTTTCAAAAAACAGAGCTGGAAACAAAATGTAGATCTACAAATGCACCTGTAAATTTTATATTTATATAAAGCTGGTGACAAATAAGTGTTTATTTTCAATTTACCTGGCACACCCCAGGAGCACACGTGATATACCACATTTGGCCACTTGCCAGACAACTTGTCAGCGCAGCTTGATCTTAACATGTGAGCTTGAAAATAGATGGCGATGAACACAGTCCAAAAAAACGAACTACAGGGTGCATATGAAGTCACAATCCCTTGAGCAACACAAAGGTGTTTTTTCTTAGCGTGAAATATTGTGGTATAGGCCAGGAGGAAGTTCCGAACAACACCAGTTATGATTCCTAGCACATCGATTAGGTTAGCTATTGTTAAGAACAGCAAAAGTTTCCTTATGTAATTTCGGATAGACGGAATTGCATAATACGAATGGAATATAACGATAGCTCCCAACACAGATAAGCAGCAGCTTATTGCTGTGATGACAAGGACATACAAAGGCACAACTAGTTTTGATTTTTCTATCAAACATCCCGTGGTATTTTCGTAAATTCCTGTTGTTTGGTTATACATTATTTCTATGTTTAAATTTTAAAAAATGAGCTAACTCCAAAATTTCATTTCCTAGGTTCTTTTGTTCATGTATTCTCGTTTACAATTTTGCTTGATATAATCTTATTCTCACAACTTTCTTAAATGTCAATATTTTGAAAGTCAATCTTTTACTCCAGTTGTCTGTCACGCTTTTGTTCACAGTCATTGTTCACACTCAGTGTCTGTGTTGCTTTCATTTTCTGAAATTGTTTGCACTTTACACAATACGTATCGAATCCTTCCACTTACTTTAACTGATCTATCCTCACACTTGTATAGGCTATACTTACTGTCTCCATTAAACATTACATTTTATTTCTATTTTAAGTTATCAAGATTTACTCCACTAAATTATCATTCGATCATTCTTAGCATAATAACTGAAGCATTGATGAAGCAAAGAATAATATGTGTTATATACTGAACATCATTAAATCGTTAATTTAATCCCCTGTTTCCTGCCATTGTGCAACACACTCACATGCAGCGTACTTCCGATGTACACTTACGACCGTTTATGATAAAGTCATTTCATATTGTCAACAGTAGATTTAAATGATATTGAGTCAGAATAAAAGTTCTGGATTTAAACTATTGTTGTTGTTTTTTCATATTTGTTTCATTTGAATAAAAACTGGAAAGCAAATCATATGATTTCTATTGTATTTTTTTTAATAAGGCATGTTGTTAACATTTGTATATAGCTTCAGTCATGAGTTGAAATACAATGTTGTTGTTGTTAAAAGATATTGCGTGTTCACAAACTGATTAAAATAAATACGGTAATTAAATAACAGATATGGCTATAAATTATGCCTGCACATTCTCTGGTCATGTATGCGTTTAGAAAAGACTGAAACAAACCCATTTAAGGTAGTTAATTTGTGAAGCCGGAATAAAAAAAATCATTAAAATATCATGCTAAATGAAGTAATTTATTGATTTTAATTCATTTTCATTAAAACAGTGCTTTGCCTACGTTAGGAAAGCTAAGACGACATTTTAAAACGGAAGTAATAACAAAACATCAGGAAATACTATCTTATCGCCAAAACTGTACTAGATCTAACATTTTAGTGACACAAGAACTTCGAAGGCTTCTAAAACTATGGTCGCATGTTTCTGCCAACACTTAGAGGCACACCCAAGAATCTAAGAAATGTTTATGAAATTGAATGAAATATTACCTGGTTAATCACTCTAAGTACAACATTTAAAAGTTCAGCCTATAAAAAGAATAGTTGTTGTACCATTTTAGTTGGACAGCAATCTGTTCCAAATGATAACTTTCTAAGTGTCTAAATGCTAACGGAAAAAAGCATACGTTTTTTTGCAAACTATGACTTTTTTCGTTTTATACCGAATAAGCAGATAAAAAATATGCATACAAATGCATATAATTAGTTAATTGTATGGTTTCTCCATTTAACTTCCTTTTATGAAGTTTTTCTAAATGTACGTACGTATCAAGAATTCCTATCTCGCTTTCATGAAAGCCAGACAGCTTTCATGTTTATCACGTGAATCTCCTAAACATTATCTCGTGAAAGTGTGAATATCACTTTAGATAATTTTCTACGATTATGCCTACTACTGCTCTAATGTGACAATTGATGTGTAAATAATGAAATATTTTCGAAAAAATGACAAATGACAATGACAAATAATATTAAGTTTGTCAAATAAACCTCCAGAAAAATTAACTATCACATGATTACATGATAAGTCTTCCGAGAAAGGTAATAATTACTTTAACAAAACATTAACTACATTTAAGTGCTCAGTTAGGGTGGCATATTTCTGCATAACATTACCAGATCATTTTCTTGAAAACTTTCAGTGTTTTCGGGAAAATATTTAAACTTTCAAGACGATAAAGAATTGATTGAAAGGAAATTTTTATCTCCTTATCTGGCAAATAGTGCCCAACAACTGCATGAAGATACGAAACTTTTAAACCTATGCCACATATCTGTAAAAAGGAAATTTCATTTCATTTCAAGTGCGTTTTAAATAGAAATGGCGCTGCCAGTTTAAAATTTTATCTATCATTATTTCTGCTAGTTCCCCTTCTAAGAACAAGTATACTAAGAGAAGAATATAATGATGCATTATTATCAGGATAAAATGGTGAGATAACTCTAAAACAGAAATTGTTATTATTCGTAGCTATTTGACAAAAGAGAAATTTTGCAAAAACTTTTGCAGCTTTTCGAGATAAAAAGCGGGTTATTGTAGCAATAAATGGTAATTTTACATCTTTTCCCACTTTGTATGGTTATTTTCTGGCATCTAGTATCTAGATTAGTTTCTGGGTTTTCACGATAATTTACAATGTTTTTACGAAAATACTGAGACTTTTCGGGAAAATTATCTGGTTATGTTACGCAGAAATATGCCGCCAAACTCGATAATGTTTAACCTCAAGAAAGTAAGATACATGTAGTTAGGTGGCTTTCATGAAAAGTTGTTACGAATGTCAGTTAGCTAAGTGGTTTTCGCGAAAATGTTTCCTGAAAGGATTTTTGCGAAAACCACTTAGCCATCAAACTTTCTCGAAAGTTTTTTTTTTAATTACTGATGTTCATGACACTATCAATTTGGTACGACGTGAAATCTTGCAACCTTATTGAACATTTAGTGACATTTCAGATCAGTGATAAGATGGATGTCTGAGTATATGGCGTTCGAGGTGTGTTAGTTTTTTATCGCGGTTGGAAGTTTGGAGAAATATTGTGAAAAAAAAAACATAGTTGATATCGAGAAAAAGCTAATAGTTTCGATTAACATATGTAATTTGTAAACAAATAATGAAAACGAAAAAATAAGTTGTAAGAATTGTGAATTAAGAGAAATCTAATATTGAAATTCTCATAGATTAACAAAGGACAACACAAAAAACGCAGCAACAAACTTAAGGCTTTTCAAAAGTAACAAAATCTATTATAGCAATTATTTCTTTTTTTTCTTTCTTTTTTTCTTGAGAATTCATTTTAACAATGCTATTTATCTCGCGTGTAGACATTTGATAAAATCTTTCTTTCGTTGATTTAAAGGTCATGTGACACGACTATAGCAATTTTGTCTATTCAAAATAATCATAATCTACTGATTAAAATGGTTTAACTGCGAAATTATGAAAATATTGCTTTTGATAAGAAAAAATGTGTTTTTGATGATCGGCTGTTTCCGTTTCGACATCGGTAGTTTCCGCCGCATGTTTTGGCTTTGACGTAGATTTATCCCTACTGTACCAGGCAGTAGTGCAGAATTACACTGCTCATAACACATCCGTTTTTAAATGAAAAAAACAACACTAAACCACAAGTGCAATAAACACGATAAAGGCACATTTATAAAAATAACATGCTATAAATTGTAAATTAAATAAAATAATGTGATTACTTCTCAATTTTTATAAGTAAATTCAAACTTTGTGCCGGGAGAACGGTTTGTAATTTTACCTTAATAAATATTAATAAATATTCCAATTTCTTCCATGTTGTGGTTCTATATAAAACTATCTCCTCCACGTTTTTACATGCTGCGTAACACTTCCTCACTTGATGTTTTCGTCATAAAGAAATTCTTTTTCATTTAAGTGTAGTAAAATTGAAGTGATTTTAGGTGATCTAATGTGTTAACATTTGTTTCACTGGAATGGAAATTCACACTACAATGTATTTTCACGTTGTCTCTATCTATCTATTTGAGATTTATCGTCGGTACCGGTTGCCCATATGACCGACGCCTCCTGAAGAGATTAGTTATTTTATGCTGTGGGGGTTCTTTTGCATGCTCAGTGTATAGCATGGGTACCTCGATTTAACGTCTCATCCGAAAGACGTTTAGTAATGTTAGTACACCCCTAATAAACGGTGGCTCTTTCACATTTTGGTGATCTGTTTAAATGAGAGCCCTCGACACTTCCGTTGTAGAGCCCTCGACCAAAACAAGGCTGAAAAAGGTAAGCACATTTTATAAAAATATAGGTTATTGAAGAGCATGCTTGTTTCTAAAAAATCGAAGAATGTCATGCCACGTAGAACATTTTTGTCATCATTTTAGATGCAATTTCGATAAGAAATACCCCATAATGACGTTGCTAGAACTTGTACCAAATATCAACTCGTTTTCTTTTACGAGGAGACACATCTTGAGTGATTTCTTTACCGTGAAGTAGGTGTTGGCCCACATAATCGTCATGTAACATTGTTCCAACCTCCTCTTTGGCTCAACACTAAAAATATTTCACAGAGTTCGGTTAAAAACAAAATAATCACATTTTTTCAAATGTGATCGAGCTATCGACAATGTAAAAGAGCCCTCGAAAATGTGATGGAGCCAACACCATCATTCATTAAGTGTTAATATTGTGGAATTATACCAATTAAATGCATGTATAGATTAAATTGCATGAGTTGATACTTACTTTCTTGAAATGTTTCGAATAATTGTTCAATCAGATTATTTCATATGAACCAGTTTTTCATTACTCTATAATTGTATATGCATAGTTTAATTACAGATAACGGTCTCAGAAGTTATTGTCAAAACAATGAACATAAATAAAAGAAACCTGGGGGGAAATTTTTTCGAGGCACCACATCGGCGAAAACGAATAAAAGAAAACGCATCCAAGGTTCAAGTTCTACAAAGCAAATCAAATACTCTATGTTAAAGACAATATTTTCGGCAAATAAACATTTTACACCTAGAAAAACATCAAAAAGAACATTGAATGGGGGACAGTAGTGGATTATCTACCCTGAATATTCTCTAATGTTAGTTTGGTCCTTCCATTTGGATTCCTCTGCTTTCATCGCTATTTTCTCTTTTGGTATGGTAATAATGAAGCTTAATTATTTGCAACAATGGTAGTCAGATTAAACATTTTTAGCAACATGTTTTGCTAACACCATAAAGGTTGTTTTTTGTTAAACTTCACTTTTAATTTAATTTATAAATGACATTTTTCACAACTAAAAGTCAAGGCTATCACAAACAGAAACAAGGATAAAGTCAGAGGATTCCAACTGAAAGGACCAAAGTGCTATTTGGTCTACATTTGATGTTATCTGAGTAAGGGAGATAATTTTTTATCAGCACTGTCCCTCATTGTTCACTTGAAAGCCATTCAATCAGTGATGAAGAAGTTATTTGTACCCATTAGACGAGATTTTTTACTGATAGCGATGTAGCAGATATTGAAGAACCTATCTCAATTAGTTCGGAATATGAAGCAGAAGACATTAAAAATAATATACCCAATGATGCTGGAATTGAAGACAAAACAATATCCGGTGTTTTCAATAACGTTTTACCAATTTTGACAAAAAAGTAATCAGATCGTCGCTTTTTTCGTGCTTTTTAACATACAATATTAACACTTATTGAATGATGGTGTTGGCTTCATCACATTTTCGAGGGCTCTTTTACATTGCCGATGGCGCCATCACAATGTCGATGGCTCGAAAACATTTTAAAAAATGTGATTATTTTGTTTTTAACCGAGCTCTGTGAAATATTTTTAGTGCTGAGCCAAAGAGGAGGTTGGAACAATGTTACATGACCATTATGTGGGCCAGCATCTATTGCACGGTAAAGAAATCACTCAAGATGTGTCTCCTCGTAAAAGAAAACACACGAGTTGATATTTGGTACAAGTTCTAGCAACGTCATTATGGGGCATTTCTTATCGAAACTGCATCTAAAATGATGAGAAAAATGTTCTACGTGGCATGACATTCTTCGATTTTTGAAAAATTTAAAATTATTTATTTAAAAAATCATCAATGTATATTCATATTGTTAGCTTAACTTGTTCATTTTTTTTTACTATATTCAGTCTACATTTTCACTTTCTATCATAATTTTAAAGTTTTTGTTAACAATCCAGGCAGCTGTGTAAAGTGGCAAGGGATGTATGTGCGTCTCTTCCGGTTTCGCTCGTGACAGGTGCGCGCGACCAAGTGCGTAAAATATGGATTTGAATTTGCTATGAAAACAAGATGAAAATTACCTGCGGAATTTTGTAAAACAGTCATAGTTAGATATATATTTTTCGCTCATATGAAAATTTCGAGGTCAAACATTCGTGTCACATGACCTTTAAGTGATTACCTTGAAAATGTTAGATCTCAGATTAAAAACATACTCTCAAAAGAGATGTGCTGATGTTAAAATCTCTCAAACTTCCATCAGAAGTTATTAGCACAGTAAGTAAAGGAAATCAAACGTCAGATGTGAAAGAATAACTCAGTATGTAACTCTTTGATGAGAAAATGAAGACATAAAAACGTACACTATCGGACGTTGTTGTTGCTGTTGTTTTTATGAATTAATTAAAGCCGAGTTATATTGTAATTGATGAATTTACAAAGCTTCTAGTTCATGTTCTTACACACACTAGTTAATAAGGTGTAATAAACGCCATACATATTAAGATTAACAAGTGAAAACATTATTACAGCTATTAATCACTCTTAGTAATATCTCAAAATCATTTTCCGACATAAATCTTTGGTATTATTTTTGCTTCATTCTTAAGCTGTTAATATTTGCTCTGTGGCCTTTACGACGTAAGAAAATACTTTCATTTCCTCAAAGATACCTTTATATCTCAAAGGTCGCATAAACAATCTATTAAATAATTTGTACGAAAGAACACATTCAACACTATGTCCATTGTAAACAAAGATATGGGCAGTTTCACCTTATGAAAATAAGATATCACCAACGCAGAGAACTCGACAGCAGAACAATATGTAAAAATCTTGATTATATGTTGTTGTTGTTTTGTTGTTGTTGTTGTTTGAATGCAAATCACATTCAAAAGTTTTGAATTTGAAATGAGAAGAACATTTCAAAACGTTATGCCGGCATTACAACTTCTTAAATCATAAAGTTTGTTATTCAAACGTTTTTCTTGGTATAATAAAACCTGAAATATAAAAGTAACAGTCTTTTTAATTGTTTTGCGCACAAAATTATTTATGAAATCTGAAAGACAACTCATTAAAATTCTATGCCGGCACAAAAAATTTCAAATAAAAAATGAAAATTCAAATGTGACGGCGACATAACATTGTCCATAAAGTCGTTTCCATATTCTTTCTTCGTCAACATATGTTATAGACGTTTTGACACATCCAGATATTAAAAGTTACGGAAAAGAAAAACATAAGAATGCCATTTTTGTCCATGGATAATGGATGATAGTTCGTTAACGTGCTTAATGGAAGACAGCTCTTTAGCTAATACCTCAATACCGTGTCTGTA
Organism: Cyclina sinensis; assembly: GCA_012932295.1. Taxonomy (NCBI): domain Eukaryota; kingdom Metazoa; phylum Mollusca; class Bivalvia; order Venerida; family Veneridae; genus Cyclina; species Cyclina sinensis. The sequence goes on along the minus strand of JAAONU010000017.1, from coordinate 18,896,499 downwards.
AATATACAAGGTAATGTCTCTTGTTAAAGTCAATTTGCATTCTGTAAATGGCCGTCTTGATATCCTGTTTTTTAGTTTATTTGTATTTTCTTTGTAAAACATCAGGTCACATTTCTCAAATTAATATTAAATGTCAGCTCGTTAGTACAAAATGACATTTTCTAACTTTGTAATAAGAGTGACATATAACAGACTCATACTATTTTTGCTGCAAATAAAGAAGGCATATCAGCTTTTGGACTGCAGTTCAACTTTTACGAATAGGCAATACATTACAGCAGCTGATACAATATTATACAGGCTTAATACTGTAATTTTCGTTATCAAAATTAAAGCCTTCCGTTACATATGTCAACGTCTATTAGCATGCAAGTAAACAAAACTATTCAGTGCTACCTTTATTTCATCATTATTTTGTCATTCGGCGGTAAAGATTAATAATGCGGTCAGTACCCAGAATATGTTATAGAAACATCTAGTTCATGACATTTAGTTCATAACTAACCATTATTATAAAGCACTATTCAATCATAGACACTACCTTTTTTGTCGTAGGAAAAAAAGGCAGCAGTTAACTTAAATTCACGAAGTACATGGTTGTATAAAATACACAAGTGATAAATGATAGATCTTTGTTAAATTACCTTTAAGATGATGAATATCTGTAGCACCATGTTTGAGATTTTTCTATAGGCGTAATAATTAAAGTGTTGTCATGGAGAATTACATACGTATTACGACTTTAAGTCGTAAACAAATATTTTAACCTTTGTATTTTCCATAAATGCCATATGAACTCAGTACTTTGTATTGCCTGACTGCATAAACCCACGTCAATCATGTAAGAAAATTAGATCAGGTGGTACCATAGAAATCAACAAAAAAAGTGTGTTTTTTTGTAAATGGTATTTGTTACCTAAGAACATAAAAGTAACAGGGAATAAAATGAAAGAGAGAGGTATTTCGAATACATTCTTTTGGAAGGAGGGTGTAATTGTTTTGTAGACTCATGGCTATGTAGCTGATCCGGTTGTATCACTCTGACTTTATTTCTTTTTCAAATTTAAACGTTAGAAATCATAAAATGTTTTGAAACCTTTATTTTACTTCTGAAAATATCAGGCCAAACAACTCCGTCAAGTGAAATTCATGAGGAGATCGCGTTCATGTCTCTATGGATGTGTGTTTCCTTTGCTTGCAATACGTTTACCCTTATCTTTTAATTTGAAAATTAAATGTAAACATCTTTTTAAGTTATTTGAATCGCTGTTTCTCTACCTGAAGAAATAATCAGAGATAAAATTTGATATATGACAACAAATAAGTCTATTACATTTTTAACGGTGTCGTCTTTTGCACAACAGATATATAAAAGTTCAAACATCTTGCTTTGGCCTAGCAACCGGCTAAAGCCTATCACAAACTTGATATTAAGTAAACTGAAAAATACGCATTTGACAACATCACAGATACAAATTTCTTTTTCTTTACAGTACAAGATCAGTTGTCTTCCAAGAGAGGTTAGTGTTTTAAACTAAAACAAACAAAGCTAAAGAAAAGCAACTTGACTCGTAGGGGTTTGAACCTTTGCCCTTCAATGAAAAGATCTCAATCCTACCTAAATTAATGAAACTGAGTACTCTTCTGAAGGTAGGTTCTTATGGATCTAATACCTTAGCCCACCCACTTCTGATTTTCTGTTTTTTATGAAAGTATCATTTTCTTATTTCAATATTTTAGTCTTTTACTTAAAATAATAAAACAAATAATTTCGAAACTGGGGTATTATAGTAAGAAATGGGATAAGCAAAATTTCAAAAAAAAACTTTTAGTGATTGAGTATATGTATACTTTTGCTAGTCAGTTGTAGACTGATCCGAAATTTAATGCTTAATAGAGTAAATTAAAAAAGGCACACAAATACTAAATATTTGTAGCAAGTTATTTTTTTTCAACTGGAAATTATAGTCGTGATAAAGTCATGGTTAGTCATTATATATCAAGCAGGATGAATCGACTTGAATTTCAATTTTGATTTCAACCACTAGAGTCTATCCGTTTAAATCCTATCTTCTTCACCCCAGAATCGAACCTGATAGGGCTAGCCATTGCTTTCTGCAATAAGGACAGTTTGCAGACCAAGATAGGTTCCTTTTGTTTAAAAAGCAAAACTTACCAAGAACCACTACCTCTGGCAATGGGACCCATCCCTCTCCTACAACACCCCCACCCCCCCCCCCCCACCCAAAAATAAGGCTCAAGAGCTGTCACTGGAAATTGACATATGCCCCTGAAATGAAGCTTTGAATTGAAACTGGTGTTAATATATAATTGAATATGCTTGTGGAAAAGAGATCAGACAAAAATAGAGCATGAACTGAAGGTAAATGGTAAAGTAATGTTTTTCTGCTTCAGATTCTTATATGAAGGTTGAAGACATAATTATTCAATGAAATAGAATGCTGTCAGTTTGGTCTTGAATATGAACAATATTGTTTTATTCCCAACCCCTACTGGTGTTTTATATATAACAAGGCTTGGTGACAAACATTCTGGTTTTTTATAAAATCCCCAAGCAGTTTTGGAGATGAAGCTTGGACAATATTTTTATACAGAGGTTATAGTAAACAAGAACTGTCCGCAGACAGCACGGTACACTTTTATCAGTGCCGGATAATAAATTATAAGCCAAGTCAAACAAGAGGCCCAAGTGAAAAAAATACTTGCGTTGGGGAGGGCAAATACCTAGTCATATAAGATGAAAAAAATTAGGGGTGGGGGCGGGAATGGTAAGAGAGGGGGTCCCCATGCATTTGGGAGTCAAGTACCTATGAATTTAAAAAGAAAGAATGGAAAAAAATGGTTTATTAAAAATGTTTATTTCAAAACTGAAGGTCTTTTCCAATATAGGAGAATTTTTTTTGCCGGGGTGGGGGAGGGGGGATGGGTAAAGTAACTTCATATCTACATATTTAATTTTTTTTGGAGGTGGGGTGTAATGGCCGGGGGGGAGTCAAGTCATTTCATACCTACATAAATATATTAAAAAATTCTTTTGGAAGGGGCGGGGTAATGCCCGGGAGGGGGGAGTCAAGTCACTTCATACCTACATATTTAAAAGTCAAGTACCTACATATTTTATTTAAAAAAAGATAATTATAACGAAAAATAAATTATGGCGGGGGGGCTATGCCAGGGCTTGGGATCCCCAAACAGAGGGGAAGTTGGAGGAGGTAGGGGGAGGCTAAGTACTTACCCATCCTATGTAAGTTAAAGTTTATTTCTAGGGTTAAAAAGTTTTTTCCTTATACATAAGTATAAGCAAAATCAAGTGACCCCTGGGTGAGGCTAATTTTGACCCCAAGGGACATGGGTACCAACAATCTTTGCAGGGTTCTTGCTGGTGATCAAGTATTCCAAGTTTGAAAGGAATATCTTTGACACTTTTTGAGAAATAGACATTAACAAAAAGGTTAACCAAGAAATTTTAAGTTGAAAAAGGGGCATAACTTTGAAAAAAAAAATTTGAGGGTTATCTGCCCTTGAGAAATGGTGTCGCATTTTGAAAGTGAACATGTACTCCTAATTTGAACATCTATCATAAAACAAGACGCGCTTACAACAAATACAAAACGCCTTACTTTAAAGAAATGCTTAAATCTGTTAGTAAACAATATAAGTATACCCTTAACAAAGCACGTGACAAATTTAATAAAACCAGGGTTGAAAACTTCGCGGATTAAAACATGCTGATCCAAGGCAATATTGGAATATAATAAACACGAGTAACTGTACAACAGATACATCTGCTACATTAGATGATTTTTATAAATAATTCAAAGAACTAAATAAAACAAACCACATAGAAAATAACGAAATCGGAAATAACATTTGTGACAATATAAACGAAGAAATCAATTTACCTATCACTGAACAAGAAATATTACAAGCAGTAAAAGCACTTAAAAATAATAAAGCCCCAGGAGTAGACGAAATTATAAATGAACAAATTAAAACCTCTAACTCTGTTATTTTAATGATAAATATAAATGTCAAGTTATTTAACGTAATATTCGACACCGGAATTGTTCCAGAAAGCTGGACAATCGGTCAAATTAAACCTATTTACAAAAATAAAGGTAACCCAAAACATCCTGAAAATTATCGACCAATTTCATTACTAAGTTGTCTTGGTAAACTTTTCACGAGTATTATAAACAAACGATTAAACTTATACGCAGAAAAATACAATCTTATTCATGAAACGCAAGCCGGTTTTAGAACAAATTACTCAACTGTAGATAATTTATTTATTCTCAAAAGTTTAATAGACATTGTACGATCTGACAAACAGAAATTATTCTGTTGTTTTGTTGATTTTAAGCAAGCGTTTGATTCTGTTTGGAGAGTAGGGTTATGGAAAAAACTACAGAATGAAAATATAAATAGGATATGTTTGAATCTTATTAAAAATATGTATAATAACATCAAATCAAAAGTAATCACTTCTGAAGGAGATACGCCATATTTTAATTACTTAGCAGGTGTAAGACAGGGCGAGAATTTATCCCCTTTTTTGTTTTCTGTGTTCCTGAATGACCTTGAAAAATATTTACGAGAAATAATGTAATTAGTAGAAAAAAAGATACACTGGTAGAAGATACACATATGTACTTGAAGCTTTTTATTTTATTATATGCTGACGATACTGTGATTTTTAGTGATAATGAAAATGATTTTCAAAATGCTCTTAATAATTTTAAAAATTACTGCGACTTGTGGAAATTGAACATCAAAATGCTCTTAATAATTTTAAAAATTACTGCGACTTGTGGAAATTGAACATCAATGTTTCTAAAACCAAAATTATGGTCTTCTGTAAAGGGCGATCGACATTAAACAAAGCATTTACCATTGGGGAACATAAATTAGAAGTAGTAAAAGAGTATAAATACCTTGGTTTATTCCTTACAAATAGCGGCAGTTTTCTCAAGACTAAAAATCATATAGCCGAACAAGCAAATAAAGCTATGTTTTCATTATTAAGGAAAATTTAAACGTTATCTTTACCGTATGATTTGCAAATTGAACTCTTCGAAAAAACAATTAGACCTATACTTCTGTACGGCAGTGAAACATGGGGGCATGGGAATGTCGAAATGTTGGAAAGAATTCAATTAAAGTTCTATAAATATATTTTTAATCTTAAAAAATCCACTTCGTCGTATATGATCTACGGAGAAACTGGAGTTACCCCCTTAATAGTTCACATAAAAAATAGAGTAATATCCTACTGGACGAGAATTATTGAAAATATCAATAGCGATAAAAATATAAAACTTGCTTCTAAAATTTTTATTACGATTCATGAACTACAGAATCAACATAAAATCAAATCCCAATGGATAGAAAACGTCAAGCAATATCTATGCAGCACTGGTTTTTCCGGTGTATGGTATAGTCAAAATTTTATAAGTGGGAAATGGTTAATAAAAACAACACTTCAAAAACTTAAAGATATCTTCATTCAAACTTGGCAAGCAGAAATTAACCAAACATCCGATACAAATTTGTATAAATATATTAAACCAACATTTCGCCGCAGTTTGTATATCGACAAATTAACAACGTACGACTGCAAATTTCTTATAGCATTCTTAACGAGAAATCATAGTCTCCAAATTGAAACTGGTCGCTGGCAAAATACACCGCCGAATGAGCGTATATGCACCAATTGCAGAGATATCGGTGACGAGTTCCATTATTTATTTAAATGTCCTATATTTACTACCCACCGACGAGTTTTTATTGATAATTATACTAGATCAAGACCAAATATGCACAAATTTACGACTTTAATCAAAACAGAAAACGTAACTCAATTAAAAAATCTTAGCAAATTCTGCGCGAAAATAATTACATATTTCAAACAAACGCAATAAACATCTACTTAGTCATTTTGTTTTAACTATAACTTGGAATATATGTTTGTTTATTTATTATTATTATTACTTATAAAAATCAGTCTAACTGTAGCTTTAATGCTTTTAAATAAACTGTTGTACTATAAATCTGACAGCAAACGTAACTTTTTTGTTACGCTTGGGATTCTGTTTTTTCTTATTTTTTTTATTGTTCACATTGAATAAGATACTTTTTTAATATATGACTTAATGTAATTTAAGAAAGGTGAACTTTAACAAACAATTAGTTCGCATCCCCAATTCCCTCCTAGCTATCTCGTTTCGAGTAAGGAAGAACTAGTGGGATGGGAACTGATTGACTTATGATAGATTGATTGATTGATTTATTGAATGTATGACTTAATTGTTTGACTGTGTTTTTGTATGTTTGTACGTATGTTTGATTAATTGATTAAGGGAATGATTAATGGATTGATTGATTGATTAATTGATCGGTTTGTTAATTATTTGATTGACTGATTGATTGAATGATTGATTGGTTGACTAATTGACTGATGGTTCACTTCATATCTAACATGTTTGCTATATATTTATAAGTATGTGTTTATGCCGTCTTCGGTAATAATGTTTATTTTGTAATACATTGTGTTTAATCTTGTATATAATGCTGATGTTTCTCACATCTAGTGGGACTTATGCATATGTAAATAAAAGTTGAAAAGTTGAAAAAGTTGAAAGTAAATGGCTTTGATAGTTTCTGACAAATGGACCGTAACAAAAAGGTTAACTGACGCCAACCAGGGGGTCATGACAATAGCTCCACATTTTCTTCGAAAAGTGGAGCTAAAAATGACTAAGGGCCCATAACACTGCAAAAAATAATCCGACCAGAAACTCCTGACGATAAGCACAGCTAGGTTTGGTGACAAACATTTCTGTGTAGTTTCAATGAAATCCTCAAGTGGTTTTGGAGATGAAGCGTGGACAAGATTTTAATATAGAAGTTATAGTAAAAATTGACTAAGTGCCCATAATTCTGCCAAACATAATCTGAGCAGAAACTCCTGAAGACAAGCACAACAAGGCTTGGTGACAAACATTCCTGTGAAGTTTCAATGAAATTCTCCAAGCAGTTTTGGAGATGAAGTGTTGAGAAGATTTTAATATAGAAGTTATAGTAAAAAATGACTAAGGGCCCATAACTCTGCCAAAAATAATCCGAGCAAAAACTCCTGACAATATGCACAAACACTCCTGTTAAGTTTCAATGAAATCCCTCAAGCGGTTTTGGAGATGAAGCGAGGACAAGTTTTTACGGGACGGAAGGACGGACGGACGGACAGTGCGATTACTATATGCCTCCCTTTGGGGGCATAAAAAGACGTTACCACTTTCTGTTACAGTAAAATCTTATACATAAAATAAAATTTATTTAGTTCATTTAGTTTTTTATCTGTAACTGAGAAGACATGTCGATGTTAATTAACCATAGATAAGAGAAGACTCGCAGAAAACTTTTGAGGAAAACATAAACACGTCACTTTTGTGCAAAGATTGATTATAGTTTTGCAAGGTTGCTCAAGAACGGAAAAGTCCTCGGAAATGTCTTTACAACATAATTAATCTATCTTACTAAATCAAAACCATATTCTGATAAGTGTCCGACTAGACATCCTATTTACCACTCTTAATTGTTCCGTCCTGATCATTATCGGTCCAGACTGGCAGTCGTTAACCTTTTTGTTTAGTACGCTGATTTCCGTTGCGTACAAACTGACCAACTTTTTTAAAGAAAGATATTTATTTATTTATTTACGGATTGGTTAACCGCAGATACATAATTTTATACTAAGATAGGGTGCTTACGAAAACAGTAATTCAGATAAGAGGTTGCAGCTTGTTTATAATGACAAATCAGTTAATTAAGTATATATTTTTATGAACATGGAAGTCTGCAACAGAAAGATGCAATACATCTTTGAACACATAACCCAGAGCGGGATTCGAACTATTATCTCCCGCGTGACACGCCAACACTCTAACCACTGAGCCAAAGAATCGATTCCCTAACGCAGATGTCAGAGGTTGTATTTTTACAATTATAGAAGTGTGTGCAATAGACCGTAACAATATAATTATTTCGTGTTAACCAATAAAATACATTGAGATATATTCCATATCACTCACACGGTGACTCATAACAGATTCTATTTCACTCGCAGTAGAATGTCAGAACTTACTTTACAAATATCTTTTTTTTAACTTTTAAGTTTCACAGACTACAGAGTGCTTTATTTCCTTTACAAGTTTCCAGCCTGTTAAAGAAATAAACAGGATAATGCAGTCCTTCGTTTTTTTTATTTAAAAAAAAATACTAAATTGAACTGGAATGTCTTACTCTTAGGCAAGATGACAAACCAGATTTTCCGCCAGCCAAATGTAAGAAAACAAATACAATCAACTGTAGACCTCACAAAGTACCCAGGCACGTGTATATCGTACTGATATCGGTACTCGGGTATCAGTTTACGATATAGGTCCGATATTTAGCCGTTATCGTACGTTTACCTACAAGAACGTCAAATATATTTTGTTATGGACCCATGTTTAAATACAATTAATACATTCAAATATATTGCAAACTGAATGAAAAATATCAAGGTTTGGTCCACAATAAAATTCAGACCATTTTCATATATCGGGCAAATCTCGGGCCGATAACACTGGCAAGGGAAGTAACACTGATAAGAGATAGAGAAAGGAATCGACAACTTGAAGAATGTTTTAAAAATTACTAAGAGAAAGGTAAAAAAAAAATTTTTTTCTGATTTATTTTTATATATATATCTCGTTAGATTAAAGCCAAGAAAGCATATTTACAAATTTAAACTTTCTTGACAGGATATTCACCGCGTGCTCCACATATTTACTGTGCATTGCCATTTCCACGTTTTGAAATTTTCTCCAATTGATATTCTTCAAGAGGTGGGTTTACATATCGTAACAACGAGTAATATCATTATGAATTTAAATATCAAATGTTTTTTTTTTTATATCTGATTTAATATTGTGGTTGTACACTTGCATGTATGGTGATACAGCGTAACAAATAAAAATTGTTACATATTTTCGCGTCGGTCGATTCTGAATTAGAAAGCGATTTTTAGAGTTTGTGTACAAGGTCAAATTTAAATGAATTTTTTAGCAAATTGAAAAGATTAAACCTAGCTTTCTGAAATCATGTGTCTACCAGCGAAATCATATTCTATATAGCTTATGTAAATAAACCTAATCTTACATCACACCCAAACTGTTGGATCCGAATTGTTTCATAACATTGGGTTATCTCAGATAACAGGTTAAGCCCTACATTCTTTTCTTAATAGTTATAAATTACTATAAATTACACTTTAATCTCTGCGACAGACATCACATCAATATCATCCATCAGTATAAAGAATAATTAAATTGTGTTTATGATAATAATAATAAAAAAAAAACATAAAAAGGTCTGTCAGATTTGTAGCCATGTTATAAGAGTATTAAAAATGGAACAGCCAAATGATTCTTACTGGAAGTCGTACAGAAAAAGAAGCTCAAATGTTAAGAAACATATTTTTATACATCTATGAGAATGCTGATCAAGTATCGGCAAGGGACTCTACTGAAAATGAGACTGCTGAGCTTGATAGTCCTACTTTTGAACCTACATGTTCACTTCAAATCTAATCTGGTGCTGTTCCTGAGGTTTGAAATGAGTCTGATCCATCACTTGACTGTATTTTGTATGATGCAGCTAAAATATTGATTTATGTTATTCTGCACAAGCTAGTGAAAACAACATTGAAGAAGCAGAAGATGCTCATGACTCTGAACATTGTAGTTTGTCATCAGACACTGAGTCTGATGACAGTTTCTCCTTAGCTGATGAGCTTAGTGCTTGGGTTTTTCAGTACAACATTTCTGTCACTGCTATGTGAGCTTTGTTAACCATTTTGCGTCCCTACCACCAATATTTGCCCAAGGATCCAAGGACACTCCTTAACACAAAGAAGCAGTATAATATCATTCCTATTGACGGTAGCTCATACTATCACTTTGGTGTTAGTTCTAGTGTTTTGCAGGAGCTAAAGAGAGTTCTGGTATTCTTTTAAAAGATATACCGTTTGTGAGTGTGAAAGTAAATATTGATGGTTTGCCTTTGTACCCAATGTTGGCCCATATTAGGCAAATTATGTATGCCGTATCAATCCAAACCATTTGTAGTCGGGCTGTTCTTGGGAATCGAAAGCCTGGCAAGGTAGATGAGTTTCTGCAAACTTTATTGTTGCAAATGACTGGAATACAAGTCCCAGTCTTATTTCGCAGTGGATGAAGGGACCTTTTCATTGCAGGCAAGGAGCAGGCTTTGTAAGACATGTAAACGAACAGTTGGCTAACCTTCAAGGATATTTGCCTCGTTAGTTTTTAGAAAGGGTAGATCCCTTTTTGAGGTTGACAGGAGGAAGGCTACCGAGTTTAGGCAGTTTCTTTTGTATACCGGTCCAGTAGTTCTTCGAGGCTGTTTACCAAGACAGTTCTATGATCACTTCTTACCGTTGGTTGTGTCAATTTACTGTCTTTCAAGTCCATTTCTTGTTAATGCATATTGTCATTATGCTAATCAGCTGCTGCATGTATTTGTCAATGAAATTGGACACCTGTATGGAGAGGAACAGTATGTATATAATGTTCATGGACATGTTCATCTTGCAGAAGATGGAGTTCTTGATAACTTTTCTGCTTTTGCTTTTGAGAGTTTTTTGGGGAAACTAAAAAGACGTGTTCGTAAGCCAAACTTCCCGTTGCGACAGGTGATACGGAGATTGTCAGAGTCGCAGATGGTTTCCAGTGACGAAAAAGATATTCCTTCTCGTGGAATAGCAAAGAAGCAACATTGGAATGATCCACTCCACAGAACTCAACAAGGTCTGTTACAGTTTGAACAAATGCACTTGCCCAGTGTTTACCTTTCACTCAGATTTGGTGATAATTGTGTTCTTGTTTCAAAAAAGGTTGGTCTGATAAGAAAAATTTTGACAAAAGTGGTGACTCTGTCAAAATATTGCTAGTCGAATGGTCTAGGGACAAGGTTGATTTCTTTACAAGCCCTCTACAGTCATCAGATTTGAGAATTTACCTAGTAGGACGACTTAATGAAACCATTTCAAGTGTTAATGTAGTTGATGTTACCTTTAAGTGTGTACTTATGGCACAGAGGGACAGGTTTGTAGTTGTTCCTTTTATTCATGATTTCACATCGCATTAATATCCCCTATTGCAAATCCTTCAATCAACCAATTATTTTTATGCCTCTGGAGGGAGCACATTGTTTCTGGTCTGTCTGTTTGCTTGTCTCAAAATTTTAACCTTGACGATAATGTGGAAGTTCTTCTAACTACAGCGTACATGCATCTTGATGAATTCTACCTGCCAGATCCACTTCGAGGTCACAGGGTCTAAGGTCAACCCCCCCCCCCTCGGGGGTCATGGCATTCATTCAAATGTAGCGCTTGTTTTTACTGAACTTTGATCTGTAAATAACTTGAAATCGATTCTTAACTATTGATTGAACAGAAATATGTTAATTTAATATTTGAATCACAAAATTTCACAGACATCTCCTGTTACAAATACTTCTCTTAAAACCAATGTAATTCTTGAAGCAAATTATGTGTTTTCTTAAAAAATTAAGTCACGTTTTAGGTTAATAAATTCTTTCAATATTCAATGTTTTTGTCAAATGAACCACAAAATCAACATGTCTGACAAACTTAAAACAGATAAATTAATAAATTTGTCGTTATAATGCACATCAAAAGAACAAAAATTATTTAGTAAGAAACTGCGATAAAAATGCTAAATAAAATTGATGTGTTGTAGTTATGTTGCTGTTCAGTATTTTGTGTACAGTTTCACCCTTTCAGACAGATATTTTTTTTACTTTTAATGTGTGAAATTCAAATGTAATATTATAAGCAAGGTTTTAGACAAACTGGAAAGGCCTTTTCTTCACCATTTAAAAATGTGAAAATTAACACATTGAAAATTGAATCTGATCCTACTTCGTCTTATGCATCCATCATTAAAATTGTATTTAGACAGTTTCCAGCTCAATGTCAGCTAATTACATTATTGCTCAGACTAAAGAAGAAACACACGTCTTGAAACAGAATAGATGTGATAGAACAAATGAAAGGGTAAATAGAAATGCAAATGTTTTAGGCATTGATTTAATATGATCACATAATTCACTGGATGACCTGTGAAATATGTAAAGATAATAATAATATTTCATTATTACCTGTAAAAGCAGCATACAGCCTTACAGGTATTGAATATTTTGAGTTTTTAATTTTACATGTAATTAACCTGTTACATACAACCTGTTGATGTTCCTTGAATCATTGCCATCAAACATAGGGTCTTTGAATTACTTTGTGACTTTTGTCAAAATACATGCAAGGTGTTTGAACCTAATATTAGCTTTGTTACATGAATACATTGTAGACAAATGTTAATACCTGTGTGTTTTAAAACAAATTAAGGCTTGTGATTGGTGGTTGTGTTCACTGAGGAGAATGAAGTTGCAGTCATCCCAGATAACTGGATTGATAAAGATGGGACAATGTGTGCTTTGTAGCCACCGCATAAATCCATGAACCGGATAACTAATTGCAGTAAAACAAAAAGAGGTTCCAGTTTCAAACTGGGGTTCTTTCCCTTATAAGGAATTGAACAGAAGTTGTATGTTGTAATATTTTCACTTTTAAATATATTGTAAATTGAATACACAGTATTGTGCTTAAGTGTTCATAAAATATACTACTTGTTATGAAATAATGCCGTGAAACTAGTGCACTGTACTAGTAATTTTCACTTTAAATGTATTGTAAAAAAATACACAATAGTGTGCTAAATGTTTATAAAATATACTACTCTTTATGAAATAATGCTGTGAAACTAGTGCACTGTAACTGAGCCAAACTAGGAATTTTAGTTCCATTCGGGTAAGTTAGGTATAATTTTTTTTCAATCACATCATTTTATTCCAGACTCCTATGATAGAGCTAGGCAGAAGCAAACAGAAGCTGAACAGAAGTCTGATATCCAGTTCTTTGTAGAGGAGGAAGAAGACAACAATGAAGAGTTTAGGCGTTCCAAAAGGTCTCGTCGGTATGTGTCCTGTTCATTTTGTTTATTTTAGCACATTCATGAATCCACAGCATGACTCTTAAATCCTTTCACAGTAGGTTGTACCCACATACGTTACCAGGTGATCTTTTGTAATATGCTTGTTTGTGGTGTAAATATAAATGCAAAAACATTAAGAAATATCATAAAAAACGGATATGATTTAAAAATCAATTGGAAATTAGAACAGGATGTTTAGTGTGGTAACAGGGTGGAGTAGGATGTTGCATCCTGCTAAGTGGTCTACATAGAGTTTGGACCTGTTAGCAGTCAAATCAGTCTCTGATTTTGCTAGCGTGCCACTTGCATATTGTGCAGCATCATTGCATAAAACATAAATTTATATGCATAGTTACATTAGTTTCTGAATATTTACAGGGAACCTGATGTGTATACAGATAGTGATTCTGATAGGGACACGTATATACGTAGACCCATTAATCAGTCTACATAACTCTATGAACATCATCAGCAGTCATCAGCACCACTTTTGGCTACACCACTATCACACACATCGGCTTTGCCAAAGCCACCTGAAAGAGTACATGGGCCAACTCGTGACGAGTCTGCTTCTAGAGCAATAGTGTCATCTTCTAATGGTAATGAAGCACATGCACCAACTTCGATAATATTTGAACAAAACAATTTTTGCGTGTACATTAATATTTAAATAAGAGTCCATGACATTGTTCATATAAAATATTGACAAGTATCCATTCATGATATTATACAGTTTTCATTATTTATTTTCACAAGATAAAATAGTGAATTATTCATCATAATGAACCAGAACTATGCATTATTTGTGGCTTGATTGGATGATATATGCTTATCGATATGTTTTATGATTAATATACATACAGTAATTTGACAGTATTTATTTGATATATTTCTGTGGTTGTTAGGTTCACTCAGCAAACTTAGTTCTGACATTTCGTTATTGTTTTTAGTTGCACGTGATATCCGCTTATTTGGGTTGTTAGAGAAGATAGTGTGAGAGCAAAAGGAGCAGAGGCGTATGCTCACACTGATGCAGGAAAACTGGAGAACGGTGTAGAGATGTGGCAGTCAGGCGACATGTTTTCTGGAGTCTTCCCTCTGAAATCCATGGAGAAGGTGGAAGAGCTAAGTCCTTTTTCTCCTCTTTGGTAAGTATTCACCAGTCTTATAATTGTTTTCTATTAAATTTTTGTAGTTTCAAATAGATGGTGTTTATGCACTAAATTGTATCGATATTAGAGCATTACATGAAGGATACTTTAGAAATATAGCTACAGTCTTGTGATATTTAAGGTCGTATTCATGTATTTTAGAAGTGTCAGACATAATGAGTGTGCTTCCACAATAAATGTATTATAAAGACCCCATCAAAATAATGGTCTTCTCTAGGATTTTGAATTTAAGATTTCTAGTACCTCCACAATGAGTATGATGCATTCACACAAGGAACACAAGTTCACAGGCTAAATATAATTTACTTGATTAAAATGCTGTTTGTACTGTTTGCAGGTTGCTTATTTGTCACTGTATGGTGGAAATACGTTAAAAGCAACTGTTACACGATTATTGAGGGAGACACTGTCGAGCAGAGTGGCAGAAAATTACAATTTCTTGGGCAGGAAAGGAAAACTTCCATTCTGTAAACTCAAACTTAACGACATTCTGTACAGTAAGTTGATACTTTTCAGTGTTTTGCACCAGAGTTAATAGATGTTGGCAGTAATGTTCCGTGAATGAAGTTTTGTGTGTTCTAAGGGTTGTTCAAAGTATTCCATTCCATACAAAACTAAAAAAGAACAATGCATTTGTTCATACATTTAACTCATTCAGTGACTGACTGTTAGTATAACATAACTCTGTTACTTGTAATATTTGTTGGCATGACATATTGAACTTGTATGCCAAACAACATTGTACCCCTTCACATGTTCAGTTTTTCACAGATAATGTAATTTATACAGAATTTATTTAATCTTGATTGCATAAAAAGTATTTAGTTTATTTGAATGCTCTTGAAGTTCATTCCATATGGAATCATCCTTGAGGAGAGAGGCAGTGACAATCAAATGGATTGCCTAAGGGTACCACTGTAATTGTTCCTTATGATGCTTAAATTGGGGTCTCAAGCAAGTATGCTCCAAACTGTATAATTACTGCTCTGTAAGTACAGTATTTAATGACAGTTTTTCATACAGTTTCGTAACTGTATTTAGTAAAAACAAAACTTCCAATAATTTCTGTAGAGTTACGACTGTGTCACATTATAATAGTCTAAGGTGTTGGTAATGACTGTCTTTATTATAATCTAATATTTGTTATCCCATTACAGTTAATGTAAAAATAAAGTTTTTGTCTTCAACTCTGTGTTTTAAACAGAATGTGTTCTGAGAAATACCTCCACAAAAATGCAACAGTGAGTGAGTTTGAAGATATCCTGAAGGAATGGCTAAAAGGTGCTAAAGTACGCGATGGAGAGCGAAAGAAACGATCAAGCGGATTGACTGAATCACCATAAAATACTGACCAAGTTATATCAAGTGATGATTGAACATTTTGCATTTTTGCATGGAAACTGCTGCTTTTGTATGTGTTTTATTTTCATGGCTGATTTACACTTAAAATTTTGTTATTGCCTGACTGTACAGTAAGCACTGCCAGAATTGTATTTTATGTAATGAGCTAAACTCTGATTATTTCTGCCTTGGGCCAACTGTCATTATTCTGCCATGTGCCATCTGTCTTTTTCTGCAATGTGCCAACTGTCATTATTCTGCCATATGTGCCATCCGTCATTATTCTGCTTTGTGCCAACTGTAAATTTAGAATCTAGTCAGATATGCATAATAGTCGTTTTTAGTTGTTTATTGTAGATTTATAAATCTGATACACTTTTGTTAGTGTCTTCTGGTCAGATTTAAGTTTTGGAGTACTTTTGTAACCTTTATACATATCTTGCAAATATTTTAAATATAATAGCTATTGGAATATAATGCTACCTCAGTGGTCAATTTCATACAAGTCAAATGTAGTGGAAAATGTATGCAGGTCCAATAAATGCAATTTTATATCAGTCCAATATAGGCATACTGACATAGGTTCAACATTGTTACTATGTCGGTCCAATGTTGGCTCGATGTTGGAAACGACATCAAACCGATATAGCATTGACTTTGCAAAATTGATGATGCACCGATATTGGAATCTGACATTGGGCCGATATTAAAAACCATATCGGTCCCATTTCGGCCCAATATAAAATGCCTGCTGGGTAAACACTTACCTTAAGTTTAAACTTTGCCTTCCATGTCGAAAATCATTGCTATATATTTCAATTTTAAGAGACTGAATTGACTTCTAAATGAAGCGTTAATTAGTCAAACACGGCGGTCGAAAATCATTGCCATATATTTCAATTTTAAGAGACTGCAATGACTTTTGTCAATTTCACTTTCTGTTGTTCATAGCATGTGTTCACATTGTCATTCTTCAAGAATAAAACTAGATGTATATTTTAACAAGAAATATCTTTAAAAACGATGGTCGTCGCAGTGTAGTTGGAAAATAAGTTATGTTTGAACTGACTCTGAATGAAGTATGTAATTTTTAAGGAAAAAGGAACAATTGGTGTGCCTCTGGTGGAAGATAAAGTAAACATAAAAGGGCTGGTAACAT
Organism: Cyclina sinensis; assembly: GCA_012932295.1. Lineage (NCBI taxonomy): Eukaryota > Metazoa > Mollusca > Bivalvia > Venerida > Veneridae > Cyclina > Cyclina sinensis. Next base: position 18,879,670 of record JAAONU010000017.1, on the reverse strand, counting down.
AAGGTAGTAGGTAGATCTAAATGACAAATATGACCAGATATGGAAGGAATGCATTAAGACATGAAAAAAGTATGTTAAAAAATGAACTTTACCGAGTTTTTTAAGGTTGAAAAAGAGCGCATTAATTTAATACAAGATGAATGAAACTTGTCTATAAACCAATGTAAAGGAAATGTGACAATAAATGGTATATGTAGATATCGAAATAAATGCATAAAGAAATGAAAAAGTAAAATTTGGTAAGTGCTTGCCATTCAGTCAGGTCACATTGAAGGCTAAGGTCACTGCAAACAATGCTGTCGCTGTTCACTGAAAGCCTGCGTCACTGGTAATCAAGTGACCTTCGTGAAAAGATCCTATTACAACACGCATTGTATACTTTATCAAATGCTCACCATTTTCAGTTATTTTTTTGTTGATACTTGGTTTGAAAATTGGAATCCATTAAAGTGTGCTTCTAGACACTAATGGAACTTCAAGCTTCCCGATAACGAGATTAATATTTGCTAACACCACAACTTTTAATGTTATAAGCAGAAATACGTGTCGTATAATGCCTCACATAGGTCATTCGGGATGAACGTTTCAGCATTTCGGCGAATTTCACTCCGGGTTGCACAAGATATAAAATTTTGAACAATTTCTTCTATGTATATATATATTGGTTACTCAGAAGGTGAAGTTAGAGACCATCACTTCTTGATAATTAATATGAATGTATTCAGTTAAAACAATCTACATTATTTTTCTCTTATGAAACAATGATGAACACAGTTTGGTTTATAAGTTTATACCACATTTTAAATGTTATTGTTATTTTTATACATTGTTGCAACGACTTTGACATGTGAATTCATTCAGAAAGTCCGCTGGAGTAGCAAATCAAAACAGTTTGTTTAGAGATGCATTCTGATTAAATGCAATATATTTAATTCACAGGATTCCGTGTAACTGTGACCACCTTCCGCGTCGACTTCGAGGATGCCTGTATTCAAGCCTACCAAGACTTCAAGGATACCTCAGTGGAGGCCTGCTCCTTTCACCTTGTACAGGCACACTGGAGGAAGGTGGGAGATCAAGGTTTGAGGTTTCCTTCCGGTGAGGTTGTGGACGTGTTTCCCACCCTATGTGAACCATTACAGACACAACACATGGATTTATACCATACATGGAGGAGACATACATTGGATGTTACAGGTTCAATAGTAGAACCAAGCCAGATGGAACGATGGTAAATAAATAAATAAAATATTAGAAGCGCTCATGACTCGATCAATTTCTCATTTATAATTATTTTGATAACGGTTAATACTCAATAATTACTCGCTATTACTCTCATGATTAAAGGTGTTTAAGTGCGGTGGCAACCGTTGTTCCCACCGACTCTGTGGAGTATTTACCAGCGAACTCTAGACGGAGAATCCAGGACAAATAACCATCTAGAAGGATGGCGCCGACAATTTAGGTCGATAAGGAATAAGCACCATCAAACGGCTATGTCTTCCTCGACCGTCTAAAGTGGAAACAGGCTCATACCGAGACCCAGATAGTGAGGTTGCAGGGGAACCCCCGAAGGAACGGTCAATACTTTTACCCCAAAAAATAATCTATTCTCAGTTGCATATCTAAATATTTTTTCCGGATTGTTAGAGCCTATGTAAATTCATATTGATCACTACTTTTCGCCACTGTTTAAATAATTGGATGTATGAAATAAAAATATTCTGAAAATTAAAAAAATGTACAGTATGTCGTTTAAAGAAGAAGAAAACCAACGAGAAGCTATTGACTATTGTGAAAGACCTTTGAACTAGACCAATCCTCGACTTCTTGAAGGATGTGGCGTATAACTTCAAACACGAGTATTGAACTATTATAAAGGTTCATAAAAGAAAACAAAAACACTTTTTTTTCATTCGATAAAATTCATAATATGAAAAAGACGCTATCACTATGGTAAGTTTTGAGACATTTTATATAAAACAAACAACAGTTAAACATGTGCTTGTCAATCTGCAGGTTGGAGTAGCCAACAAATTTCAACAATGCTGTTCATATGCTTTTCGTTATTCAGTTATTATACGATTCGTTGCAATGACACACATCTATATTACTATAACATTTAACATTAAAGGTGTGTAATAAACATAAACACGTGACATATTAAGTGGTACGTAATAATCATAAACACGTGACATAAACTTATACCAGATTCAACACATTTTACTAGCTGACCATTACCATGTTCACAAAAAATCGATTTCTACTCATGCCAAACAATCATCTCCAGAAGGCTTTCTTTAGAAAGTTAAAACACTATTTCCTTATAAAGAATATTGCATTTTTCTGTTGTTTCTTTATAATTCTTGAAGATTATGCAGATCATATAGGCACTTCTACAAACGTCATGCTCGATGAAAGTAAATTAAAAATCTGGTTGAATTGTAATCAAGGAGATTTTAATTGCAAAAGTATTTTTTTATTTCTCTATGATTTATCTAAAGTCACGACTCCCCCAAGTTGTGGTGGAGGACATTTTGATGCTGTGCTTTCTGTCTGGAAGTCAGAAATAGTGTCCGCTCTAAAATTTAGTCATTCTTTGATAGATTTTAAAATAACCACCATAAGGCAATGTGTCATTGTCAAGAACCAGGTCCGTACCTCCAAGGTCAGAGTCGCACTTTCGCACTTACAAGTCAAAAATTGCGTCATATAAATGTCATTCCTTGAATAACTTTGAAATTATTTGGGAGAAATTATAACCATCCTGATAAAATGTGTCATGCGCAAGAACAAGGACCCCACCTCCAAGTCAAGGTCACTTACAGGTCAAACATGGCGTTGTTTTTGTTTCGTGTCCGCTCAATAACTTGTTATTCCTTGATATATTTTGGAATAATTTGGCAGAAATGCTAACTACAATGAGACAATGTGTCAGTCGCAAGAAAAAGGTCCGCAACTCTTAATTCAAGGTCATACTTTGAGGTCATATATAAAAAGGTGGTATTTTTCGTGTTTGCTTCATAATTTTGTCATTCATTGAAGAATTTTGAAATTATTTGGCAGAAATGTTAACCACCACGAGACGATGTATCACGAGCAAGAACCAGGTCTACACCTCAAGCTCTCAAGTACCTGCTTTAGCAGGATTCAATCCTTAACACTTAAAGTATAAAAAATAACAACACTGAGATGAAGATCTTTACACAGTTCTCTAAGTAACGTCAAAGGTCAATAATTGAAAGAACCTAATATATGTTCAGCTCTGCGTGCGTGTATGTATGCGGGGAGAGAGAGAAAAGTTTTTGTTTCAAAAACAAGTATTGATATTGACCTGTCTAAACAAGCATTTCATGGCAGATGTTTCGTGTTATTGTGTTGCCTTTTAAAGAACTGGGTTTATATAAAATAGTTATTTTAAGGTTAGACACACAAAGATTTCAGTAAATAAGTTTTATATCTTTACATAAATAGCATATGGGAATAAATCTGTCTTTAACTACCTCTTTAAGTTATTTCTTGACGTTTGACTTCTTTATTTGATCTACGGCTGTCAGTTACAGCTTAGCAGCGGCTCCTTTGTGCATGCAAACAAATCCGGGTAGTCCTTTGCGTCATTCAGTTCCATTCTTGGACAAGCATGGCACCAAGTTTGCTTGGCTGGATTGCCGAGCTTAAATAGCTAACTGATGGTCATTTCAAAGGCCAGTCGGTCTCAAGTCCAGAGAGCGATCTTGTTACTTCAGACTGTCGACCCGCTCCCTATCTAGATACTCCCGGACAACCTTGGCAATGTGAGGACTGACTATAGAGTCGATTAGGATTAAAATGTCTTTAGGTGAACCAGAAAAGAGCCGAACAAAGGCATCTTAGTTGTCAGAAAGATATTAAATATCATATGTTTAACTATAGTCCTGGTTGTTTTATCGATCCATTAAAATGTGTTAAAATTGGTACTGTAATCCGGAAGCTAAACATTGACTTGTTTAACATAAAATGGTATCAAAAGTCAGCAAATATTTTAAAATATTTTCCCATGATATTTTGTTTTCTAAAATGAAACGAATATCTTCAACCTGTAATTTGTGTAAAACCCCAAGTTTTAAGGGGGTTATTGGCAGGCGCCATTAGAACGGAAAAACACGACAAAATTAGTGTGAATTTCATTTCATGACGTCAATAATTCATTTGTTGATGATGGTGGACAGGTACTCACCTAGAACCACAGAGGTCTTGAAAGTCAGAAATTTTGAAATTATGACAAAAATATCTGCTATTGTGTCTTCCATAAATTTGTGTGTAACTATAGATGTTTTATTACAAAAAGAAATGTTACTCCATCAAAGGTTACGCAGGTAGACATACGTCAATACAAAACTAAACCGCTACTTATGAGTAAAATGAGTTCGGTCACTTAAACGCTTAATAAAATAGTTGTATACTACTTTTTAATTAACTATTATTGTTTTAAGTCTTGGCTGAGTTAAAACCAAAGCCTTTAAGAACTTGTTTAACACGCGTGCTATTCCGAAGAAAAATAAATCAGTGTCAATAGTACGGTACGACAAGAACTTCCATTTATCAAGTTAACTGCAGATGGTTTTTATTCCTTTTACACTTCTATATATCAAACATATAAATTGTTAGAAAAAAAAAACAGAACAATATGAAACTTCCTATCGTTTAATTCTAAATTTAATATCAAAGGGATGGAGTGCAGCTTATTTTTATGAGATGAAAAGACTGCCAAAATAGAATTTTGAAATTCATATTTATTTTGATTTGATTACATAACAGCGTGTGACACAATTATCTTTAATTGGACAATCCACCGCCAATTGCCCTTGATGATCTAAAACAGGTCATATTTGATTGGTTAAGGTTAAAATTTGCAGTTTGACCTGATTTGTATTTCATGTACAAAATGGAACAGATGAACTGCCAGATCATTGTAACATGAACAAAAAACTGGGAAACATTGCAATTCCTAAGAGTTTGTGTTGACTGCCCAAAGAAAAAAGTTACAGATTTTGAAAAATACAGATTTCAAAATCTTGTATTTTTTGTTAAATTGTATAAATGATTTAGTTATGTTATTAAATTTCAATTTGTACCTAAGTTATTATTTCTCTTAATGTATAGTATCATATTTTAATACGAAATCTGTAAAATATTTTAGGTATATAAGACAAAGAGAGGGACAACAATTTCCTGTCAAAGCTTGGAAGTTTGTGTGTTAGGCGACAATGTCCGATAGCTCCAGAAAATTATTCGATCATGACACCTTAACAGTTTTTACAAGCGTAGGGACTACAACGATTCTCTGAAAGTATCATAATTACCCGAATTATGTAGGGTTAAACATTAAATGAAATCATAAAAAGAATGTAAAAATCCTCAAATCAATTTTTTTAAACATGTTCGCTCCAGCCTGTGGAAGTTGTTTGCTGGAATCATTCTGTTAGTCTGTTTCAACTCTAACAAGGTCTTGCCTTAAGATACCCTTTTAGGCAGCTTAAATCATATCAAGACAAGTTTTGCTTTCTTACTTGTACGTACCAGATGACCCAGCATCTCTTTTACATCTGATGATCGGAAATAAAGCTAAAAATGGACTTTAAACACAGATTTGCAATACGTAGTCATAATGGTCTGAAAATATAAGGTTTCAAGATGATTCATATTTTCTGAAATCTCCTTTTTTAATGCTTGGGGCAGTTATGTTATATATGTCAAGTGTCCATCCCGAAAATATTTATAGATTCCTTTTTTGTAAATTACAAGGTTCTTAATCTTAAAATGCTTTCAGTGATTAGAAATTCTTTAATAATTAATTATGAAGAAATGAGAACATTCCCTTTAAAGAACGCTAATGTTGCACAATGACATGTTTAAGAGTCCCATCCCTATATCAATTTTCGGAGGAGAAATATTGTCTCACATCAAGACATTTAGTAGGTAGTGTTTGCTATTGCAAGAACTCTGAAGATTATTGACGTTTGTACTTTAGTCTGTTTTGAAAAAAAACAGTGAATGATTTTATGTAATTAAAAGCTATCTCCTTCTAAGATATGTATTAAGGATAAATAAGAACTGTCACTGAAAGATGACAATGTCCACGAAGTGGTGCTTTTATCTTTGATCACAGGACCAGATGAAAATTAATTTTTGGTCAAGTGGGTCATTTAAGGGAAAGTTTAAAAAATATATCTGACAAGATGAAGATAATTGTAAATATACTGATGGAAAAAAGTTTAGCAAGTTCAGAGAGGATTGACTCCTAGGGAAAGGGTACGTATGAAATCATTAAATGAAATACATTTTCAGATATTTGATTCTTAGCACAAATGACTCGCATCAATGTTATCCCATAATTTTGTGGCGTTTAGTTTCCGGCATACCTGAAATGAAGAGGGGGGAGGCATAAAAATTCGGACACGGCTCAATACCTAGTGTGTCCACCATTCGCAACCAAGACTGCCAGACAACGACATCTCATGCTGCAAATCAGTTTTCTAATAACCTACAAAGGGATCTTGACCCATTCAGCTTGCAGAGCACGTTGAAGATCATGGATGTTGTTGACGTCATGGTGCTCTCTCACCTGACGACCTTAGTGGTCCTGTAAGTGCTCAATGGGAGAGACATCCGGTGATCTTGCAGGTCACTGCAACACATTGACGTTATGGATGCGTAAAATGTTCTGGGTATGCCTCGCAGTGTGTGGACGGCCATTATCATGTTGGAAAATCCCAACGTTACGTTGTTGCAAATACGGTACAACAACACGCTCGATGAATTCGTCACAGTACCTTTGAGCAGTGAGATTACCAGGCACTGTGACTAGATCTGTCTTCCCATCATGATGTATACCCGCCCAAACCATCACGCTACCACCCCCATAAGGGTCACGTTCGACGACATTATCTTGGTCCAGCCTCTCCCCTCGTCTCCTCCAAGTTCGAACCCTGCCATCAGCAAATGACACGTTAAACCTCGATTCGTCCGAAAACAGAACGTCGCGCCATTGCCTGCGAGTCCAGTTCTGATGAACCCTGGCCAATTGGCGTCTTCTTTCACGGTGTCGCAACTTCAGCGGAATACCAACGTAGGGATGCATGCTTTCAATCCAGCGGCGCGTAGCCTATTTCTTACCGTCCTGTCGCAAAGTCTTGTGCCGGTAGTATTCCTTAGCAAACGACCTAACTTTCGACTAGAAAAAAAACTATTGCGTCGAGATGACGTTGTTAGAAAACGGTATTCCCGCGGCGTGGTTTTACGAGGTCTGCCTGATCTGGGTCGGTCCGCGACGTTCCCAGTTTCCTGAAATCTGTTCCTCAGTCGACATATTGTCGATTCGAGGCAATGGAAATGCCGAGCAACTTCTCTTACCGACATGCCAGCGGTAAGCATACCGGTGGCTTTCTCACGTTGCTCTAACGTCATTCCAGGCCGACGTCCCATCATTGATTTTCAAAGATTTTTTTTTCAGTTTTTGTGCTTACGATAAGAAAGCTATCGAATTGTGTACTTTGTGATCCACGGAGGATAGTCCGTTTTGCTGTGCACATACTGCACGTGATTTTTGTGAAAGTTACGTTTCAGGCTTACATAATGGTGAAGTATAAAAAAAGTGAAATCATGCTGTCAATGGATGGGCACAATTGGTCAATACGGAAACGGATTTGTAGACGAAAACCAAAGTCGTAATAAACTTGCTAAACTTTTTTCCATCAGTATACTTCAAAAAGTTTTTATTATTTTTTTCTTCTTTTTTCCCCTTTTTTGACAATTTAATCTCAAAGTCAATGTCAAGTAGGTGTGCAGGTCAAAAACATATACAACATGCATTTGGAAGATTTCTCCAAAAGGGCTGTTGTATGCAAACATGAACTGAATCCGTTTGGCAATAAGACAGTTATGGCCAATATTATGTTTTTTGACATCTTGATCTTCAAGGGCAAGGTTATTTAAATATATTCAGTGGGAAAGTCTTGTCCCAAGAGTTTTGTGAATTACAAGAATACCATTAACCTTAAATTCTTTTTCTTGTTTATAATTCAGCCTGGGTTTACTTTAATATCACCGAAAATGACATATCATATCATCTTGAATTATTTAAACTTTTTTTTTTGAAAGTCAAATATAAATATTATTACTTTAATAAAGTAATATTTGACTTTCTAAATAAGCATTACACTGGTGCCTTTTATTGGTACGGGATTATATGGAATTTATATTTGTTTATAAATTTACCATATATCTATTTATATGAATTTATATATCTATATCCGTCTCCGTAGCCTAGTGGTTAAGGCGTCCGCTAACGGGGATTTATAATCCCTGACCCTGTCGAATGTTTGCAGATTTCGTAAATATGACAAAAATGATATGCAACAGGAATACCAGCCAGAAGTTGCAGTATGTCATACTGAGTGATTGCCACTACATTGCCGATTCTAAGATACCGGTGCTCATTACTGAGTGATTGCCACTACATTGCCGATTCTACGATACCCGTGCTCATAACTGAGTGATTGCCACTGCATTGCCGATTCTAAGATACCCGTGCTCATTACTGAGTGATTGCCACTACATTGCCGATTCTACGATACCCGTGCTCATTACGGAGTGATTGCCACTACATTGCCGATTATACGATACCCGTGCTCATTACTGAGTGATTGCCACTACATTGTCGATTCTACGATACACGTGCTCATTACTGAGTGATTGCCACTACTACGACTCCCGTGCTCAGTCTTACAACTTATATTAAACAAAATAAGTGAAGAGAACAAAAGCAACTTATTCCGTCAACATCCTGTTTTGTATGTACAGACGCAGTCAATAACAGGTACTTGTTTTTCAGAATGAAGTCTTATATACCACGCACGTTAGCTGAAAAACCTTTATAATATCGTTTTTTCTTCTGTTAGGATGCACTACAGACAAATGGCTTTCAATAGCTTGTGACAAGGGAAAATCTTCCATAGATTAGTGTATTATTTGTACTAACATCAAATACTATATTTATATACATTTAAGTGGTCTGCACTCAGACATACAAACAAAGAACAAACATGATTGACAAACTATATTTGTACAGATCATTGTTCCCTTTTTATGTCAAAGATTGTTTAAGAGAATGTCTGTTTTGTATTTATGTATTAAGTACAACTTTGAAAGACTGCATAACTGCTACGTTTTAATGTCCCAGGAATATTCTAATAAAACAGTGACATGTTGTATTTCTTTCACCGTCAAACATATTTCCTTTGTGTGCTCCGATAAAGTCAAAGCTGTTTTGTCACAAAATTGCTTGAGGAGACAAAATAAAAAAATGCATGTGAACAAAACAAAGAAAAACCCATATCTAGAGTTCTCACGTTATAGTGATTTCTTGGTTGTACGAGTTTCGAAAGACAAGACTGATTTATTACGAGTACAATTTGAGCAATCGTCAGATACCTACGGCCGATCCATTAACATTTATCAGTTAATAACCGTGGGTATCCGACGATGAACTTCAGCACCATGATCTCTTTACTCCCTTGAGATCTTCCTTTGCAACTTATTTTCAAAATTACCAAGATGCATTGTTGTCGAGATAAATACTAAAAACATAATGCATGTTCTAAAACCATGTACATAAGAAGTAACAGAGGCTTCTTTCACTTCTGTGAGATATATAAATGAAAATATATCCCCCCTCCCCCCTATAGAGTGGATAATTTAATTTATGACTGGGCCAGTCATATTAGTCAGAAAAGGAAATAAAAAAAGTTTCTCAATGAATGCTCCTTGAGAAGTAGATTTTGTATTTTTAAGTAAAATCCTAAGGTTCTTTTTTCTGATGATAAACCAGTCACAGTTGAGAAAAATATTTTCCAGTCAGTAATTTTATCTGCTGGTTCTTGTTCTGTGCAACGTGGCCATTAATGATGAAGCTATAAAGTATTATGAGATAAGTAAGTAACCGTTCAGACAGACTGTATCAATGTGTTTAATTTTCTCTAAATTTCCTCATTCCATCGTGAAAATTAAAAAAAGTCACATTCTAAAGATGGTTACCACATTAATTTTAAAATTCTTTTAGTATATGGTTTTTCAAAGCGGCTTTAAAGTTTAAAAACAATAAATAGATAAATAGGATTTTATAATATAAATCAAATCAATAGACCATTATTGTATTAAATAACAGGCGCGTTATTCATAAAAGATATGACCGACGACACGGGAAAAAGGGCACTCGGACATTTGTTTTACTATTCAAATAAACTGAATTTAATTAAAAAGTAGAAAAAATTACAAACCTCTTGTTCTTTAAAAAACAAAAATAAAGTATTGATAGCCTGAATATTTCCCCACATAAAAATGAATATTTTCATCAAATGTGTTTATGACAATTACCATGGCAACAGTTTTTTTATGGAGGCAGTTCTTTCCTATGTGAAAATTATGTTACCTGAATAAAAACACAACGCCAAATGATAAAATTTTCATATTTTTGTAAAATGGGTTGACACATTGAAAATGTATAGAAATTTACAATGAAATAACTAATAATTTAAATATATAAAATCTACCAGATTTACAAAATGCCAACTGGAAATTAGATGATATTTGACGTCAATATATGGTATGTGACGATATCTTAAGGAATTTCAATTTTGCACGTCAACATGCTAGTATATCGTATCTGTTGTATGCAGGAAGCTGAAACTTTCTGACCATATATTGGGGTATCATATCTTCAAAATGAGTTAAATCCGAGTGCACTATTTTCCCGTGTCTTTGGTCATATGATCAGATCTCTTACAGCGAACAGGAATAGCCTATAGTTGCACTTTAAATAGAGTTTGCTTGTTCATGTAAAAAAAAAAACAGAATAAATTTATAAGGAACACTTCGTCGTTCTGTCGGATTTTCATGCTTTGAAATTATAAAACGTTTCTACAACAAAATGCCTCTCACACAGACTATAAAATGCATTTATAAACTGACCCCAATACAGTTATATGAATATTCCGTAAGGAATGCCTTTTTTGGTCTCCTGTGTATATTCTTTGAGTATATCACTTTACGTGTAATCTCATTTTCAAATATCAGAGTTCATTTTAAAGTTTGCTGTATTTTATACACCTCTAAAACATCAAAATGTGCAATTTATTCCGTATATAAATTGCAAGGCACTGGGATAAAATGACCATTAAGAAGCGCGTATTTCAGCTTGCCACGGTATTTTGTTTCCAAACCAATTTCCTAGACAGAAATTTAATCTTACTGACTGACATTTCATAGAGTTGGTAATTATAAAAATATTTTTTGGCTCAGACAGAAAGGATATACTGTATATTTGAATTGGAAAACCGTCTTTTTGTGAATGAAATGCAGTAAATGACTTCCAGACATCAGATTAATCCTTTACGAAGACACCGGTATATAGAATGAAATCGTGTTTCCAATTAATCTTACATGTCATTTACCGCATTTATTGCCAAATGGTAATAGTGTAGACAAATGGATTTTGGTGCTTGATTAACTATAAACAATACATTTAAGCCTGGCCTCGAAGAAATAGACTAAAAGTACAGCGTTTCAAAATTCAAAGTATTAGATAAGATCAAATCAGGAACACAGAAGCTCCTGATACTGTCCGTGTGCGCATGGCAAAAGTCGATATTTCTATCTTATAAATCAACAACATATTTTAAGGAGCTGTATGTTACAATAGGTCTCCTTATTGTTCTGGCATTTTTGAGATGACAACATTAAGTGTTCAGCAGTGTTTCAGCTTAAATAATTGTGTTATTGTGTGCAAATATAAATTGACGATTTATTAAACATTGTCATAGTCGCTCTACGTAATGATGAATCCCTGATCACATATATTTGCGTATTTTCACGAAGAGGTACATATACATCTTTACCACAAACTAGAATAACAAGAAAAACAAGAGAACACATTTTAACTACACACGATCATTCACGTGTCGTGTTAACAGATCTCAACATGTATTGTCTCTTCTTTTACAATCAACCTGTCAGTGAAACCGTTGTTATTTTAGAAGGGATACGAGGTTGTATTTGATTTTGATTTTTGGAGTGTTTGTTTGAAGCATATGTGTAATATATATCTCAGTTTTTCTATTTTTAGTATATTTTATCTTTGTCAGTGAAAGTGGATTTCTAAAGAGAATGTGTTTTTTTCAGTACTTCTCAGTTATTGCTCATCTAATTTTCTGTGTACTTTTAGTCACTCACTTTACAGTGTAAATGAAATATCAAAGTGTAATGTTCTTGTTTTCTTTGTGATATTTGTAACACGATAAATTTCTGATAACAGATAAAAAACACATATATAGTTTATTTTCCGTATAACACCCTTTCATCAACTGGCGTCATATACAAAGGGCAGTGCACCTTTATATCCCGGGAAGTTATATATAAGTTGTATGAAGACTAGCAGAATGGCAGAATACTTGTCCGCATTGTTAATTCTGACCAATGTGTCTGAATAAACTGTCTAGATATAACATCAATACGATCTTAAGTGGATTATTACAGGAAATAAGATATATATAAACATTATACCAACTCAGATTAATGCCAGGTTCACGTAATCGTGCTTACATAAGACATCTTTGAAAACGATTCAAAATTTGTTATCGAACCAAGTTCCATATATTATTTCAATATATTTCTTTCAGAAAGTTAGTCAAGTTTTTTTCGTATCTTATGTGTAATGAAAGATGCATAACAAAATGACCAGTTTTCTGTTATAATCCACATAGACTTTCTGTATATAACTGTACCATCTACTTACAAATCAATCAATATGAACCCATTCATTAGGCATTTACTGATTACTGTCATCTCGTTACCAGTAACATCTCTCACGAAACACGGGAAAAGTTAATCATACATTGAGAGGTGACCTGCTTCTCCGTCAATTATGAGAACCTTGAATACTGTCACTATGTAATGAAACCTTTAAAGATGAGGTAATGACTTGTGTACATTTTGTGATAGTTATTATAGGATAATGTTAAGATATTATTTCCAGATTCTTATTTGTTACCACTAATGCTCGTTTTGATACTCTTGCTATTTTTAGCTACCTAGGAGTAAAGAAGATAAAAACATTCAAATAAAATCAATGATAAGACAGTAACCTAATCCCGGACTTTGAGGTGCATTACACTTAATAGTTAACATTACACTTTATAGTTAAAACTACACTTAATAGTGAACATTACACTTAATAGTTAACATTACACTTTATAGTTAACACTACACTTAATAGTGAATATTACACTTAATAGTTAACATTACACTTTATAGTTAACATTTAACATTGCACTTAATAGTTAACATTACACTTAATAGTTGACATTTCACTTAATAGGAAGATTCATTGCAATATCTACTTATTCGGTCATTGTTATTGCAAACTTTAAAACTTGTTTAAATCGACTCTTATACATTTCATTGACCTTGTAAAAAAACAAGAAAGTTGTTTGTTACAGACGTCATGTAGATCATCTCTATGTTAGCAGATGAAACTTTGAAAGGGGCGGATCAGTGGTCAGGACTTGTGATCGAGCGGTCGAGAGTTCGATCCACTGTAAATCCATTAAAACTGGTTGGCTTCGCATTCGACATTAAGCCGATATGTATCGATGATTTGCTCTGAACATGGCAAAACCACGGAGTATCTGTGAAATGGGATAGTAGCACAATCTAAAAGAACTTATCTCTTCTGGACGCTTTGGTCATCTGGGAAAGCGGTACCGGTGGTTAACCCTTAACCTGCTGGAACCGAAATTGATTAGCCTTTGCCACCAGTATAGAGCCAGGCCAGCCTGCACATCCGTGCTGTCTGACCAGGCTCTATACTGTTGGTAGCCCCATTTTTGTATTTTGATATTGAAATCCCTTAAACTTTGAATGGACTGTTCCAAATTCAAAGCTGGGCAAATCCATTACAGAATTTCAGCATGTTCAGGGTTAAATAAACACAAACAGAAAAGGAAACTGAAACACTAAAAGTTACTTCTTACTAAAATAGTACTTACTTAAAGTAGCATGCTTTAAAACTAAAAACATTTTAAGTTTTGAAATGATTTTAATTAGTTGTCCTGCTCTTTAGTCTTGATCATATTTGTCTCTGATACTGTAAATACATTTTGAAACGTCTTATAGGTGAGATAGTAAAGGAGATACCTTATTTAGATCTTCGCTATAATTGTCTTTGCCAAATTATCTTCGAGACATATGAGTCACTAATATGGTTCGAACTAAGCATGGTCGTCACTACTTGCTTACAGAGATGGATTTAGTGCCTTTGATATTCTAATTCAAATGTTTTGCTTCTATAGCCGTCTGATCCTTTATATCATGATTATAACAAAGAAGATACCAAAAATCAGCATTCAGCATTTAATATATCTTTTTAGGCATCAGTATATCAATTTTGTTTCATAACTTGTTATTTTTATATCGTTAATTCAAGTGACAGTAAGGACGTTATTGCTATGTAACCTTAATTACTATTATCTTTCTATTTGGTTCAAAGTAAGCGACTTTAGTCATAAATTAATTTCATGAGAATTAAGAAATCACTTTCTTAACTTTGAAGTAAAGCTCAGAATTTTAATATTTGTAAAACTTATCATTTTGTTCTGTGAAATTATTCTCTGAGTCTATGAAATTTTAAGCTTGATATCTTCTCTTTTTTTCCCATTATTGCTTAGGTACCTTAATCTTATTTCTGTTTGACAAGGTAATTCGTTCCCAGACCAATTTCTGATATGGAAAGTTAATCGCACTGACTAACATTTCATAAACGTGTTAGTTGTAAAAAAATAATTTGTACTCAGACGGAAAGGATACAGTGGCAGTTTTAATATTGTCAAGGGTTTTATAAAATATCTGTGAAATGAACAAAACTGTGCCTGTTGAAACTCTTCAAACTTTTTAATATTGTTCAGGGATTTAAAGAAGTGTCACTGTGAAGTGAACAAAACGTGCCTATTGAAATTCTTTACTCTTTTGTAAGAGTGGTGTGGGGAAAATTCAGTAATAACTCTACATAAGCTATTCCAAATGCAAACATCATTAATCGACTGTTTAATATGACTACATGGTCGAGATATATGCTGTATGTAAATTGAAGTACTTACCAACATCTGAAAGGTGTTTTTTTACGATTTAATGATATGCATTTGGTTTCCAAGCCCGCTAAGGGTCAAACTTGAAAAAGAGGACTGTTACGAGTAAAAAGAACCAACTTGAACAGTTATAACGATTTTAACGTTCCGGTATATCAAGTTGCTAGCCTTAGAATACTGATCTCCAAACATTTGCATCTGAACAGAAACATTTCAAACTGCAGTTAACGGCTTTATGACTATTCAGTGATGAAAGAAAAAGAGTGCTTATACATTTAAATAATTCGTTTAACACACAACCAAGTTATTATCAACAAAGCGCAGAGTATACTCTACACATACTTTATTTAAAACAAACATCAACTCTGTAAATCTGTGAAGACCACTTGTTTTATACGCAACGAACTTCGACATAATTAACGTTAAAAAGAAGCCGTATACTATTCTTTTTCTCGTGGCATTTTAGCGATTTTCACCATTACGCAATCAGAGTTATTGGAAACTAATCTTGTTATTTAACCTACATATCTGTATGTCAAAATTATATTGTGGCTAGTCACACTGCAGCTCTTTCCACCTAAGTTGACACTATACTGATTAACTTGTCAGCTCTGATTACCGATGGATTTCAGCAAGTGCATGTCAAAATGGTTCAAGCATTTAACCGCTTCTGACCAACTTTTTCTATAAATGCATACTTATGCATAAAACCCTGACTTTCTCTTAAAAGAAGCTCAAAAACCTACCCGTTGTAGTGCACTTAAAACTACTCAATTCCATTAAGTTATATTGATAAGATACCTTTTAACTGAAGGTCGAGGTTTGATCCTCACTCGCGACAAGTCACTTCAGTCCTTGCTTCTTCTTTGTTTTCGTTTCTGTTCTAAAACTTGACGTTGTATTGGAGTAAGACAGAATTTCTTTCAGGGTTAATATTTTTAACGTTATAACAATTGTTTACATGGATAAATGAATACAAGTATCGAGGAGAAAAGTAAATAATGATTCCAAATTACAACTTACATCATGATGTGGGTTGGCTGATGTGATACCGTAACTTTATTACACTATTTTATTACACATTAGTCATAAACCCTTTATTACATTGGATGATTACAAACTAGTATGCTGTATAATTTTATGGTCAAAACAAACAAATACCAAAACAAAATAATATTTAAAAAATCAGTTGCTGAATCATTATCCCAGAAAATACTCAATTATTCAAGGGAAGGAAGACCACATAAAACTTTCCAAAACCTTCACCATTGCATATTTAAATTTTTCTTTTGCAAATGAATACTCTAGGTAGATCTTTTATCTTTCAAATACAGCTGAAATTCGTAGAAATATTAAAAAATTTGAAAAAAAATACCCCAGTTATCTATCGTAAAATGAATATCAGAAAATGGTTTCTGAATCTTAGACGCATTTCTTTACTAAGAACAGAATAGAGAATTAGAACCCTTTTATAATAGCCATTGAAATTCACATCAAATTAAAACCGTTTCATACTTGCAGTTTGCTGAGTGATTTTAGCTAAACTTTTTTCTTCAATTTCTTTTGGTCAAGAATGAACATCCACTGTAACAATGTTCCATTCTTCGCCCTTGGTTATACATGTATATAAAAATTGTATATAAAAGTTGGTTTTTTTTCTAACGTAACATTACCTAGAGAATTTTGTTATTATATATAATTGACATTTACGAAGATGCGACGAGACAAATGAAATTCTTTCGAGATCAGTCATAAAAGAAAAAATCAAAACCGTATTCTTTTGAAACAAAATACTCGTAAACGATTTCCGTTTATTAAAAACAATGTTATTCTTCGACAGGAAGTAGGTAACCAATTAGTTTTTAATATACTATGTCAGATGAAAATCGTATCGTTTCTTTGAATCTAATAAGCGTTATGAAGAATGACAGACGGGTTTATGACATCTAATTAACCAAACACAATAGAGGATTTGTCGGTTAAAGCTGAGACTAGCGTGTAATTGGATGACTAAATCGTGTATAATGAACTGTTAAGGATAAATAAAATGATCTGTGTTTCAGTTTTTGCAGCAGGACTTCTCTGCGGACTTAACAGAGTAACTGGGCTATAATAAAACTTCCATTAAAGGAATTTAAAGATGATGTAACGTCCAGCTTTTTTAAAATGGTTTCAGCCAAGCCTCATGTTTTTGTGGTGGTGTGACCCTTGTATCTATAGTGACCTCTGTTCATCACCTTGATACGAGAGAAATATTTGAGTTTCTGTAGGAAAACATATCAGATATTTGTTCTTTGTGTTCACCTGCAACAAGTGCATTCAAGTAATAGACCCTAATGATATACAACTTAGGGTTTTGCTTCAAACACCAAAAGAAGAACAGCGGTGATTTACAAGTAATTAGACACAGGAAAATGTTGCCATCTTATATCAGGAAGTTGTAACGGTAACTTCAAATATCTACTTTGTATTCTTATAAAAATTGATTTTCGAAGCTTGCAATTTGTTAGAAGTCATTCAGTGATATATCTACATTCAAACCGAATCATAACTAAAGTCTTTTAATGTTCTGTCCTTTTTAAAATCAAGGTTACTGCGTGAAACATATCCTTATGTTTGCACTAATAGGAAGTTGGCAGTAGCAGTAAGCAGTAGCAGTTGGCAGTAGAATTTAAATCAAACGTGAAGTTGGCAGTAGCAGTACCAGCAGTAGCAGTAAACTAAAACGTGAAGTTGGCAGTAGCAGTACCAGCAGTAGCAGTAAACTAAAACGTGAAGTTGGCAGTAGCAGTACGAGCAGTAGCAGTAAACTAAAACGTGAAGTTGGCAGTAGCAGTACCAGCAGTAGCAGTAAACTAAAACGTGAAGTTGGCAGTAGCAGTACCAGCAGTAGCAGTAAACTAAAACGTGAAGTTGGCAGTAGCAGTACGAGCAGTAGCAGTAAACTAAAACGTGAAGTTGGCAGTAGCAGTACGAGCAGTAGCAGTAAACAAAAACGTGAAGTTGGCAGTAGCAGTACGAGCAGTAGCAGTAAACTAAAACGTGAAGTTGGCAGTAGCAGTACGAGCAGTAGCAGTAAACAAAAACGTGAAGTTGGCAGAAGCAGTACGAGCAGTAGCAGTATACTAAAACGTGAAGTTGACAGTAGCAGTACGAGCAGTAGCAGTAAACTAAAACGTGAAGTTGGCAGTAGCAGTACCAGCAGTAGCAGTAAACTAAAACGTGAAGTTGGCAGTAGCAGTAGCAGCAAACTAAAACGTGAAGTTGGCAGTAGCAGTACCAGCAGTAGCAGTAAACTAAAACTTCAGTCAACTTCACGTTTTAGTTTACTGCTACTGCTGGTACTGCTACTGCCAACTTCACGTTTTGTTTTACTGCTACTGCTGGTACTGCTACTGCCAACTTCACGTTTTAGTTTACTGCTCACGTTTTAGTTTACTGCTCCTGCTCGTACTGCTACTGCCAACTTCACGTTTTTGTTTACTGTTACCGCTCGTACTGCTACTGCCAACTTCACGTTTTAGTTTACTGCTACTGCTGGTACTGCTACTGCCAACTTCACGTTTTGGTTTACTGCTACTGCTCGTACTGCTACTGTCAACTTCACGTTTTAGTTTACTGCTACTGCTGGTACTGCTACTGCCAACTTCACGTTTTGTTTTACTGCTACTGCTCGTACTGCTACTGCCAACTTCACGTTTTAGTTTACTGCTACTGCTCGTACTGCTACTGCCAACTTCACGTTTTTGTTTACTGCTACTGCTCGTACTGCTACTGCCAACTTCACGTTTTAGTTTACTGCTAGTGCTGGTACTGCTCACTTTCTATACATTATGTTTGCTTGGTACACGTATGGAAAGCCATTGCTGTCTTATATTGTTGTTGTCTCAATTAATTCAAAAGATTCAAAAATTGAAAATCATTTAAGTAATTTACATTAAATATTAGTTAAACAGAATCATCGATGTAATGGAACCAATGTACCTTTATATAGATTCAATCTTAGTACGTCCGGGAATGAAATGAATTTAATCATACTAGTATATAGTTTTGCATTTCAGTATATTAAAACAATTTTGAATTGAACTGGCAATATATAACAAAACTGGTTCATTCAATGACGTTTCCATTACAAACATACTACGACTGAATCTATATAAAGGTACACTGATTCCATAAATCGATTATTGTAATTATGAATTACTACAATGATTTTCGGTGCAATATAAACATGTTTTCTATAAATATATTGTCCAAATGAACTGATATATTACACCGGTTGGATTTATTACAAGACGACGGTATAGGACAACTATGCCTTTCCATACACTAGAACTAGTTTTGACTTTGTTTCGTGCATTTTAAACAATATGCATGTCTTTTTGAAGCACTACTGATTTTGAGACAAACGTAGGGTGGACTTTTGAATTTTGATATGAACAGGTTAAGACACGGGTTAAGCGATTTCATCTTAGTTTGTTTGTGGATTTTTTTGTCCATCTTTGCAGCTTTTAATGATGTTTTAGCAATGGCGGCATTCTGAAACCAAAACAAATGTTCAAATTAATTAATGAAGTGCCCTTTAAAATAAAATACAGAAGATATACTTATAAAAATTAAAATTGAATTAGAAAAAAAAGCAAAAACCTTAAAATATGAATTGAGAAGAAGGCAGACAAAGTCAAGTGATGGGGTTTTTAATCTTGGTTACAAAGTTAAAAATGTTAGCCACTGAGCCACTGCGAGAGATGACAACACAAAATCTGAAAGTATGAAGTGAGAAGGCAAAAATTTGATGAGGATTTCAATCTAGATTAGAAAGTTGAAAATGTTGGCCACTGAGCCACTGCCAGAGATGCCAACGCAAAATCTGAAAATATTAAGTGAGAAGGCAGAAATTTGATGAGGATTTCAATTTAGATTAGAAAGATGAAAATGTTGGCCAGTGAGCCACTGCGAGAGATGCCAACGCAAAATCTGAAAATGTAAAATGAAGGCAGAAATTTGATGAGGATTTAAATCTAGATTTGAAAGATGAAAATGTTGGCAACTGAGCCACTGCGATAGATGCCAACGCGAAGCTTCATGAACAGTTCTGTGTGTAACTTTTTGTGAAATTTCGAAAATTGTATTTATGTCAGTAATGAAGTTCATCACAATCGAATACATATAAAATGTTATATATATCTCAAATCAGTTCGTTGACGTACGGAAGCGCATATTAATTGTGATTTTGATCGTCTACATCCATTCCACTACTTGATAAAGTTTGATATTTGAAACAACTTTTATAAAGTATATGTGACTGTTACTGAATTGAAATGTCATGGTGTATTAACAAATACTAATTTGTAATGAAATCAAATCAGAATAAATCAAGATAATCGGATAAACGATCAAAGTTTGTCCGTCATCGCACTACCATTTTGCTGTCAACAACGCTACTCTGTACCACAAGAACTTTTGGTGAATTGAAAGCAAAAATGATTACAGAAAACAACTGATGCTTGAATATTTTCGTTATTTTTCGGTCTGCAGTATGGTAGCACATACTAGTTTTTCAGCCACACATTCGAACTGGCCATGTACACAAATTATTAATGACAGGGTATGATGCATTAACATGTGTATTGCTGAAGTCTAAATTAATTAATACATGAAGATATGGGTATTCAGAGTAGTCAAGATGAGGTTCTCTTAGTTTTTTCCCTATTGAACAGTATTGAAATGCACTCAGTGTGAAGTAGGAGCATGAAATTCGAAACTGATGAAAGCAGGTTATGTCAGTGGTTTCGGCTGCAGAAGTTCAATAGGATGCCGTCTGAGCTGGATACCGAAAAAAGTGTAGCGTTGACAGGTATCTAGCACTAGCTGATTTAGGTGTGCCATAACAGACGAACAATTAGCATGTAATTTTATGACTGTACCATGTGCCTTTGAATATCAGGCGACTTGTCTGTTTCATAGAATTTGCCTCGGCCAGGGGTCGAAAAGTGGGGTTTGGGAGTAGTTTCTTTCTTGTAGCTGATTTTTTTAAGAGAAGTGTTTCATCTGAAATTTGAGTTTTTGTTGTAGATTGTCTTCAGTCCTATAAGAATAGCTGTACTTTTCTTTTCAGGTTGTTGTATTGGGATTGTCAGTGAGGCGCAAACAGTTTGAGTGGTCATCAGACACTAAATTTCAGTGTGAAACTGGTATCTGCCACCTGTATGAATTTTTAGGTAAGCAAGCCTTTCGGTAGTTTATATGGATAGAAATCAAAGTCAAACAGAATTTCCTGGTTGAGATATGCGGATTTTTTCAATTCTGGACAAAAGTTTTAACATTTCTCTTAATTTCAATATGACACCCCAATCCAGACACCGTGATATACACCGTATTTCATGATAGTTTGTTTTTATACTTATTTTCAAGAAATCCCCTTGTTAGGCAGCGGGCTTCCTATACCTTTATTAATTTATTTATAAAGAAATTAGAAATAACATGCATTTACTACTGTAGAGATATATTTCTTCTGTGTAATTCCCCACTTTAAATACTTTTTTTTTTAAATCAGTCTTACAAAAAATCAGTTTTGCTCGACCAGATTCTGCAAAAATCTTATCTTCTCTACAAATTGACAAACTCTAGCTTTTCACTTTTATCAGGGTCATGTTTGGTGGATTAAGCTAAGTTCACGAAAGGTGTACAACTGTTCACAACACACATATGCTTTAATTTATAATCATAACGTACAAGTATTCAAGCTTGCTCTCAATACATCATATCAGACTACGGTTCAAATTTACGTTGTCATGGAAACTAGTAATTTGCAAATGTCAGTAATATAAACACCACAAATGGGGTTTTCCTGTCAGAAATGATATACATACATATGTTCTGACATTATTAAATCCCATTCATTAGGGCGAATTTCATAACAGTTGATACCGTTGGCATGGTGACGGTATAGATATTCTAAAACAAATTATAATCAGTCTGAAAAAAAAGAGAGTGAGAAATGTGAGTTTATAGCTGAACTCAGTCTGTCTTCTTCTAACTTAATCAAATAGTTTATCGTTTTGATAAAAATAGTAAGCAAATGACACAAGAACATAAACATGTTTTGTCTTGAAATACAATACAATTGACTTGTAATATATATGTCTCTATAGAGAAATTTAATTAATTACAATGGAGGCAGATGTGTATCAACTCCTGGTATTTAATTAAACATCAATTTTATAGCTATTTCTGGTCTTGAGACGACGCTTTGTTATCATAAAATTATATCTATTCATGTTTATATAGTTACTGTATTTGAGAAATCTGTTTATCACATACTAGTGATTTTTTAAAAGAGGTTTAAGATGTGCATATACTTCAGTCATTGTAACTTATAAGCTTTACTGCATCGTTTAATGATTTAGATTTTACATCAAGAATTAGTGAATGCTATGTCTTAAAAACATGTAGCAGCAATGTGTAGACACGGCGTATTCTGTGTAGCAAAGATAACAGTACGCAGCTTAAATTTTATTTCTTGAAATACTAACAATACAGGTTACAAGATCGATTGAATATGCAATAGCTTGTCAATATTTTCGCTAAATTATACAACAGTCTATTCCAATATAATAGCAAACTTTATATAGACTACTTTTCTTTTATAGACTCTCTTTTGAATCTGAAGTATCTACCGGCTCCGGAGTTTTAGCAGCAGCACTCAAGTATTGACCATGGTCTTTTGCACGATACTCACAAGCTTTTTAGTAAAGAGACAAGCCAAGCTACCACAGCACTGCCGCAACATGTGAGCATGTACCAACTGTCCAAGCCTTTGTCCTTCCTTTACAGCAGGTTAGCTAAAATTTTGCTTGATGCTATTCTCCGGAAAGACAGTGTTTCTTTTCATTTAATTAGTTTCGATGACCTTTAAAAAAAAAGCTCTTATTAGTTCTTCAATTCATTGATAATATCCTGCTGAAGGAGGAAGAATCCAGAAATAATTACTTCAATTCTAATTAGCTGTATGATTACAAACAGCATTCTCAGAAACATTTCATTTATTTGTACAGTATATCATCAAAAGTCTGAACTTAAATAATCCGAAACTATCGCTAATTCCAAGAATTTTCTCGGTCCCGACTTTTTTCCTTATCAATTCAATTGAATAAACTTGGTGAATAGTTGAAAACCGAATAATCAGTTGTCTGAAGCGAAATCCCCGGCCCCAAAAGGTCATTTTCTTCAAGATTTTCTTCATCCATGCTGTGTGGAAAGCTAGGTGTGAAAACCCACAGGGTCACCAGCGACATACATCTCAGCTTCGGTTTACTGATTGGGTTAAAAGGAATGGTCTAGTTAGTGGTCTAGTGGAAACGCGCTGTACTGGTAAACCACGGCTGGTGAGTTCAATTCTAAACCACGGCTGGTGAGTTCAATTCCCCCTCCTTGCACTTATATTACATGTAGCTACTGTCTTTCTGGAGAGATGTTAAACCGGAGCCCAAGAACTGAGCATTAAAAAGAACCACGCATACATGTGCTCCAAACTAAAGGACATTTTAAGAAAAGTTAAAAGAAAAATCATGTCGTCTTGTACAAAACGTCGGTCTGACTCAGACGCTTGCTACCTAAATAACACAATGTTATCACAAAACAGACAATGCTTTATAAGAAGGTTTTGTCACACAATCCATTGTCGAGCAATCTGAGGAGCGCCTGGTAACCATCCCGCAAGGATATCCAGATTGACATTAGGATGGAAGGGCAGCATCTTTATTGCATTGTTTGTATACATATGTGTAGTTATGAAATATGATTTATTGAAAAATATAAAAGAAAAACAACCCTCACTTTCTTTCTTGTTTTCTACTATAGGTAAATATCAAACAGCAGTTGTTTCGAATCACTTAGCGATGGTCTACTGTATTAAAAAAATGCTTTATTTTTCCGTTTTCGATGTAAGAATATTTCTTGTTGCAGGATAGAAAATATAGTTCTGTTTTTATACATGGAAAGAGTTGTCTGTAAGACATTTTCTACGATTATAATGGTTCTCATTATTTGCAAAGGTCGTATTTAATCTTTCACCAAACGTTTATATGCTAGGATACTTCCTTCAGTTCATTATGTAGTTTTCTATTGCTTCATTCCCGGGAATGAAAACGCCGACTGTATTACTAGCCATGCGTTATATACACGCCAGCTGGTGTAATAAATTAACATGTTCGCGACAGAAAATTGCCAATAATTTTGTTAAAGATGCTTTTAAGGGACATAGGAATGGTTGCATTGAAACAGTAGACAATAACTTACACCTTTAAATGAGTTTTCTTTATTCAGGAGTGGTTATGCACCGAACATAAACATGTGGTACTTAACAGCACGGATTACGAGGATGGAATAAATAGGCACTTAAAATTGTGTTATGCAATAAAATGCACTGTCAGGAAGGAAGAGAGGGGGGAGGGGCGAGTAAGTAAGAAAAAAGATGTAATTAAGAAAACAAACGTAGAAAAGCATAGCGTAACATGTTAACAGTCCACACTATATAATATGGCTAAATACATTATACAGCTTTTTCATGGGTGTGAGTGGAACAGTCAAAATTGTGGTCCCTCAGTATCAGGGATGACACTCACACCCATGAAATGACTGTTTATTATCTAATGTGTTTGTAAATTGTCGTTTGTTTACATCGAATTCCGCTCGATAAAAGACACTACCGTACAGTCTGCCGCATTGCCTTCGGAAAACTCCGCCTTAACCGGAATGTACCGATTACTGCAGAATAGAAGCAGTGCTGTGGTAGCTTGGCTTGTCTCTTTACTAAAAAGCTTGTAAGTATTGTGCAAAAGACCATGGTCAGTACTTGAGTGCTGCTGTTAAAACTCAGGAGCCGGTAGATACTTCAGATTGGAAATCAGTTTGAGAAATATGAGCATGACAATACATGTATATGTTCTTCATATAGTTATCTTGTGTAAAACTGACAAAACACACACACACACACACACACACACACACACACACACACACACAAACAACAACAACAACAACAACAACAAAAAACAACAACCCCCCCCCCCCAAAAAAAAACAAAAAAAAAAAACGTAAGAACACAGTAAGTAATGAGATTTTGAATCTTGCCAAGTGTTACGGTCGACTTCGTAGACCTGAACGAAACTTAGAATGCTAAAGACATTGTTAAGTATGTTTATAGCTCGAAAATTTATTTGGAAGGAAAATTGAAAGCAGTATATCGTACACAATAGACTTGTTTATTGCTTATACATTTTGAAAACTTTATGCCCCTTTGAACTATTCCCTTTAGATTTTTATTCTTAAGTAATTACTTGAATTATGTTGCCACGAGCCTTAAAATGCAGTGTTGGCAAATGTTTTCAGAGAAAATAAATGCCTTCATACAAATAACCGCTTTTAAATATTCATATTGAAAAGGCCTGAAGCATGGAACAATTTTTGAAACATTCTGTCATTAACTACTGTCAGCTGTATACATAATATCAGTATTGAAATGCATTTATGAAAGTCCATTTTTAGCCTGCTATTGACGTTCGTAGATTCACATACGAAACAGCTTTATAATAAATAAATTCGAATTTATCAAAAATTGATATATTGTTAGATGAACAAAAGATCTGACATCTCATACTAACTTCTTTTCAAAGCGTTCTGGAATTTTTTTTTAAGTGAGTCTCTGGCGAGTATCAGGATGAACATAGCTCTATGTATCTTACCGTACTGAAAATAGTCTTTTACAAAACGTCTTCCAGGATAATATTTCCGTTAAAATGTCAATTTTTTCTGATTGTTTTTGAAAAAAAAACAAAGTGTCTTTCTGAAATAGAAAAAACTGTTTGATAAAAAAACAAGTAAATACCCATAAGAATAAATGATTATCTCGTAGCAGAAAGAAAAAAAGCGCAAGGTTGTTCGCTGTTATATCAAACGCTAAGTACTAATCTTTGTCTTAAAATACTTTTTAAAAGTGCTAGAACTGACACGCTCATATTTAATCTAAAGTGAACTTAAAACAGGCTTATTCTTAATAGAAGACGTGATAACATGATGTTTAGGCAGGTGGTATTTGAATGTCAAAGTATCATTTGATAATGGAATGCCACAGAGCTGTCTTTATGCTTCGATAAATTGTTTAAATGAACATAACAAAAGTACATAAGAGTATGGGTGTAAAATTTATTCGAAAGATTAAATCAGTATTAAATAAAAAATCATTTCTGATATGAGAAACGGACGCTACAGTTATCATAAGAAATTCAGTCGCCCTTTCTAGTGCTTATCAGTTTATAGACTGGAAAAGCCGATTATTTGGTACGATTTATATCTATTGTATTTTCTATTCAATTATTCGGTAATCTACAAGTTTTGTGGACAAGAATTTTCTTCTAGTACAAAACATTCCCAAAATTTCAAAGATTGATTGTGCATTAAGTTGCATTCAACTTACTGCACTTTCAAAGATGAGGATATATTGATACAATTTACTCTCATAATTCCCCCAAGACCTCCGAATGTATTAGTTTTACTCAATCACTTTTGCGTCTAGATCATTCATATTAATGCCCTGGTGAAATAAACCAGATGATACCTTCTTAGAAGCAAAACAGATTCAAGTTATGATTACAAACATACGAAGTCCTTTTTGTTTTTATCAGTAACATTTTATAAACATGATCCTAGATGTTCTAATATTTCGTTCAGATATAACTTATATGTAAGACATTGTGTTTTGTGCAAATAGTAACATGTTACATTTGACTTCAAAGATGATTAGAATTACGAAGGTAAATTAGATAAAATAAAGAGACACATCTTACCCCACGGTAATAAACACCTCCATACATTCCCATCCTTTACAATGTTAGCTTTTGTACCAAAATATTTATAATTCAGAGACAATAAGGTAGAACACCATACAAAAATGAGCATTTAAACTCAGTCAACCCCCTTAAGGCCATTTACATTCTGCTGGGCAATCGTGGACATTTCGATTTCATATCATTGCATATTCATGATAGTATGTTTATAATATATTCCAGTTGATGAAAATATACAACAAATATCTTTATTTTTAAGCATTTTCATTCTACAAATTCAACACGTTTCATTGTTTCACAAATTTCTAAACTTACACATTTCACATTGCTTAATTCCTCATTATTTAAATGTAAAGGTCTAGACATAACTTTATATTTTGAAATAGAAAAATATCATAACCTTGATCTTATCAGTTTCGATACTGCAGAGGAACCAACCACCTTCACTAACCAGTCTAACAGTAACAGATATGTCTCAATTTTAAACATAGCCTTCATTTAAGGATTCCACCACTCTGGGACCATTTTGTAGAAATTAATCACTTAGCGCCACATACAACCTCTGGTGTAAATAAGTTGCTTATGTAAAGGGCCCGGGCTACTGCACACATATTAAGATTGCTATATTTCTTGACATGATCATTCAGAAAATTTGTGGCGAGAAATTAATGGCATACGTTTGTTATAATATTTCGTTTTGGTACTTTAATTTAGATATATATGGCCTTAAGGTAGTACACTCCTAATACATTAGCTACCTAAGTAGGCTAGGATTACTTTCAGGTGCACGGAAACTGAGGGTTGTGGGTTCAAACCCGGGTAGGGTTAACTTTTTTCTTTCTTCTTTTATTATTATTTATGTATCTCTCAGGTCCTATTTAGAAAGAAAAAATATTTAATTCTTATTATATATTTTTATAGGTATTTATTGGCTAAATAATTCTAAATTTAATAACAATTAAGGTACCTGATATTTTCAAGGTCTATGAAATAAAATAACTACATGGTTAAAGTCTTTTATATTCGACAAGATCAACCAATATACTTCTTAGAAAATTTGGGCAAAGTTTGAATAAAGCAATTAATTAGATTTAGCGATATTTTGTATTGGGTACTCTAAGCAGGAAAATGGTAAAACCAGTGTCAAAAATTGGTGGGGTAGGGTAACATTTTAATACATATTTCTAACATTAAGAGTAGAAACAATCATTTAGCTTGTGTGGTTCGTAACCGAAATGCTATTATTTGTTTCGTAACAAAAATCAATAGGAAAACATTTATCATAAGGATGATATTACAAATTATTTAGAGTTTCCCTATTTCGGAAAAAGAGCACTTCTATTATCCAAACTTTAGTTCAAAAAAGTGTCCACAAGTTCAAAACCGTATGGTTTAAATTGTGCATACTGTGTCAATTTAGGCATTCAACCTAACTGTATTGTCAATTTTTCAGTTCATTATAGTGCTGATTAGGGTGTACTACCTTAAAATCAAGGCGTACACATTGAAGTTACAAAAAGTTAAATTCTGTCATAAATATTACATCACCATCTGTTCTCCGAATTATCATTTTGTAAACTGGCTGCTTACATTAGGAACATACTGCCTTACCCTGCAATACAGTGAAAGTTAACGAAGCTTTCTATCTTTGTTAGGTACATCGGCTGGAATTATTTGATCTATGTTGAATTTCAAGATGTGCTCAACTTTCGCAACGTTGTTTTGACAGCTTTGTTTCAAGATCATAGCTCTGTCTGTTCACTTTAAGTAGAATCCCTTTGGCTTTCTCAATTTGCTTTGTCCTTACTTCCTCTCTTATTGCTGTCTGATTCTCGGAAATACTAAACATATTGTTTTCACTTAAGGAAGAATGAAAAGTTTGTCAATTTTTCAGTCATAAAAAAATTGATTTGTATTATGATTGATGTCTGTTGAATGTCATAACTTAAGAGATGAGTTTCTTCCAGGTTATTGGTCTGGAAAAAATGGAAACGTCATTTTCCGTCTTATGACATGACATTAAGAGAATCTTATTTCTGCGTCATTTGTAATTTGATCTAAGCACAGGTAATACGTTTAGACAATGTGATTACAACTTTGAAACGGAACCAGTCAAAGTCTTTGTGGCAGTTTGACACAGAACTTCATCTACCTTTTAGCTACATGTAGCCATCCTCCGATATCAAATGAATTACTCTAGATGATATCAAAAGACAAAATCTTATAGACTGAATTTCTACGTATCTTGGTTTTCTTGACAGGTGAAATATGATAATCAGGAAATGAAATGAATCTTTGTATTTCAATGAAGCTGAGTTCTAAACACTTGAACATTAATTGATTTTGAATGTTGCCTACACGCATATAAGCACTTTCAGACACAGCAACATTTTACTGGCGGCTCATGGAACAACATAAACAAAACTGCCTGTGCCTTATACGATCGGATATTGGCAAGAAATGAAATGAATTGCGTTTGATTATATTTGTAAACGCCAGTACAGTCTTAATTCCGAGCTGAGTGGACTAACGTCTGGTTTTCTTGGAAAAAAACTACATTCAAACTACGAAATAAAGAATAAAACTTTCTTTATTTTGTTGTTGTTTTGTTTTGTGTCGACTGTCAACAGAAAATAGCGTAGCGAGATAGCGGCTGCACAATTGCTGTAACTGATCTCAAATTAGGATGTATATCAGCGAGTATTGAAGACACAGACTTACATGCAGATAAACGAGTATTGCTACCGATGAAGATCATGCTTCATATTTAAGACGAACATTATAGAATGAAAATTGATTTACGAGTACAATGCGGGAAATATACGTATGTATGTAACTGATTATAAGATCAAACGAAATGATTAATGAAACAGAGGTTTTCGTCGTACATTTTTTACCATAATTTCATGCGCAAAATTTTTCCCCAAAAGGTCTTTTTTAAATTTACAAATAATTGGAAACGTATGATGCTTCAAATTCTACACGCTTATTTTGGTTCCAACAAAGAATTGATTTTGCCAGCATGTGCAGTGCATTTCCTTTTGAGTGACAGGTGGCATGATTTAAGATAAATAAACATTGAACTGCATCATAAGCAGATACTCAAGGAAATAAAAAAAGAAATAAAGAGGATTTGATTTTGAAATTTAACTGCTCTTTCAATACAGAAAGCAAAGTAAATTAGGTATACATGTATCTACTGTTACCATGAAGTTACCAGTCTAGTTCGGTAGATATTGTAATTCTGAACTGACTTAGTTTAAACTTATTTATTCTTCACCGATAGAAAAGAAAGCTGATTGGTGTCAGTTAACACTTGACATAATTTGTATTTCTGGTTTGCAACATCTGGGATGAATAATCAAAGCGCTTAAAGCGTAGATAGGAGGCAAAGGTTTATGCCAATATTATTTTTTCTATAGTCATATTTATCTGCCTTTTTGGAATGAAGAAAGTCATCAGGAGAGTGTTCGTTTGAAATCACTTGAAATAATTATAACACTGTCCTTCAACACAAATCTAGTCGTGGTAAAATCTATATATTCATTCAAGTTTTCTATAATTCTTTCGTTCGTTCGTCATTCCTTCCTTACTTCCATTGTTCGTTCGTTCGTGTGTTAGCTCGCCTTTACTTTTTGATTGTTATGATGGATAGTTTTTCATTTAATTCATAAAGTTATTTGAGACTTTAAGCCCACCCCGCCCCAAAAAGAGAGTTAGAGAGAAAAGAAAGAAAGAAAATGAGAGAACTTGAATTATTTATATCCAAATTTGACACTCTGTTGCTTTTACTGTCCGCTTTAGTCGAAATGTGACTTTTAATATTAAAAAAAAACATTACTATGTTATGGTCGTTAATAGTTTTCGTCTACTACCAGTGTAGCTGAAACTGTTAACGTTTATCCAACCACTTGGGTATTCAGTTTCAAACAGAAAAAAACAACTACTGATACATTTGACTTGCATAATGCTTAGTCTGTACATTTGATGGTTTCAAGGATGTATTTAGTACTTAAGAGTAGCTGCACATAGGACAAAATCTCAGACCCAAAAGTTATAATATTTATATAGTTTGCAGACTAACAAACAGGCCATTTTTAACAAAAATGACTACATCACACATGAAAACCATTTGCACGTCTCTAGTTGATAAGCAATCTTGGATGGTGATTGGCTTATTTTATGTCTGAATTTTGTGTCTGAGCATGCAAATGTTGGATTTTGACGTAGGCCTTAGAATATTTTCCCCGCATCTTTCAGACGTAATTTATTATTTGAATACAATTTGCACTTCAATCTTTTCAAACAAGTGAATATAGTGGCTTTTGTATCTACTCTTAGAGAAAATATCGGTAATTTATTTGTTATATAACCTCAGTTCAAGAAGTTTGCTATAGATTATTTTCTAGATTTAGATGTTCAATTGTTTGAGCATGTAATTCCTTCTTTGAGACAGAATCGTGTTATCTGAGACTGGAAAATTTCTCCTTTCTTGTATTCCTCCGAATCAATATTGCAGTTGTTATTTTTCAGACAACTGTACGTTTTCTATATGCCTTTGATACTTGCAAAATATGTCGCACGTTATATATGATAACATGCTATAAGAAGGAAATACTTTGTCAAAGATACTGCAGTCTTGAGTTATATTGAAATAAGAATGACGTTCGCTATTTCATTTCCAATTGCTTTGTTTAACAACATAAGCGTCTTGAAAGTCAAACTAGAAAAAAAGCATAAAAGTATATAGGTAAGTGAGGGTGGGAGGACGAGAGGAGGAGGGCGAGTAAGTAAGAAAAACATGTAATTTAGAAAACAAACGTAGAAACGAATAGCGTAACAGTACGTAAGATGTTACAGTACATAACACTATATAACACTACAGTCCACATTATATAATATTGTTTTTTATTACATAATATATGATTGTCACATGACTCGTCAATTATTTGAATTCTGGTTGGTTCATTTTTGATCACGTGTGACTCAGTAGAAAGGGATACTCGCCTCAAATCAGATATTGTGATAATCAAACATTACGTCAATACACCGAGCACGTGTTTTCAGTTATTTGCACAAGAAATTCCCGCGGATTTTAGTTCAAATTTTGGTGATGTTAGAGAATCTCAAAGTTTATGCTCTTATGTTAAGTTTATTTATCTATAAAGGCATCTGCTAAAACAATTATTGTATGATTCCATCAGTGAATATTTCAGTCTATTGTTCTTGTTATACATCTATCACTTTTGCCAGGTCCATAAACTGGGATATTGACCTCATTATCATACTGTAACTGTATACGAATCATGTGACAATTATATATTATGTATTATTACCTAATGCCTTATATAAATGCTAATATAATAATTTTAGCCTTTTTATTAAAAAAATTCATTTCAATATACATTTACTGAAAAGACGAATTGTTTACTGGTCAACATTTTTTACTGTTGAGGTATGAAACCACCAATTCAGTCTATCTGAGCTCAAAAAATGGTACCTGCATAATGGCGGCTAGAAATAGTTCTCAGTTTTCTTGGCTATTTTTAATATTTTTGCCCTAATCTTTTTTATTTTTTGGCTGGAATTATTTTGTTTGACTATTTCTGATAGTGTGGTAGCGGGAAATTCTTGTGCAAATAACTAAAAACACGTGCTCGGTGTATTGACGTAATGTTTGATGATCACAATATCTGATTTGAGGTGAGTATCCCTTCTTACTGAGTCACACGTGATTAAAATGAACCAACCAGAATTCAGATAATTGACAAGTCAAATGACAATCATATATATTGTAATGAAAAACGATATTATATAGTGTGGACTGTAGTGTTATATAGTGTTATGTACTGTAATATCTTACGTACTGTTACGCTATTCGTTTCTACGTTTGTTTTCTAAATTACATGTTTTTCTTACTTACCCGCCCTCCTCCTCTCGTCCTCCCACCCTCACTCACCTACATACTTTTATGCTTTTTTTCTAGTTTGACTTTTAAGACGCTTATGTTGTTAAACAAAGCAATTGGAAATGAAATAGCGAACGTCATTCTTATTTCAATATAACTCAAGACTGCAGTATCACAAAGTATTTCCTTCTTATAGCATGTTTTCATATATAACGTGCGACATATTTTTCAAGTATTAAAGGCTTATAGAAAACGCACAGTTGTCTGGAAAATAACAATTGCAATATTGATTCGAAGGAATACAAGAAAGGAGAAATTTTCCAATCTCAGATAACACGATTCTGTCTCAAAGAAGGAATTACATGCTCATACAATTGAACATCTAAATCTAGAAAATAATCTATAGCAAACTTCTTGAACTTAGTTTATATAACAAATAAATTACTGATATTTTCTCCTAGAGTAGATACAAAAGCCACTATATTCACTTGTTTGAAAAGATTGAAGTGTACGTTGTATGCAAATGATTAATTATGTCTGAAAGATGTGGGGAAAATATTCTAAGGCGTACGTCAAAATCCAACATTTGCATGCTCAGACACAAAATTCAGACATAAAATTAGTCAATCACCATCAAAGATTGCTTATCAACTAGAGATGTGCAAATGGTTTTCATGTGGGATGCAGTTATCTTTTGCTAAAAATGGCCTGTTTGTTAGTCTGCAATCTATATGATTATTATAACTAGTGGGTCTGAGAGTTTTGTCCTATGCGCAGCTACTCTTAAGTACTAAATATATCCTTGACACCATCAAATGTCAAATGTATCAGTAGTTGTATTTTTTCTGTTTTAAACTTAATACCCAAGTGTTTGGATAAACGTAAATGGTTTCAGCTGCAGTGATGTAGACGAAAAATATTAATTTCTTTTTTTTTTATTAAAAGTCACATTTCGACTAGAGCGGACAGTAAAACCAACAAACAGAGTGTCAAATCTGGATATATAAATAATTCAAGTTCTCTCATTTTCTTTTTTCTTTTCTCTCTCACTCTCATTTTGGGGCGGGGGTGGCTTACTTTTACTTAAAGTCTCCAATAACTTTATGCTTTAAATGAAAAATTATCCATCATAACAATTAAAAGTAAAGGCGAGCTAACACACGAACGAACAATGGAAATAAGGAAGGAAGGTCGAACGAACGAAAGAATGATAGAAAACATGAATGAATAAATAGATTTTTTACCACGACTGGATTTGTGTTGAATGTCAATGTTATAATTATTTCAAGTGACTTCAAACAAACATTCTCTTCTTCATTCCAAAAAAAGGGGGAAAATATGACTATAGAAAAAAATAATGGCATAAACCTTCGCCTCCTATCTTCGCTTTAAGCGCTTTGATTATTCATCCCAGATGTTGCAAACCAGAAATACAAATTATGGCAAGTGTTAATTGGCGCCAAATCAGCTTTCTTTTCTATCGATGAAGAATAAATAAGTTTAAATTAAGTCAGTTCAGAATTACAATATCTACCGAACTAGACTGGTAACTTCATGGTAACAGTAGATACATGTATACCTAATTTACTTTGCTTTCTGTATTGAAAGAGCAGTTAAATTTCAAAATCAAATCCTCTTTATTTCTTTTTTTATTTCCTTAAGTATCTGCTTATGATGCAGTTCAATGTTTCATCTTAGCGCATGCCACCTGTCACTCAAAAGGAAATGCACTGCACATGCTGCCAAAATCAAATCTTTGCTAGAACCAAAATAAGCGTGTAGAATTTGAAGGAAGACTTCATACGTTTCGAATTATTCGTAAATTTAAAAAAGACCTTTTGGGAAAGAATATTGCACATGAAATTATGGTAAAAAATGTACGACGAAAACGTTTGTTTCATTAATCATTTGGTTAGATCTTACTGTCAGTTACATACATACGCATTGTACTCGTAAATCAATTTTCATTCTATAATGTTCGTCTTAAATAAGAAGCATGATCTAAGCAATACTCGTTTACCTGAATGTAAGTCTGTGTCTTCAATACTAGTTGATATACATCCTAATTTGAGATCAGTTACAGCAATTGTGCAGCAGCTATCTCGCTACGCTATTTTCTGTTGACAATCGACACAAAACAAAACAACAACCAAATAAAGAAAGTTTTATTCTTTATATCGTAGTTTGAATGTAGTTTTTTTCAAGAATACCAGACGTTAGTCCACTCAGCTCGGAATTAAGACTGTACTGGCGTTTACAAATATTATCAAACGCAATTCATTTCATTTCTTGCCAATATCCGACCGTATAAGGCACAGGCAGTTTTGTTTATGTTGTTCCATGAGCCGCCAGTAACATGTTGCTGTGTCTGAAAGTGCTTATATGCGTGTAGGCAACATTCAAACTCAATTAATGTTTAAAGTTCAAGTGTTTAGAACTCAGTTAGCTTCATTGAAATACAAAGATTCATTTCATTTCCTGATTATTATATTTCACCTGTCAAGAAAACCAAGATACGTAGTAATTAAGTCTATAAGGTTTTGTCTTTTGATATAATCTAGAGTAATTCATTTGATATCGGAGGATGGCTACATGTAGCTAAACGGTATATGAAGTTCTGTGTCAAACTGCCACAGAAATTTACGAAGACTTTGACTGCTTCCGTTTCAAAGTTGAAATCACATTGTCTAAACGTATTACCCGTGCTAAGATCAAATTACAAATGACGCAGAAATAAGATTCTCTTAATGTCATGTCATTAGACGGAATATGACTTTCCATTTTTTCCAGACCAATAACCTGGAAGAAACTCATATCTTAAGTTATGACATTTAACAGACATCAATCATAATACAAATCAAAACTTTTTATGACTGAAAAATTTACAAAATTTTCATTCTTCCTTTCACTTAAGTGAAAACAATATGTTTAGTATTTCCAAGAATCAGGCATCAATAAGACAGGAAGTAAGGAAAAAGCAAATTGAGTAACCCAAAGGGATTCTTGTTAAGTAAACAGACAGAGCTATGATCTTGAAACAAAGCTGCGAAAGTTGAGCACATTTTGAAATTCTACATATTAGATCAAATAATGCCAGCCGATATACCTAACAAAGATACGGAAAGCTTCGTTAACTTTCACTGTGTTGCAGGGTATGGCAGCATGTTCCTAATGTCAGCAGAGAGTTTACAAAATGGTAATTCGGAGAACAGATGGTGATGTTATATTTATGACAGAATTTAACTTTTTGTAACTTCAATGTGTACGCATTGATTTTAAGGTCATATACAGCTAAATCAAAGTACCAAAACGAAGTATTATAACAAACGTATGCCATGTCTCCTGCTTAATTTCTTGCCACAAAATTTCTGAATGATCATGTCAAGAAAAATAGCAATCTTAATAAGATATATCATGTGTGCAGTAGCTCGGGCCCTTCACATAAGTAACTTATTTACACCAGAGGAGGTATCTGGCGCAAAGTCGTTAATTTTTACAAAATGGTCCCAGAGTGGTGGAATCCTTGAATGATATAAATCGAAATATCCACGAGTGCACAGCAGGATGTAGATGACCTTAAGGGGGTTGATTGAGTGTAAATGCTCATTTTTCTAAGTATGATTTTCTACCTTATTGTCTCTGAAGTATAAATATTTAGGTACAAAAGCTAAAATTGAAATGATGGGAATGTAGGGATGTTGCTATTACCGTGGGGTATGATGTGTCTCTTTATTTTATCTTATTTACCTTCGTAATTTAGATCATGTTTGAAGTCAAATGTAACATGTTACTTTTTGCACAAAACACAATGTTTTACATATAAGTTATATCTGAACGAAATATCAGAACATTTCGGATCATGTTTATAAAATGTTACTGATAAATAAGGACTTCGTGTGTTTGTAATCATAACTTGAACCTGATTTCCTTCTGAGAAGATATCATCTGGTTTATTTCACCAGGGCATTAATATGAATGATCTAGATGCAAAAGTAATTGAGTAATACTTATACATTCGGAGGTTTAAGGGGAATTTATGGGAGAAAATTTTTATCAAAATATCCTCATCTTTGAAATTGCAGTGAGTTGTATGTAATTTGATATAAAAGCAATCTTTGAAACTTTTGGGAATGTTTTCTACTAAAATGAAGAAAATTCTTGTCCACAAAACTTGTAGATTACCGAATAATTGAATAGAAAATAAAATAGATATAAGTCGTTACAAATAGTTAACCAATAATGCTTTGGCTTTAGGACAATGAACTTTTAAAAATAAACCAATTATGCTATGAATATTTATATGACAGTGGATATAAATTTATGATTGCGAAACATAGATATCATCTTGTCTTGTGTCAAAAAAGATAAGCACTAGAAAGCGCGACTTAATTTCTTGTGATAACTGTAGCGTCCGTCTCTCATGTCAGAAATTATTTTTTACTTAATATTAATATTACACTTTCGAATAAATTTAACACCAATACTCTTATGTACTTTTGTTATGTTCATCTGAATAATTTATCGAAGCATAAAGACAGCTCTGTGGCATTCCATTATCAAATGATACTTTAACATTCAAATGCCACCTGCCTATACATCATGTTATCACGTCTTCTATCAAGAATAAGCCAGTTTTAAGTTCACTTTAGATTAAATATGAGCCTGCCAGTCCTAGCACTTTTGAGAAGTCTTTCATTTCAGTAATTTTAAGACGATTAGTGGCGTTTGATATAACGGCGAACAACTATGCGTTTTTCTTCTTTCTGCTACGAGATAATCATTTATGCTTATGGGTATTTACTTGTTTGTTATCAAACAGTTTTTATTCTATTTCAGAAAGACACGTTCTTTTTAAATTTTTTTAGAAAAGTTTTGACATTTTATCGGAAATATTATCCTGGGGGACGTTTTGTGAAAGCCTCTTTTCAGTACGGTAAAATACATAAAGTTACGATAAATATGAAATAGTTCATCCTGACACTCGCCAGAGACTCACTTAAAACATTTTCTAGAACGCCTTGAAAAGAAGTTAGTATGAGATGTCAGATTCTTTGTTTCTCCAACAATATATCAATTTTGATAAATTCGTATTTATTTATTATAAAGCTGTTTCGTATGTGAATCTACGAACGTCAATAGCACAGGCTAAAAATGGACTTTCATAAATGCATTTCAGTACAGATATTATGCATACAGCTGACAGTTGTTAATGACAGTATGTTTCAAAAATTATTCCATGCTTCAGGCCTTTTCAACATGAATAATTAAAAGCGGTTATTTGTATGAAGACATTTATTTTCTCTGAAAACATTTGCCAACACTGTATTTTAAGGCTCGCGGCAACATAATTCGAGTAATAACTTAAGAGAAAAAAAACTACAGGGAATAGTTCAAAGGGGCATAAAGGTTTCAAAATGTATAAGCAATACACAAGTCTATTGTGTACGACATACTGCTTTCAATTTCCCTTCCGAATAAATTTTCGAGCTATAAATATACTTAACAATGACTTTAGCATTCTAAGTTTCGTTCAGGTCTAAGAGTGTAATGTCAGTTTGGTATGTTGGATACTTTTTACACCATGCTTTACCTACTATATGAAGCGAGTTCACCTGAAACAATAGTCAGAGGTAGAAACTACACAAAAATAGGTCAGTCGACCGTAACACTGAGCAAGATTCAAAATCTCTTTACTTAATGTGTTCTTTCGGGTTTTTTTTGTCATTTTCATACAAGATAACTGTATGAAGAACATATACCTGTATTTTCATGCTTATATTTCTTTAATTTTTCTCAAACTGATTTCCACGACCGACACTTAATCATAATTACGCATTTAGATATAAGGTAACACTTGGAAAATTAGAAAGATAAAATAACATTACTTGCATATCGTGCAGTGCATGATTTCCGGAAATAAAAGAGTTTCTTTTGTTCGATCAAAGGGAATTCCTTTTATTGTATTTATTTGCTTGTCAGTAAATGAGCAGACAGTTTGACAGTTTATTTGGTTCAATAAAAAATGTGTAATTTGAAAATGCATTAGGAATTACATACAAGAAGAAACAATTCTTTTTAATATTTTGTACTGCCAATGTATGTATTTCTGATTATATAATCCATATTTGTATTAAGATACAAGACCCGTAATAAACTTGTTTCAAAACTTAGTCAGAGATTTGAGCTTTTTCTCATAACTAAATACATGTATATGCAATATAAGACATTTTACTATGAGCTTTTCAAGATTTGACAAGTCTAAACTTTAAAAATCACAAGAATATGGGTCTATGAAATATAGAGAAACACCTTGCTGTTTCTTAGTCTGACAATAACAATAACGGCTCTCTCGTATGTAATCATCCTCAGTATGTGAACCAAATGCCTTAAAGCTGCTGACAAAAAAATTCACAAAGAATGAGAACTAACGAAATGTAATTATAAAGATGGTATTAATTTAATCAATCACTTCGTGATAAGAGAATTACCAATATACCTAGGGACCTTCAAATTAGTTATAATCATTGTAATCATACATTGCTCAGAATAATTTGGAAAATATGACATAGGGTCACCATGCAGTTTTGGAAAAATTGATAACTGAAAGCATAAAGTAAACTTATTTCATTTATTTACTATAACTGATAAAGGCTTCACAACAATTGGAATATTTTTTAAAGAAATAAACTTTATTCCAGTATTTCAAAACATCACTAAATAACAAGTTTTTGCTCGAGGATTCAATACCATGACTCCAGAAAAACTCTCAAACTTGTACACATCGGTTGAATCGTGGGTTAATTTTCAGAGTGGATGTAAGTCAATATGAATCTAATATCTTATATGGGAATCTATAATGAATTTGTATTCAATGCTTCACTTGAAACTTTTCCACTCAGATTAGAGCTGGATTTTAGACTGGACTGTGTGGTTTTATCAAATGTCAAATACTGTAGAATTTAATACTACTGGCTTTTCAATTCACATGCCTGAAAAAAATATGGCTATCAATATAAAGCATTTGGTTTTCGTTTAGTTTAAAACAAATTTACTAATAGATGACCCTGCCATACACATTTCTGTGTAAATCTGGATATATAGACGAAAAACCTTCCATATATCTATTTTTTGCCTTAAATTCGTATTCTTCTGTAGAAATGACTAAACGGCTTTTCTAGCCTGTAGCTGAAATTTCCATTTTGAATGAATATGCCGATTGCAAATCACGTAGAGCGACAACTTCTTTAGATAAAAAAGTTCAAATATTTGAAACATGTATTTTAATAAAGGTTGATGTGTGAATTTTAAAACTATTTGTTGTATCACAGGTTAAAGATCAAAAAAGGAAACAGATATTGATTTAAATATTCAAAAGGATGGATGTCAAAAGACAATCTGAATAAGATATAAACAATACCGAGTTTCGGGTTGAGTACAATAAACGAATCAGATCATTCAGACGAATTGAAGAGTTTTGTAACAAAACTATCAATATTGCAATAATTCTTTTATATACAAGTTAAGTGTCTACTATTCAGACGATATAATACTTTAGGCCAGAACAAAATGACACTTTATGTCTGCAAAACTGAATATGATAAACCAAAGACCATGAGAAACTATTCAGCAGACACAGAAAACATACATATATACCTGTACATGAAAGTCAGAGACTACTAGACAAGAAATCAGTAAACAGAAGTAGATATTTGTCATGACCTTTAAATGTAATTATAATGAATTGATCTGTTGTTATGTTTGTGTTGTAAATCTATCACCATGATGGATTTTTTTTAATTTAGTCTGTTTATCCAAAGGGTAACATTGTGCTGACTATAACTGTATGTTTTTAATTATGGCTTCCAACAACGAGAACAAACTAAGAGAATATTGTCCTCGGTATAACGTAACACAAATTTTAGATATTAGTTGTAGTCTAAGTAAGCATAGCAATAGCGAACAAAACGATTTAGCAAAATATGTTTATATTTCAAAATGGCATTTTGCCAACAGTTGCACAAATAACTCTTCACTAATGAGCTGCTTCAAAATTCGAAACAGTTTGAGAAAACTTTGTGCGGTTAAATAATCCAGAGTCAAATGAACCAATTATTTCCATCTTAACCCTAACCATGCTAAATATTTAAAATGGACTTTTCTATCTTTCAATTTGGACAGACCCACTGCTTGTTTGAAGGGGTGATTAGTGAAAATTTACTGTCTGAGTGGCTAACAGTGCCGACCATGATCAGACTGCACGGGTGTGCTGGCTGATTATAGTCTGTTCTAGTCGCCAAGGCAGAGTCAGATGCCTCCAGCAAGGTAAGGGTTAAGAATAACAACTTTATATCATAATTGATAAATAAGTTCGAGATGTTTCTTTTAAAGCATCATTTTTATGTTTATGCAGCTCCTCAAACATTACGAAGAAATATTTTTACCTTGAACTGCAACTATAACACAATTTAGGCGCTGTTTCTTTCAACTCGGAGCACCCAATACTTTAGCAAATATTTGAATTAACTAACGCAAAAATACCACGTCAAAGCGGTGTAAACATATTGCATGCCAGGATGCTCAATTTATACGCATGCGACAACTGTAGTCTCATATTTCGAAATACCTAAACAATATTATTCATTAAAATAGCCTTGAAAATCATTTCCATTGCAAAAAGATAACATTGCCAGAGCGCTTCCTGCGATTATTTGTATTATTATAAAATGATAAACTGAGTAGAAATGAAGACACTTACCACTAAAATGTTTACAGTATGTGCAGCATGACATGTTTAAAGATTTCGTGTCGGAAACAAATTTACAGACAGAAAAGTAATCATACGAAAAAGACGTCTCATAGCGGTTGGTAATTACATAAATCAGTGGTAAATTATGGTAAAAGATGTACGACGAAAACCTTTGTTTCATTAATCATTTGGTTTGATCTTACCATCACTTACAATCAACCTACGTATTTCCCGCATTGTACTCGTAAATAAATTTTCATTCTACAATGTTCGTCTTAAATACGAAGCATGATCTTCATCGGTAGCAATACTCGTTTATCTGCATGTGAGTCTTTGTCTTCAATACTCGCTGATATACATCCTAATTTGAGATCGGTTACAGCAATTGTGCAGCAGCTATCTCGCTACGCTATTTTCTGTTGACAATCGACACAAAACAAAACAACAACCAAATAAAGAAAGTTTTATTCTTTATTTCGTAGTTTGAATGTAGTTTTTTTCCAAGAATACCAGACGTTACTCCACTCAGCTCGGAATTAAGACTGTACTGGCGTTTACAAATATAATCAAACGCAATTCATTTCATTTCTTGCCAATATCCGACCGTATAAGGCACAGTCAGTTTTGTTTATGTTGTTCCATGAGCCGCCAGTAAAATATTGCTTTGTCTGAAAGTGCTTATTTAAAGACAACATTCAAAATCAATTAATGTTTAAAGTTCAAGTGTTTAGAACTCAGCTTCATTGAAATACAAAGATTCATTTCATTTCATGATTATCATATTTCACCTGTCAAGAAAACCAAGATCCGTAGTAATTCAGTCTATAAGATTTTGTCTTTTGATATCATCTAGAGTAATTCATTTGATGTCGGAGGATGGCTACATGTAGCTAAAAGGTAAATGAAGTTCTGTGTCAAACTCCCACAAAGACTTTGACTGCTTCCGTTTCAAAGTTGTAATCACATTGTCTAAACGTATTACCTGTGCTTAGATCAAATTACAAATGACGCAGAAATAAGATTCTCTTAATGTCATGTCATTAGACGTTTCCATATTTTCCAGACCAATAACCTGGAAGAAACTCATATCTTAAGTTATGACATTCAACAGACATCAATCATAATACAAATCAAATTTTTTATGACTGAAAAATTGACAAAATTTTCATTCTTCCTTAAGTGAAAACAATATGTTTAGTATTTCCGAGAATCAGACAGCAATAAGAGAGGAAGTAAGGACAAAACAAATTGAGCAAGCCAAAGAGATTCTACTTAAAGTAAACGGACAGAGCCATGATCTTGAAACAAAGTTGTCAAAACAACGTTGCAAAATTTGAGCACATTTTGAAATTCTACATATTAGATCAAATAATGCCAGACGATGTACCTAACAAAGATAGAAAGCTTTGTTAACTTTCACTGTGTTACAGGGTAAGGCAGTATGTTCCTAATGTCAGCAGCCAGTTTACAAAATGGTAATTCGGAGAACAGATGGTGATGTTATATTTATGAAAGAATTTAACTTTTTGTAACTTCAATGTGTACGCATTGATTTTAAGGTCATATACATCTAAATCAAAGTACCAAAACGAAGTATTATAACAAACGTATGCCATGTCTCCTGCTTAATTTCTTGCCACAAAATTTCTGAATGATCATGTCAAGAAAAATAGCAATCTTAATAAGATATATCATGTGTGCAGTAGCCCGGGCCCTTCACATAAGTAACTTATTTACACCAGAGGAGGTATCTGGCGCAAAGTCATTAATTTTTACAAAATGGTCCCAGAGTGGTGGAATCCTTGAATGATATAAATCGAAATATCCCTGAGTGCACAGCAGGATGTAGATGGCCTTAAGGGGTTTGATTGAGTGTAAATGCTCATTTTTTCTAAGTATGTTTTTCTACCTTATTGTCTCTGAAGTATAAATATTTAGGTACAAAAGATAACATTGAAATGATGGGAATGTAGGGATGTTGCTATTACCGTGGGGTATGATGTGTCTCTTTATTTTAACTTATTTACCTTCGTAATTTAGATCATGTTTGAAGTCAAATGTAACATGTTACTATTTGCACAAAACACAGTATTTTACATATAAGTTATATCTGAACGAAATATCAGAACATTTAGGATCATGTTTATAAAATGTTACTGATAAATACAAAAAGGACTTCGTGTGTTTGTTATCATAACTTGAACCTTATTTCCTTCTGAGAAGATATCATCTGGCTTATTTCACCAGGGCATTAATATGAGTGATCTAGACGCAAAAGTAATGGAGTAAAACTTATATATTCGGAGGTCTAAGGGGAATTTATGGGAGAAAATTTTTATCAAAATATCCTCATCTTTGAAAGTGCAGTGAGTTGTATGCAATTTGATACAAAAGCAATCTTTGAAACTTTTGGGAAAGTTTTGTACTAAAATGAAGAAAATGCTTGTCCACAAAACTTGTAGATTACCGAATAATTGAATAGAATATAAAATAGATATAAGTCGTAACAAATAATTAACCAATAATGCTTTGGCTTTAGGACAATGAACTTTGAAAAATAAACCAATTATGCTATGAATATTTATATGACAGTGGATATAAATTTATGATTGCGAAACATAGATACCATCTTGTCTTGTGTCAAAAAAGAGAAGCACTAGAAAGTGCGACTTAATTTCTTGTGATAACTGTATTGTCCGTCTCTCATATCAGAAATTATTTTTTACTTAATATTAATTTTACACTTTCGAATAAATTTAACACCA
Organism: Cyclina sinensis; assembly: GCA_012932295.1. Taxonomy (NCBI): domain Eukaryota; kingdom Metazoa; phylum Mollusca; class Bivalvia; order Venerida; family Veneridae; genus Cyclina; species Cyclina sinensis. Next base: position 18,835,229 of record JAAONU010000017.1, on the reverse strand, counting down.
ATACTCTTATGTACTTTTGTTACGTTCATCTGAATAATTTATCGAAGCATAAAGACAGCTCTGTGGCATTCCATTATCAAATGATACTTTAACATTCAAATGCTACCTGCCTATACATCATGTTATCACGTCTTCTATCAAGAATAAGCCAGTTTTAAGTTCACTTTAGATTAAATATGATCCTGCCAGTCCTAGCACTTTTGTGAAGTCTTTCATTTCAGTAATTTTAAGACGATTAGTGGCGTTTGATATAACGGCGAACAACTATGCGTTTTTTCTTCTTTCTGCTACGAGATAATCGTTTATGCTTATGGGTATTTACTTGTTTGTTATCATACAGTTTTTTTTTCTTTTTCAGAAAGACACGTTCTTTTTAATTTTTTTAGAAAAGTTTTGACATTTTATTGGAAATATTATCCTGGAGGACGTCTTGTGAAAGCCTCTTTTCAGTACGGTAAAATACATAAAGTTACGATAAATATGAAATAGTTCATCCTGACACTCGCCAGAGACTCACTTAAAACATTTTCCAGAACGCTTTGAAAAGAAGTTAGTATGAGATGTCTGATTCTTTGTTTCTCCAACAATATATCAATTTTGATGCATTCGTATTTATCTATTATAAAGCTGTTTCGTACGTGAATCTACAAACGTCAATAGCACAGGCTAAAAATGGACTTTCATAAATGCATTTCAGTACAGATATTATGCATACAGCTGACAGTAGTTAATGACAGTATGTTTCAAAAATTGTTCCATGCTTCAGGCCGTTTCAACATGAATATTTAAAAGCGGTTATTTGTATGAAGGCATTTATTTTCTCTGAAAACATTTGCCAACACTGTATTTTAAGGCTCGCGGCAACATAATTCGAGTAATTACTTAAGAGAAAAAAAACTACAGAAAATAGTTCAAAGAGGCATAATGGTTTCAAAATGTATAAGCAATACACAAGTCTATTGTGTACGATATACTGCTTTCAATTTCCCTTCCGAATACATTTTCGAGCTATAAACATACTTAACAATGACTTTAGCATTCTAAGTTTCGTTCAGGTCTACGAGTATAATGTCAGTAGGTATGTTGTATACATGTATACAGCTTTACACCATGCTTTACCTACTATATGAAGCGAGTTCACCTGATACAATAGCCAGAGGTTGAAATTACACAAAAATAGGTCAGTCGACCGTAACACTGAGCAAGATTCAAAATCTCATTACTTAATGTGTTCTTTCGTTTTGCTTTTTATTTTTTGTCAGTTTTACAAAAGATAACTGTATGAAGAACATATAAATGTATTGTCATGCTCATATTTCTTTAATTTTTCTCAAACTGATTCCAACAACCGACACTTAATCATAATTACGCATTTAAATATAAGGTAACACTTGGAAAATTAGAAAGATAAAATAACATTACTTACACATCGTGCAGTACATGATTTCCGGAAATAAACGAGTTTCTTTTGTTTGATCGAAGGGAATTCCCTTTATTGTATTTATTTGCTTGTCAGTAAAAGAGCAGACAGTTTGATTTATTCGGTTCATTAAAAAAGGTGTAGTGTAAAATTGAAAATGCATTCGGAATTAAATACGAGAAGAAACAATTCTTTTTAATATTTTGTACTGCCAATGTATGTATTTCTGATTATATAATCCATATTTGTATTTAGATACAATACCCGTAATAAACTTGTTTCAAACCTCAGTCAGAGATTTGAGCTTTTTAAAGAAACATACCAGCTCATAACTAAATATATGCAATATAACACATTTTACTATGAGCTTTTCAAGATTTGACTAGTCTAAACTTTAAAAATCACAAGAATATGGGTCTATGAAATATAGATAAACACCTTGCTGTTTCTTAATCTGACAATAACAATAATGGCTCTATCGTATGTAATCATCCTCCGTATGTGAACCAAATGCCTTAAAATTGCTGACAAAAAAATTCACAAAGAATGAGAACTAACGAAATGTAATTTTAAGATGGTACTAATTTAATCAATCACTTCGTGATAAGTCAATTACCAATATACCTAGGGGGCCTTCAAATTAGTTATAATCATTTTAATCATACATTGCTCAGAACAATTTGGAAAATATGAAATAGGGTCACCATGCAGTTTTGGAAGAATTGATATCTGAAAGCACAGATAAACTATTTTCATTTATTTATTATAACTGATAAAGGCTTTACAACAACTGGAATATATATTTTTTTTTAAAGAATTAAACTTAATGCCAGTATTTTAAACATCACTAAATAACAAGTTTTGGCTACTGGATTTAATACTATGACCTCCAGAAAAACTCTCAAACTTGTACACATCAGTTGAACCGTGGGTTAATTTTCAGAGTGGATGTAAGTCATTATGAATCTAATATCTTATATGGGAATCTATAGTAAATTCACATGCCTGAAAAAATATGGCTATCAATATAAAGCATTCGGTTTTCCTTCAGTTTAAAACAATTTTACTAACAGATGACCCTGCCATACACATTTCTGTGTAAATCTGGATATATAGACAAAGAACTTTCCATATATCTATTTTTTGCCTTAAATTCGTATTCTTCTGTAGAAATTACTAAACGGCTTTTCTGGCCTGTAGCTGACATTTCCATTTTGAATGAATATGCTGATTGAAAATCACGTAGAGCGACAACATCTTTAGATAAAGAATATTCAAATATTTGGTACATTCTAAATACATGTATTTTATAAAGGTTTATGCGTGGGTTTTCAAAATATGTGTTGCCTCACAGGTGAAAGTTCGAAAAAGGAAACAGATACTGATTTAAATATTTAAAAGGATGAAGGTCCAAAGACAATCTGAGTAATATATAAAAAATACCGAGTATCGCGTCGCGTACAATAAAAAATCAGATAATTCAGACGAATTGAAGAGTTCTGTAATAAAACTATCAATATTGCAATAATTACTTTATATACAAGTTATTTGTTCAGACGATATCACGCTTAAGGTAAAAATAAAATGACACCTTATGTCTGCAAAACTGAATATAATAAACCAAAGACCATGAGAAACCTTTCAGCAGACAAACAAAACATACATAATACCTGTACATGAAATCCAGAAACATTAAAGATAATATTACTAGACAAGAAATCAGTAAACAGAAGTAGATATTTGTCATGACCTTTAAATGTAATTATAATGAAATGATCTGTTGTTATGTTTGTGTTGTAAATCTATCACCATGATGGATTTTTTTTTTAAATTTAGTCTGTTTATCCAAAGGGTAACATTGTGCTGACTATAACTTTATGTTTTTAATTATGGCTTCCAACAACGAGAACAAACTAAGAGAATATTGTCCTCGGTATAACGTAATACAATATTTTGATATTAGTTGTAGTCTTAGTAAGCATAGCAATGGCGAACAAAACGATTTAGCAAAATATGTTTATATTTCAAAATGGCATTTTGCCAACAGTTACACAAATAACTCTTCACTAATGAGCTGCTTCAAAATTCGAAACAGTTTGAGAAAATGGTGTGCGGTAAAATAATCCAGAGTCAAATGTACAAATTATTTCCATCTTGACCCTAACCATGCTAAATATTTAAAATGGACTTTTTCTATATTTCAATTTGGACAGACCCACTGCTTGTTAGAAGGGGTGTTTAGTGAAAAGTAACTGACTGAATGGCTAACAGTGCCGACCATTATCAGACTGCATGGGTGTGCTGGCTAATTATGGTCTGTTCTAGTCGGAAAGGCAGAGTCAGATGCCTCCAGCAGGGTAAGGGTTAAGAATAACAACTTTAAATCATAACTGATAAATCAGTTCGAGATGTTTCTTTTAAAGCATCATTTTTATGTTTATGCAGCTCTTCAAACATTACGAAGAAATATTTTTACCTTGAACTGCAACTATAACACAATTTAGGCGCTGTTTCTTTCAACTCGGAGCACCCAATACTTTAGCAAATATTTGAATTAACTAACGCAAAAATACCACGTCAAAGAGGTGTAAACACATTGCATGCCAGGATGCTCAATTCATGCGCATGCGACAACTGTAGTCTCATAATTCGAAATACCTAAACAATATTATTCATAAAAATAGCCTTGAAAATCATTTCCATTGCAAAAAGATAACATTGCCAGAGCGCTTCCTGCGATTATTTGTATTATTATAAAATGATAAACTGAGTAGAAATGAAGACACTTACCACTAAAATGTTTACAGTATGTGCAGCATGACATGTTTAAAGATTCCGTGTCAAAAACAAATTTACAGACAGAAACGTAATCATACGGAAAGACGTTTCATAGCAGTTGGTAATTATATAAATCAGTTTGAGAACAGACTGAAAAGACAGTCAGAAAATTGAAAATAAAAACGATTTCATTGTATATACTGAAGAAAATGCAGTAAATGACTTCCGATAATCAGACCGTTCCTTTACTAAGACCGGAATAAAGTATAAAAACGTCTGTTCAATTACTGATTTTACAAACAAGTATTCGTCCCATCTCTCTCTTCCTCTCTCCCTCACTCACCTACATACTTATATTTTTCGCGTTTGACTTTCAAAACGTTTGTGTTCTTAATCAAATCAATTTGAAATAAAATAGAGAACCTCATTCGTATTTCAACATGTCTGAAGACTGCAATATCTTTGACTTATAGCATGTTTTACTATATAATGTGCGAAATATTTTGCAAGTATCAAAGGCTTATAGAAAACGTACAGTTGTCTGGAAAATAACAACTGCAATATTGATTCGAAGGAATACAAGAAAGGAGAAATTTTCTAATCTCAGATAACACGATTCTGTCTCAAAGAAGGAATAACATGCTCAAATAATTGATCATCTAAATCTAGAAAATAATCTACAGCAAACTTCTTAAATTTAGTTTATATAACAAATAAATTACCGATATTTTCTCTAAGAGTAGATACAAAAGTCACTATATTCACTTGTTTAAAAAGGAAAGAAGGAAGTGCAAGTTGTATGCAGATAATAAATTATGTCTAAAAGATGCGGGAAAAATATTCTAAGACCTACGTCAGAATGCAACATTTGCATGTTCAGACACAAAATTCAGACATACAATTAGTCAATCACCATCCAAGATTGCCTATCAACTAGAGACGTGCAAATGGTTTTCATGTGGGATGCAGTCATCTTTTGTTGAATATGGCCTGTTTGTTAGTCTGCAAACTATATAAATATTATAAATTGTGGGTCTGATATTTAGTCCTATGTGCAGCTACTCTTAAGTACTAAATATATCCTTGAAACCATCAAATGTACAGACTAAGCATTATGCAAGTCAAATGTATCAGTAATTGTATCTTTTTTTCTGTTTTAAACTTAATACCCAAGTGGTTGGATAGACGTTAACAGTTACAGCTACAGTGGTAGTAGACGAAAACTATTAACGACCATAACATAGTAATGTCTTTTTTAATATTAAAAGTCACATTTCGACTAGAACGGACAGTAAAAGCAACAGGGTGTCAAATTTGGATATGAATAATTCAAGTTCTCTCATTTTCTTTCTTTCTTTTCTCTCTCACTCTCTTTTTGGGACGGGGTGGGGGCTTACTTTTTCTTAAAGCCTCTAATAACTTTATGATTTAAATGAAAAAGTATCCATCACAACAATTAAAAAGTAAAGGCGAGCTAACACACGAACGAACAATGGAAATAAGGAAGAAAGGTCGAACGAACGAAAGAATGATAGAAAACATGAATGAATAAATAGATTATATACCACGACTAGTTTTATGTTGAAGGTACATGTTATAATTATCTCAAGTGATTTCAAACAAACACTGTCCTGATGACTTTCTTCATTCCAAAAAGGCGGACAAATATGACTATAGAAAAAATAATATGCCTCCTATCTTCGCTTTAAGCGCTTAATTATTCAACACAGATGTTGTAAACCAGAAATACAATTATGTCAAGTGTTAACTGACGCCAAATCAGCTTGCTTTTCTATCGATGAAGAATAAATAAGTTTAAACTAAGTCAGTTCAGAATTACATTGTCTACCGATCTAGACAGGTAACTTCCTGGTGACTGTAGATACATGTATACCTATAAAATGACGTTTCTTTTCTCCGGTGCAGTATTAAAAGAACAGGTAAATTTCAGAATCAAACCCTCTACTTCTTTTCTTATTTCATTGAGTTTCTGCTTATGGTGCAATTCAATGTTTATTGATCTTAGTGTATGCCACCTGTTACTCAAAAGGAAATGCACTGCACATGCTGCCAAAATCAGATCTTTGTTGGAACCAAAATAAGCGTGTAGAATTTGAAGGAAGACTTCATACGTTTCCAATTATTTTTACATTTAAAAAAAAGACCTTTTGGGAAAGAATATTGCACATGAAATTATGGTAAAAGATGTACGACGAAAACCTTTGTTTCATTTAATCATTTGGTTTGATCTTACCATAACTTACAATCATCCTACGTATTTCCCGCATTGTACTCGTAAATAAATTTTCATTCTATAATGTTCGTCTTAAATAAGAAGCATGATATTCATCGGTAGCAATACTCGTTTATTTGCATGTAAGTCGGTGTCTTCAATACTCCCTGATATACATCCTAATATGAGATCAATTACAGCAATTGTGCAGCAGCTATCTCGCTACGCTATTTTCTGTTGACAATCGACACAAAACAAAACAACAACAAAATAAAGAAAGTTTTATTCTTTATATCGTAGTTTGAACGTAGTTTTTCTTCCAAGAAAACCAGACGTTTCTCCATTCAGCTTGAAATTAAGACAGTACTTGGCGTTTACAAATACAATCAAACGCAATTCATTTCATTTCTTGCCAAAATCCGACCGTATAAGGCACAGACAGTTTTGTTTATGTTGTTCCAGGAGCCGCCAGTAAAATCTTGCTGTGTCTGAAAGTGCTTATATGTGTGTAGGCAACATTCAAAATCAATTAATGTTTAAAGTTCAAGTGTTTAGAACTCAGTTAGCTTCATTGAAATACAAAGATTCATTTTATTTCCTGATTATTATATTTCACCTGTCAAGAAAATCAAGATACGTAGTAATTCAGTCTATAAGATTTTGTCTTTTGATATCATCTAGAGTAATTCATTTGATGTCGGAGGATGGCTACATGTAGCTAAACGGTAGATGAAGTTCTGTGTCAAACTGCCACAGAAATTTACGAAGACTTTGACTGGTCCGTTTCAAAGTTGAAATCACATTGTCTAAACGTATTACCCGTGCTAAGATCAAATTATAAATGACGCAGAAATAAGATTCTCTTAATGTCATGTCATTAGACGGAAAATGACTTTCCATTTTTTCCAGACCAATAACCTGGAAGAAACTCGTATCTTAAGTTATGACATTTAACAGACATCAATCATAATACAAATCAAAATATTTTATGACTGAAAAATTGACAAAATTTCATTCTTCCTTTCACTTAAGTGAAAACAATATGTTTACTATTTCCAAGAATCAGACATCAATAAGACAGGAAGTAAGGACAAAGCAAATTGAGTAACCCAAAGGGATTCTTGTTAAGTAAACAGACAGAGCTATGATCTTGAGACAAAGCTGTCAAAACAACGTTGCGAAAGTTGAGCACATTTTGAAATTCTACATATTAGATCAAATAATGCCAGCCGATGTACCTAACAAAGATACGGAAAGCTTCGTTAACTTTCACTGTGTTGCAGGGTAAGGCAGTATGTTCCTAATGTCAGCAGCCAGTTTACAAAATGGTAATTCGGAGAACAGATTGTGATGTAATATTTATGACAAAATTTAACTTTTTGTAACTTCAATGTGTACGCATTGATTTTAAGGTCATATACATCTAAATCAAAGTACCAAAACGAAGTATTTTAATTTCTTGCCACAAAATTTCTGAATGATCATGTCAAGAAATATAGCAATCTTAATAAGATATATCATGTGTGCAGTAGCCCGGGCCCTTCACAGAAGTAACTTATTTACACCAGAGGAGGTATCTGGCGCAAAGTCATTAATTTTTACAAAATGGTCCCAGAGTGGTGGAATCCTTGAATGATATAAATCGAAATATCCACGAGTGCACAGCAGGATGTAGATGGCCTTAAGGGGGTTGATTGAGTGTAAATGCTCATTTTTTCTAGGTATGTTTTTCTACCTTATTGTCTCTGAAGTATAAATATTTAGGTACAAAAGCTAACATTGAAATGATGGGAATGTAGGGATGTTGCTATTACCGTGGGGTATGATGTGTCTCTTTATTTTATCTTATTTACCTTCGTAATTTAGATCATGTTTGAAGTCAAATGTAACATGTTACTTTTTGCACAAAACACAATGTTTTACATATAAGTTATATCTGAACGAAATATCAGAACATTTAGGATCATGTTTATAAAATGTTACTGATAAATACAAAAAGGACTTCGTATGTTTGTAATCATAACTTGAACCTGATTTCCTTCTGAGAAGATATCATCTGGTTTATTTCACCAGGACATTAATATGAATGATCTAGATGCAAAAGTAATGGAGTAAAACTTATACATTCGAAGGTCTGAGGGGAATTTATGTGAGAAAATTTTTATCAAAATATCCTCATCTTTGAAAGTGCAGTGAGTTGTATGCAATTTGATACAACAGCAATCTTTGAAACTTTTGGGAATGTTTACTTGCTTGTCCACAAAACTTGTAGATTACTGAATAATTGAATAGAAAATAAAATAGATATATGTCGTAACAAATAATTAACCAATAATGCTTTGGCTTTAGGACAATGAACTTTGAAAAATAAACCAATTATGCTATGAATATTTATATGACAGTGGATATAAATTTATGATTGCGAAACATAGATATCATCTTGTCTTGTGTCAAAAAAGATATTAAGCACTAGAAAGCGCGACTTAATTTCTTGTGATAACTGTAGCGTCCGTCTCTCATATCAGAAATTATTTTTACTTAATATTAATTTTACACTTTCGAATAAATTTAACACCAATACTCTTATATACTTTTGTTATGTTCATCTGAATAATTTATCGAAGCATAAAGACAGCTCTGTGGCATTCCATTATCAAATGATACTTTAACATTCAAATGCCACCTGCCTATACATCATGTTATCACGTCTATCAAAAATTAGCCAGTTTTACGTTCACTTTAGATTAAATATGAGCCTGCCAGTCCTAGCACTTTTGAGAAGTCTTTCATTTCAGTAATTTTAAGACGATTAGTGGCGTTTGATATAACGGCGAACAACTATGCGTTTTTTCTTCTTTCTGCTACGAGATAATCGTTTATGCTTATGGGTATTTACTTGTTTGTTATCATACATTTTTTTCTATTTCAGAAAGACACGTTCTTTTTAATTTTTTTTTAGAAAAGTTTTGACATTTTATCGGAAATATTATCCTGGAGGACGTTTTGTGAAAGCCTCTTTTCAGTACGGTAAAATACATAAAGTTACGATAAATATGAAATAGTTCAACCTGACACTCGCCAGAGACTCACTTAAAACATTTTCCAGAACGCTTTGAAAAGAAGTTAGTATGAGATGTCAGATTCTTTGTTTCTCCAACAATATATCAATTTTGATAAATTCGTATTTATTTATTATAAAGCTGTTTCGTACGTGAATCTACGAACGTCAATAGCACAGGCTAAAAATGGACTTTTATAAATGCATTTCAGTACAGATATTATGCATACAGCTGACAGTAGTTAATGACAGTATGTTTCAAAAATTGTTCCATGCTTCAGGCCGTTTCAATATGAATATTTAAAAGCGGTTATTTGTATGAAGGCATTTATTTTCTCTGAAAACATTTGCCAACACTGTATTTTAAGGCTCGTGGTAACATAATTCAAGTAATTACTTAAGATAAAAAAAACGAAAGGGAATAATTCAAGGGGGCATAAAGGGTTCAAAATAAATAAGCAATATGTGTTTCGTTTTTTTTATATTTGTTTGTTTTTTTGGGGGGGTTTTGTTTTGTTTTTATTATTTTTATTTTCTTTTGGGTAGTGGGGTGGGGGGGTCGCGGTTTGTCAGTTTTACACAAGATAAATGTATGAAGAACATATACATGTATTGTCATGCTGATATTTCTTTAATTTTTCTCAAACTGATTTCCACCACCGTGTGTAAATCATAATTACGCATTTAAATATAAGATAACACTTGGAAAATTAAAAAGATAAAATAACATTACTTGCATATCGTGCAGTACATGATTTCCGGAAATAAAAGAGTTTCTTTTGTTCGATCAAAGGGAATTCCTTTTATTGTATTTATTTGCTTGTCAGTAAAAGAGCAGACAGTTTCATTTATTTGGTTTAATAAAAAAGTGTAGTGTAAAATTGAAAATTCATTCGGAATTACATACGAGAAGAAACAATTCTTTTCAATATTTTGTACTGCCAATGTAAGTTTTTCTGATTATATAATCCATATTGGTATTTAGATACAAGACCCGTAATAAAGTTGTTTCAAACCTCAATCAGAGATTTGAGCTTTTTTAAGAAACATACTCTCATGACTAAATATATGCAATATAAGACATTTTACTATGAGCTTTTCAAGATTTGACAAGTCTAAACTTTAAAAATCACAAGAATATGGGTCTATGAAATATAGAGAAACACCTTGCTGTTTCTTAGTCTGACAATAACAATAATGGCTCTCTCGTATGTAATCATCCTCCGTATGTAGACCAAATGCCTTAAGACTGCTGACAAAAAATTCACAAAGAATGAGAACTAACGAAATATAATTATGAAGATGGTACTAATTTAATCAATCACTTCGTGATAAGTCAACTACCAATATACCTAGGGGCCTTCAAATTAGTTATAATCATTTTAATCATACATTGCTCAGAACAATTACGAAAATATGAAATAGGGTCACCATGCAGTTTTCGAAGAATTGATAACTGAAAGCACAGATAAACTATTTTCATTTATTTTATGCCTACCAATGAAATATAGGGAGATATCAGTGAGATAAAAGTGATAATCCACTGTTTTGAATCAGTGAAATTACCATTTTGATAATCCACTGTTTGTGCCGGAACTACTTTTTTATCAAGGCTTGATGAAACTTCAGGAATTTCCCCACCACGTAAATACAAGAGAATCCGCTGTATTTCAGACAGTGACAGCGAGTGAAATTTATTTACCTTGTTAAATCCAGTTATAATATTGAATTCCTGAGCCTAACTAGTTGTGAACAATGATGAAATTCGCCATAAATTATTTAAAATGTCTGATTTGTTTACATAACTCACATAGACAATATCCAATATGGCCGACTTTCAATTCAATTGATTGAATATTACTCGGTATTAATCCGCTTTTATAATTAAAGTATGTATGGCTAAAATTCAATAAATATTGATAAACTGTGTAGAGAAAAATAAATGTTATTTGATGAAAGTGTATTCAGTTTATTTCAGCAGAAGTAAAATTATCATATGTATTGGAGATTGTCTGCACTTTTTTTGTGCGGAGTAACGGTTTGACCAAAGTACGCATTAACTGATTCGGGGCTCACCATGGGGAATTTATAGAAGACCCTGAGTAAAAATGTCATAAAATACCCATTTTTGACGTGTTGGCATAAAATAAAAAGAAAATTTGTTTGTTTTTTGGTGGAAGATGGGAATTTATTTCATCTCGTGAACACCATATGTTTATATTTTCACTCGTGGCTGCGCCACTCGTGAAAATATCACATATGGTGTTCACTCGATGAAATAAATTCTCATCTTCCACAAAAACAAACAAATATCCTCTATTTATTTACTATAACTGATAAAGGCTTTACAACAATTGGAATATATTTTTTTAAAAGAATTAAACTTTATTCCAGTACTTAAAACATCACTAAATAACAAGTTTTGGCTCGAGGATTTAATACCATGACCTCCAGAAAAACTCTCAAACTTGTACACATCAGTTGAACCGTGGGTTAATTTTCAGAGTGGGTGTAAGTCATTATGAATCTAATTTATTTTATGCCTACCAATGAAATATAGGGAAATATCAGTGAGATAAAAGTTATAATCCACTGTTTTGAATCAGTGAAATTACCATTTTGATAATCCACTGTCTGTGCCGGAACTACTTTTTTATCACGTAAATACAAGAGAATCCGCTGTATTTCAGACAGTGACAGCGAGTGAAATTTATTTACCTTGTTAAATCCAGTTATAATATTGAATTCCTGAGCCTAACTAGTTGTGAACAATGATGAAATTCGCCATAAATTATTTAAAATGTCTGATTTGTTTACATAACTCACATGGACAATATCCAATATGGCCGACTTTCAATTCAATTGATTAAATATTACTCGGTATTAACCTGCTTTTTTAATTAAAGTATGTATGGCTAAAATTCAATAAATATTGATAAACTGTGTAGAGAAAAATAAATGTTATTTGATGAAAGTGCATTCAGTTTATTTCAGCAGAAGTAAAGTTATCATATGTATTGGAGATTGTCTGCACTTTTTTTTGTGCGGTTTGACCAAAGTACGCATTAACTGATTTAGGGCTCGCCATGGGGAATTTATTGAAGGCCCTGAGTAAAAATGTCATAAAATACCCATTTTTTGACGTGTTGGCATAAAATAAAAAGAAAATTTGTTTGTTTTTTAGTGGAAGATGGGAATTTATTTCATCTCGTGAACACCATATGTTTATATTTTCACTCGTGGCTGCGCCACTCGTGAAAATATCACATATGGTGTTCATTCGATGAAATAAATTCTCATCTTCCACAAAAACAAACAAATATCCTCTATATCTTATATGGGAATCTATAATAAATTTGTATTCTATTCTTCTCTTGAAACTTTTCCACTCAGATTAGAGCTGGATTTTAAACTGGACTGTGTGGTTTAATCAAATGTCAAACACTGTAGAAATTAACACTACTGGCTTTTCAATTCACATGCCTGAAAAAATATGCCTATCAATATAAAGAATTCGGTTTTCATTCAGTTTAAAACAATTTTACTAAAAGATGACCCTGCCATACACATTTCTGTGTAAATCTGGATGTATAGACGAAAAACCTTCTATTTATCTATTTTTTGCCTTAAATTCGTATTCTTCTGTAGAAATGACTAAACGGCTTTTCTAGCCTGTAGCTGAAATTTCCATTTTGAATGAATATGCGGATTGCAAATCACGTAGAGCGACAACTTCTTTATATAAAAAAGATTCAAATATTTGAAAGATGTATTTTAATAAAGCTTGATGTGTGAATTTATAAAACTATTTGTTGTATCACAGGTTAAAAATCAAAAAATGAAACAGATATTGATTTAAATATTCAAGAGTTCTCTAATAAAACTATCAATTTTGCAATAATTCTTTTATATACAAGTTGAGTGTCTACTCTTCAGACAATATCACGCTTTAGGCAAGATTAAAATGACACTTTATGTCTGCAAAACTGAATATGAAAAACTTAAGACCATGAGAAACCGTTTAGCAGACACGCAAAACATACATATACCTGTACATGAAAGTCAGAGACATTAAAGATAATATTACTAGACAATAAATCAGTAAAATGAAGTAGATATTTGTCATGACCTTTAAATGTAATTATAATGAATTGATGTGTTGTTATGTTTGTGGTGTCAATCTATCATCATGATGGTTTTCATTTAATTGAGTCTGTTTATCCAAAGGGTAACATTGTGCTTGACTCTGACTTTATGTTTTTAATAATGGCTTCCAACAACGATAACAAACTAAAAGAATATTGTCCTAGAAATAACGTAACAAAATATTTTGATATAGTCAGGCAAAATATGTTTATATTTTTAGATTGCATTTTGCCTAACACTTGCACAAATAACTCTTCACTCGTGAGAACGACTTAACTGCTTCAAAATTCGAAACAGCTTGAGACTACGCTGTGCGGTAAGATAATCCAGAGCCAAATGTACAAATTATTTCCATCTTAAACCTAACAATGCTAAATATTTAAAATGGACTTTTCCATCTTTCAATTTGGACAGACCCACTGATTGTTTATAGGGGTGTTTAATGAAAATTTACTGACTGAATGGCTGACAGTGCCGATCATGATCAGACTGCGCGGTTGTGCTGGCTGAATATGGTCTGTTCTGATCGCAAAGGCAGAGTCAGTTGCCTCCAGCAGGGTTAGGGTTAAGACTAGCAACTTTATATCATAACTTATAAATCAGTTTGAGATGTTTCTTTCAAAGCATCATTTTTACGTTTATGCAGATCTTCAAACATTACGAAGAAATATTTTACCATGAACTGCAACTATAACATAATTTAGGCGCTGTTTCTTTCAACACGGAGCACCCAATACTTCAGCAAATATTTGAATTAACTAACGCAAAAATACCACGTCAAAGAGGTGTAAACACATTGCCAGGATGCTCAATTCATTCGCATGCGACAACTGTAGTCTCATATTTCGAAATACCTAAACAATATTATTCATAATAATAGCCTTGAAAATCATTTCCATTGCAAAAAGATAACATTGCCAGAACGCTTCCTGCGATTATTTTTATTATTATCAAATGATGAATTGAGTAGAAATGAAGACACTTACCACTAAAATGTTTACAGTATGTGCAGCATGACATGTTTAAAGATTTCGTGTCGGAAACAATTTTACAGACAGAAACGTAATCATACGAAAAAGACGTCTCATAGCGGTTGGTAATTACATAAATCAGTTTGAGAACAGACTGAAAAGACAGTCAGAAAATTGAAAATAAAAACGAGTTCATTGTTTATATTGAGAAGAAAATGCAGTAAATGACTTCCGATAATCGGGCCATTCCTTTACTAAGACCGGAATAAAGTATAAAAACGTCTGTCCAATTACTGATTTTACAAAACTGTACTGTCAGACAGCATATATTTCGTTCATTGTAAAGCGGTAATAAAACAGGCAAGCGGAGTTATACTTTTGAGTATATTGCAGACGAAACAAGCATTCTGCTCCTGATGATTGAAAACTCACAACTGTTAGAATTTGGAAAAGTTTAACCCATTGTCTTTGATAATGAAAGAACAGGCCAAATATATCAACCAATAACTTTTCAAGTATTACTGAGTTACAATACAGATTACACTAACTTACTTCAGTGTCATAAAAATGGACATTGGTAACAGGGAGAACTTTAACTATCACATGTTTCCACAATTCAGTCTTGTACTAGTAACTGATGTACAAAGTATATCCTTCCGTTGATTAACAAGAAATTCGACCACAAAACAGACTTTTACGATACTGCAGGTGTAGAAAATGTATTCTACATGTAATATATGTATTCTGAGACAATAATCTTTTTTGTTGACTAGGCACAATTCATCGTTACCGTTAAACTAAAATACCAAAACAATGTATTTGTCTTGTTTCTGTGATTGATATTTACACTTCAAATGAATATGCAAATGGGAAATTGCACGTCATTTTGTTGGATTTATGTTGGAAGAAAGCAATTGATCGCCCTTGCTGAATGGAATATTTTTCTATGTTTCTTTGATTGATATTTACACTTCAAATGAATATGCAAATGGGAAATTGCACGTCATTTTGTTGGATTTATGTTGGAAGAAAGCAATTGATTCTCCTTGCTGAATGGAATATTTTTCTATGTTTCTTTGATGCAACAAAAGACAGAATAAAGTTATCTGAAGCTTCCAAAGACACGCTATCAAAACGACATTGCGTGTTTTGTAAGTTAACAGCATTCCAGATTACATGTAAATGTATTATATATTAAACGTATTTATTTTAAATCGTTTAGGAAACAAGTTCTTACACATTTTATTAATCCTGCTCGACAGGTGTTTTCTATATTCAAACCAGTACTCACTCTAAAAGTGGGGAATGCAGAAATTCACTCAGACGGATCGCCTGATCTGGAGTTCGGCGCTTTAACTTTTGCCTCGACCACTGCTCCATTTCAGTTTGAAACATGATAAATAGCATGAGTTTGCGTAGTGTAAGCTGAAATTTACATTTTCGAACCTCGACCGGTATGACTTTTTAAAATAACTTTTACACACTTCTTGAAAGTTTTCAAGACACAAAGGGTTATATTTTGTAATGCCTCTTGTCATTTGACCATCCGGCCGACTGGCTGTATTTACGTCCATCCGTAAGCCGTATCTTATAACACTACTGTGACAGTGTGAAATTAAGTACATGTAGTTGGGAATACGGTAGTGGATGTTCTTTGAGTGTTAGCTACTTACTTTTGTGTCATACTTTAAAAAAACCCAACTTTTATGTATTTCCTTTTGGTGTACGTTGTTAAGTTTTGCTGTACTGTTACTGATCCAAGAGTGATACTGTACCGACAGAACTGGATTGAGAAAAAATGAAAGAACAATTATGTACCTATCAGTAGTTGAAGTTATTTATTTCTCAAATGCATTTTGTTTCAGTTGTTTATACAAAACACGTACAAAAGGAATGAAAAAAAAATATTTTACTCTGAACAAAACAGCTAAATCAATCAATATAACAGTCAAGCCTGTTTTGATTATATCCCAGAAGGCATAACGCAAAGGTAGAGAAGTCGAAAATCTAAATCTTGAGGCCATGTAAATTGTTTCTCACATTAACCATTGTTTAGTGTAAAAGTCTAGACTTTGGACAGCATGTCAAGGTGCGTGCACAAATGGAATTTGACAACGTACGCCTACAGGCTCAATGAGGAAAAACCACAATGGTTTTCAATGGCGACGCTTGGGTATTCACAAAGGCATGTCTACAAACAATTATATCAATTCAGATTTAAGTTTGCTTGTTATTCAATAAACGCATTGCTCAAAAAATGAATACTATTTCGGTATTAGTTTGTGTGTAACAGTTTTAAGTGCATTATGATATTTACATGGCAGTTAACAAGACTAAAAGAAAGATTGAAATTGTTTTATTGGCCTATCTGACTACGTGGCTTTTTGTCAGTAGTCGGTTGTGTTTCGTCTGTCAACAGTATGCATCTATTACGACACTGGTCACTACTGACGCCACTCGAAGGGTCAAATATTTGACAAAGGAATATTTTGGAAAATCTTTTTAATTCTTTTTGTTCGAAACCACGGAGTACCCAGAGTCCCAGTTCTAAAGATTTGCATGCACGTTGTCTAGTGGACTTATACCAAGACTGTTTGCTTAATTATCGGCTCCAATGCGAGTGTCAATGTTTTATATAGACAACCTCTTGAAAGATCTTCTTGTCGTGAGTCATAAGGCTGAGACTTCTGACTGTTGGTATGTACACTGCCTAGGGACTGATGTCAGATATTTTATATAGATCTTATAAGACAACATTTTCAATACTATTCTTGTCTGAAAATATTGTGCTAAGACTTCTTAGATTTTGGTATGTAACATTGTCTAGTGAACCACAGAACCATAACCAAGATTGTTCAAATTATAGTCCTGTTGTCAATATTTCTCACAACTATTGGGTCACAGGGTTTACAAACAAATACGAGGGTAACCATTTAAAATCTTGTTTTAAAAAACAAATAGCATAAGGAGCGGATGCGGTCAAGTGGTCGCTGGGCTGGTAAACCAGTGCTCCAGAGTTCAATCCCAAGCTCCTCCACTAACATTACTAATAGTCGTTTGGATGAGACGTTTAACCGAAGTCCCATGTATCAGTGCTATACACTGAGAATGCAAAAATACCAGGGGTGTCTCTGGAATTGGAAGCTTTCTGTATCTAGCACTACCCCCACAACATAAAATAACTAATCTCTTGAGGGGGCGTCTGTCATATGGGCAACCGGTACCGACGATAAATAATCTCAAATAGATAGATAGACAAATAGCATAAAGCTTTGATATTTGGCAGTTAGCATTATCTAGTTATTTCCTTTCCTGGTTATAAAATTCCATTATATTGATCCTTATCGTTTTTAACAGTGTACTCAGATGGGCGTTTCAGGTCAATCATGGGCTTTTCGTAAACTTAGCATAACTGACCACTGTCTCCTGACTTAATTTGTAATTTTAAAGTGAACTGATCAAACTATTTCCTTTTATTTCAAGCAATTTCATTAAACATACGATACAAATATCTTTAACTAGTTTTATTATCGAAATATATGAGAAAATTTCCAGTTGCCTCTCAATTATTTTTGTTGTTTTGTTGATAACACGCAAGGTCGTCGAATTTATTACATAAAGAGTTAAACTGATTCAAGACAGAAGATAGTTTTGAAAATTTAAAGAAAGGCTGACTTCATCGGTTGCAGGAAAAGGCAACTAATCTCGACAGAATTACCATGTACTGTCTTACAATCCCCACAGCACCTTCATTTCTTTCTGTACAATAATCATTCGTTTCCCTTTCTGTGACATAAAGACTAGCAATAATCAGACAGAAAATGTTTCCAAGAGTGGCATACATTATAGTCTGCTCTCTCTCCAAAAGGAAAAAGAAAAAATAGCAGTATTCCGAATGGTGACCAGACCACCATTTTGTCAGACCACCATTTCAATACGTTTAACCCATATTAATATTCGGAACACCTCTGTACGTTTTAAACCTTTACTATGAGGTCGATTTTTGTTGAACACTACTATAGGGCGTATGGACCACTATACGGTTACTCTAGCACTCAGTTTGGTTGGTCTTAAAATCACACAGAGCTATTCCGAATATCACCATATAAACTGATTGATTATGCGATTAGAAAAGCTTTGTCGATATTATCACAACATATGATATCATATCTTATCATCTAACCATCTTAGTTCCGACAGGAAAGGTTAACTTAAAATCTCCAGTCTTGGTTTGTGAAAAATGTTATCGTATCGCACCGTGTGAGACTGAAACAATTAACAAACAACCTACTTATGATGCGGTGAACAGGTACACATTACCAACAAATCAGTCCATTTTAGCAGTTTACGTGGTTTGAACGGAGTGTTCAGATTTATTTTCTAACTCATTACCTCAAGCGGAAAATAGTTACTTTAAGCGATCAAACGGAAATGAAAAAAAAAGGAAAAGAAGAACAGAAAATGACTTCCGTGAAGCGAAAAGTTTCTTTCATCAATACCGGCGTGGAGAATGAAAGAGATTCTCCAATTACGTCGAGTTCTTTTATATCACTGGAACTCCTTTATTTCATTTACTTTCCATGTATTCGAATTCATAAGCGTGATGAATAGCAGACACATTACTATCGTTAGCCTGGGTTACTGGGGATGGAATTCGAACTTAAATTTTTAAAGTACGTTTGCTATGTCGCTATTCATATGCTTTTAAATGCAGCTCCATTTGTCATCTTGGAATCCAATCTATCCGTCTATCATTTATGTAACTATTTGAAGTACACCTGTAAATCTGCGATCATCTATGGCAAATCTCTAAACGATCACCCATGGCAAATCTCTAAACGATCACCCATGGCAAATCTCTAAACGATCACCCATGGCAAATCCCTAAACGATCACCCATGGCAAATCTCTAAAAAGGTTGTTTATACATTATACGGCAGAAGTTAGAATCCCAATAAACTATGGTTCCTCGAGATTTCAGAGCTATGCGTTCTCCGTTGCCACGTGTTCCTACACTGATGAACAAGCGAGGCCTAAGGCACGTGGCTTGAAAAACTGTTGTCAGGCCCACAGACTTCAGCAGACTATAGGCCAAATGGACTTGTAAGAATTGAGCTTCAAGAGCTTGGGTTTTATGGGGAAGGAGAAGAGAGGACTTTAGTAGATTTTGATTTCTGCTACAGGTTTTCTTTAATGCACGTTTGCTATGTTAAGCGTGCTTTACACTCAAAACCTAATAAAGTATCAGCAATTTAGTACAACTTGGAAAGTTATCTCTTTGATGCAAGGGAGGCTAGCACGTTTAATATTGCTTCATATTAGGCGCTGAAAGTTGCCATTCGTAAAAAGATACTAAGTCATTGAGTCTTACATTCCTGACAAATGACAATTGATACATAGGTCATCTCTTGCAAGCCACGTTAAAGTTAACGAACCGTGGCCATTGTTCAACTGGCAGACAGAAGAAAAGCTGAGGGTCATATACTATCCTATAGATAGGAAGTAGAAGTAGATCCTACTTCACCGTCTGTAAATTTATTTACAAGCAATGTATATATTTATTGTTATGCAAATATGATACTAATATCAATGATTTTAATAGGTTAATCAGAACAAATATCGACAGTCTGGCGGCACATTTATATAAAAAAAAGAACAAAAACTAATGTCTGCTTTGAGTAGCAATGTTTGACGTTTGCTTGTTATTTTTGGTTTGTTTGTTTTTTCTTTTCTTTTTTTGTATGTAAATTTACTCTCGGCGATTTAAAATGCCATAAAAGAAGTCTTCAAAACTCCTTCTGAAAAAATTAATCTAGAATAGACAATTATATGTAAAATTAAATGGCGATACTAGTTAGCTTGCGTCCTTTTTTACAGAACATTTATGAAAATAAGCTTTATTTAATGGTGATAAGTAAGTATAATTTGATTATGAAATAGCCCGATTCTACGGACATTTTGGAGTGAATTTGATTTAATTATATAAAGATAAAAGTTTATCAGATTATCACGTAATACATAAATCCATCACAATTAAATTAATGAACATTTGACAATTAATAAGCCACATTTACCTGGTACAGTGGTTACAAAACTTTTTTCCTTTTTTTTGCCCTTAAACACCGATGGGTCAACGATGCATAAAAAGAAAAAAGTTTATACATATAAAAATTCTGGTCTTAGTTGTGAAGAACATATCTATACTGTCTCACTTTTCTTAGAGAAACACATCATAGTATAAAGTTTTTCACACTTTTATCGGTAAAAAATTTACCTCGTTAGTCACTGGGTAGATACTTTTTTTATATTGTTAAATTTGACGTTTGTAAAGAACATTATAAAATACAAATACAATTTTTTTATTTAAAGTCAGTTTACAAGAACAGTAAAACATTAGCGATGTATCGCTATTGACAGACATGATTACAAGCATAATTTAGCAAATCGCAGGAAATTGCGCCAGATTAAAACACATGCTAGGATCCATAAATATAACGACAAAAAACTTTAAATGATACACCAAAATTTCATATGTACCATAATGATATCAGACAATGTTTAAAACATGGGTAATAAAGAATAGGTTAACACTAATACTAATGTCATATACCTTAAGACACACAAAGCTTTAAAATCAACTATCTGAATTATTTTAATAGAAACAAAGATTGGTAATAAACAACATTACGCTCCATCTGAATTATTGTATAATACTAAATAATTTGCAATTGTTATGACTGCAAAAGGCCCAATTATATTTTAATAAACCTGTTTTATACAATAAAGAAGCCATGTATTTTTACAACATGAACAACTTTCTCGCCAGATTATCATATCTAGCTAGCTCTAAAAGTACTAGCTGATTAAGGAATTTAAGTCTGTTACTGACATTGATAAGTACATGTAGATGGTTTTATCACTTTCATATTATTGTTTATTACTTAAAATTGTATGTGTGTTTACATGTAACTAAAATCCAGTTACTGTGTTTGTATATACTAGATACTTGCTTGTTAACTATTATTTTATGAAAAATTGCCTGACATATTATATATGTATGAAGTATATGTGTATGTAACAGAGGGCCACAAGGAAGATTGGTTTTACCAACTGTGCTCCCTCTTTAAATAAAGTTAAATAAATAAAGAAATAAAGATATGAATGAATATTAGAAAGTTACAAATATGTCTAGTAGTGTGTGTAAAAAGCAAAGGCAAACAACATGAAAACTGCTTTAATATGCAGTTTCCACAGTGGTCCAATGGTCTATGTCGCTGCTCATAATTTTACTGACCTGAAGAGCATGGGTTCGAATCCTGTCGAAAACTATTTCTTTTTTCTTCAGTTTTCATAAAGTATAGAAGCATAAAATTATGATTTTTTTGTGTTTTTTTTTTTTCATAGTATATTAACTTACCTTTAATTTTTAAGGGAAATGATTTTAAGCTAACTGATATGACTCAGTCGCTTAAATTTAACAATTTCTACATTTCCGACACAGTTTTTGTGAAATTACATTACTTTAGATCCTTTATTGTCACATTTGACCATGTCGCCAACAATTCCTGGCAACCTGTACTTGCAAAACAATTTTGTCACATTTAATTGTATGATTACTTATTTTGTAACCCATGTAATATTCGGTAATATTTTGAAGAAGTTTATTTTCATACACGTCTATAAATAATGTCCAGTATGCATTCAATCCGTAATCAAGCCATTACAACTTCTTTTAATTTGAGTTTTGTTTTGAGTTTTTGTCTTGAGATACATGCTATTGCTATAACACCTTTAATGAATAAACAATTCGGTATCTCAAGCTACTTGTTTTCTGCAATTAATTTACGAAAGTATACTTGAAACTGAAATGAAGGGAAGTAACTCTGAATTGGAGTCTTTATTTGGAATATTGTTCTTGTGCGCATTTGATTTCACGGTACTTCCTTTTCCGGTTCGCATTTCGCCAGCAAAATGGTACTTAATGAAATTTATTGAAAATCTGCCGTAATCTCATGTTGTATTGATATTTCTTTTGAATTATTGCAAGCAAACAAATCTTAATGTATTTTTCTAGACCTAGCATTTTGTATAAACAATCTAACGTCGACACTGTATGGAGAAATGCGGAAAAGAAACGACGTAGTCGAAACGACTTTTTTTATTTTGTAGGCTGATACTGATGCTATTAAGAAGAAGAGAACCTTCAGAAAGTATTCTTACCGAGGTGTCGATCTTGATCAGCTTCTCGATATGACCAGGTACATTCACACTTCCTGCCTTTCCTGAAGCTTTGCGTTAAGAAACAGTTCTTGAATTCTTGCAAAGCCATTAGGCTCTCACATTACGTGTGGTGTCGTATTGAACGTGGTATTTTAAATTGTTCAATGCATTTGCACTATGTTGTAGAAACATGTTTGTCTCGCCATACTATTTAGTACATTCACGCTGCTTTTTTCAAGTCTGTGTGTTGGTGATGTGCCTGTTTGAGATCGGTTTAAAAATTTGTATAGTTCACTACTTGGCCTTAAATTTATGAGGTTAATACAATTTGTCATGTGAAAATCTTCACCACATTCATTTTTCTTGATCAGTATAAACATTGATTGTGAAAGTCATGCCAGATGCACAATATGCCTTTTGTGTTTAAAAAAGCCCATAAATCTTCCTTCTGTTGGATGTGCACTCCAAAAGAAGACATCCTTCAAAATCTAAGGTATAGCATCCTAAATTAATAGCACCTTTTTTAAAAACAAAAAAAGCCTTATGAAAAATCAGAATCCCATTGTTAACATTTTTTGGAATTCCTTGCACACTACAGCACATTAGGTTACATTGCTACACGTTACCAGTAAAGTAAACTTCTAATCTACTTTGGTATTTTAAAATAGGCAGTGGCTACGGTTACGGAACCGTAATCCTAGCCTCCGAGTCTAGGATTACGGAAGTTCCGTAATTCTAGACAAACCTACTGGAATAGGCTACGGTTACGGAAGTTTTTTTTAAAGAAGCGTATTTTCAACAGTTAAATATCAAATAGCATGCCAAATTAATTTTTATTCATAAACAAACCATTTTACCAAATTTGCGTTATCAAACTGTCATTTTTGTACGCCATTTTAATTGTTGTTTCAGCAACGAACTAACGTTTAATATCGTTGTCATTTGTATTTGGACAAGTTATATATTTGTTTTTTTCCCCAACCTTCCCCAAACAATTAGAAATTGACAAGATCGACCTGCAGTGTTTGCTTCCTTACATTGTAATTCAATGCAAACTTGGAATTTAATAGACAGTCGTTCATTTTTTAGCGTCATAATAATGCGAACAAGATAACACTTAAGACAATACTAATTTCAGGGCAATTATTCACATCGTCTTTGAAGTGTCTGTAGATGACGACAATGACATTTAACGTTAGTCAAAACAACAACTAAGATGGCGTATCATAACATCAGTTAGTGTTGACTCATTTTGGAGAAAATATATTTGAGACAATTATCGGTTTATCACTCGATTTTGGGTATGTAACCCTTCTTTAAAAAAATCTTCCGTAACCGTAGTCTATTCCAGTGGGTTTTTCTAGAATTACGGAACTTCCGTAAACCTAGACTCGGAGGCTAGGATTACGGTTCCGTAACCGTAGCCACTGCCTTTAAAATATTTCATAATATGTTCAGTCTGCCAAGGTAGGTAATAGCATGTGAGTTTTATCACCAGCCCCTTAACTTTAAGGTTTAGGTTTCAGATATGCCTCTGAACAAAAAAAATGAGATGATGAAAACAACCAATTTTACATGTACATTCAGATAAAAAATTCCAAACAACAATGTACCAGAACAGCTTGAAATCTCAGTCAAAGAATTTAGAGCCAGAAAACAACAAGCCAATTGGGCTAGTGGTTTGGCAAAATATACAAGACCAAAATGGTTTTTACAAACCCAAAAATATTAAGTGGAAATTAAAGTCAAGATTAATGAAAACAGTTATTTTGTAATTTTATTCTCTAGAGTTTTTCAATTTATAATTCTGTCATTTCATTGTCCTCGTCATCTGACAGCCAGTCTTCACAGGTCAATCGAGCTTGTGACTTGGAAAATCATACAGGCCAAACCAAAATTACTGTAGCCGCTGGCTATCAGGCTAGTGCTAAATTCGCTGGCTGAAATCTTGTTGGCAAATGAGAATGAAGATTGAATATCTTAAATCTTTGACAGATTATTATACAGACTGAGATAGGCTGATGGTATTTGACCCTTTGGCCTCATTTACAGCTAAAATAATTCTTGTGGTCATACAGGATAGTGACATGTTCTGTGTGAAATTATGTCTCCCCCCAAAAATGGGGGAGACATATTGTTTTTCCCCCGGTTGTCCGGCCGGCCATCCATCCGTCTGTCACTTGGAGGTTAAATGTCAAATGCCACAAAATCGTGTCCGCTCTGTATCTTCCAAAGCCCTTGAAGTATTTCTATGAAACTTGGGTCAGATGTTCACCTCACCAAGGCGACGTGCAGAACCCACTTTGCGGGTGTGGTGTCTCAAGGTCAAGGTCACACTTGGAGGTTAAATGTCAAATGCCACAAAATCTTGTCCATTCTGTATCTTCAAAAGCCCTTGAAGGATTTTTATGAAACTTGGGTCAGATGTTCACCTCATCAAGGCGACATGCAGAAACCTCTTTGCGGGTGTGGTGTCTCAAGGTCACACTTGGAGGTTAAATGTCAAATTTTACAATCGTCTGACTCAATACTGCCTGCAGCAACTGGCTGGGGGGAGACATATGTTTTTGTTAAATCAAAAACCCATTTCTAGTTTTAAAAGGGGTCGATAGTTTAGGTTTGTGAAATTCAGAACTATGAACTGCTTGTACAATTGAACTGTAGATATATCTTGGACTTTGATCAGTTTTTTTGTGGTGGTTATCACAGTAGTCTAGACTATATCCAGCTGTTGTATTCTAAGTGTGGTTAAAAAGTCTCTTAAGAATAAAGCTATGTTCTTTATTTATTGCAGTGAACAGTTGACAGAGCTGTTTAGTTGTCGCATTAGGCGTCGCTTCCAGCGTGGATTGAAGAGAAAACCATTGGCCCTCATCAAACGTCTAAGAAAGGCAAAGAAAGAAGCACCTCCACTTGAGAAACCTGAGGTTAGTTGAGCATGGCTTAGGCCTTAGGTTAGATTAATACAGACATGTTGATTTTAGCAGACTGTATAAAGGCAAGATACGCATTCTCTGAATGCTTAAAATCTTAAATGGACTGGATTGAATGACAAAAATTAGTTGTAGTGTAGACTTTGAAATGCTTATACACAAGGGAAAGGTGACAGGGCCCTTTCAGAGGGGAAAATAGTGACAGAAGGGGAAATTGTTGAAGATAACCATTTAAGTATTACAACATTTATTCAGTTTAATTGTATTAAATAATCTTGTACATACAGTATAACTTGTCCCAACACATCTTATATTGGCAGTCACCATGTGTCATTGGTCATTTCATGATGCTCCAGTTGAAAATCCTCCTTAATAGCATGTTAATTAAACAGTCACTTTACATCTGCAGCCAGGGACCACACTACATGTAATTGCATTTAATATGCTAAAAATCAACCTGATTAAGAGTGAATATATTTTGACAAGCTGAAGTCAAGTAAGATTGACTTGGTCTCTGATTGCTTTTCTAGAGAACTAGCTGTTTTGCTTTCATAGGTAGTTCACAATGTCTGAAGTTACTTAGTACCAAGACTTTTAATGTGATCCATGAAAGGTGGATGTCAGTGACACAGTCTACAGCCTAACATTTTGGAATAATATAAACAAGTGGTTTTTATCAAGGCAGATCAGGGTTGGCACCAATCGACCGCCCCTGGTTTTAACCAGCGGTTTTAACCGGTTAAAACCGTCCCGGTCAATACTCCCCCAAGTGGTCAATACTGGTCAATTGAACTTTTTTTCAAGATTTTTATAAAAGAAAGGAAGAAAACAAACCATTAAACATTTATTTAATTTCTAATCAAGTTACAAAGTATGTGCTTGTATTAGAAATCATACTAATAAAATAAAGAATGAAAATTTGCAACACACAACAGTATTCCAACAAAAAAATTTAAACTTTTAGCACACAGTATTCCAACAAAATGATAGAAACATTTAGCAGCACCATGTCCACCACCATACATATCTGTTCTGGCATAAACATTAAAAATACATGCTTAAATAGCAATATTTCACACTGGTTAATGACCAGTTCTACCAGTCAAGCTCATCACTACCTCTAAGGAAGCGGTAACACACAAGTTTTGCTGCTCTCTGAATTCCTAGTCTATTCCTAAGTTTTGTTTGTACAGTTCCAAACTTCTGTTGTTTACTGGACCAGGGAACATGTCAATTAAGATGCTAATATGTTTATTTAAGGATTATCAAATAACCATAAAGTAGGTGTTATACACTTGTCAATTAACACTTGTGTATGACAAAGGATGGTCAGGACACTGAGGGGTCATGACTTGCACTTCTATTGTTTATCGAACATGGGAACATACCAATTACTTAAGGATTATCCAATATTAAACCATAAATGAAGTAACATCTAGGCCCTACCAATGTCTATTGTAAGGGCCTAAAGGATTTAACTGTTTTAACATGATTCTAAGAACATTATGGACAGTTTTGTAGTGAATAAAATTGAATTGACCAGTATTGACCAGAAATGACCACTATTGACCAGTATTGACCAATAATGACCAGTATTGACCACCGGCCCGGTCAATACTCAATCGACCGGTCTATAAGCCAACCCTGAGGCAGATAAATGAACATTTGGCTTTTAGGCCTTTTTTTTTTTATATTTTGGTTTACTGATTTTTTTCAAAAAAAGGTAGGGTAGGAGGAGGGGAAAAAAAAAAAAAATCTTGGAAAAAAAAAAAAAAAAAAAAAAAACATCGGAAAGTCTTCTTATTTCTATTTATTCCTGAATACTGTATATATGAATATTTTAATAATGTATTCAGTCTTTACTGTGAAGAAACCAAGGAAAATGAGCCGGTACATTTTCAGTAAAATTGGCATTCAGAATTTTTTTTTCCTGAAAAAAAAATTATTTTTTTTTTTTTCATTTTCCAAAATACAGGGTCGGCGGGTCAGTAAACCGAAAAATATAAAAATAATGGCCTTAAGAAGAGTTTTGTTTCTCAGACCCTTGCTGAAGCATGATTGCCAAAACAACTGGTTCACGAGTAGAGCAATCACGATTACTTTATTTCAATGTTAGGTGACTCGCCAGAATTAGCAGTGGAAGACAGGACTTTCTGTTTATAAAGTGCATTGTGTTTTTTTTTTTCCTCAACCCCGAAGCATTTTTCCCCCCATATTTTTTCACTTAAAACTGTATTATGTGACATTGTTGTTGATCAAAATCAGTTAATAGATGCATCATTTTGTAGCAAGATTCCCCTGATATATTTGCAAGGGAAGTTACTCTTATGCAAAATTTAAAATGCAGCTATCACTAAAATCCTAGATCGGCTTTGGAAAACGATAAAAACTGCATTCGCTTTTAAGGACACCAAAATTTTTTGTGAGGGGAATTTCATGCAAAAATAGGGGAAATTCTTTACGGGGAGGGGAATGGGGTTGAATTTCCACGCCAAAAAGGCCTGAAAAAAATTGTTGATATATATTTCTTAGTCAGTGAAGTAATTTCTTGAAGATATTTTATTTAGGAACAGTACATGCCTTCCAACACTGGCCTGTTTATATTGCTTTTTTTTGGGGGGGGGATATGGGGAAAACACAATATTTTAAGGAGGAATGGGGCTGAAATAAGGACCCAGATTTTGCCAAATGAGAGCCCTGACAATTAACACATTTTCAAAGTAGTTGTTTCTTGTACAGAATACAATGATGAAAATCACTCAGCTCACTCATAGAGGCTTCTCAGATAGGAGCTGGTGCTGATAACTTAATTTTCTGAAGTATTCTAGTGTAAGCTTGTAATTTAGAAATGAACAGGGTTGTAATTTGGAATGACTGGACATGTTACCAGAGCATTTGCATTTAGTCTTTTAAGATAGCTTTGCATAATTACAATGTATGTTTTGTAGATCTCATACTGCCAAAAGCAAACAGGTGTGACTGTGTATTATAAGCATGCTTTTTAATCTCTTAAGACCCAAATATTTTGCAGCTTTGAAGGAATGAATACTGATGAATAAAACAGATAAAAATGCAAGATCATTTTACAAGATTTTGATTGGTGGAAAACTCTCACTCTAAATTAAACAATTTGAATAGATTAATTTTCTGATCAATTTACCTACATTGAATTAAGCATGAGAAGCAAAGTTAAGATACAATGTAGCAGTTAAAGAATATGAATCCTTGTTTTTGTCATGTTTAGCCGCGTTCCTGTTTTGGCTGTCATGTTGCCAATGTTTAAACAGGGTGTTCGTTTGACCCGAGGTCTCGGGTCTTGACCCGTGAAAATTCTCAAATACACTCATTTGACCCGTTATAAAATCAGCCCGCGAGTCTTATTTGACTCGTGAGAAATATCCACGGCTGCATGAAGACGTGCTTGTTGTCAATCAATGTCAATAAATGTTGTTGCTAAAGAGACTTGAAAAGGATTTTTTCCGCATACAGGTAAAGAAGGCGGGGCGAATTTTTCACACTATAGTGGTTTCAGCCAATCAGCGGTCAACATGCACGTGGTCATAATCTGAGAGCGAGAAGTTATAGAAAAAAATCGATAACAAAGTCAGACATGTAATACAATTAACAGTGTTACTTTTGGCCAAAATATGTGGCGACATTTGACCCCTTTCTCCACCTATTGGAGTATATATTTTTCCCCGAGAAACGGCAAAAAATCCTCATCGACAAGAGAAAAAAATATGCGAAATTTTGATGGTTGATAGCATTACTTTTGACTGCCTATGCACTCAGTTATGCTTCACGATATTTACTTTACGTTTTATGTGAATAACAGCAAATAGTAAGTTCATAAAACATGAAGCAGCGAGTGAAAATCTCGGATAAATTCCGTTTGTCATATATTTCCGCGACATCGTCGTATTTTAGTATTTATAGAAAACAGAGTCTTTGAGACTTTTTACAAGGCAAACTTACAACATACAGTTAATTTATTAAGATTAGTGGTCACAATTTGATTATAAGTACCAGTCTGCATCTAAGAAAATATAAAAATACTAAGTCTTAAGTCTGCATAGTTTCTAACCTGCCTAAAATAGTCAGTATTGACATTGGCCAGTAATAAGTTGAAACCTAAGTCAGGGAAAAAAGAGGCTAGGGCCTTGTTCACATGCAATTACAAGTTTTTTTTGTTTGTTTGTTTTTTTTTGGTGAGGAATACTAATGATAGTCATAATGATAGTTCCAATTGGCCCACCCAATGGGCACTGACCCCCTTCCCCAAAACCTGTAAAAAAACCCACAGATTAATGAGGTGTAAGAAACATTGTTTTAACCTGAATTTAAAGAGGTTTGTAAATATTACTTTGACCCTTGAAAATTTCAGTTTGACCCTTCAGAATCTCAGTTTGACCCTTGAAAGTTTTATCTGATGGGTCATTGACCCTTGAGTTTCAGAGTCTACCGAACACCCTGTTTAAAGAAAGCAGTAAAATCAGAATACAATGATGAAAATCACTCAGCTCACTCATAAAGACTCCTCAGAGATAGGAGCTGGTGCTGATATGTTTTTTTCTGAAATATTCTAGTGACAACTTGTTTAGTAACAGGCCAAGAAGTAAAGCCTGTTACAGTTTATCTCAGTTTATCTTTTTTCAGGTAATAAGTACTGGATTTCAATATGTCTGTAATGTAGAACTTACAGTGAACCATATTTGTGAATATTGCATCCTCTGTTACAAATAATTTAAAGTTCTACTATTTCTAGACAGTTTTTATTATCCTTTCCAATTGGCAAGTACTTGCACAAATTAAACGGGTATGTTTTCTTGTATTTTCAGGTTGTTAAGACACATTTGAGAAACATGGTCATTGTACCAGAAATGATTGGCAGTATCGTAGGTGTTTATAATGGAAAGACCTTCAACCAGGTTGAAATTAAGGTATATAATAATATATATAGATATATATAAGGGTACAGTATACACCAGGAGGATTTCTTGTTTTCCTCAAGTCATCGCAAGCTTTCCATTCCCTTAAACGTGACCAAGTCAACCTGATATCGATGATACCTGCCACAGACATGGTCTCCAAATATTGTGGGGAACATCTGCGAAAAGGTTTTGCAAAAAATTTTCACAGTCAAGTGTTGATATCAAGTCTCACATAGTTCCAGATAACATGCATTTGGGCGAATTTTACGCTTTAAAAATATCAAAACAAAGCTCTCATTCTCATAAATTGTTTACTAATCATTAGTGCTCATATTTTTTTAGGCAAGGAATGAAAATTTAAAAGCAGTTGCTTCATGAAACAGCTGATCATATTTTCAGAAAACAAATTGACTGGTTTCCGATCAACAGATGCTAAACTGGTTTCCTATTTTAAGAACCCAAAAACAGCATCTGTATCATCTTGGCGCTTGGCAATAATTATTGATTGCTTTTGCTATATAATGACGAGCGCTTTCAAAAATCCAAAAATGAAAGTACGCAATAAATTTCACTGCAAATGTATTTGAAATTAGGTTTTAATTTGATCAAAAGTCACATAAGTGGTAGATGTAAAATGAACAGTGCCATAATGGTTGTTTCTTTAAATGTTCAGCTAATCCTGGTGAGTTATGGCCCTAATTTATTTCGCACTGATCGTTAAATATTGCAATGTTGTGACATCAAGGAAGTTTGTGTTTTTCCTCGCCACTGTGGATATTGTCTCTGCAAAAAAAAGTGATGTTAGTTCCTCCTGGCACATACTGTATTAATAAAAAAAATAATGATTTGATATAAAAATATGATTAACAAATGTGGCTTTAACATGCACACAGTACTTTCAGTGTAAAATTGTTATACTTTTTTCTTCTCATGAGAATGCCTGTCAAAGTGTCTAATGCGGGGTTTTATTTTGCCATACTACTACTGCCTTATCTGTTATTAAGAGATCTGTTTTTGTACATTTGGTTTGAAATACTGAACAAAAGCAGTTTTTCTTGCTTTCTTTGATAATGTTCTAAATATTTTTCCACAAGTTAGTTTCACTGCACATTGATGAGATCTGTGAACAATCCAACGCTGAAGTATTAATGTGGAAAAACTATTTATTGATCTCTGAGTGCAGTTATTTCCCCAGGAATATTTCATATCACCTCCGTTATGGAAGATATTTCTATTCAAGTAAGCTTATAAATTTTAAAAAATGTACCAGTGGAAAGGATGATTGTTGATGAAGTATTTGAATTTCAAATATGAGCTTGAGTTAGAGAACATATGTCTTTCATGTTAAATGGTTTATATTGGTGACGTTGGTGAAGAAGAGTTGTGTAACAAATGCATCAGCACAGTGATGACAAATCATGTACCACCAGCAGAATGTGTCTTGATGATAACTTATATCACCCAACCATGTCTGAGTGCTTTGTCAGGTTTTGTTGAAAACAACATTATGAAATTCTTGATGAAAATACCATGTACCAAGCTGAACCACTGTTGATGAAAACGGTTCTCACCAAATCAATTTCTGAGTGCAGCTTTTCGTTTTCATATTTCAGAGCTAAGATTGACATAAACATGTTAAAGTTATAATTCTGTCCACAATTGTTGTAGAAAATAAACAAAATAAGAACTCCAGAATGCTTATAAACATTACCACCACTGTAGCTGCATGATTATTTTTCTTGGATGGCAACATGTAAGGATTAAATTATCAAATTTATTTGAACCACTGGGGTTTAAATTGCTTCAGAAATGATTAACACACTTTGCTTATATCCATAAACAAGTTGTGAAAGTCTCATAAAATTAAAAAACATGACATAGGGTGGATTAGCCATAACATAAACTCAAAAAGATAGATAGATAGACCAAAACCTATTCTGAAACTTTTCCAGTACTGAGAAAAAGTTGTAAAAATTACACAAGAAGAAGTTGTACAATCAGTCTAGAATACTAACTGGCACTTAATTTACTAGGTCCTATAAATGAAATGTTGAACATTTTTAAGAATAACTTTGTTGTTTGAAAATTAGCGTCTTCCTACCAAATCTGAACAACATTGGGAAAGTTGCAGAAAAAGAAAGGTGTTTTATATCCAGTGACATGTAGAACATAGTCAAGATATAAGTGAAAATAAAAAGAAAATTTTATTTTTAGCAAGTTGTGTATGCATTAGTGTGAACATTTGCATGAGTTGGCCAGGGACATAGCTAGGGTTAGATTCCAAGTTGGGGAAATAGTTGAAAATGCTGTATGCTTGGGCTTCAATTATGACATCAGTTTTAGGAGAGTTTTAGGCCACTTAAGAATTTCATTTGTCAAAATCTAATCCACTGAGTATTGGAGTATGCCTGGCTATGCGCCATTTGGTAATAATGTTATTCGTTTTGTAAATTGGTGGTATTATAACTTAAATGCAACAGCTGCATTTACTTGGCAGACAAAAAGTTAGCTAGGTAGTACTACTATGAATATCTGTGTCAGGAAGATTTAATACTTTGGCTATCCTAATAAAAATGTTTTGCAACTTTATTGTTGCTAAATGAGTATTTGTTGCTGAGTCTTGTTGCAAGCTTGTACTAAGACTGCAGTACAGTGTTATTACATCTTAGGGTATGTCCGTTTTACCAGTATTGTATGTTAGTAAATAAAATCTATAGATAATACTTGATTTTTTTCACTGCAGTGATGATAGTATAACCCAGCTCTCTGAAAGTCTCTGTTCACAGAGATACTGAAGGAGTGTTATATCTGATGTAGTGTTTCTCTTTTGGAGATTGTTAGAATTTGGCTTTGTCAGTCATACATTTCCTTCTTTGTTAGTTTGCTGAGTTCTTAACTGTTTTTTTTTTTAGAAGCCATTTTCTTCCTGTGTCAGTTTGTTTTGCTAACTTTGCACAGTGATGACAAATCATGTACCACCAACTGTATGTGCCTTGATGATACTCTTCATCACCCAAACTTGTCTGAGTGCTTAACTGTTGATGATTTTTTCTCTAGATCAGTAAGTGTTAAGATGTCACATTAGAATATTGTCCTGTCCACCTAGATTGCACAGTGATGAAAATACCATGTACCAC
The DNA here is from genome assembly GCA_012932295.1 of Cyclina sinensis. NCBI lineage: Eukaryota > Metazoa > Mollusca > Bivalvia > Venerida > Veneridae > Cyclina > Cyclina sinensis. The sequence goes on along the minus strand of JAAONU010000017.1, from coordinate 18,801,402 downwards.
GCTGAACCACTGTTGATGAAAACAGTTCTCACCGAATCAAATTTCTGAGTGCAGTTCCATTTTCCCTTGTCAGTTATCCTCACTTTGAAATTGTTTTCTGAAGTATGCTGGGTGACTGTTGTTTTTCTAAGTACATTCCAGTCACAGGCATACACTCCATTTGTGGATGTTTGTGTAAATGGAATTAACAGCTGAAAAGTAAGAAAGGCTGTTAAAACATCAGCTTGACAGATAATTGCTGTTGTTTCCATTAAGATTGTCAAAATTATGTTGATCTTGAAAAGTGCAAAAGGCCTCTATCTAAAAAAAAAACATCCCCAGACAATGGTCGTTGTTGTTGTTATTGATGTAAAGAATCGTTTGAATTTGAATGAGTTGGTATTGACATGAAAGTTAAAAGTTTGTACAATAATGAACACTAAAGTGATGATAGTATAACCCAGCTCTCTGAAAGTCTCTGTTAAAGAGAGACCCTGAAGGAGTGTTGTATCTGATGAGTGTTTTCTTCAGGAGAGAATCTAACTTTGATTTCTTTGTCTTGCTGTCCTCTGGTTGTAAGCAAAGCCAGTTTTTTTTTTTGACAGTCTGAGTTGCTAACTTTGCACAGTGATGACAAATCATGTACCACCAACTGAATGTGCCTTGATGATACTTTTCATCACCCAAACTTGTCTGAGTGCTTAACTGTTGATGATTTTTTTCTCTAGATCAGTAAGTGTTAAGATGTCACATTAGAATATTGTCCTGTCCACCTAGATTGCACAGTGATGAAAATACCATGTACCACGCTGAACCACCATTGATGAAAACAGTTCTCACCGAATCAAATTTCTGAGTGCAGTTCCATTTTCCCTTCTCATTTATCCTCACTTTGAAATTGTTTTCTGAAGTATGCTTGGTGACTGTTGTTTTTCAAAGTACATTCCAATCACAGGCATACACTCCATTTCTGTATTTGACTTATGTTATTGGGTTTTTGACATGCAGTTTCATGAAATTTTGAAGTGCATTTGTGACTTAGCTTAGATTTGTGTCTACTGTAGTGATGACCTTATAACCCAGTTATCTTTAGGTCTCCAGTGGAAGGATATGAAGGAGGTTTTATTTGATGAAGCTGCTTTTTAGTCAAGTTAAAACAGTTATATTACCAGATTTATCACTGTCTTCAACTTGCTTTGTGTGGATGTTTGTGTAAATGGAATTAACATCGGCTGAAAAGTAAGAAAGGCTGTTAAAACATCAGCTTGACAGATAATTGCTGTTGTTCCCATTAAGGTTGTCAAAATTATGTTGATCTTGAAAAGTGCACCAGACCTCTATCTTAAAAAAGCATCTCCAGACGGGGGTGGTTGTTGTTACTGATGTAAAGAAACATTTGAATTTGGATGAAGTGGTATTGTCATGAAAGATAAGTTTGTACAATGAACACTAAAGTGATGATAGTATAACCCAGCTCTCTGAAAGTCTCTGTTAAAGAGAGACCCTGAAGGAGTGTTATGTCTGATGAGTGTTTTCTTCAGGAGAGAATCGAATTTTGACTTCTTTGTCTTGCTGTCCTCTGGTTGTAAGCGAAGCCAGTTTTGTTTTGTTTTTTGACAGAGTTGTTAACATTGCACAGTGATGACAAATCATGTACCACCAACTGTATGTGCCTTGATGATACTTTTCATCACCCAAACTTGTCTGAGTGCTTAATTGTTGATGATTTTTTCTCTAGATCAGAAATGTTAAGATGTCACATTAGAATATTGTCCAGTCCACCTAGATTGCACAGTGATGAAAATACCATGTACCACGCTGAACCACTGTTGATGAAAACAGTTCTCACCGAATCAAATTTCTGAGTGCAGTTCCATTTTCCCTTGTCAGTTATCCTCACTTTGAAATTGTTTTCTGAAGTATGCTGGGTGACTGTTGTTTTTCAAAGTATATTCCAGTCACAGGCATACACTCCATTTGTGGATGTTTGTGTAAATGGAATTAACAGCTGAAAAGTAAGAAAGGCTGTTAAAACATCAGCTTGACAGATAATTGCTGTTGTTTCCATTAAGGTTGTCAAAATTATGTTGATCTTGAAAAGTGCAAAAGGCCTCTATCTAAAAAAAAAAAACTCCCTAGACAATGGTCTTTGTTGTTGTTATTGATGTAAAGAATCGTTTGAATTTGGATGAAGTGGTATTGACATAAAAGTTAAAAGTTTGTACAATAATGAACACTAAAGTGATGATAGTATAACCCAGCTCTCTGAAAGTCTCTGTTAAAGAGAGACCCTGAAGGAGTGTTATATCTGATGAGTGTTTCCTTCAGGAGAGATTCAGACTTTGACTTCTTTGTCTTGCTGTCCTCTGGTTGTAAGCGAGGCCAGTTCTTTTTTTGACAGTCTAGGTTGCTAACTTTGCACAGTGATGACAAATCATGTACCACCAACTAAATGTGCCTTGATGATACTTTTCATCACCCAAACTTGTCTGAGTGCTTAACTGTTGATGATTTTTTCTCTAGATCAGAAGCGTTAAGATGTCACATAAGAATATTGTCCTGTCCACCTAGATTGCACAGTGATGAAAATACCATGTACCACGCTGAACCACTGTTGATGAAAACAGTTCTCACCGAATCAAATTTCTGAGTGCAGTTCTATTTTCCCTTGTCAGTTATCCTCACTTTGAAATTGTTTTCTGAAGTATGCTGATGTGTCTGTGATTTCTCTTAATATTTCTTGTAATATTTTGGTTGAATTTTGGGCTGTTTTATAGTGTCACAGTACATAATAAGTATATGCACACTATGCTGTATAAAAGCTGGATAAGACAAAAAGGATAGATCAGCATTATGTATTATACCAGAGTCAGTGTGGAGTTCCATTTTCCCTTGTCGATTATTAACCCGGCCACGAAGCTAGAGGGGTGTTATAGGAATGGCCGTCATCTGTCAGTCTGCCTGTAACATTTTCATTTCCACTCAAATCTTCTATAACCTTGTACTGATTTACTTAAAACATTTAAATGTTAAACTCATTGAGACAGTGTGCAGAAAGTATAGTCCAGCCATGTCAGTTCACGGTCAGTTAAACACTTGAAGGTCATTTGTTTCAGCGGATTACATTTCTAGACGACTTGGGCGAAATAGTCACCTTATGTCTCTTTGTTTCGCCCAGGTTTGCTTAGAAAAGCGAAAACAAAGTTAAACACTGTAATTGTTTTCGAAGTATCAAAATTGGCCACGCTGTGCATATTTCAAAACAGTCAGTTAAACCTATTTTCATTGGTCAGTAAAATTGGTAAACCAATGAAAGGTGGTGAGACAATTTTGCGAGTGATGGAGGTTCATTATTAATAAACAACAAACAGATAAGCCTTGATTCATTTCAGATAGGACCAATTACTGGCATACTTGTTGGATAAATTAGTCCGGAAGTCTTGTGATCATGTCCACACATTTTTGCTTTACAAAAGCGTGTCACCGACAATGTTGATCACGTTTTGATGTTTACAGTTGTCTCAATAATTGGCGAGTAAAATGGATAGGTAAATGAGTTTCTATAAACAATGTTAATGGTGATATATCCCATGATCATTCTTCAGCTGAATTTTACTGAGAACGGTTGCATATGAAACAGAGAATAAAAATCACTGCGATGTCTCCTGCTAGCTGGTTAACGGGAGAGGGCGAGATGCCCAGATATAGGCATAAAGTAAATTGGTATAGAAGAAAAAAATATTTATAGAATGTCAAAAGATTGTTTTAATTGGCACATGCATGACGAGTCTTGAAAATGGCATTGCAGTCTGTGCAGAAGTGCTCAGTTTGAAAATGTCTATTAATGGAATGTTAAGATTCCATTCATATAAGTTGTACCCACTTCTCCCTATTTCCAAAAACTTCTCCCTATTTTCTCTTGAGGGAGAAGTCATTTCTCCCTAAAAATCTGGGCTGGCATGATCCCTTTTGTTTCAGTCTTCACTTTTGTTTCCGATCCATATCTCTAACATTGAAGTTTGTACAATAAACACTAAAGTGATGATAATGTAACCCAGCTCTCTGAAAGTCTCTGTTAAAGAGAGACCATGAAGGAGTGTTATATCTGATGAGTGTTTTCTTGGAAGGAGCATTTTGTTTTTGGTCTGTCTGTTTGTTGGTCACAAAACTAAAACCTTTTTGAGGCCCGGCCAGGGCATTGTGTTCAATAACTATAGAATGCTTGGTCCCAGCTCCTCAAAACTTATTGGCTGCCTCTAGGGATAAGGCACTAGGGGGGACATAAACATTTTACAAATATCTCTTTTTATGTTAGTTTTTGAACTGCCCATCCATCAGTCTGTCCAATAACTTTAACATTGGCAATAACTTCCTTATTAGTAAGTGGGTTTACTTCATACTTGGACACAACACCCCTTTGGACAAGACCTTCCCACTGACATATATATTTATTTGACCTTGACCCCTGAATGACTGGTCCGCAGATCAAAGGTCAAAGGACCACTTCGGGGGCATTGTCTTCTTTCAGTGACAGTTATTGTTAAAACTTAATTTTTGTTACAGAATTACATTTCTTAGGTGCATAGATATCATTAAGGAGTCGTGCAGTGTGTAGGAACTGAACTCTTCACTTGTTTAGACCAAAAATTGCTGCTGTTCCACTGCTTTTTGAGAATGTTTTGACATCATTTCTCTCAAACAATGTCTTTTACTGTAAGGGCTATTTCTATTTTATGGGCATTGAATCATTATAGAAATTGATATGTTACTCAAAATCAAAGGTCTATGTAAACTAAAAAGTCCCATTCCAGTGATTTGTTTTATTTAGCGGGGGATATCAATTAGCATATTTGCTTTTTTTCTCTAGATCAGTAAGTGTTAAGTTGTCACGTAAGAATCTTGTCCTGTTTTCCCACCTACATTGCACAGTGATGAAAATACCATGTACCACGCTGAACCACTGTTGATGAAAATAGTTCTCACCGAATCAAATTTCTGAGTGCATTTATATTTTCCCTTGTCAATTATCCTCACTTTGAAATTGTCGTCTAAAGTATGCTGGTTGTCTGTGGTTCCCTTAATACATATAGATCTATGTTTGGGTTGTTACTGGCATGCACTGCTGGTTTGTTATTGTTGTTGTGAAGAATGGTTTGAATATAGGTTGTTTCATAGTGACATGAAAGATAAACGTTTGTACAATGAACACTAAAGTGATGATAGTATAACCAAGCTCTCTGACAGTCTCTGTTAAAGAGAGACCCTGAAGGAGTGTTATATCTGATGAGTGTTTTCTTTAGGAAAGAATCAGATTTTGGCTTTGTCTTAGCTATGTTTGTACTTTGTCTTGCTCTTCTCTTTTCCTAAAAAATGTCTTCCTGAAAGGCCAAGTTCTTTCTGCTACAGTCCGTTTAGCTTACTTTGCACAATGATGACAAATCATGTACCACCAACTGAATGTGCCTTGATGATACTCTTCATCACCCAAACCTGTCTGAGTGCTCTGCAATAATTTTGGTTCCAAATTTATCATAAAAAAATGTTTTTCTATCTGCACAGTGATGAAAATACCATGTACCACGCTGAACCACTGTTGATGAAAACAGTTCTCACCGAATCAAGTTTCTGAGTGCATTTATATTTCACTTATATATTACATACATTTGCTGTTTCTGATAATGTTTAATGTTCAGTGAGGTTTTCGCAGATCAGTTCTTATTTAAATAATTTAGTGGTTGTGACCTAGCAAAGCCTTGTGTTCACTTTAGTGATGATATTATAACCCACCTGTCTGAAAGTCTTCAATGGTAGTCTTTGAAGAGTGTTATATAAGACGTTAAAATTTATGCAATATATACTGTAGAGAACTTTGTTATTGTTACTGATTTATTGTTATTATTATGAGCAAAGTTGATGACTTGGAGGAGTGTTTAAAACAAGATTTTGCCAAGGCTTGTGTTTAGTCACATCTTGAAGTATGTAGGATGATCACTTCAGTGATGATAGTATAACCCAGCTCTCTGAAAGTCTCTGTTGAGAGGCCCTGATGGAGTGTTATATCTGATGAAGTGATAATTGACAATACAAACAAAATACAGACTAAAGATAGTAAATACAAAGTAGGTAGTCTCTAGTATTCGCACAGTGATGATACTTTTTAACACTTATCATTGTTGGAGAGTGGGCAGGACTTAATTATGACTGATGTAGACTAGATGTAGGAAAATTGTGCATGTTTACCCCAAAGTACAGACTGAAAAATACAAGTCTTGCTGTACAATGATGATATTCCATGTACCACTACCACACTGAATCACCATTGATAAAAATATTTCTCACCGAAACAGATTTCTGAGTGATTTTATGAAGGATTTAGCATTCATTATAACATAACAGAACTTTTTAATTTATTTAAAGAAAAATTGTGAACATTTAACTAATCCCCTTTCTTTTCAGAAATCCGAGTGAATTTTTTCGTAATAAAAAAATCATCAGGTAATTTTATTTTCTATTTCCAGCCTGAGATGATAGGCCACTATTTGGGGGAGTTCAGTATCACATACAAACCTGTGAAGCACGGTCGACCCGGTATTGGTGCCACTCACTCATCAAGATTTATTCCTCTCAAATAAACTGTTTAGTATGAGTGTGTAAATAAAGAGAAAAACTGCAGTATGATGTTTTTGTGCTGACTTAATTGAAATTAGCAGTGAAAGTGTAGATGGTGCAGCCTTAGTTGTACTGCATTAATGCACAACCATATAATTTTTAGCTTGTCTGTTTTGAAGAAAAAGTCGAGCTATTACGATCGCTGACGTCGTCGTGCAAAAATTTTAATGTAGCCCATTACTCAATTTAAAAGGTATCAATATGAAACTTTGAATGCTTATCATGACAAGAAGCATTTTTATTTTATGCCTACCAATGAAATATAGGGAAATATCAGTGAGATAAAAGTGATAATACACTGTTTTGAATAAATGAAATTACCATTTTGATAATACACTGTTTGTGCCCGAACTACTTTTTTACCTGATTCAGCCAAGAACCACACTGCTCCAATGATTGCAGGAAATAGTGAATCTGGTCCTGCACCAAGAGGATTTTTCATGAACAATCACTTTCATGGAAATGTTACTTTCAATTTCAATTCCTCTAAAACTGCAACCCAGCAACTATCGCAACAGGTCATAAATTCCAGTCCAAAAGCTGGCCTGCTTGAAACTTCAGGAATTTCCCCACCACGTAAATACAAGAGAATCCGCTGTATTTCAGACAGTGACAGCGAGTGAAATTTATTTACCTTGCTAAATCCAGTTATAATATTGAATTCCTAGTTATGAACAATGATGAAATTCGCCATAAATTATTTAAAATGTCTGATTTGTCCAATATGGCCGACTTTCAATTCAATTGATTGAATATTGAGTATTAATCCGCTTTTATAATTAAAGTATGGCAAAAATTCAATAAATATTGATAAACTGTGTAGACAAAAATAAATGTTATTTGATGAAAGTGTATTCAGTTTATTTCAGCAGAAGTAAAGTTATCATATGTATTGGAGATTGTCTGCACTTTTTTTTTGTGCGCAGTAACCAAAGTATGCATTAACTGATTTGGGGCTCACCATGGGGAATTTATTGAAGGCCCTGATTAAAAATGTCATAAAAAAACCCATTTTTGACGTGTTGGCATAAAATAAAAAGAAAATTTGTTTGTTTTTTAGTGGAAGATGGGAATTTATTTCATCTCGTGAACACCATGTGTTGATATTTTCACTCGTGGCTGCCTCACTCGTGAAAATATCACATGGTGTTCACTCGATAAAATAAATTCTCATCTTCCACAAAAACAAACAAATATCCGCTATGTAACACAAGCGGCATAGTTCTGAAAACTATTTTTCAGTTGTGCCCCTTTTTAAAACTTGGTCAAAATTGCTTATTAAGTTGAATGATCAAAGGTATCAATATGAACAATATCAATGTCTTGACATGATCTGTCAGAGGTATATAGACCTCTTTCAGGTGTAGTGCAAAAGAACCATAACTATGGCCCCCATTGTCAACGTAAAACAGACGAACATTGGCGCCACTCCGTGGAGCTTGTTTTTAGTACAGTATAACCAACCCTAATTGTCAACTCATATTGGCAGTCACCTTGTGTCAACGGTCTCATGACACTCCTGTTGAGAATCCTTTATAACACATTAATTAAACTCACTTCACGCCAGCGGCAGCACTAATTGCATTCAATTTCCAAAAACAGACTTGAATTTAGCGGTCATCTATGGTCTGCTCAAGGTGTAAATACATTTTGACGAGCCCAAGAACAAACGAAGGCAAACACATGACAATACACAGTTTGGTTTGTATCAGTGTGTAAATTTTGTTATGCACATATTTCAGTTTTAACACTTAATTACAAACAATAATAGGCTCTCGAAGTAAATGCTCAATTAAACCTTTGATCTCATTAGAAGATGTTTGTTTTTTTAATTATAAAAGGTATTGATTTCAGCGGTCAGCAGAAATTAAAATAAATAGAAGCACCTAAGAAACATGCTTTTTAGTTCGAGTCCAACTTAAATGTGTTGTGGGAGTAAAAATTAAATTGGCTGAAGTATTACTATGCTTTATTCTATATCTCAGCTTATTAGTAGAACACCTTGTACGAATCATGACTGTTAACCATGTAATGAATAAATGTTTTGTTACGTTCAAAGATAAAATGTAAACTTAGAACAAAGAAATTTTCAAATAAGCTATTATTGAAGCATACGTTACTTCAGCACTTAAGAAACAAATGTTTTTACTTTATAGGAGAAAAGCTGAGACTGTGTTGTGATAAAGTCAGTAATCATACTAATGGTAATGATATCATCTTGAAGATTAAATGATTTGTAAGATAACATGTATTTTTAACTTGAATTATCATATTAAAAAGTTAATAAAGAGACATCTGTATACAACAATTTTGGTAAATAGTTGTAGTCAAAGAAACCACATGCCTTCTTGTACTAAAGAAAGCCAGCCAATGTTACCCTTCTAATTCTGCGGTCACTTTGCTTAAGCATCCAAAATTACCAGTTCCTTTGGCTGGATGCTTAAGTAAGGATAGGCTATATTTAATCGCACTTTCTTCTAAAGAGACCACAACTTACCGCAAATTTGTGCCAAATTTAAGAAAATAAGGCTTATCAGTTTGCTTTGGTCTTCTTGGAGTCTTCTACTTCACATGCAGACCTGATACTTGATCTTTTGATTGATTTACAAATCTCAACTAAGGAGATAGATTTTGCCATAATGACATACTAAGAGTATAAAGGTATGGGTAATATAAACCATTTCTTGGTGTAAAATTCATGCAAGTACCATCAGTTAAGGTCCTGGTGGTGTATTGGATATGTTTCAACACTTAGTGTAATGTAATTTAAGAAACAAACTTTGAGAGACTTTAATGACAGAAGTATGATTTTCAGACAAACTATAAAAGGTCAAGCATTAAAGAAATATTTTCAGTGTCTGCTACTCACTGTTTTTCGTAGTCTGTATATAGAAACTACAGTAATAGTTTGTGATCTTTCACAGTACTGAAATCCTAATGACTGCTGACACCAGATCACAAAAAGTACTTCAAATAGTGGGAAATAATGAAATGTGGTCAGAAACATGGCACCAGTTTATCCAACACTACATGATGAGGCTGAAACATGACAAAGCAGAAAAGTTGTACTGTTTGAAATTGTTGATACATTTGTACTCTAGTTCCATATTTTAAGGGGTTTTAACATTGTCTGATTGCAATACAAGGTATACGCAGGCCTTAGGTGAAACTTTTAAAATGTTTTAGAGGACACATCTTGAAAAATGTCTTTAGAAACCTCCTTGAATTTTCACTCTAAATATATTTTTGTTCGACCTGCAGTTAGTAATAATTGTGGTATTATTCCAGCAGAATTAGCCTCTATTTACTTTTTATACGCCTGTTTGAAAAAGACAGGTCATATTACGGGAACGCCTGTGGCGGGCAGGCAGTATCTAGTTTTGTCCGGAGCACATCTACATGCATGGTGGGATTTTAGTATTACTTGATACAAATATTCACTATGAGACATAGTGTCGCCCGCATGAACTAGGTCAAGGTCATACTTGGAGGCCAGATGAAACACTTTCCTGAAGCAAAACTTCTACATGCATTGGGGGATTTTATTATAACTTGGCACAAATGTTCATGTTGTGAGGCTGAGTGTTTTGTGCAAAATCCAGGTCCCTGTAGCCAAGGTCAGTGTCACACATAGAGGTCAAAGGTCAGATGAAAATGTATGTAAGGACCATATAGTCTTCATGCATTTTGTGAGTCATTATTATCCGGAAACAAAGTTTGGGGGGGGGTATAAAGGAGTCACCCGGTGGTCGTTTGGGCGGTTGGTCGGGTTGTTCCTTGTCCAGAGCATAATTTGAAAACTTACAGCTGGAATTCAATGCAACTTCATACAATGGTCAAGCACAATGGGAGGAAGTGCAGTGTTCAAGAATCATAACTCCATCTTCACTATTTGCAGAGTTATTGCCCTTTGTTAATTTTCCTTGTCCAGAGCATAACTTGAAAACTACTGGTTTGAATTCAGTGCAACTTCATACAATGGTCAAGCACAATAAGAGGTAGTGCAATGTTCTAGAATCATAACTACATCCTCACTATTTATAGAGTTATTGCCCTTTATTGGGTTTCCTTGTCCGGAGCAAAACTTGAAAACTACTGGTTGGAATTCAGTACAACTTCAAACAATAGTCAAGCACAATGAGTGGAAGTGCAGTATTCAAGAATCATAACTCCACCTTCACTATTTGCTCAGTTATTGCCCTTTGTTGGTTTTTCTTGTCCAGAGCATTTCTTGAAATCTACTGGTTGGAATTCAGTGCAACTTCAAACAATGGTCAAGCACAATGAGAGAAAGTGTAGTATTCAAGAATCATAACTCCATCTTCACTATTTTCAGAGTTATTGCCCTTTGTTGTTTTTTTTTGTAGGTAGCAAAACTTGAAAACTACTGGTTTGAATTCAATGCAACATCATACAATGGTCAAGCACAATGAGACGTAGTGTTGCATGCATGAACCAGATCTTTAGGTTAAAGGTCACAGAAATCAGATGAAAATGCTTGTTCGGAGCAAAACTTGCATTGAGGGATTTTAATATAACTTGGCACAAATGTTCACAATTGCGAGGCGGAGTGTTGCGTGAAAAGGTACGTCCTTGTGGCCAAGGTCAGGGTCACACAGAGACTGAGGTCAAAGCTCTGATAAAAGTATAAAAATGTGTGTACTGACCTTATAGTCATCATGAATTAAGGGATTCTGCCACAAATGCTTACCATGATGGCATCATGAGATTGATGATGCATAATCCATTGTCCAGATGACACAAATTTACTTAAATGTCATTATAGTGTTGGTGTACATATATTTGTTTGATCATACATTTCACACATTTATCAAAAGTGCATAAAGTAATTACTTCAGCAAATATATGTACATTGCAGATGTTCTTAAATTACAACCTTCTGGTTTTAAAGCAATATGTTCTTTGCTTGCACAAGTTTTACTTACATCTCAGTACTGAAGCTTATTATATATACGCCAGTCTGAAACAAGAATGAATGTCCACATGCTTTGAGGAACTGTAATTTAGATTTGCACAAATTTTTTTATTATTACCAGACAGAGTGCCATGTGCAAAATTCAAGCCCCTGTATAATTTCATGTACTTCAGACCTGGTATAAATTCATGCTATTTTGTCCAAATGCCAGTTTTCATTGCAATTTTTCCATTTTTTGGACTCATATATTATGTACTAATTCATCTTCAGGTTCATTTAAAATGTATGTTTCACTATCCAGTACTAGGAGTAGTCAAACTTGCTTCCGTACTAACACCTCTTTTTATCTATTATGCCTACATCTTCACCAAAAGCTTTAGTAACGGGCATATTTTGTGACAATGGCACCCTTGGTAATTTTTTGATAGACTACACTAAAATTACTTGTATAAAGGCCTTAATTTTTGTTCAGTCTGCTAGGAGGCTTGGAAAAGTTTAAATCCAAAACCAAAGAAATAAAAAAACTAAAAATTTTCGGTGTCAATAGCTTCTATGAAAACATCTTGTATAGACACTAATGGTTTTGAGAACTCTTGTCAGCAGGTACAACATTACACTTCTACTACCATAAAAAAATACTGTATACTAAAACTGGTTTCCACCCAAATTGTACAACTCTGTTTCCCAGTTTTTAAAATGACTTAGGTCTTAACACTTTGGAAATAGATAATGTGACTTGTCTTTTACAGTTGTTTTTAGCTCACCAGAGCACGACATGCTCTTGAGCTATTGTCTGAGGAACAGCTAAATCCCCTTCTGCAGTGGACATGAATGTGTACTTCTTGACCTTTAACCAACCATGACCTTGATGCTGTGCCATGCATATTATAAGCACATAGTCTCATGATAGTAATTATTTGTGCCAAGTTATTTAAAATCTTCCATAAAGTCAAAAAGTTATGGAGAACATTTAACCTTGGGTTCTGCAGATCGTGTCATAGTGGTGATTATTTGTGCAAAGTAAATAAAAAACTTTTCATAAGCCAAGTTATTAAGTTATAGAGCAGAATGAAATGTGGATATTTGACCTTTAACTGTGACCTTGATCTTGGGGAAGCAACCCAGTTATTGTGCTCTGCACATCGTCTCATAATGGTGATCACTTGTGCCAAGTTATTTCCAAAAATTTTCAGCGGTTTAAAAGTTATGGAGTGGACACGAAATGTAGATTTTTTAACACTTGACCTTTAAGTGTGACCTTGACCTTGGGGGAAGCAACCCAATAATTGTGCTCTGCACATCGTCTCAAAATGGAGATCACTTGTGCCAAGTTATTTCAAAAAATTTTCAGCGGTTTAAAAGTTATGGAGTGGACACGAAATGTAGATTTTTTAACACTTGACCTTTAAGTGTGACCTTGACCTTGGGGGTAGCAACCCAGTAATTGTGCTCTGCACATCGTCTCAAAATGGAGATCACTTATGCCAAGTTATTTCAAAAAATTTTCAGCAGTTTGCAAATTATGGAGCGGACAGGAAAGTGTTACGGACAGACCGACAGACGGACGGACCGACAGACGGAGGCCATTCCTGTAATCCCCTCCCTGCTTTGCGGAAGGGGATGAACAATGCCTAGTGTTAAGATATATGATGGCCTAGTAGACCTCTACTAAATTTGTTCAAATCTTGGCCCTGGGTTAAAAATTGGCCCTGCCTCTTGGAGTAGAATTTCCAAATTTTCATCATAAGAGTCTTAATTTATTGACAGATATCTTAGATATTTGGTATAAAGGCACCTTGCATAAATCTCTGCCATTCACTTGAGTTAGTGTCAAGGTCACCAAGGGTAAAAGATAGATTTTTATACTTTTCCCCGTAGAGTCTTCATTAATTGATCAATATCTGAGATATTTGGTTTAATTGTAGGTAACTTGCAAGGATCCTACACTTGTTTGGAGTTTGAGATAAAGGGTAGATTTTTCTACTTTTTGTCATATAGGCTTGTAATTCAAATATTTGTTGTATAAAAACCTTGCATGAAGCCCTTCCATTAAATTAGGGTAAAGGTCACCAAGGCTAAAAATAGATTTATCTACTTTACCTCGCAGAGCCTACATTTATAGACCAGTATTTTTGATATTCAGGTTTTTTGCATGGACCTCTACCCTTAGGTGGGCTTTGAGGTCACCTGGTCAAGGTCACCACAGCTAATAATAGATTTTTCTACTTTTTGTCATAGAGCCTTTATTTATTGACTGATAGTTTAGATTTTTGGTTTGTAGGCACCTTCAAATCTTCAATTTGAAAAAAGTAATACCAGTACTGCTTCTGACATTCGCTAAACAGCAAACCCACAGTCAAAGGCCATCTTGGCTCTCTTGTTTGATTTGGTTTGTCACAAAATTAACAGTAAAAATGAAGTTTTTGTTGCCACATTAACAGTAATCATGAAGCTTTTATTTGATTTTTCATTCTTCCAGCATTTAAGGCCTTCTGATAAATATTTATGACAGGAAAATGTGAGCTTTGCTTGCCTCAGAAAAACTTGTTCTACTTCATATAGGTAGAACTTCTGGATAAGGGAGGAACGGTAAAAGTAGACATGCCCATGGGCAAAATGTCGAGCCCGCTCGTCTTAATTCAAATCTGAACCTATAAGCTTCAGATCAAGGAGAAAGATGTACACATAGGTGAGATGTATACAACACATCCTCTTTTTACCCAAGGCAAAATCTTAACATTGCATTGACAATGTAGAAGTTACGCTCCGGACACGTGTTTTGAGCCGACCCTCCAAGTGTGACCTTGATTTTTGAGTGGCCGACCTGGGTTTTGCATGTGACACATCACCCCATCATGTTGAACATTTGAATCAAACTATTTTGTAATCCTTCAAAGAATGAGCAAGATATAGACCGGACAAATCTAGACAGACGCATGGACTGACAGACACACATTCAACAAACCGCCAAAAGTGAAAAGCAGCGACTAAGTCGACCTCACCACAGGGCTCAACAAATTCAAAATCCTCTGACCATTAAGCATAATACTTCAAAGCATAAGCAAGATACAGCGCCAACAAACAAATTTTAATATTTCTATTTGACCTTAGACATCTTGTGACCTTGACCTTCATTTTGTGCGAGACAACTCAAATCAACATGGAGAACATTTGTGCTAAGTTATATTAAAATCCATCCATGTATATAGAAGTTATACTCGCAAATGAATGTCTTATTTTGTTATTTGACCTTTAACCCCTAAATATGACCTTGACCTTTGCCACAGACACCTGAATTTTTCAAATCCTCTTACTACTAAGCATAATACTTCAAAGCATAAGCAAGATACAGTGCCAACAAACAAATTTTAATATTTTTATTTGACCTCGTGACCTTGACCTTCATTTTGCGCAAGACAACTCAACTCAACATGGAGAACATTTGTGCTACGTTATATTAAAATCCATCCAAATTATTATTACCAAATTATTTTGAAATCCTTCAATGAATGAGCAAGATATAGACAGGACAAATCCGGATGGCCGCACGGACACCGAACTATACGCCAAAAGTGGCAGCTAAGTCAAGCTCACCGAAAGTGGGCTCGACATAAACATAGAAAATTGTCTTGCAAAAAATACCTTGCAGTTCAACTAAGATGTCTGTGTAAGCACACAGAATTGGTTTATAAAATTTCTTCAGTGGACATAGCTGATTTATGATTCATCAACCTCAATATGCACTGAAATTACAGGCTCTACAAGAATCTTTTTAATGTTGCATGATGTTTTAAGACAATGAAATGATAAAGAAAGAAAAAACATTGATTGCTACTTGTTTATTTTTTGGAAATTTTTAAGTTAATGAAAATTCTTTTACAATCAGATTTTTGAAAAGAAATTAATTTTGCTATACAAATATCTAATTAAGCCAGGCATTTAATATTGCCCATAAAGAAGCTACTTAAAGGCATGAGAATTCTTTATAAGAGGAGTCTTGTTCATTGATAAGTCCGCCCAAAAGTATTACCAAGTATGTCCAAACATTTCATATACCTGTTAATAAATGACTGTCCTGAACTTCAGTCTTACAGATTGTGCCGAGAGAATGAAAAAAACCTATGCATATTTAGTATAGTATACTAATTAGAGTGTGTTGAGAGTTGTCTGAGAGAATTCAATGCATCATGCCTAATTCAGTTCTATAAATATTGCAGTTCAAGGCAAATGACACACGAAAGGAGTAAAATTTAATATGTGACAAAGAAGTATAAATTGACAGCAATTCAGCATGGTAACTGCTGTAATGTTACAGAGTTTTGGGCTTTTAGCTCCAAATGTTATCTTTTCATTTGTTTCAATCCCTATTTAAAGTACTTCATGTGAAAAAGTTAAAACATGTTTTTTCACCGGTGTCTTGCTGGACCACTTTCTTCGAAATTCAGCCAATACACAAAATTAAAGGGGAATTCTTTCGAAATAATCCCCACTCATGAAATATTTATTTTCATACCACTTTAAAGGGGCTGTGCTCCAGATGACACAAAAAAGAAAGTTTTCTTGTATTATAAATTTCTTTTGATATTAATGACTAATGCTTAAAAACTGACTAACTGACAAAAAATAAGTCAGGTAATCACATTATAAATTGATTTTTTTCCCTTTCATAGTGCTATACCGTAACGCGACGGTATAACTATATTGTATAAGATCTAAAGTAAACGATAGTTATTTCACATGCGGCGATAGTGGTGACAGTTAAAGCGTTGTTAATATTTTGTTAACATGAGGGTCCAGAGTTCAAAACCGGCTGGAGCAAATATATTTTTTTTGTTCTATTTTGACTTTTATAATCAGTTTTGAAGTAAAATATCATGTTGTTATAATCTCACGGTATCTAGATATTTAATTCAAGTAAAAAATTTGTTTACATCAAATCTGGAGTTCAGCCTCTTTAAAATAAATCCCGTATTTATAGAAAAAACTTGAATATCATCTATTTATAACAAACCTTTATATAAACACAGTAAAACCAAAAGTCAGTTTACAAAATGTTTTATTCTAAAACAAAATTATTACCAAACAGCCATTAAGATTATGAACAATTGCAAAATGTCTTCCATCACTTCCTGGCATAGTCTCTTCAGCACATTCCTAGTTGGCTTGTCTATCATTATGTGATTAAGTTACATGCAATAGGCATAAAATAAGACTGTTTCACAAAGCCTTGTATTTTCTAATGTCTAATTTTACTTTATAATCTCAATGCATTTACTGATGATACATATTCTTTGAAACAAGAAAATCTTGAGCTGATTCACAAGCTAATTGTTGATTTAACATACATATAAATCTTCATGAAAATTAACCACTCATGACTGCACAGCACTCAAAATATCTACAATTTATTGTCTGAAGTAAGCCTGTGTCTTTTTCATGTACTTGATCTTTTTCTGTAACTGTAAGATTCCGTAAGTGAGGGCTTCTGCAGAAGGTGGACAGCCTGTTAGAAACAAGATAACAACTTAGGACATCCCAAATCACCAATATTCTGTGAATAAGGCAAAATTCTTTATAAATGATGATGAAAATTCTGACCACAGATAGTGCAGACCTGTAGTATTACAAAATGAACAGTTGAACTCCATCTTAACCATCTGCAATTACAATGTAGTCTATCCTTTAATCATTGATTCATTTTAAGTTCTTGTTATGCATATGTAACAGTTTAGCCTTATCTATTGTTATTCAGAATACTCGTAACCTGCTTCAGTATGCTGGCTAGTACTAGGTTCTAATCCTAGCCTTTGTTCATTTTACCTTTTGTATAAAATGAATTACATTATATCTGCTTAACTGACTCTTTCCCAGTATAACCCTTTTACCATATCTGAATTTTAAACATTTTTGTTACTGGCAAGAAATGTTTGTTTCATGAAACACTCAATTTTGACCATGACATTTGACTTGAAGAATATATGTATTCATTAACTGGAACAAGCATAATTTCTTGCCTGTTGTAAGAACTGCTGCAAACAAAGTGACCAGAACAACTTACCTGGTACGTATATATCTACTGGGATGACTCTATCACAGCCTCGTAATACAGAGTAGGAGTAGTGGTAATATCCACCACCATTTGCACAGCTACCCATTGAGATTACCCACTTAGGAGACTGTAACTGGTCATAGATCTGTAAAGACAAATTTCATTATCTTGTTTGGATTATAAAGTACGGTGTTACTGGTCAGTTTAGACTGATCTATATAACCTTATGCCAAGGCTCTGTCATATTTCATTAAGTAACAACAAGAAATCGGTAGAACCGATGGATGCTCCCCGAATAAATGCCAATTCCAAAAGGCCTATTGTTTAATATGTATTTTTTTTAAAGTATGAAAAATAACAAAGGGCAATAACTCCTAAATTATGCATAATAGAGTTACACGCTGCACTTCTCTTCATAGAGATCTATCTACCACTAAAGTTTCATGTTAATATCTCTTATACTTTGTGAGATATGCCCCAGACAAAAAAATAAGTATGAGAAATTTCAAAAGGCAATAACTCAAAAATTAATAAGGCAAGAGTTATATGGTTCTTGTGCACTGCACTGCTCATCAATGAGATCTATCTATTTATAAAGTTTCAAGTTGATAACTCTTATACTTTGTGAGATATGCCCCAGACAAAAAATAAGTATGAGAAATTTCAAAGGGCAATAACTCAAAAATTAATAAAGCAAGAGTTACGGTTCTTGTGCACTTCACTGCTCTTTAATGAGATCTAACTACCTATGAAGTGTAATCTTGATATCTCTCATAGTTTTTATGTCATGCTCCGGACAAAATTATGACGAACGGACCGGACGGAAGGACAGACAAAGCGGCAACTATATGCTCGCCCTTTGGGGAGCATAAAAATATTTACCTGAAACTTGAAAACAACTGTGAGAAAATGATGCAAACACACATCTATGACCTAGGAAATCTAAATGCTGTGTTGGTTTGTACTACATAGATCATTTATTGGCAGTAATAATGACTTGCAGATCTTTCTGATATAAGAGAACAAAAAAGTTACACCAATAAGTCCTAATAACTTATTCCTAAAATGAACAGTTTTCATATTAACTAAATACTCGAAAGTTACATTCTCCGACATTTATGACGGAGTTTCAATAACATTCATTCGATCTTAACAGTCCGATCTGTAGCTCGCATATTGTAGACATTTTCATCTATCATCTGGTATTGAGCAATAAAGAAATCATGAAAAAATACATCTGAAGAATCAAGTATGTACTTCAAATATCTTTCTATTGACCAGGCTCAGAATATTTCTCTATTTCTTTTGAAAACTGCAAATGTAATAACAAAAACTCTACCCTTCTTAATGCAGGGGCCATTTTATTAGTGACAGTTCCTGCAACAATGATACAGTCGGCCTGTCTTGGAGTGGCTCGAAATACAACACCAAATCTGTCCATGTCATACCGTGGTGCAGCAAAGTGCATCATCTCTACAGCACAACAAGCAAGTCCAAAGGACAGTGGCCACAGAGATGCCTGAAGATGAAAATTAATATGTTATACTGAAACTGTATTTAATTAAGTTAAAATGACGAAGCAATAGAAAAGTTAAGCATCAAGACAGCATTGCAATATTGACCTAAAACAACTTTCAAAACATAGAGGACGAAATGGCAATCTGACTGAAGCACACGATCTAACTATGGTTAGATCTGAAGGCAACCCATTTAATTCTATCTTCTTGATTATCTGGATTTCCAGTATTGTTATTTATATCCCAGCCAATGAGACTGCAACATATGAAATGTCTTTATGGCTTCCCTGTACACATGGTATTTTGAGTGCGTAAACTTCCATAGCACTTTTAAATCATCCTAAATATTCTGAAATTATTTCCTGTTTTGTCGGATAAATTAATTCTCCTTTGATTAATATAAGTTTATTAAAGTTTTGGTTTGTATTTACTAAATGAATATTTATCAGCATATGACCATGGTGACAAAAATGTTCAAGAAAATGGGTGTTTACATCCGTATAGCTCTATATGCAGTATTAATCAAATGTCAAAGGTTACTTGAAATTTTCCCACACAAACAATTATCTTGATATTTTACAAGATTTTCTCAATTAACTTTGACTAGAGTGCAACTACAATGTGTTTATGACAGAAAATGAAGAGTAATTTGGGATCCCAGTCAAATATAGATTTTAACATGTGCAATTTTGGTTTTCAAGTGGTTAAAATAAGAAAGTGATTCACCTGTAAAAAATTGAAAGCTTGGTACTGATTGGCTGTTTGGAAGGTCAAGGTGACCTTTTGGTGGTGTTCAGATCCTAATGACAGACTGTTATTTAGGAGCTGATTTTAATCAGACTGACAAAATGTAAAAAGTAACCCACACAGACAGAGAAAATTACCATTTGAAAATTGTTCTAAAATTTGTTCATACACAAAGGCACTGATTAAATGAAAAAAAGTAACTTAGAAATTTACAATAAACATATCCTCTACTCGGGACGCCTGAACCAAGAGCTATTATAAAATCATAACAGAAACTGTTATTGTCACTTAAAATGCTCACAGCAATACTTTTTAACAACTGAGAAGTATAAAATAAACATGGAAGAATAATTTAACCTTTCTTGACCAGTTTACAAGATCATCTAGTTTAGCTAGGGCAAAATCTACTTTGTTGTCACTGAATTTCACAGGAAATGGTGAATGAGGTTTCATCTTCACATCTGGAGGAGACATGGCACCTCTGTTTGGTATTACCCTGTAATAAAAAAAATCATTTATGTAGAGACTTGTATCTTTTTAATGGCCATTTTCTTACTCATAATTAGACAGTCTGCTGGCCAGGTTAACAAACTGTGACCATTTCAGCCTATGGATTTTCTAGATTAAAAGCCAAAATGGCCTAAATCTTCGGAATAATTTTGCAGACTGGTCAGGCATGCTTGTGATCTAACAACTGTATGAAAATGACAAAAACAAGAAATATATGACTTTATATTTCTTCAACTTTTACAGGTAACAATTCCATCTTCTTTTTGTTCATTTTTACATTTACACAAAGAGACTACAGTGAAACTGACAAGATCATGAATTTATGTTTAAACTATAATACTGATTCATTGTCAATTATTACCTACAAGTAAATAAATATTCTGGCATTTCAAATATCTTTATTTTAAAGGGCTGAAAACATTGAGAGCTTTCTAAAGAAAAAAATTCAGTTAACATAGACATTGTACTCACATAAGACTTTTTTCTTCATTTTGTGTTTCATTCTTTTTATTTACAGCAAAAAGTTCACGTGACTGTAAACTTGTGACTGCCTGTGGCCTCGACAACTGGCATAGTATTGGCTGTAGGCGCCCACACTGCTGCCAAACTGTAAACATGTACAATGTATATTCTTTTTCATGTCTTTTAAGTTACAGATCATAATACTAATATGCAAAACTGGATATCTATTTCAAAGTACCTTGTCTAAAGAAATACGGTTTATTATAATATTTTAAAGAAATATTTATACCCTAAAACTTCTTTCCAGATCTCTAAGAACACCGTCATTATTCAGTATAACCTTAGAAAATGTCTGGCTACTGAATGACAATATTTACAATCAGGTCAAACATTCAAACTAAGATCTACAAGAGCCATGTTACACATGGTTAATCCCCCCGCCGGAAAGAAGCTACCTGAAGGTTGTACTTTCAAACACTCAATGTAATAATGTTTGAAGAAAATCCCACAAAAAACAGGCAAGGTAGAGTTATTGTTCTTGCAAACTGCACTTCCTACCAATGTGCTATGTCAGTGTATTAAGTTTGAAGAAAATCACTCAAGCACTTTTGGGGTTATGCTTCGGACAAAGTTTTTCAATTAAATCTAATAAAGGGGAATAATTCTAAAAGTAGGCAAGGTAGAGTTATTATTCTTACACACTGCACCTCCTCCAAATGTGCTCTTTCAGTATATTAAGTTTGAAGAAAAATCACTCAAGTACTTTTGGAGTTATGCTCCGGACAAAACTGGAACTGACGCACACACGGACGGACAGAGACCATTTCTAATATCCCCTCCGCCTTTGGCAGGAGGATAATAAGTTCAAGAATTCAAGAATGAGACATACATGTATATGCTGGGATTTTTAAAATGTAAACAAGTAAATCTGATAAAGGGGAATAACCCTAAAAAAAAGGCAAGGTAGAGTTATTGGACTTGCACACTGCACTACCTACCAATGTGCTCTGTCAGTGTATGAAATTTGAATAAAATCCCTCAAGTAGTTTTGGAGTTATGCTCCGGACAAAATTTATCAAGTAATTCTGATAAAGGAGAATAACTCTAAAAATAGGCAAGGTAGTGTTATTGTTCTTGCACATTGCACTACCTACCAATGTGCTCTGTCAGTGTATGAAGTTTGAATAAAATCCCTCATGTAGTTTTATAGTTATGCTCCGGAAAAAATTTATCAAGTAATTCTGATAAAGGGAAATACCTCTAAAAATAGGCAAGGTAGAGTTATTGGACTTGCACACTGCACTACCTACCAATGTGCTCTGTCAGTGTATGAAGTTTGAATAAAATCCCTCAAGCAGTTTTGGAGTTATGCTCCGGAAAAAAATTATCAAGTAATTCTGATAAAGGGGAATAACTCTAAAAATAGGCAAGGTAGAGTTATTGGACTTGCACGCTGCACTACCTACCAATGTGCTCTGTCAGTGTATGAAGTTTGAATAAAATCCCTCAAGTAGTTTTGGAGTTATGCTCCAGACAAAATTTATCAAGTAATTCTGATAAAGGAGAATAACTCTAAAAATAGGCAAGGTAGAGTTATTGGACTTGCACACTGCACTACCTACCAATGTGCTCTGAAATTGGCTGAACTGAAACAGATCCATTTTTCAAAGTTTTGGACTAATAAGACATACTTGGAATAAATGAAAAAGATCAGTTTTCAAGGTACATGTAAGTCATTGCTTTCTTTTAAATAAACTTTTATTTTGAAAGTAATTTTTCAGAAATTTCTTAAAGTGACGTCTCATGGGCACTCAAGGATAATATGAAGATTTTTTTCAAGTGTACATGTACTCAATAAAAGCCAATGAATTTCCATAAAGACATAAAAAATCAAACATGGCTTAAAAGATAAAAATCCTTAGACAAAAAGGAAATTATTACTATGACTATTTAATACATACAGTAAGCTTAGTCCAAATAACTGTACTCAAAAAGTTGAATATCGTGCTATTTTTTGAATGGTCGATATCCTCCTAAAGGAAGCATCCTGCCTGAAGTCGTAATATTGAGACTAAGAATTATGGAGGTTTTGTCACACTACCGGTTCATAACACTTTCTTTATATAGCAACAGAAAAGAGGTTTCGCGACAATGATATTATACAGTAATAATTCACACCTGGTTGAATATTGAATGCAGTCATTAAATATTGATTATTAAAGCAATCAGCAAACATTAAATGCATGGATGTGATTGAATTGTGACAAAACAAACACTTAATCAGCGGCATATTTAACGTAATTGGTGTTAAGTCTTCATGATTATTTAAGGTTCGGTCTATAATTTTGATTCATAAAGATCATTAAAGAGTAAAAATGACTAAATTTTGTGCAATTATCATTTCTATTAATGTTTTCTTAAAACTAGATCAATTAACTCAGTAAGATCGTACAAAATAATTGCTTGTTACTAACACCTTGTCATCATCAGCAGTTTTCTTTTATCTACTTTATAAATTAATTGGGATGAAACCCGTTTTGTACAGAAAGTGTGACAAACTGGTATTGTAACGAAACCTCCGGTACCGGTTTCCAGACGTTTCACCCCCTAGACTTTTCCTCACCGAGACATTTCACCCCCAAGACTTTTCCTCCCAAGACTTTTCCCTCCAAGTTTTTTATTGTACAAGACATTTCACTCCCAAAATATAAAAAGTACTCAGATGGTGAGTTTTATTTATATTTTCTTGTTTATTTTTAAAGTTAATTGTGTTCAGAAGATTACTTTCATAATTTTTAAGAGATAATGGCTCTTGAATGACACATTGAATCACATTATCAACACCTTTTTACAGTTCACACCTTTAAGAAGCATGCATTGTTACTTAGGATTGTATATTGCCCATGATTGGCAGTATACAAATTCTTCACACATTTCAGGATTAGGTGCTAATTAAACAAGGGTATAATTAAAACTCAATCAGGTAGTTATTTTAAAATTTCTTCAATCTCAATTCTTGAAAATAAAACATCAGCAGGATTAATATAATTCATAATCCATCCATTAATAAACATGATTAAATTAATGGCAATTTTTCATTGGTTATGTTGTAACCTTTTATTATGGAGGCAGCACCCTCTGTGAGGTGTTAATCAAAAAATTTTTTCTAAGAGACCATCATCAACTGGATTAAAATAATTGAAAACAATAACTGAAAACAAACAGGATTGTATTAATAACAAATTATTTCATTGGTTATGTTCTCAATCTGAAACATGATTATGAATATGTATTGGGGTGAAAAGACTTAATAAGTAAAGACATTTCACCCCCAAAATGGGGGTGAAATGTCTTTGGAGGAAATGTCTTGTGAGGAAAAGTCTTGGGGGTGAAACGTCTGTCAACCCCAGTACCCAGGACTAATAGTATGCTTTGCTTCAACATACAAAAATTTCCAAACTCAAAAAAAAAAAAAAATGGAAGTTGAAAGCTCTTCTAGAACAAATTTTAAACATACAGAATCTTAGAATCAGATCACTGTGAAGCAGAACTTAAGCAAAATGTCCGAAAATTATAAATATCCAAAATCATTTACACTTTAATATTGACAGTTGATATCAATAACAAACTTACAAACCAATAATGTATAAGTTAATACTCTAACATATAAATAGATACATAACACTTCTGATCAAAGCCAGCACGCTCAAGAACTATGTTATGCAACATAATTTTTTCACAAGGTCAGATTACAAAACTGTCGTCCACAAACTCAATATTTTAGATTTCTATATGGGGAATATTTGAACATTTCATCGTATTATTTTGTATAGTACTTATTAAAGCCAACCATATTGCAGTGCACTATGTAAACAAGTTAAATGCTGAATGAAATTCAATATTTTTGTGAATTGATGTTGAAATACCTGTCCTAGCAGCCATTATTGTTGTTGTTGTTGTACTCGACCAACGTGGAGATTTATCTCCCTTTATCTGATATTGAAATATCGTCCATTTCTATTTCATAAAAGTTTGCGCATTGTAAATAACATACAGCTAAATTGGTATTTTTGGTCTATGTAAATAACAAAGATGAGTTTTCCATACCATATCACGTGACGGGGGCAGTATAGGGTAAAGTGACTGAGAGTAACATACAACATTTTCAGGTTAACCAAGTGTACATGTGTTAAGCATGATATTGCTTGGAACGGAAATATATACAGAAATACTCAAAATAAATAAAAGGAAAAATGAGGTAATAACAAAATGATAAAATAAACAGATACTATTCAAAATCCTCCAATACAGCATATAATGGTGTTTTTACGTTTCTCATTTAGTTTATTTTTTCACTCTGTCTTTCAAAAGTTCGAGTGGTTGTTAACAGTTGCCTTCTATAAAATGACATATATATAATTTTTTTAAAAAAAGAAAAACTATTGTGAAAGAAAACTCATTTTTATAATTAAATTAGGTTTAAGGGTAGAATTTATTTTTGCACCTATTTGAAATGATTCGTAGAGGTTCCGAGGGGACAATCAGAGACATATATATCTTTGGTACAATCTATGAATCATTTGCAACAGGTGCAAGAAGAAAATGGCAGTGTCAAATATTAATATCATTGTTCTTTAATCTTATTTAATTTTCTGTGTCTCAAGTATCCTTTCATATTATGGAAGCAAAACTTACGCATACATTCTTTTGCATGTCATATGCTAATTTTTCGCCATGTATTGTTTTTAAGGCGACAGTGAACATAAACCGAAATAGAAATGATAATCTAATATATAGCTTTTACAATATGCCTCTGTCTCAAATTTATGTTTTGTATTTCGTTCTAAAATATATCAGCGAGTAACTTGAATCAGAAAAAAAACTGGCACCAGTGCAACAAAAAAAGACAAGCTGGTCCAGTGGAATGCAGAGCCGTCTTCTGACGACCTTTATTGTTTCGGTCTTTGCATTTACCATTGCGATCTGTTGTTAAATCATTTCGCTCTTTTCATTTGCCATTATGCTCATTGATAGAGTAATTTCTTTCTGTGCATGTGTCATAATGTTCTGTAGTAAAAAAACTTTCTTTATCCTGTAGATATGCATTATGCTCTGAATTTATGACATTTTGTTCTGTGCATTTTCAATAATATCCTCTATATAGTAAAGTCGTTTCATTCTGTAGATTTGTCATTTTGTTCTGCAGTTAAGTCATTTCGTTTTATTGGAAATGATATTATCTACTGGCAATGTAAAGATTTTGAGCTGGGACAACTTACGCCCTTCGCTTATCAAGAGCAACTACTCTTCCTTTTCTTATTCAAACTGGTATGATTATTAATTTCTCAGATAAATCTGATTAATCTACTTGCATTTTTTGGGCAATATTTTACATCTTGTTCATATATTTAGGCCTTAGTTTAGTCTCTCATTTTTGTTGGTTTGTTTAATTGTTTTTGCTGGCATTTTTTTTATTTTTATACATATTCTTCTAGGCATTTTAAGAATGTGTTCTTCTGGAATAACTGGCTATCAACCAAAAAATGGTTCAGCAACAACTCCCTTTATAAAGACTGATATTAATGCTAATTAAGGCGCCGATCAGTGGTCCAGTAGTAACGCGCTGGATAAGTAATCCAGGCATCGTGAGTTCGAGCCCCCGCTTTTCCGTTAACAACAGATGAGACTTTAAACTGAGGTTCCATGCAATACACTGAGCTTAGAAAAGAACCGGTGGTGTTTTTTGAACGGCATGCTTTCTGTATCTTGCGCTATCACCACGACCTAAAATAACTAAACAGGGTGTGTTGGTCATGTCGTTACCCGGTACCGACGATAAATAAACTTGAACACTTAATAGCATATAAGGAGTACATTTTGTAATTAAATCTTGCCAGTCAAAATGTCCAAAAAATAGTCGTCCGGTGAGGTGGAACTCAAATTGTCGATATCTGCCTTCAGTAAAGGCAGCATCCTGCCTGAAGTCGCATTATAGAGACAAGAAAAAGGACTACTACAAAGCGTGACTGTAGATGTTCGATTTTTCAATAATTTAACTGGGTCATTCGTAATAGGACAAGAGATGTTCAGGACCATTATCCATTGTTCAGTTACCTTATGTATAAGATCGCTTTACATCCGTGTTAATCAAAAGGGAATCATTTAAAGCCTAGCCAGTTCTCTTTTCGATTATTTGGTGCACAGTGTATATTGTTCATCTATAACTGTTTTCTTATTATTAAAAAAAGTATTTCGTAACATACTGCAGTCTTTCAAAAATGCAAACGTCTTTTACTTTTAACCTAACCTATAAATCTTCACAATATAAGCTTATTATTTTAAAACTCTTTCATCTGATTCACCTCTTACTAACAGTCTTTGGAGCTTGACGCGCAAATGTCTAGGTCCCCACCAGGGGTTTGACATTAATGGAAGATAGATAGATAGATTTTTTCAAAATGTATGGAAAAAAACAGATGTTTAGTTCATTCAGATATAACAATTAATCGTTGCCTCTGGAACAAACTCTACTTGTCAAAACCTTTTTTTTATTTACATAATTTTTATATTTTATGTCTTTCATTATTTATTTTTAACAGTCTGATCTATATTTATAAGAACCTTCGGTACTCTGATTTAGTGCAGGCAGTTTTCGTTTTCTTTCACTGTAACAGAATATAGATAAATGTAAAAGTAATCCAAATGTTCATTGATGTAATCAATTTATCAAGGTCAGTGTCAAAGCGAGGCATTATACATGTTTTCCTAGTAGGTCATTGAGCATGCGTAGTTAAAAGTTAGGAAAATGGCGGAAGCCGAAGAATTGAAGGTATGACAACATTGAAAATTCGATCTGGATTTGACAGAGATGACTTTATAATCGTTTGGATTCAATTGTAAACGACCATTTATAGTTCATACAATTTGGTTACACAAAAAATAGTTTGGTTACTTAATTAGATGTAGCGGTTTTGAATTTTGTCGCGTCTGAATATTTAAGACGCGTTCATGTCATTTACAACGCGTCTTAATTGTATTTAATGCGTATTTTTCAGGAATTCCAATAATTGTTGTATTCATTTATTATCTGTCATTTCATATGTAAACAAACACAATATTTGTCTGTTCTTTTGGTGTTCCGAATATAATATTTGCGCTGGCTTCGGGTAATAAGGATATCACTTATTTTCGCGACGTTGAAAGAAGGCTGGTATTAAAGTATTAAACATTGTTGCGAGTCAGTTACATCAGTGTTATTAAATCTGTAAGGTCTTCCTGTATTTAAATGTTAAGTAAAAAAAAAAGTTGACTATGTTTGTAACTGTTTTTACATGTAAAAATCAACATGACTAACGTTAGAATTTCCTTGTAATTTCTTTTTCTCTGAGCCAGAACCTCCTTTATAAGAACAACTCGTGGAATAAATTGTACCAGTGGCTGTATCTTGAAATAACTATTGGCCCATCCTAAAAGAGAGATGCAGCAGGAAAAATTCTAGAAGGAATTTAACAAAGAGTCATTACAGTTTTGAAATCGATTGTTTAATTACATCTGAAATGAAAATATTTTGACCCAGTAGTTAATATCTTACAACATTTCCACTTACTGATATTCGTTTAGCCCTAGTGGCTTCCTGTGTGAAATGAGTACACATTTTGTAACCAGTGAAACCTAAAACTTTGAAAGTGAATCACTTATTGTTTAAGTTTCACAAATTATTTAACACATTTTGATTGTAGATGTGCAGGAAATATTTTTGAAAATATGTTGTATATGAGTTTCAAAGATTTCACCTCTTATAATCAGTAACAGAGACTAGGATATTTTAACCTCTGACTTAAAATTTGTTTTTTCAATTTCAAGCAAATGGTATTAAGTTTTCGCCGGGCGGAACTTGTTGAGTTGCTGGGCTTTGTGGGAATGAACAAAGTTGGAGTTAAAGCAACATTACTTCAGAGGGCAGTGACGTTGATTAACTCATCTAGAGGCTGCTCAGTGCCAGTTCAGATCAAAATTAGGGAACTTTATAGGTAAATATAGTATTTGAATAACTCAGCTAGAAATGAAGGTGTATATTTGCTTTCAGAAAATGGTGATGAGTTTCCGCGTGTCCGAACTTCAGGTTCTGGCAAGCTATGCCGGTTGGAGTAAATATGGAAGAAAAGTTGATCTTTTACAGCGAGCCCTTTATCAAATTGAGAGACAACTTTCACCAAGAGTTCATCAAAAAATTAGGGAACTCTATCGGTAAATACTTTCAGTGTGTAAATCTTGGGCCCAGAATTCCTTTCTGTATCGTTTAAAAAATCCCTGACAGTGTGTTTTAAAATAACACAAGAGTATAAATATTGTTAGCTTAAAAGATTAATAACAAATTTGGAAATCAGTTTGAAAAAATATGGGTCAAAATAAGTTAGTAGAGAAAGATAAAATTCTTCAACATTGTCAGAGAGAAGTAACAAGGAAAGGTAGCTCTGAGTTAGAGATTATAAATCAGTGTGAACTAGACTTCTAATTTTTTGTTGGTTTAGTTTTATTTATTTGTTTTTGAATGAGAGCTGAACAAAACATTTCACTGAAATATGCTTTAAGAATTTCATTAATTTAAAAACATTTCAGTTCAGTTTTCACAAAGTAAAAGAATAGTATCTGAAGATGGTCTATCTAGATTTCGATACCATTCCCGTTAAAAAAAATGTACAGGTCAGTTTTACTGGTTGAAATGTTTTGCTGCTCAATAGAGTATGGACTTACTAGAGCTGGTAAGCCAGATATTTCCTGTATTAATAACTTGTTAAGAGAATTCTGACACTTGTTTTATTTTTCGGTTGTACAGGCAGATTCACAATCCCTATGCTGTCGAGCCTCCAAGGTCGCGCAATGTCACACGAGGTCAACAGCAGGTCACAGATCCCAGGTAACAAACTGATACATGTTAAATTTACTGCAGGTTTAAACAAATTTACTGAAAAATAATGGACTTTTAAATTCTTACAATTTTCTTTTTGTGTGAATTCTTAAAGATTTTCTGCAACTGGTCACACAACAGTTGCACTGGACAGTTTTACTTGCTACAAAAAAAGGATTTTTTTGTCTTCATACTGTTGATCAATTATTTTGGTCAGGTTTTGGATTAGCCTGGGACAACAATGAAGAAAAGACTAAATCTTCACCTGAAATTCAATTGCTGAAAAAAAACAACATCATAATTTCAAGGAATGATCTTTGTCTTAGAGTTTTTATAGTGTAACAGGTCTTATTTAAATTATATCAATAATTTTTTCTAGGCAACTAGAACAGTTGTAAGTAAACTACAATTTCATGGATATAGTATGGGAAATATTTGGAGATGTGTTGCTCTTGCATGTATACACCTTACCTAAGGGTATCTGCTATGATTTTTACATGTTGATAATATGTTTATAACAAAAGGGATGTTATAATAACAGTATTTAGATCTGGATGGTCTGAAACATAGGCACTGGTTGTTTATTCAGTGATTTGAGTAGCACCTCTGGTACTGTGTCATATCAGTAACTTAAACACAGGTCTAACTTGTATGTTCCAGACACCCAGATCAGCATGCTTACATATTCCACTGAAAATAAATAATATTTAGGCAAAGCACGTCTGTAGTTATTTGAAGTCAGTGAAAATATATAAATCAAATAGTATATTGTTAAAACTATGCCTTTCATTTGCTAGATAAAATGATGCCACTTTATTCCTTTTAAATTTTCAACTATAGTAGTTTACCTAGATTATATATGAAATTAGGCAAGATATATGAATTTTATCATTGCAACAAAGTAAAACCATAGCAGATACATTACAAAGTCCTTTTAGTTTGTCCTTATATTGGAACCCTGATATTTCTATGATTACTATGCGGTGTTAGGTTTTTTGTATTGGTGTGTTTATGTTTAACCAATGTAGTCCGGTAAACAGCATGTTACTCATTTTATCGCTACATCCTTCTATTCAGATCTTAATAGGCATTCTGTTTGATGAGATAAAGGTTTATTTAAGATGAAAGTTAAAGTCAGTGAATTCACTAATCTGTAATAAGCTTTTAGCCTGCCCCAGCTCAAAATGTGACTCTAAACTTTGGTTCAAACAGTCTGTATTTCTTGACAAAATTCAGCTTGTGTGCTTTATCAAACTATAGTACTAATTATCTGTGGACAATTATAGCAATTCCTTCCTGCTGGTACCTGCTTCACATGTAGTGCATGCAGTAGCTAGTTGTCTTCAGGCGTGCCTGTGTTAAAACATTGTCTGTCTTACATGAAAATTGAACATAGAACGTTTTTAAAACCACCTTGCATAAAGTTGATATAAATCTTTGATTTTCATCTCTGTCTCAAAATTTTTCTTCTGGTGTGATGATATACCTGTATCTTAAATAGTATGTATAAAATTTTGTCAAACTTGAATTTGAGGTAGTATCAGGATTGAACTTAAGCTTCATTTGTTGGTATTTCTAAAAGTTTAGCCACAGTCAGTGAAAATTGTTATAGCATATGAATGTTACTGAAGGGATTAACATAATGACATGTACAATAAGCTAATGTACTATGCATGCTCTGTACCTACATGTTGATGTTGTGATCAGACACTTTATTGATATGTGTAGTGATATTTTCTCTGATGACAGGGCACGTAGATATGGGAGCAGCAAAGTTACGACCCCGCAGTTACCTGGAGCTGTCGGACAATCAGGTAAGGTGACAAGTGGACCGTGTGCCAGCTACAAGGACTGAATTGAAGTGTTTTCACACAGTGTTGAAGATAGTTTTAAAGGGAAATGAACAGTTTTAAACTCTTGAATTTTTTTGTTAAATGAGCTAGCTTTGTAGCACTATGGGTAAGATACATAATCGTAAGAATCAGGATCAGTGGTCCTTTAAAAAAATCAAACACTTTGATATCCAGTTTCTTTTGCAGAGATGACGTATAGTTAAATAATGAAATTTTCATAATTTATTATTTGATACTACAATTATTCTAACAAACATCTGAATTTATAATATATGTTGGATATCCACTATGTTTGTGATAAATTTAGATCTGCCTAGTGTACCATGGTTACTCGTGCCCATAAATAGTTTGCATGTAGTTGATGTATGAGATTATAGATATTTAGCTGTTTAAATCAGTCAAAACTGTAAAGCAAATTGTAGATTAAAAAAAACTCTACATAGGTATGACAGTGTTGTTTTCATTCTATTTCAGGAGCTGTAGATTTTTCCAAGAGGACCCAGGACAGCTTGTCGGCTGCCTCATCATTACCAGTACACCCAGATGTCAGATTTAAACCTCTTCCATTCTTTGACATCATGGGGGAGTTACTGAAACCTACAAGTCTAGGTATGTACAAGAAGGGAGTTTCTACGACATTGTTCTGTATGTGTAGTCAGCTGTTTAGACAAGTTTTAAGTACTGGTATAATGATCTGGTGATATATAATGGTGTGCTACATGTTCATTGCAGCTCCTTGTTACTGAATATTTTAAGGATGGTATGTTTGCAGTGATACTATAGCATGTAGAAATAGTAAGACATAGACTACTACCATCTTCTTGCACTTGAGTAACAGTCATACAGATTTTCTTTCAGTGTGACAGAATTGGTCTGATCAAATGTCTGACCAGTTTTTCAAACTTTTAGGAAAATTGCTTAAGCGTCTCAGTTTGAAGTCAAAGAGGGGTAGGGGGATACATATATGTTCACAGACATCTCTTGTTTCATAAGAATTTGTTATAACTCCAGGAAGCTGTAATGATGAGTGTTTGTAACAGTTTGTAATAATGTCTTTGTTTTGACTTGAATTGAAACCAAAAATAATTTAATAACTTAAAATCGTTAAGCATTTTATTCGTGAAAGGCTTATGAACTGTCTACTTTTTCAGCCCCGAAAGGACCTTCACGATATCAAGAAACGTATTTTGTGTTTCACCTAACCCCTCAACAGGCACAAGACATTGCTATGTCTCGAGATTTCAGACCAACAGCTAAGTGGGAATATACAGTACAAGTACAGCTCAGGTCAGTAAATGTGTTCTGTCTTCTGGTCATAGTGGACCTTACATGTACGTTACTTTAATGTCCATGTACAAGGTATAGTAAACCAATATCTGTCGAGCACTTTCGGTCATTTTCCATAAAAGTAAAATGTGTTACTTATAAAATAATGAAAAATTTATTCTAGGTTGCAGATGTATAAATGCTATTAAAAAGATTTTTGACACTATAAGAAAATCACAGAACCTTTCTGTTGTGTTTTTTCAAGACATCAGCTATAATTGAGAGTTTGTAACAAAGTTTGTTCAGTTTTTATTTTGCTGTTTCAGATTTTGTTTTTTGGAGACAAGTTGTGAACAAGATGATAATTTTCCTCCAAGTATATGTGTTCGTGTAAATGGAAAAGTGGCACAATTACCAGTAAGTCCTGTTTTGTAGTTTCAGAAGGGGGTGAGCTATAGTAACTGACTTCTGTGTGACAAAATTTAAGTTGGATATTCACGTTCAAATTTCAGAAGTCTGCATAAATGCAAGAAGAATTCATCAAGCAGAAACTCAGACAAGTTGTACTATTCTATTCTAAGATCAGGGTTTATTATTACAGGTATCTTTACTTTCTAAATAAGTTCATGTTATCATTTATAATAGCAACTTCTTTTGTATTCAAGAGTTCTTCCTCTGACTGTCACTGTTTGTTATAAATTTTAGAATCCCATTCCAACAACAAAGCCAGGAGTGGAGCCAAAAAGACCAGGCCGTCCAGTAGATATAACCTCATTGTGTAGGTTATCACCAACCCTGCCTAACCATGTAGAAATCTCCTGGGCCTCAGAATACGGGAGGGTATGTAGGAATAATAAATTAATTTCAATAAAATGTCAACACTGCACTGCATCATACATGCATGTAATGTTGAGCCAACATGGCTAGCTCGTTTGTAGAGCAACAGATTGTCAGTCCACCGGTTCTCTTTTCAAATCCCACAGGTGATAATTGAACTTAAGACAATGCAAAGGCCATTTGTCTTTCACCTCTGATTCAAGTGAGGAAGCAGTGAGTCGCTTGCAGGGAGTTTGGTCAGTGAACTGGTTAGATACCCAGGAACACTTGTTAGGTGGTCTGACCAAAAAGAGGTTGATTTGCATTATACCTCTATAAAAACAAACAAAGTAACATGTGATGTCAGGTTTTAAATATACAAGCAGATTAGTATAATTACTTCCAAGATATTGTGCATGTAGTTAATAATATTCATTATTGGATACTGACTTACAGTATAACACAAGTAAGGTGACTTAGCTCTTCACAGTGAAGGATTTCTGCCTGTTTCAGAATAGAAAAGCATTCATAACTCTCTTTCTTTAGGTCTAACTATTATTTAAAGAATTTGTTCAGTCTTAATTTTTTAGTCAAGACAAGATCCCTAATGGTGACAGCAGGCTTTGTAAATGTGGAAAAAAGCTTCCTATTACTGATTGCTCTTATATTTGTATTTCAGGGTTATGTTGTGTCTATAAATTTAGTGAAAAGGCTTACCTCAGATATCTTACTACAGCGATTAAAACAGTTTGGTAACAGACATGCGGACCACACTAGAGCTATGAGTAAGTCAGTTCTTTTTCAAAATGCAGTTTTGCTGACCATGCAATATCTTTCCTATAAATTATTCATCCTGTTGTTCTAATGGGCATTTGATAATGGTCATTGCCAAAACATTCTTTGTTCAGCAAGTTTTCAAAAAACAGCCTGTGAAAAACCTTTGAATTATTTCATTTTGCACAGAGGTTTTTTTCTCATACTAAGTTCAGCATGAATTCAACATTTCAAAATATTTCATTCGATGTTCATTAGAATATTAAGGAGGCAGCATTTTACCCTGTGGTTAATGAATCTCATGTCTGTCAATAAATCAGTCTAAAACTGAAGAAAACAATTCCTGAATGAATTGAGGATATGTGAATGTGGACATAAAACCTTGATCTGTATTTCAGTAAAGGAGAAATTACACCATGATGCTGACAGTGAAATAGCCACAACTAGTCTCCGAGTCTCATTAATATGTCCAGTAAGTATGAGAAGTTCTACTTGATACCATTTTAGAGATAAACGACTTACTTGATAGATCTTTAACAAGTTAACCTGTATTAAGGTTAGGTGCAAAGGGAACTCAATTAAACATAGAAAAACTTGTTAAAGTTATCTTGATATGCTAGAAAGTAGTGACTTCTAGCTAAAACTAATTCAAATCCTGCTTTAATGCTTTGACCTTTTTGTTGGTTTGGACTTTAGCAAATATTGGATGATAGATTTGAAATCATTTTATCTTGTTTCTAATACAGTTTTTTTAGAATCATTTTGTATAATTTAGTTGGGTAAGATGAAGATGCAGATCCCGTGTAGAGCAGGGACGTGTACACACCTTCAGTGTTTTGATGCCACTACATTCCTTATGATGAATGAAAAGAAAGCCACTTGGCTATGTCCAGTATGTGATAAACAAACTCCGTTCCATAAACTTATCATAGATGGGTATGTTTTCGTTTCTTTCTTTTATTGTTTACTTGATACTATGGGGACAAATCGAAGGTGTTAACATGGCGAAAGTTGAGGTGAAAGTCCTTTATCATGGAAGTCCTGGACTATTTGACATATCTTAACTAAGTTTGCTTTTATAACTGAAAATGTACTAAACTTCAAAAGGTGCTATAAAACATGTATATTATAATATATATGACATAGGCTTTCTGGCATTGATAGCCCCAGTGTCACATGAATGAATAATAACACTTGGGCTGTTATTTAACCCTGAACATGCTGAAATTTTGTAATGGATTTGCCCAGCTTTGAATTTGGAACAGTCCATTCAAAGTTTAAGGGATTTCAATATCAAAATACAAAAATGGAGCTACTAACAGTATAGAGCCTGGTCAGACTGCACGGATGTGCAGGCTGACCTGGCTGTATACTGGTGGCAAAGGCTAATCACTTTCGGTTCCAGCATATTAAGGGTTAATCACTTGGGTGAACTATATATTATCTCTCACTATTATTTTACCCTAAAAGTATGACTTTTAAAAAAAACAACTGTTGCAAGATTTAATTGTTGCAGATTTTCATGGGTACCATTCTGCATTAGTTCATGCTTAACTGTTGCTGGTTGAAGAAGTTCTCATTTTCTGCAAACTGCATTTGCAATTTCAGGTTGTTTGTAGAGATATTGAAGCAGGTTTCAGATGTGGATGAAATCCAGTTTATAGAGGATGGTTCCTGGTCACCTATCAAAGCCAATAAACAGACACACACTATCAGTAGTACACCCAGCAGACACCATGCATCAGGTTCATGTAAGCAATTTTGCTATAGTAGTTATCGAAAGAGTATTACAACAAGTAGACACCATGCATCCCGTTGATGTAAGCAACTTTTCTGAAATAATTTACAAATGAATAATTGTTTTTTTTTAATTGTATGAACCTAGGAAAGGTGTACTAAGATAAAAAAGGTCAACTTTTATTCAGAACTGAAGACAAACAATTTTGAAATGTGATAATAGCTTTGAACAACAACAGCTAATAGTAATATGAAAGCAAATACACTTCAATTTTCTCTCACAGTTTAGTGTGAGTTAGCTAATTTTGATTCTCAGATAAATCCTTGCTATCTGGCTCTGTTCGTAGCTTACTGTCAGAGTACTGGACTCCCGATCTTGGGATAGCTAGTTCGAATCACACCAGCAGTGATATTCTCTAATGACACCAAATTCTGCAATTTCGGTACAAGTACTGGTTGAATCCAGGAAGCAGTCATTTAGTTTGATTAATATAATTGTCATTTAGAGTGATGAATATAATTTCATATAGCATGAATGATAGATACACTTGGAAACATTTAAAGTTAAATAAGTGGTCAAAGTATGTTTTATCCCAGAGATGCATGACAGTTTCAAATAGATACTGAAAACACGGTGAATGTTCAGAATCATGTAAAATAGACATAAATGCTTCTTTCATTTTCACAATGAAAATTTACTCCCTAGTATAATTTTCAGTTTTTGACCCAACTAGTCCAAATATTTTACAAAATCAGCTTTACTGATTGGGAGTGAAAAAATTCAAGCAAAACAGATTGCAAATGTTAGTTGTTTTATAGATACACACTGACTTTTTTTTTCTAGGCCACTTTGATTAGGGTCATTACAGTGAAACAAATATCCCACCCAAGAAAGGCAGTTTTAAATGTAAACCAACTCCCTTTTAAGTTTACTGACAATGAAAGGGTCCCTAAATAAAAGACTTCACCAGTAGAATTCCTTTACTTTACCATTTTTGGGTGGGATATATTTTAATTAAATGGCTTTTAAGGAATTCAGAAATGTTTTAGCAAGAGTTCTTCTGATACTTAAATGTACAAAGAAATTTTATAGTATAATTATGTATTTCTTTGAGAACAGCCAGTGATGTTTCTGCTAGTTCTTAGCTTTACCACTATATCTCACTGATATGCATTAGTAAATTTTATTTTATGCCTACCAGTGAAATATAGGGAAATATCAGTGAGATAAAAGTGATAATACACTGTTTTGAATCAGTTAATTACCATTTTGATAATACATGTTTTGTGCCCGAACTACTTTTTTACCTGATTCAGCCAAGAACCACACTGCTCCAATGATTGCAGGAAATAGTGAATCTGGTCCTGCACCAAGAGGATTTTTCATAAACAGTCACTTTCATGGAAATGTTACTTTCAATTTCAATTCCTCTAAAACTGCAACCCAGCAACTATCTCAACAGGTCATAAATTCCAGTCCAAAAGCTGGCCTGCTTGATGAAACTTCAGGAATTTCCCCACCACGTAAATACAAGAGAATCCGCTGTATTTCAGACAGTGACAGCGAGTGAAATTTATTTACCTTGTTAAATCCAGTTATAATATTGAATTCCTAGTTGTGAACAATGATAAAATTCGCCATAAATTATTTAAAATGTCTGATTTGTTTACATAACTCACATGGACAATATCCAATATGGCCGACTTTCAATTCGATTGAATATTGAGTATTAATCCGCTTTTATAATTAAAGTATGTATGGCAAAAATTCAATAAATATTGATAAACTGTGTAGACAAAAATAAATGTTATTTGATGAAAGTGTATTCAGGTTATTTCAGCAGAAGTAAAGTTATCATATGTATTGGAGATTGTCTGCACTTTTTTTTGTGCGCAGTAACCAAAGTATGCATTAACTGATTTGGGGCTCACCATGGGGAATTTATTGAAGGCCCTGATTAAAAATGTCATAAAAAACCCCATTTTTGACGTGTTGGCATAAAATAAAAAGAAAATTTGTTTGTTTTTTAGTGGAAGATGGGAATTTATTTCATCGAGTGAACACCATATGTGATATTTTCACGAGTGGCGCAGCCATGAGTGAAAATATCAACATATGGTGTTCACGAGATGAAATAAATTCTCATCTTCCACAAAAACAAACAAATATCCTCTATATAATGTTTAAGAAATTCTTTCCTTCTTTATTATGGTAAGGCTTTAAGTATGTAAGAGGTTACTTTGCATGAGGAAGATGGAATCTGTTTCAGACTTACACCAATTGTTGTGTGCAGTAATGTTCATTTGTAATGTTATAAGGCTACAAAATTTCAGTGTCATCCAGGCAATATATGTCTTTTTAATAGTTTGAAGAAAACAAAGATTAGTTAATGCCTCATCTGTGCAATTTTCCCCCCATCATAAATCAGATAGCACAAAAGAAATGATAAGATAGGATTATGTATCACGTAATGAATAACATAATGTAATTTTTCTGACTCATTTGAGGCTTCATCTTAGTATAAAAAAATTAGGTTTTAAAATCACATATAGGTCTTAAAATCACATAGCATAATCAACGATCATACATACTGACAAGTTCTGCATCCTTCATTCAGTCAAGTATTGTTCTGTTTCTTCTGACAAGTTCTGCATCCTTCATTCAGTCAAGCATTTTTCTGTTTCCCTGCAAAGTCATTTCTGTATCATGACATTCTGTCAGGGCTGCCAAAATCTGCTTTGGACTCACTCACTGCTTTTGAAATCTCCAGATTCACGAGATCGAATCTGCAACAGTGTGTGTAAGTTGTTTACATGGTAGACCTAGTATCTGCGTCTGGTATTTCACTTTACACGATTGAGACTGAAACAAAATGGACTGGTAGTATACAAGCACTCCTATTGAAAAAAAAATTTACAATATTGGTAACAGTATTTAAATGAAGATTTTTTTTAAGTACTTTTTTTAAAAGCATTGTTGTGCTTGTAAAAAAATGTTACTTTATATATTTGCATTTGGAGCACTATGAGGCATAGATTTTGACAGCCCTTTGTTTATTGATAGAATGTATTGTATCATGTTTTGTCATTACATATTGTGTCAGTAATTCCCCTCTTCCCATTCCAGCACCTAGAGAGAAAACAGTGAATTTATGTGGAGGTAATTCATTCTTTATTGAGAACATTGAATACACTTTTCTTGCATACTTGATACAGTAAAATAACTTTCTTTATTTGTAAAATCATATCACTTGCAGGGTTCCCACGCTACCAGGAAAACGGGAAAAAGTTTGGAATTTCGAAAAAAACGTTCCCGGTCTTGAAAAAGTCTTGATTTTTACGCCATCTGGAAAAATTTCGGGGAAAAACCGGGAAAAGTACGAACCAATTTGGGTACGAAACTAGTAGAACTTCTCACAGCGTGTAAATAAAACGGAACTCGTTTAGCGAGCGAACGTTTATTGACTATGAATAGCGATGATGTCCGCATTTCTGCGAAGATATTTTAGAAGAGAAATTTGCGTCCGTCCGTTACAATTTGCGATAAAAACGCTTACAATAACATCTGTAGACGTTAACTACAGTGACCTAGAGAGCATACAACATGCTTCTTGTCTCACCACTCTGACATTGAAGTCAAACTTCTTGCTGTCAAAATCTCTGAAAATGCGATTCCATCAGTGCATTTCTTCGAGTGTATAGCCTGGAATTTAGAAAGAAATCCTTGAAAAAGTCGGGGAAAAGTCTGGAATTGTACAAGCAGAAAATTGTGGGAACCCTGCACTTGTTATATTTTATCTTCATTTCTAGTAAAACATACTAAAGGAATAGAATGTTCTCATTTATTCATCGTTTGTTGAGTTGCGTTTGTGAATGTTTGTTCTTTCTGGTACATTGGGATGTTGTTAAATCTTCAAAAGTGATAAGAAATCATATAATGATTAAGCGAATCTTTGAAAATGAAGAGATATGAATTTGTAATTTAAGTGTTACATAGACGTTTCGAAAAAGGAAAGAAAAAAAGTGAAAAGGTTTTACTGCTCAGGTATGCAAGAACTCCCCCTCATTTTCATGTAAATGGAAAGGATAGTTAGAATGTCATTTTAATTTAGTATTGAATAATCACTTATCAGCAATTCTTTTTGTTAGCTTAGTCAAAATAGCTTTAGTGTACAAATAAACATATCGTATATGCTTTTGATTTAATGTAGATTGACAGTGCATCATATTTTCATTTATTTCAAGTATAAATGTTACAATACATGCTTTAATGTTGCATGCTTCTTTCATTCTGTTCTTATGGCCTGATCTCATCTGTGTAGCATGTATTAAATAGAAGGCTGAAAGATCTTCAGTTGTTACCAACAAGTAACACAGTCTGTTTTAAAAAAAAAAAAACATTAACTGACAGGTAATACAGGAAGAGTAAATGACAGCTTTGAACTTTAATAATTCATATATCAGGGCTCTACAAATCCTGTAGGCTGATGTTCGGGACAGCTCTAAATTTGCTCTCAGACAACTGACTGTAAAAAATTTTTGTCACAGACAACTCTAGTTCAGATAGTCATAAATCTGGGATAACTGCTCAAATAAACAACCTACTTGAATAACCAACATGATGCAATTGATTTGTAACCGAACTGAAACCAATTTTGGCATTCGATAAGCTCCGCCCTAATAGAGAATTGACAGCAAGTCAGCAGAAAACGTCAGTCATGACTTTTGTTACACTTTACTGCAGAAATTGATTATATTTTGCACATCTGCGTCAGTATCGCATGAATTTTAATTAAATCCAGTAGCTACCAAAAAATGCCCAAATTCTTAATGGTATTTTTGTTTTAATTATCAGATTTATTTATAAGAAAAAGTCAAGTAGATTTATGACAACCTTAAAAAAATGAGGGCAACCAGTTCCAGCTAATAGGTCATTAAACATGAAGCAGCGATTGAAAACATCTACTTTGTTCTTTCGAAGGCCTAGATAAATTCCGTTTGTCATATATTTCTATTTGTATTGTAATATTTATTGAAAACAGTGTCTTGAAGACTCTTTACAAGACAGACTTACTACATTGAATTATTAAATTTTGGTCCTGATTTAATTTTAAGTACCAGTTTTTCCGTTTTTATTTAACAAGTTCCCTTTTCTTTGAGACTTGAATATATTTCTTATTTATTACTTATTATATACCTTTGAAAGCAACAACAATTATAATGGTTCAACAATTATAAAATAATAAAAAGAACCCCAATAAATTAATAATGCTCATTGAATAACATTATACTTGTCACTCGGACATCTGACATTGTTTTTGGGACAACTCTATTTTGCCATAGCCAGTTGTCCTGGATAACTCAACCACAAAAAAAAAAAATTGTAGAGCCCTGTTTATTTGCAGAGAGGTCTAGATGGAATGTGTTAACTTGCCTTCATGGGATGTTTAACACATTTGCTTATTTGTACATTTCAGATTCTGGAGATTCACCATCGGTGTCGCCAAACAAAAAGCCTAAGATGGAGGTGATAGATTTGACCTTGAGTGATTCTGAGGATGAGGCAGAGCCAGCACGACCACAATCAAGTCATGAGATTAGCTCAGGGTGTGTTTCTCCGCCTGTTATAAGCATTGACTCTCCAGCAGGACCTTTATCTGTATCATCAGTGTCATCTTTTGACAACGTTTTATCATCTCAGCAGTCAAATTCATCATACTCACCACATCTTTCATCATCACCATCATCATCATCTTCATCATCATCAAATAGTACAATAGGATACAATTATCCGGGACCATCTCGATCAAGATCACCGCCCATCCGGTCACCTACCTCTTCTCCTAGGTCACACCTCTCACCAAGATCGCCTTATAAGTCTCCCCTTAGGTCACCGGTGTCCCCAGTTGCTAGTCCACATCCCATGTCCCCAATGACTGCCCCTACCAGTCCCTTTTTGCCGCCTTATCCTAGTATACCTCCATCTATGTCAATCCCAATTCCAAATATGTACATGCCAGCACCAATGTCGGCTCCCTTGCCCACAATGCAGGGTGAAGATCGGGAAATTGAGGACTTCTTACAGGGTCTGTATAGTGAATATATTTGATAATTCTCAGGGATTTATCTTCTATTATAGTGTATGACAAAGACCTGTGAGAGAATGTTCAGTGGTGCTGTTCTAAGAACTAAAGTTTCTGAAAACATCAAGAAGACTTGGTTCAGGGCATGGTTTGCCTTCTAGAAATTTCAGCAGGACCATAACTATGTCCAGAATGGCTGAATTAGTCTTATGATTTGAAGAAGAAACGAGATTGCTGAGAGTTGTTGAAACTCCAGCAGTGTTTTTAATCAATGGGAAATATTTGTCAACTCTAGATTGGCCTAGCATCCCAAGTTAATGAATGTCAGTGATGGAACTTAGATTGTATTATTTCACAACTTTTGTCTGTTATTTATATTGAGTCACATTGGAAAATGGTTTACAACTATAAATTTTATTCATGTAAACTACTTGAGTTGATAAGTTGAAGTGTATGTAGATTAGTAAGTACCATGTGTTCTTCAAAGGTACAACTTTCTTTCATACAGAATATTTAGATAGGAGTGGTCTAATGTATGCTTTCTGTCTCCAGGGTAGATGTTTAATCAACTGCATTGCTAATCCTTTCAAACCTATCCTGTCCAGAACTTACCCAATCTTACCCAGCATGAATCGTCCTCAGTTGTATTAATTTGTTGCAAGTTTGGTTGCCGCTAACACCATCGGTCAGGAACTACAACAGTCTGTAGAGTCCTTTGACCACTCCCGAGCAAGCTTTTGTCCTTGATACTAGTTAGGCTGTGTGCTTTCAATTACAATTTAAGGTCAGGTGCCAAGGATCGTATGTTTAAGCTAAGTAAAAATACAGCGGGCTTCTGTTGACAGAAAATGTGAATATCAGAAAGTTTTCTTTGAAATATATATATATATATGTAATATTCCACTGATCATTTTGTTGCAGTTCCAGTATTCTGCCATCATTCTGTGCTTCATTGTGCTCTTGTATAAGTTCTGTTATTGATTTTTTGTAATTTAAGTATACCATTGTATTTATTTTTCAATCATTATTGTTCTGTGCTTACATTTAATACCACTGAATACAGAGTCCTGTTCTGAAAGAATTATTTTTAACCATTGTGAAATAAAAATTTCAT
Organism: Cyclina sinensis; assembly: GCA_012932295.1. NCBI lineage: Eukaryota > Metazoa > Mollusca > Bivalvia > Venerida > Veneridae > Cyclina > Cyclina sinensis. The sequence goes on along the minus strand of JAAONU010000017.1, from coordinate 18,757,982 downwards.
CTCTGTAATGTTGTACTCAGATAAATCATACCAGAAATTTTATTTTGAACTTTAAACGATGTTGTTAAAGCAGTATTTCTTTTTTGCTTGTTTAAGGTTACCATTAAATGATTTGTTTGTCTGTGATTTTTATTTGCAGTTGTAAATAAAACAGTTAAGTTTTTACAATTGATTTTAAAGCTTATTTTGTAGCGATTGTTGCAGTGACAAATGCGTAATATTTCACTACACTAACCCTTTCACATGTGATACTGTTGTATTGCAAATACACAAAAAAAAGTCTGTTACAGAAGGAACACAAGACAGTTGTGCTGTTAGCATTAAAAAGTAGGTCACAATGATACAGTAAAGTGTGATTGAAGCTTTTTCTTAAAGGTTTCTCTAAGACTTACTCTGGTTTCACCAAGCTGTTTGAATAATTCTAGTTACATACATTTTGCATTTTATCACGTAAGGTTGACATTTCACCATGTCACAATTTGCTATGAAGAAACTATTTGAACCTGCTGTTGGAACTAGATGAATAACGAAACTGCTATACTAAATTTTGATGACTTACGAAAATTTGTTTATCTGTTATGATTTGGTGATACTCAGTTGGAGATAATAATCATTATATATTTCAACATTGTAATTCATGAAATTCAAACACTTGTTTTGCGTCTTGAAAATTCATTTATTTATTATCTTTTATGTGGTGAGCAGACTTAATGGTGTGAGTCTGGAAATACAGTGATACTGCATTTATAGGGCAGCACCTAGTGCTGGGAAGTTGTTACCCGAACTATATACTTGTAGTGCATTTATTTCAACTACAGATACATTGATAATTGTGTACAGAGATGTATGGTTAGTGTTGAAAACACCACTTTTGATTGTGCTACTGACTGATGTGTAAAGAGAATATTTTAAGATTTGAATATTTCATGTTAAGTGGCTGTTACAACTGTCTTTTTGAATGATTAAATGTTGAAATTGCAAATGTGACTTTTTATTGTTTTTAGAAAGTCATTTTGTAATTGGCAAGAGATATACTAGTATCTAAATGTTGTACACAAAAATTTCATCACAGAAAAGTACTATACAAGAGCACAAAATGAAGCACAGTTATTTTTTTTTTTTTTACTGAAATTATTTGTCTGTTGTATTATGTAACATGTGCTTGTTCGAGTTCAGTTTTTCATTTATTTATAGATTATTGATATTTTATATGTCTTGCCAAGCAAATGGTTTTCTTTTGTTCCCGTTCAAAGTGGCTGTGGTAAGATCAGTTTGGCCCTTGTTAAGGTCAAGTTTATACCAGTACAGTTGTGAAATTCTGCCTACCCGTCTTGTCTCATATAGCCAAGTGGCTTGTAAATGTCTTGAACCCCTCACTGACATGTTTGTTGATTCTTGCCTGCTACATGCCTGACTTGAGGTGAAAAATCCGTTAGTCTGTAACTTTGTCCTGCTAAATTGGTAAAATGGACTTGACCATCATTCAATTTTGACAAACCCATTCATGAATTTTAGGGGCATTAATTGAAAACTTACTGAATGGCTTACACATTTGACTATAATCTATCTAGACAGGTACCCGCAAAGGTGAAAAAATGGCTGCCCACAGCATATTAAAGGTTCAGTTAGAAAAGTGGGCCTGGTGCCTCATGAAAACACAGCTCGTGTTTGTTTACAGGTTTCAAAATATTGAAGGTCATAAAGTAGAACAAACTAGAGTCAGACATGCTAATAGACACAGAAATGGCTTGAACTTGTTTATTCTACAGATTGTTTGCCTTCTGATCAGGATATCAGGCTGTACATAATCTCAGTGGCGCTGCTCAAAGTATAAGAGAGTCTGATTAGTGCTCAGATAAATATAGAAATGGTTCAGCTTACTCAAGTTACATAATGTTTATACTTCTACCAATGATTTTTTTCTGTCGACATGTTTGCTGCACAAATGTACTATAATTACGAATCTTAAATTACGCAGACTTTGTTTTGGAAAAGTAACCTTTTTTTTTCCAATTTCAGTAAAAAATCGTGTTTAAAAAGATGCAACAGAAAATTAACCCATAATGGTCAATAGATATTTTCCAAGTTGTGTTGTACATACAACAACTTTTCTAATCGAGAATCAGCCAAAAAAAAGTGGTGGTTATAATTGGGTAGAAAAATCTATAGCCTAGTTTACATTTATTAGTACATGTATTCTTGTTCTCTGACTGATATTTTTCTAAATTGTGAATTAGTATTAATAAGTAGACTTTTAAATACTCAGCCTTTTAAATAGGCACTGGAAATAATTAAAATCAGACACCAGAAGTAGGTAGGAAGATAATGATAGATAAATCAGTATATAAATATTTTTGCTCCATTATAGCTTAAACAGCTGTGTCAGAATTTTACATAAACCATTAGGTCCAGTCATATTGCTAACATGTTAGTAAATGCAGTCTGAGTAGTGACTGCAACCCCCTGCCCCCGTTTTATCTGTTCACAAACAGTAGTTATACAAAAGACTATTTACAACTCGAAAATAGTTCAACACAATTAAATACATTTTGCAGGAGTGATGGAAACAAACAGATACAAAATGCTCTTTTTTTGTCTTAGCTGTGAAAGGTGCAATAAACAAAGGACTTCCAGTAAAAATAACAAAAAAAAATCAGTTGCAGCAGAAACAGATATATTTTTTTCGTTAAATTTTCACATAGGTAGAGTATATCATTAACAAGAATGCAACATTTCAATAAGTCATTTAATAAACTATATCACTTGTTTGCTGTAATGCATATAAAATAGTTCTCATTTTTACCAGCATAACTGTCAGTAGTTGCATTAGAAAGGGGATGAACATGCTGCTGATTTATTAATGGTACTATGTGATAATGAGACTTATAGCCAGATAAATGCTCTAGCATTTTTCTTCCTCTGCATCTTAATTTCACCTTGCCTTTATCTTCTGTTTTCAGGTCCTCGACCCCATCTTTGATACTGAGCACACCGGTAGCAGCCCCAAGCCCACCAGAAGTTACGAGTGCGGTGCACAGTTTACCACCATTACCGCCATTGACAAGCTACAGATCTCGTGATAACTGCAGTCCAGGCAGTGCATCGTCTCATTCTCAAAACAATTCAGGTCTCAATCTCAGTTTGAACTCTAAAAGCAATAGTCCAATCAGACAGGGGATCACAGGGCTTACCAGTCCAACACTTTTGTCAGTGGCAGATAAATTACATGCAGCTTCATCTTCATCCTTATCATCACTATCATCATCATCACAGTCATGGCTTACAGCTTTGAGTGGACAGACACATGGACAGAAAAGACCACCACCAGCTCACACCGGTAATCCACCACCACCAAAGCGCCCCCTAGTGGAGAAAATTGCATCAGATTCACCAACATCATCAAATTCAAACATGTCACCTCTTGTTGGTAAGTATTAGAACATTTCAAGACACAGACAAATGCAATATCTTAACAGTCTTGACATCTTGTCTGTTATCTGATGTTTTGAATCCCAGAAGACATTTTCTGTTAGACTTGCTCCTCAAGAAATGGGTGTGAGGGGAGTTGTACTATTCTTAACCGAACTGAAAGGACTAGCTCAGTGGCTGTCCGGTTTTAAGGTCAGTTTAGTAAAATGTTAGAAACTCAGAACTGAGAGATAAATGATATATTGTCCAGTAAGGAACTTAGTCATAAAATAGTCATAAAATCTTTTTAAAAAATGGGCCTTCATTGTCATAAAAAGTCAACATTTTGGAACATACTTCCCCTGTTCTTATTTTAGTTTTATCAAATGGAATGCCAGTATTTAGAGAAGCAGCCACTTGCTTGATTGGAAAAGAGAATCGGTTTATTATTTTTGAATCTCATTATTTGCATGCAGTTTTGGTGTTTTATTCCTATAGTTCAGTGTTGTTAACTTGCATTCTAAATGACAAAAAGTCAGGTTAATGTTCAGTTGATTAGTTGAAAATTACTTGATACTAACGGTTACAGTGTTTCCAGTTATAGATAATGATTAAAACCAGACTTTTGTTACTGAACCAGTGTTATATTCAGTTTGATGCACTTCACATTTACAGTAGAATTAAATATAGAGGAAGATTGTTATTTTGATGTATCTGAATGGAAACTTACTGATATCACACAATTTGCATCAAGCACTCCTTAATAAGACTTCTAGCTATACTGTACTTCATGTTGAGGTTAGGGTTATATAGCATGGAAAAATATTGATTTAAGTGAAAGCCATAAAGTATTACTGTTAAATTGTAAAATAGAAAAACACATGTGACTGAAAAACTAGCTAGACATTGATCAAATTGTGAAGATTTGGAACCTTTGACAAACTTCAACATTTATTCCTGATTGTAATACAAAGCAATTATTACAGTAAGTATATACAAATAACAGTCATAGTATACGATGCTTCTGTACATTTCTGTTTGTACATTTATTGCAGCATAGGGTTTAAATGAGCTGCCTTACTTTTCCCATCAGGTCTTGTAAACCTAGAATGTAACTGTCTCGAAATTGACATGTTATTTTGTTGTTTATTTTACAGATCTTGACCAGTTGTGTAGCATACTGGACTATGACAGGGACAGAAATAATGAGGAGGTAGCTTCTTGTTTTCTTTTCTTTTCTGAGATACCATTGGCTGTCTAAAGCCTGCTTGTGGATGAAACAAATATTTTCATTGGTTGTAAATCCTTGTAGTTTAAGAGACACTGGTCATTAGTGAAATGTCTCAGAATTTAAGTTTGAAAGGCAGATAACTATGTTTTTCAACAATTGAAGGGATGAGTAACATGAGTTGAAATGATCAGTTTATATTTTTTTTTTTTTGACTATTCAGGAAAAAAAGAGTATTTTTATCAATTTTCTAGGTGTTTATATTAATAACCTAGTATATAGCATTAAAAGCATTGCCTATATTTGTTGTCGAGGAGCGCTGGTTGAGGGGCTAGAGTGCCAGCCTATGGATCTGGAGATCACGGGTTCAAATTCGACTAGGAGTTTGATTCTCCAGGTTTTCCACATTCCACACTCTCGAGGCGAGCACTGGTTTGCATTAAGGAAGTAGTCGTTGAGTGTGATGAATATAAGTGGTGAGAACTTGTTTCCTAATCACTGTAAAATAAATACTAGGAGTTTTAAAACTATACTAGCCTATCTGTTTATGTTTTTCATCAAAATACTGACATTTACATTCCAGATAGCCAGTGTATTACCTTTCCCCACTGACTTTCCGCTGACAATGCCACCCACTTCTCAAAGTTCAAGAAACATTTTCAATGTATCCCCCTCGGATATTATATCACTAGATTGAAAGTGCTGTAGGGATTGAAGTAAAAAGCTCTGTGTGAAGTGTTAGCTGGAGAAGTTGCTCTTTTGGTGCTTGTGACATTATACATTCAGCAGGAATGAAAGAAAATCTGCATATCACTGGAACGGAGCCACAATTTCAACTTCTGAGTGATATTAGCAGGATTGCCATGTGTGTAGCAAAAACAAATGCTATGTTAATAAAAGAAAACTTACATGAGAGCATTTTATACTGTTGTTGACTCCTGCGATTGTATCTAGTCTGTTGATAACTCAAATGATGTAAGTAAGATAAATATTGAACAGCATTCCTTTAAAAATGTCATTTCTTTTACATACTGAATATTTATGTTCACTAAACTTGTCTGCAAGGAAATTTGAACCATCAGTTTGCAATTAAACTTTATAAAAACATATAAGATTTAAGGTATTTGGTTAGGTTATAAAACATGGTGTAAACATACAAGATTTAAGGTGTTTGGTTGGGTCAAAAACTTGATGTAAACATACAAGATTTAAGGTGTTTGGTTGGGTCAAAAACTTGATGTAAACATACAAGATTTAAGGTGTTTGGTTGGGTTAATAAACATTGTGTAAACATACAAGATTTAAGGTGTTTGGTTGGGTCAAAAACTTGATGTAAACATACAAGATTTAAGGTATTTGGTTGGGTTATAAAACTTGATGTAAACATACAAGATTTAAGGTATTTGGTTGGGTTATAAAACTTGATGTAAACATACAAGATTTAAGGTATTTGGTTTGGTAATAAAAATCAATTGAAAGATACAAGATTTTAGGTATTTGGTCAGTTATAAAACTTGTGTAAACATACATGATTATAGGAATTGGTCAGTTATAAAACTAGATGTAAATATACAAGATTTTAGGTATTTTGTGGAGTTACCAGGTTATACGAAAACTTTTTGTTGTGCTTGTATTGTCAGAAATGTTCAGTATAGATGCTAATAAATCTTTTGTGAGGAATTCCTGAAAATAAGTTTTTAATTTATGAGTGAATGAAAATTAACACAGACATCCAAACCTGTCTGCTCTGTGTTGATTTCTCATTTTGCACTTGTTGACTTGAATTGATGTTATAAACCTTCTCAAATGATACTTTTTCTTCATAAATTACCCAATAAATTATTAGTAAGATCTTTAATGATTGTTCCACCTTCCAAGGCTGAAGAAATATTGTCATTTGGTTGTTGACATCCACACAAATAATGAGGTAGTTATTAGACGAAAAACAACCATGATTATTTTTTTTTGTTTAAAAAAAAAAATGACAAATCTTTACATTGTATAAACATACTTCAAAAATGGTTTTTAACAGTTCAGTTTATATATTATTATAACTCAGATTACATCTTCTATTGAGTCATGAAACATTGAGTCAAGTCCAGGGCTAATATCTTTAATGTTTATTGTTACAGGAAGTGCATGATCCCAAACAAAAACAATTCAAATGCATACTTTAGACCAGTAACAGTAATCTAGATTTATTGCAGATGTAAAGATTTTGTAGGGTTTATGGATGAAATTATGTATTTTTTTTAGAATAACAGAGATGGAAGTGCAGGCACTTAAATTTAAATTTTTTATCTTTAATTTGATATTTTTTGTGTGCCTGTTTGTCAGTTAAGGTTGACTATGGCATGGTCACACCTTTGACTTTTGAAACCACTTTATGATGTGATAAGAAGATTTTGAATAAATTGGATTATGAGGGTTTGGACATTTGTTTTCAAAACAGTGGAGACCTGATTGAAATAAATTGTTCTGGCTTGTACTTGACTCAGAATTGTGAACCCTTGATTAAATAATTGCTTTATCTGTTTTCTTCAGTTATAATCTTGAAATTAATTACAGATTAGATTGTTCGTCCATTTGGTGCTATGTTAAGTTTCATATGTGACATATTATATTTTAATCTTTCAGTTTTGTGCTTCAGAAAAGTAATATCTGAAAAATGTTTTAGTAAAATAATCTCTGGTACTACAAAATCAGCACAATGAAGCTTGCTTGTCTGTTTGTACACCTAAACAGGATATCTACTGCTTGAGGTCATATCTGAAATTTAGGCTTGACTATTTGTAACAGGTAATCCTACCATAGAAAAATCATTTGTTTCCGTCAGTTTTAAAATAAGATGTTCAGGTATTAAAAATTTTTCCATAGGAGATTTTCTGTTGGTAAAATAATACATGCAGTTCATTCCCAAGCAATTTTCTATTATTTAATTAGTTAGATACATGGACTTTGTACATGTTAACTCAGGGTTAAGACCACTTCATGTATGCATTTTGAAGAACTTTTACTGATCTTTCCTCTTTAAGCAAATTGAGTTATTGTGTGAGAATTTCTCATTCTTTGTATCTATTACTAAAAGATATCTTATACTTTTAAAGCTAGAACTCTGGATCATTCTTTGAGTTTTTTTTTTTTGAAAAGTAATTTTGCTTTAATCTCCATTTAGACTGTGCCCTGTGGGTTTGCATGGTCAAATGTCAAATAGGACATTTTTTTAGACATTTCATGAATTTCACATCCTAACATTTGTCCATGAATCATTTTCATTGTTTTATAAATGCATTTATCATTGAATCATCTTATTAAACCATAACATTTTACAGTATTTTATTTATTGTCATATACTGTACATAAAAAAGTGTGAATAATTGTAAATATTGATGGGTAGTTGTCAACATTATGAATGTTTTCATTAAACAATTTAAATGTGAAACCACAGGTCATTATTATTGTTGAACTGAATGGTAATTTCGCATGAAAACTGTGTGCAATTTTCATGTTAGTCGGTCATTTTAGAGAATAAATCATTTTCATCACAACGTATAATTTTGATTTTACTTCTTTTTATCTATATTTCTCCCTCAGTTATTAGAGACATATGCATATACATTGTCATCTTACTGAAAACAGGATTGAGGGGAGAAATTGTTAATAACATTATAGAAATTTTCTTAGCTCTTTGAAAAATTCTTTTAATTATGAAATGAAAATGTCAGTCATACCCCTTAAAATCATCGAGAGAAATAAATATAAAAAGTAACCAGGATCTGTTTTGCCCATTCATATCTCCTGATTTTTTATATGCCAGTCGAAAGGTGGGATTTAGCAGTCCCACCTCTAATTTCAATAATGAATTTTTATGCAGAGCATAACTTGAAGATTATGAGAGAGATCTTGAAGAAAGAAGGAAGTAGAAGAGCACATTGACAGTCAAGGTCAAATTATTGAATTTTGCTAAAATAGCCAAATTTTTGTTATTTATGGACGGATTTGATTTATACTGTGATAAAACAACACTGAGAATAAAACAGACATGTTGAACAATTCAAATATTACCTTGACATTTAAATGACCTTGACATTGCTTATCTTCGCTATGTCTTTGTTATTAATGGATGTAGTATCTTCATGCTTTGACATAACTACCTTTTAGACAATACCTCCAAAGAAGGTTGACCTTTAAGGTCAAATTTCTGAATGTTGCTGAAATTGGCCATATCATTGTTATTTATGGATGAATTTGATAATTATATTTCCGAATGATGTTTCATTTGAAATTCCTTCACCGCAGTGTGCTTCATCTGATGTGTTTGCCTTTGGAAATAGGGAAAAGTCGAGTGTGGCCCCCCGCTTGCGGTGGCTCTTGTTGAGTACTCTCCCTTTTCTTATTTGATAATAATTTGTCCGGAGCGTAACTTGAAGACCATAAAAGTGATTATTTTGAAACTATAAATAAAGATAGATGGTAAAAAGCAGAAGTGCAATCTACAAGAACCATAACCCTACCTGGTACCACTTTTGAATTATTTCTCCTTGTATATTTTTTGGTGGTCTGAAGCATAGATTTAAAACTGAATCTCTATCTGGTCCCATTTAAAAGTATCTCTTTTCTTAAAGAAATGTTCATATACTGAGTGATATTAATTGTAAAAGAATCTGATGATTTGATGATTTGTAAATATTTGTGCAGCGCTATGTTAAATATCATCAGTTTCGCAGCCTAGGCTGACGAGCGTATATTGCATCTGTTCGCAGCCTAGGCTGACGGGCGTATATTGCATCTGTTCGCAGCCAAGGATAACAGGCGTATATTGCATCTGTTCGCAGCCTAGGCTGTAGGGCGTATATTGCATTTGTTTGCAGCCTAGGATGACAGGCGTATATTGCATCTGTTCGCAGCCTAGGCTGATGGGCGTATATTGCATCTGTTCGCAGCCTAGGCTGACAGGCGTATATTGCATCTGTTCGCAGCCTAGGCTGACGGGCGTATATTGCATCTGTTCGCAGCCTAGGCTGACGGGCGTATATTGCATCTGTTCGCAGCCTAGGCTGACGGGCGTATATTGCATCTGTTCGCAGCCTAGGCTGACGGGCGTATATTGCATTTGTTCGCAGCCTAGGCTGACGGGCGTATATTGCATGTGTTCTGCGACGCTCTTGTTTCTGGCAAACATTTGTTCTCTGAAAAAAAGCATAAAAGCTGCTATAAGTGTAGTGTAGAACTTGGTGGTTTTATGTGTCGTACCTTGTAAGGATTTATTAACATGAATATATTTAATGCATTATTTTTCCTTCGCTTCCAGATTCCGGATTTTCTTTGGACTTATCTCATTGAAACAGTAAACGCCGAGCTGTAACACTTGCATCAGCAGAAACACGGAACTGGGCGTGTACGTTATGTCGCATTACGTGTAATTGGTCTAGAATCCTCCTACACGCATCAGATTTGTGTTATATCCTGCAACCTTTGTTTTCAGAAAAATAAATACATTTAAAACATTTTTAGTCTGTGTAATATGAATGGTAGAGTACTACGTCATCGCGCACCTGTTTTAAGCTCTCTCCCGGACCATTTTTTTGTCGGGTTGTTGATCCGCGAGAGAGCATAAAACAGGTGCACGATGACTTAGTATCCTACTATTGAATATATTCCTCGTCTGTATCGCTTTTATTAGCGTATTTCTAAAGTTTATTGAACTTAGTCTATGACTCCTTAAAACGTGTTGCAGCCCATATTAAGATCATTCCCAGTAGCCACTGTGGTATTCCTGCAATTCAAATGGTCTATAGAAAAAATATATATACATGTATTTCAATTTGCTGCTTGATTCACTTACTTGACATTCATTCAGTTTTTTCCACGATGTCCCAGTGGATAAATGGTTACAACGTTGTATGTATCTGGTGAAAAACTACGCGGAAGCAAATATACTCAGCGTTGTTCGTCTGTCTGTTACAGCGTTGTACTGATAGGAATTAGCTGAATTGTTATGAGAACAATTATCACTAAGAGAAGTTGAGTCTGCATTCGCTTTGCACAGAGCTAGGTCACATTTGATTTCACGTTTTTAAAACTATTCGTATTCAGGCTCACAATCGCAGACTGGAATTCCGCGTACATTGACGAGCAGCGATGGTTGGAGAAAGCGATGTGTCGAGTCACGCATTTGGTATGGCATATTCATTTTCACAGGTGTAAGGATCCTATGGTTTTACTGCAAACTGTTGACGACAGATTCAATGTGTTGACCGAATCGTATTTTGGCAATGGTTTGTCGTTATTTTCCACTCTTATCCGACAGGGTGTTCTTAACTCCTATCGCATTTTGAAATTACCTCGTGTGTAATGTCCAAGTTCGGGGAACATTTTTTTTATCCATTTTCCGATTACTTTGCGTTAGCGTTTACGACATTTTTCTCATCTAAAGTGAATCATTTTATTTTTGATGTTAAATATTTCGCTAATTATTTTTGCAGCCCAAGTTGTTATAGTGATGACTGAGTAAGCTTCATTTACAAGTAGGGGGGATTTTCTTGCATATCTCTGAATAATCAGTATAGATAATGTGATAATGTTCTTATATATTAAGAGAAAGAGCAAAATATCCTGTTCATTCCCACTGGCATAGCTCGAAAACTATCAGGGTTTCACAGCATGATCGTTGCACACAGATTTTAATTCTAAGAAGGTATTTTTTTCATGTGTTTCCACTGCATGAATACCGACTACAGTATAGTTAGAAGTTACAGATACAGACGTCATACACGGTTGGAAACTGTTAATTAGAACGATACCTTACTGCACCTTCAACTCTTTTGTTTCCTTTTATTTTTTCTTTGTTTGACGCACGAATACGTATACTTGTATCTATCATTCATCCTCGATCTAATATGGTATATCTATCTAATATGATATATCTAATATAGTCCGTTTCTTCTATTTGAGTTTATTTATCGTCGGTACCGTTTGCCCATAAGACCGACGCTTCTGAGAAGTTTAGTATTTTTTGACTGTGGCAGACAATGGAAGATATAGGTAATATCTCATTCTTGAGAGACCCCAGGTTTCAAATCGGTTTAGCGTCTCATCCGAATGTTAGTCGAGTTAGTGAATGAGCGGGGAACGAACTCGCGACCCTGGATATCAAGTCATGTACGTTACCACTGGAAACACAAAACTTTAATTTGTACCGGCGGGTATATAAAAAAAACACAGCAATTATGCATTTTTAATTTTCTTGGATCATACAAACTTTCGAAATCAGTTGTAGCAAATCGTGCTAAAATCAAAATTAAATGAATATGATTTGATAGAATTTAAGACACTAAATCAATATCATCTCAGCTGGTATATGTTTAACAAAGTGTGTACCCTTTCAGTTAATTAGTTTAGGTTTGTACAAATATAGGTCGTATATATTTACAATTTCAATCAGAAAAAAAAATGCAACGAATTAAAAAATATCAACGACATTATTTGGCAATTGGCAGTGCACGGTATATTCATTCGTCTGTTATACAACCTGGTATAAGACGTACCTGCCCACGCTTTGAACATGAAATATATTTTCTGTGCCCATTACTTTTCACGGCATACCGGTCAGTTATATTGCCAACATTTACGCTGTTCAGCAGTGTGACCACGGGCTGTTATTATAATGTTACAAAAGGTCAACATTCGCCAATCTTTCGGCCCTTATGTCATATAATAAGTAAAAAATCATTACTCTATTGTTTCATTTGACAGGTGAAGACGATTGAACTGTCGTTTTCGTTAATATGTGATGATAGCTTGCCAATACGCATACGACGCAATTTTCTCGTATCAATTCTGTTTTCGTCGCTACATACAAGAAACCTTGTGATTGTCAGTGACGCATTGAAGCGAAACTCGCTGTACATTTAAGTTTTAATCGGCCTACCGGAGACCGTTTGTCAAAATTGGAAACGAATAACAGATTGTGTTATTTCGGCACGGACAATACCTTGTACCTTGTTTAACGGCAATTCACAAACGTGTTTTATGTAACGGTGTATTTGTGAAAGTATGTAGTATTTTGGATTTTTACCAGCGGATTTATGTTTCATATACTACCTTTATAAAGTCTAAACGATGCATCTGTTAGGAAGTGTGAGTTACAGGAATAAAATAGAATAGTTTTAAGTGACTTGTGGTTTATGTGTTGCTGAGTGAGAAAACAGTGAAATTCCATACGGATGTAGAGTGAATTTATTACCAGGACAAGGAGTAAACATAAAACTTTGAGCATAGATATGAGGGCCATTGTATGGATATTATTTTCATTGGTGACCAGTCCCGAAGTAGCACGTGCAATGCCAAAAGGTAAGTTTGACCAGTATACGATTGAGACCAATACTTGTTAGCTAAATAACAAAACTTGGCGGAAGGGTTTAAATCTAAATACATAATGATTCACGGAACGTATACAATGACAAACTCAATAAACATTCATTAACAGAATGTCACCAATTCATTTTATTCTGTTCAATAAAAATTTCAGTCACGTAACTTTAAAATATTAAACCATATGGTAAGCATATTAAATAAAGAAAGGTCTTCATTGAACATGGACGACACTTGTCGTTTTTATTCGGTTTACATAGTCCAGTCGGTGAAATAGTTTGACGTTTTCCAGTTACGTACCGCTAATTCTCCCAGTTTCGCAAACAATTATTTTCACGTGCAATAGAGTCAGTCGTGCAAAGAGTCACCAATATTTTGAAAAGAATCCCATTATACTTTGTTCAGTCGGTATGGCAATGGTATATATTTTACATGTTGTGTTATATCGATAATGGGAGCGGATGTGGTCCAGTGGTAACGCGCTGACTGGTATAGCAGGGGTCCCGAGTTCGATCCCCCGCTCCTCCACTAACATTACTAATAGTCTTTCGGATGAGACGTTAAACCGAGGTCCCATGTATCAGTGCTATACACTGAGCATGTAAAAGAACCAGGGGTGTCTCTGGAATGGGATGCTTTCTGTATCTTGCACTACCCCCATAACATGAAATAACCAATCTCTTCAGGGGGCGTCGGTCATATGGGCAACCGGTACCGACGGTAAATAAGCTCAAATAGATAGATATCGATAATGAGCGACTTAGCCACGTTAGCTGTCCCCTACAGAAGATGGATTACTTACAGGTTGACAGTTAACATCTTAGACGAGACACTTATGAAAGAAACCCCGCTGGACAAAACACGTCGGGTTTGTCATAATTATTAGCAAGGAGACTATTAGCACATTCCTGTTCCTCAGCTGAAACCTTTATATCATGTGAATAACGTGCACGATAGTACACCTTAAATAACACTTACCTCAGACGATGTAACTGGATTTTTTTCTTTAATGTGGGAAATTGACCTAAAGACTATCAATTTTGAAACAAGATTTTTAAAAAGCGAAACAGAACAAGTAACAGAAACATATTTGCACAGAAACGTATATTTCCCATGGACGTAAAGAGGTACATATTGTTGAAATTTTCGTAGCATAGCGCAAATACCGTACATGTATCTGAAGTGAATTTAAACCGTCATACATTAAAGGACGCGCATTTAACTAACTGACATGAAGCGTAAAGATGCATGATTTGACCTCCAGGTTGTCTGGACATGACACTGTGTCAGTTTTAAACATTTATGTGCTAATCAGGTCACCTTGCCCTCAAGATATTCAAACTTTTGATCGTACTGTTTTAGCGAAAACCGTTTGACTTCTCAGTCCGCATTACTTCTTATATTTAAAAGTGTAAAGTTTCTCAGTTGAAAGTTAAAGCAATATCTAAAACATGCATTGACGTGGCTCTTTTTAGCTGAGGTTTCTTTTTCCTGGCAAATAATGTATATCAAATCTTTTCCACTGGACATTTAATGAACACATTTTATACCTTTGCGATAGCCTAATTAATTTGGCGTTGAGGGTTTGACCCATTCTATTGATATTTTTTTTATTATTATTGTTGTCAAACCGTAGAAAAAGACATCGCCTATAAAAAGATTTCTCGATGTCTCTTCGACAAGTCTGATTAGTTGGACTACCTTTGCGATATTTATCATTATGCAACTATGTTTAGAGAAAGAGCATCTGAACTGAAAGGTTAAAATCGCAAGTTCGAATCTCGTCAGCGAAGTTTGACAAAAGACTCGCAGCGAGTTCTGATGAGACCGACAAGACCAGGTGTCTTAGAAACTGTGTTTACAAAAATAAAATTTTAATATCTTGGATTGGTTCAGGATCCCTCTATGGGGTTTTCAGACTGTTCGTGAAATGCACTGTGATATGACAGAACCATGAGATACAGTGCAATAGAACAAATACCTTGCTATGGGGGCGTGGCGAGGTTATAGAGAGTAAACTCTTCATGATATTACGTATCTTTCGATGTTTTGTTTTATTTCAAAAATGACATTTATGACAAGTAAAGGATATGATGATAACAGAGTGCGAGGGAAAATTCTCAAATCATTTTGGCCACTAAATTACAGGCGTGTGGTTGATGTCGGGTTTTGTTTCTCCGAAAATTGAACAGGCCGTGACATGAATCCACATTTTTTAGGCAATCGACGAGCCGTCTAATGCCTGTTTAATTTGTTTAATACCAGATCGGTTTAAGTAAATTGTCAACTGTGAAGTAAGTGGGTTTTGTCAGCCAAATGATGAAGCGTTTCAACGTGTTATGAAATCAGACTGCGGTCCTGACTGGATAAAAATAAAGCCATATCGTCGTACGTAAGTCGTAACAAGATACCATCGTGCTGAGTATCTATCTTAGCGATGTTCAGTGACATCAAACTTTGCTAATTGCAGAACCTTTTGATTCTGTGCATTTTTTTATTGTTTTCTAGACTGTATCTTACAATCGATATGTCTTTTAGATTTTCCTTGCTTCACAGCAGTGAACTTCGATTTTTTTTCTGTCGTCAAACTCCACGCAGAGTTACTTCCCTTTATTGTTTCTCTACCCACTTTGTCCACTCGTTTGCCTTTGCCTTTTGTGAATTTGGGTCTCAGTGCCGATGATAAATACCAAAGCTCACTTATTAGTTACCAAATACATATATGTGTTTTTCGTGGCACAGCCTACTGGCAAAAAAGTACATTTTACCTTTGTATTTGAATCCGAGCAACTGACCGGTTCCGTGCGGTTAGTTGAGTATTTTGATTGTCATTCAGCTGCTTATGAAACCTTGGGCGATAATTCCGTTAATTCTACATTTATAGATTTTTAGAAGGTTTCGACTGCCTGGGATTGTTATTTGTATCTATTCTGTATCTATTCTGTTAATTGTTTGATTCTTGCTGTTAAAAAGGAGATGAACCTACATTGCAGAATACACACTTCAAAATACACATTGCACAATACACATTGCACAATACACATTGCACTCGGATTGTGCGCAGTCACTTCCACTGCTGTGGTTCTGAAATGTGCACCAAATCTCCAGTTGAATTGGGGTACAGCTGTTTGTGATACGGGTGGTCAATCTTAGTTATAATTATCATGGAATAGGAAGTAAGCATACTTAAAGTTTATAGCAAATGCTTTGTGACAAGATTTTTTTTTGGTCTAGAGTCTAGAGATGCACATTTTATTCTTCCGTGTGATAATTATCTCAAAAATTATTCTTCTCTGTAACATGGCAGCACCAAATCAGGGATTAAGACAAAATTGCTGTTCTTGCGAAAACTTCTTATTTAAGAAAACTGTTCATTTAATAAAATCAAACATTCCTGAACAATTTATTTTATTGACACACAAAATGCATGCACGCTGATATTGACATGACCTAAGCATATGCCACATGCAATTTTCATGACTTGTACTTTAACTGTGAATTAATATGATTCAGTGAAGAAGGAAATGTATGTTTGAAATAATGAGAATGTCGAGAGTACTTAGGATGATAAGAGATGAAAAAAGCAATGGCCGAATGGTAGAGTGCTGGTCTCCCTATCCGGAGGTCGCTGATTCGAAACAAACCAGCAGTCAGAGTCTGAAACGATTTCCCCTATTTCACACTTCAGGTAAGAGTCATTGGTTTGAATCCAAGAAACTGTCATCGAGCGAAAATACTATGAAGTGCAAGAACTTGTTTTCCAATCGGTGTGAATATAACAAAAATTAAAACTTGATCAGAGAAACGGCTGCAGACCTTTCAGGCTAGATGCAAGTGGTATTTTACAAGACATGTGTTCTGGTTATGATTCCACCATCACTTTTGAACTACGCAACTCGTTTACTTTGGATGCACTATTCAGTATCATCTGACCTTTTCGCACTTAGACACTAAAACCAATATCATGGACAATCTAGAGGACCTTTCTTCAGACCTATAATTATGATATCTAGTTTCAAGTCATGGTATATTTATCAGCCTATCAAGGAAAATTCTGAAGTATTTCGTGATTCAATAAAATAAACGTTTTAAATGCACTTGTTTGCATTTTAATGACAGTATTATACGGTGTAAAGAAATATCTTATATACTTAAATGGCTCAAACGTAAATTTATAAGAACAGAACATATATTTACTCGTATCTGACGTGAGTATCTGAAACAGCGATTTGTAGAAACATGTCCGGAAGTTAGATACCGTCTTCTTTTGACATTTCGAAAAATAAAAAAGTCAAATCGATGCAGTTAAAGTTTAGGTCGTCTAAGTTAACCTTTTAAATCACAATCTGTCATAATAATTGGTATGAAACAACATGTAATGTACGCAGTACATTGAATGTAGACCTTGTTTACATGTTAGAAATGACAATCGATCATCAGGTATTCGTACACTAAATTCATTAATTTCAAACACAGTGTTCACAATCGTAAGTTAACGTCAACAAAAAAACACTAAATTATTCAAAAAATAACATATCAAAATATATTACGAGAAAAGAAGCGATGAAACGTAGAAAAGATGTTTTGAAAAAATATAACATTCAAACTTTAATTTATTGTGATAAATGTATGTCTCTTCATATATGTGTATGTTTATATATATGTATGTGTTTTTATATAAATATAAAACAATGAATTGTAATATGTCATGTCACGGTGGGGAATCACATGACTTTGTTTAGGTTCGATGCACTGATGGTGGCGGTTGAAAGCCCTTGATAAGACCCGGATTTTCAAAAATGCTGCTTTCTACTTCTGGAGACATAGCCTATTATATGCGGACTCAAAATCCACATAAGTCGGTACAATTCCTCCGCTTCCTGGATTGAAAGCAGTACTTGCGCCGAAAGTGAGGTATTCGGAAAGTCACTGTAGACTCTTACCCCTGGAGGGATTCGTACAAGCGACCTCCTAATCGGAAATCCGGCGGTCTAAACCCTCGACCACTGAGTTTACTCGTATCAATATCATATATTTATGAAAACAGCCTTCTGATGAAAGATTCTTTTGTTGCAACCCATGCTGCAATCTATTAATCAGATTCGATACTGCTGGTCTGTGCTTTTTCTCTATACACCAGCAACCGCTATCTACCACTTGGTACATGCATGTTTAACATACGATATCCAGCTGTACTCTACAAAACATTACATCCCTTTGAAATAAGAATAAAAGGACATCTGAATTTAGATAAGATTTCTGAACAAATGTCTCTTTTTTTCGTAGAATATGTGTCTGCAAACTCGCAAGCAATGAATAATGTCAAAGTCAAACCATTCTCAAAATCCGAAAACACGTTCATCTGACCAATCATATTCAAGTACATGTATTTGAAAAGAAATATGCATTTCCATCCTGTGTCGCCACTTGCATCAATGTCAAGGACACCGACGTCATACAAACCATTCACCAACAATAAGAGACACTTTATATAAAGGGTCACCTAACGAGCATTTGTGCTAAATCATTTTCAGACTGGACCGACAGTATCTAAGAAGAAGATTTTTTTAAAGTTTCCCATATAAAAATTATGGCAAAATAAGCCCAGCTCCTTGGCGGTCATATTTTTTACGGATCGAAACAAATTTCACATTTATGTGAAGGGAACCCAAGGCCAGCGATTTCTGAGAAGATGATTTTAAAGTTTTTCCTTTTGGTTGTCATGGCAACCAGAGTTTTTCATGGAACTTAATTGATTTCACATATCTGAAAAATGACAACCCAAGGAATGTTCTGGTGAGATTTAAATCGGCCTGATGGTTTCGTAAGAGATGTCGATTATATGCAATTGTTGAGGGACGGACGACAGTTTGACTATGTTCAGAAAAGGGAATGGAAATACGAGATCGTTTGCTCACACCTCCTCCCCGCCCTTCCCCCTGGCTTATAACAGTATTTAGCTTTCAATACTACTTTTGCTGAAATTGATACTCCAGAAGAACCAGAAAATTCTTCGGAGGACAAAGCAAAAAATGACAACTGCAAAGTCGATTTGATTGAGTCTGTTAATGAGCAATAATAAACTATAAAATCGCTCATGTTAGTGTAAAACTTATTTAAAATCCTGCAATAATAGGCAGATCATGCATCTCGATGTGGTTTTTGTTTGTTTTGGGGTTTTATGCCGTTTATCAGCATTATTTCAGATATATACGGTGGACATTTAGCTACTCGTACCGTTTCGTGGCAGGCTTAGCCGACCTAAGCGGTTTACCAGTACAAGGTGCATACTCTCCTGCAAGTAACTGACACATTCGCTACAAAGAAAGACAGTGGAAGAGCGTAAATGCTGGGGAAAATTCCCAAACAAAACAACAATGGAAGACCTGTGATCTGCCGGGATTCGAACTCACGACCTCTGGACCGGAATTGATTGTTCTCCCTACTTTGCACACCGGTCGATTTGTGAAATTTGCATTCAGTTAAAAACTTTCCCACAGGAACGCGTTGTCCATATGCACTTTTCAGTATTGTGCTCAAATATTATCATTATTATTATTTCGTATAAACGAAATATTAATTAGTTTAATTCGTTAAACGAAATAATAATTGGTTAAAAGGAAATAATAATTCGTCTAAACGAAGTAATAATTCTTTTAAACGAAGTAATAATTCTTTTAAACGAAGAAAGATAACTTATTTCGTTTAAACGAAGTATTATTTCATTATAACGAAATCTTATTTAATTTAAACAAAATCATATTCCGTTTTAACGAAATCTTTTTTCCTTGAAATGAAATAATACTACGTTTAAACGAAATATTTATTCATTATGTTATTTCGTTTTATCGAACTTGCATATATGTTACTAGTACATTAAAAAGTGAAATAGTAAGAGAGATGTCAGTTTTCTGTGTAAAGCACTTTCATTAATGAAACAACAGTAAAACATTAGGCAAAAAATATTGTGAGCTCAAGTGGGGAAAAGGAGTATTTGAATGAAAGACAATCAACATGATTATCCCCTGCACTGAGATCTACAAAGTTTTTAAGGTTTCTGTCGATATTCGGGGGAATAGGCAAGAACAGCCCAAATTAATATGTCGTTGGTCACTATAAAACAAAATACTAGTGTTACTTAAACTCTCAGTTTAGATATTTCTTGTTTTCTTTAAGGTTATTCATTTTAAGACAAAAAGTTAATCATTGAATAAACTTCATTTCTACATCAGTGCCTTTAGCAACGACTTCTAACACATATAGCTGAATATCACAAGGCCAAAACATTTAATGAGGTGACTTACATGGTTGTTTTTACCTTCTGCAACTATTATCACGTAACTTCTTTTTTTCATTTTTGTTTCATTCATGTGCCTCGCGTGTGACACTATCTTTCTTGGAAGAAAATACATTCATTTCTTAATGATTCTCACTTGATACTTCCAATAAAGTGCAACACTTAAGACGGATGAATCAGTATGTCTTGTAATAAACTGGTACCCCACCCACTTTGATGTTCTAGTGTACGTTGATAGCCGCTTTAGTAACAGTCTGTAAGAAGTATATATATTTCTTTCATTATTTCTCCAGGCATGTTTCTTCAATAATAATTGTTATCAATTATGTCGCTCGCATGGTAACGACCTTTCATTGATTAAGGGTCAAAGGTCAAGAGCAAGGTCACATGCAATGGTGAGCTGGAAAAAAATGCACTTGCATGAATTGAATAAAGACTCACAATGCTGAATTTCATCCACCCCCGCCGCAAAATATATGATTGTATCGTTGACAGTATGCGTATGATGCATAAATATTAAAGGTCAAGATTCTTTTTCCGCCGAGTAATGACGAAATAGAAACCGCAGTGAAGAAAAGGGTGACACCTAGGCAATATCCGGGTTTACTTCATTGTCATCGCAACACTTACGACGGATGAATCAATGTATCTTGGAATCATCGTTTGTTGTTCAGCAAAACGACCAGAGTAATTTTCTGAAAGAATTCAGTGTAAGCAGACCATTGGCAGTCGATTCTAACTTTTATGTTTGTAAAAGACAAAGTAAATGGTAAAATTCGTAGTGACTTTCAAGTACATAACCATTGTAAATAAAACAGTATGACAGTAAATAAACGTATGTTTGCTATTATATCTGATTAAATTCATTTATTGTTGCCGCCTTCATACATCATGCATACACAATCGATCAACTCTATCTTGAATATTAACAAGGATTTTAGCCCAGGGACACTTTCGCCGTATGCAGAACGGTGCGTCGTAATTTGTTATTCGTGTTGATCTCTTATCACAGAAGTATCATTAGGCGGACTTTTAAATAAGAATTTAAACTATTTCTGTTCTAAAGTGACCTTTTTATTTAGATTTTATTGGTTTGTTCTGGTAATATTTTAGTGTACTGTAGAAAGCGTATGCGTCACATCACTAAGACACATGACCTCTCTGTTTTGTGCTTTTAGTGTTTGTAATCACTATTTTGATGCTGATGTATTAACGTAATAGTGACGGTCTGATCAAGTTTCAGTGTTTCCGTGATTGTTTTGTGTCCATTGCTCGATCTATTTATCTATCTGAGATTACCGGTATTTATCGTCGAAACCGGTTGCTCATATGACCGACGCCCCTGAAGAGTTTAGTTATTTTAGTTTGCGAGGGATAATGCAAGATACAGAAAGCACCCCTTCCCAGAGACACCCCCGGATCTTTTCCATAGTCAGTACTGATATATTGATCCTCGGTTAAACATTTGAAAGGTAATTTGACCTCAAGCGAGATATATTTATTATGAAGACTTAAAGCTAGCCTAATTTATAGAATTTTACTGTGTAAACTACTGCAAACAGTATTTTTCACACATCTGAGAAATGAGGTGGAGATGGTTTACGGTAATTGTATACGATAATTGTTTACGGCAGTTGTTTACGAATACACCTGCACTAGATAGCACTATAATTACTAGTACAAAATGTAAATAAATATATTGTCCGTTCACGGTCTTGTCCCAATCTTCACCCCGTTACGTGATATTAAAAGTACAAAAATCAACATAAACCACCATACAAGAAGTAACGACATTCGTTCGGACATTCACCTGAAATCAAAAGAATTAGTTTCACTTTCTGCATTTATTGAAAACATATATTCAAATAATGTGTGTATAACTTTTTTTAGCTCACCTGAGCATGTGCTCCGGGTGAGCTATTGTCTAGCGTCCGTCGTCCGTCGTCAACATTTTACTTTAAATGACACCGCCTCCTAAACCACAAGGTAGTTTTTAACTAAACTTAATAGAAATGTTCCTTATATTGCCTTTTTCAAAAATTGCTCAAACTGTTCTGTTCCATTGCACGTAAAGGCTGCAAAAGCTAAAATTGAAAAAAAAATGAATCAGCTTCTCCTACTCAACTGCAAGGTAATTTACCACCAAATTTCACAGAAATATTCCTCACAT
This sequence comes from Cyclina sinensis, assembly GCA_012932295.1. NCBI lineage: Eukaryota > Metazoa > Mollusca > Bivalvia > Venerida > Veneridae > Cyclina > Cyclina sinensis. The sequence goes on along the minus strand of JAAONU010000017.1, from coordinate 18,735,506 downwards.
AGCGCTCTATTAAAACGGTTCCGCTCCATTGAACAAAATGGCCGCCACAGCTAAAAATAGATATTTGTCTTCATATGACATCTCCTCCGAAACCACTTGGCCATTTTTAACCAAATTTGACTGAAATGTTCCTTACATCAACTTTTTTTTTTATTTGCTCGAACCGTTCAACTCCATTTCACATAAGAGTTGCAGAAACTAAAAATAGAATAAAAAAATGAAACAGCATCTTCTCCTTAACGGCAAGGTAATTTACCACCAAATTTCTCAGAAATTTTCCTTACATAGCTTTCTGTTAAAATTGCCGAAAAGGTTCCACCAAATTTCACAGAAATGTTCCTTACATAGCATTCTGTGAAAATTGCAGAAAAGGCTCCGCTTCATTGAAATCAATGGCTGCCATAGCTAAAAATAGATTTTCATCAATATTTCGCTTCAAATTACATTGCCTCTCAAACCCCAAAGCCTTTTTCTCTTAAACTTGACAGAATTTCTTCTGATATTGCCCTGTTTTTAAAAAAATGCTCAAACCATTCCGCTCCAATGCACATAAGGGCTGCAAAAGCTAGAAATAGAAAAAAAAAATCAAACAACATCTTCATCTAAACGGCAAGAGGATTCCCCCCCCCCCCCCCTCCCAATTTGACAGAAATGTTCCTTACATAGCCCTCTATTAAATTGGTAAAAAGGTTCCGCTTCATCTAACAAAATGAGCTAAAATAGATTTTTATCAATATCTTGCCTCAAATGACATCTCCTCACAAGCTGCTATCTCGATATTACCTCTACCCCATGGGTTTTATTTGTTTAAAATATGAGATCTTTGAAAATCTTGAATTAGAAATGCAATGCTGCATCTAATGTTTTCTTAAGAGTAGACCCTCAGCAGAAGTACTCAGGTGAGCGATCCAGGGCCATCATGGCCCTTATTTCAGTATCCAGATAATAAAAAAAGAGTTTGAAAATTAATACAAAGAATTGTTGCTTTTTTATTCTTTACGCATAACTGTTGTTTTTTTAGTTTAGCCTTGTGAAATAGCACACTGCTTGGGTGTCTAAACCCTTCTACCCAAATTTGACACGCTTGCGAAACTTTTGTACTGTACATTTAAAATACTGTATGATTTTGTTTTAACGATACCGGTTATGCATATTCCTGCTGTTTTATTATGAAAGTTCTGACACCACAGTAATATCTTAAATCAAAATGTATCTTTGTGTAATATGGACAGCGTTTTGATATTGCTGGAATACTTAAATGTAATATGAACATGTAGATGTAACTATCTGAAAATTGAATAGGGGTGGCATGGTAAACTGTACATGTATCGAGGTTATTTGAGTTCAAATCCAGCTTAGAGCAGTAACAAATGATTGTAATTTTCACGTCTATTTCTTTAATGTATGAGTAATAAATTTAGAGAATTTCAGACCACCGTTGACGGTCTATAAAAATGACAAAATGAAGAAAGGTAATTATCTATATCGCTGAGAAACTTAGAAGGAAATAGGGTGGAAATTTTGTAGAGGCAGACGACATTTCATTGCATTTTGATAACTAACATTTTTATCTCACAACAGTAATGTCCCTAATATGATATGCAAATGACATTCACCCGGCAGTAGGATCAAATGTTTGATAATAGGACAAATCAACGCTCAAAGTAAATTGAGTAATTTGAAGATATTTTTTTTGATAAAGGTACTTTCCTTATTGCAAACTTTACAATTTCATGAGAATTAACATTCTGTTATTGGCTTTATCTCTTTCTTTAATCTATTTCTGAAGTAAGCCATTTAGCCTTATATTTAATGTAATATTTATTTGCCTTATTATAGTTTGCAACAACCTTGTTTACGCTGAACAATGATTTAGCTGTGTTTATATGCAAAATAAATGAACGGTGTTAAAATCCTAATCGCTGTCTAGACACCACATACTACAGAAGCAATTACTTAGTTTAAACCTATTTATTTTACATTGACTGGGATACAATTTCTTGCAACTTATCTATATAATTAAACAAAAACTGCAGATTTTTGTTCTGTTGTATGTCACTGAAGCACCTATATATCTTGGCATGTCAAAGTTGACATTTTTTTCAGGACAAAGCCTCTTGATATTTGCGAAAATTGGCAAAGAACAAAAAAATGATCGGAATGTTTCCTTCTAAGGATAGAAAACTAAAAATAGACACAGGAAACTCCGAAAATGCGTGTTTGATTCTTAACATAAAATTATTCTTACATTTAATCGAATGCAACTCTTAACTAATCTGGTAGATCATGGATGTAACCCAGAAAACTGCCGTCTTGCCTAAGAATTAAAAAAAGTGTTACTGAAACAAACTAAAACTTTATTCGCATTCTTGGTCATCCGAGATTCAGCAGCTGTAATAAATACTTATTACGTATTAGTCATTTAGCATTTAATACATGTAGATATTGAGCATTTCCTATTATAACAGTTATCTTTTTAAAAGGATGCAGACGAGCTTTATACAAAAAATATTATTGCTTTAGCAGCATGTGAACGGCAGTAATTAGAGATTTATTTTTTTATTAACCTATTTTATATTCTTCTGATTGTCAAGATCTAAGCAATAAAATTACAGATCTTTAAAGACAGCACAATTTTGTTTTTATAAATTTACCTAAGGAGGTATTACCGTTTCTGGTGAATCACAAAAAAATGTAATCGATCAAATAACGTACCTTATTTTACAGATATGTTTTTTTGACACAACATGCACGCTTAAATTTTAAAGGCAAAACTTGAGGTCATTAACATAATTGATCACACACCATGTTAAACAAATACCAATAAAAACATTAAAAGCATGCATGTTTGGAGTAACTATATCAAGAACCTTTATTACTTTAAGCCCGTGCTTGCACCGTCTCCCTTCACATATATTTATAACTCTCGATGACTGCTATCTTGTTTCAAAGCAGTGCTCCCGCCGAAAGAGTGGAATTTCAGTGCAGATTTTTTTACCCCGGACGGATTCGAACCAGGAACCTCTGGATCTTGAGTCCGACGTTATACCGCTCCGGAAGCATTTACTTAATAAGAAACTGTCTTTTTTGATACAAACCTTAGTAGTATTATACTGTCTTTATATTTTTTGCTTAGGGACTTTTACCCAAGCACACAGTGAGTTCGGGGTATAATTATACTAGAAATTGGGGTCAAACGCCAATCAACTGACCACTGAGATGTCGAGTCGAATATTATTTCTTACGATTATAGAATATTAGAATATTTGTTTGAGTGCAAACATAAGATGTAATACCTTTGATGTTTTTACCATATGACATCTTTGAAAAAATATAATTCAGATCTTACTAAATATATAGTTCGTTCAGAATGACCTTACAGTTCATGATTGTTATTAAAAAATCAGTTGATTCTCAACGGTGCAAATATTGGTATTCTGTATTTAAAAGTGCCTGGACTCACTCCGACGTCTATATTTCAGCAATTAACATCCGACTCGTCGGCGGAGATGACCCATCCCAGGGTCGTGTTGAAATCCAGAGTGCCGACGGTGATGTTGGCAAAAATCCATGGGGTACAATCTGTAATGATCAATACGAGGTAGATAATAAAGCCGCAACTGTGATATGCCGACAACTGGGCTACCTCTGGGGTGTAAGTAGATCGCTTATTATACCGTCGCCATTTATTCATTTGTCTTCCCTAATCGATTACTTGACTGTCGATTGTTCATAAGATATGTGTCAGTAGTTTGAACCAGGTGATGTACGGTCAGGGTCGTTTTTGCGTTCCGTTGTTACTACTCTCTTTTTGTGAAAGAAAAAGAAACAACAACACCTGGTGGTTCTAATGGAATAAAATGTCTGATTCTACCGAGAAATAAAACATACAAATAAATCTAATCTCTCTCCACTGATAAGTAAAAGTATTGTTAAGTGTGTTACCTTAGAGACTCAACCTTGATATTTTTTTTGTTTGTAGAAAGTCTTGTGAAGTATGACGTGACCAATTTCGGTTGGGCATGATTTGGTTGGGTTAATATGACTAGTCATATTTATGTACAATTGGTTTTTTTTCAGGAAGGAACTGCAAACCGGAAGTTTGGCTCTGGTTCCCCGGATATGCCTATCTTACTCGACGAGTTGATGTGTGCAGGCTCGGAAACATCCATTACACAGTGTAAGACTGATGGCTGGGGTATTCACAATTGCTATCATCACGAAGATGTCGGTGCTATATGTCATAATACAACAGGTATACAGCTTGTCAATGAAAGGATAAGTCTTTTTATTGCCAATATGGGGGAAGATAAAGTAGTTTTCTATTTTTGATAAAATGTTGTACGTTTTGGGCGGGCACCTAAGAATATATTAAAACAGAAATGTTACGTAAGCGAGTTAATTGAATTAGAAACTCAAAACCAATCTGTTCTAAACATTATAACAGTTCAAGCCATGGCATAATTTTGGACGTGTAAGATGTGGGTGATATATTCAAGCTCTGATTAAATATTTTAAGTCTCAATTCGAGCCAGGACCTTGGGGATAATGAGTTGGAACATTAAATCAGTGTAATACTTGTACAGTAAAACCCCTCCAAACCGGACGACCTCGGGACCAGGCCATTTGTTCGGTTTGGAGGAGTTTCCAGTTTGGAGGGGTTTTGTTTAAATTTTCATGAAGGGACTATTTTTTGGTATGCAAATACCAGTGCATGTACTAGAGATGTTAAACATACAAGAATGAAAAAAATGATGTAATTTATATTGATAAAACATTTCATCAATCAAGTTGAAATGAACAGTTACATAATTATATGCAGTTTGGACTCTGTCACTTCTATATAAATATATAATTGAAGAGAAATATGTTTAAAGCTTAGACAATCCGTGGAATCTGTACTAAAATGTACAAGCATGTATTGACTTTAAAAAGAAAATGACCTGTGTATTTTTAATTTTTATATGCTCCACTGAAATCCAGTTCATAAGTTCAAGCAAAACTGTAGATCATTTTACATTTTGAGAAAGTTTCCTATATTATGCAAGTAATCTGTATTAGATTTTTTGGACAATATCTGACCGATTAAAACACGTGTCCAAAAGCTGGTACAGGTGAATGTATTATGAATTTCAAAACAAAATAGCACATCCTTTAAATATCAATAAAAACTGTAGGTTTATATTTCTGTAGGCTTTGTTAAAAATATAAAGTCCATAATATCTCTTTTCTAATTAGCTAACAAATTCCTGTATCTAAGTTGTTGTGTGGGCGCTGTACGAAACTATTAATTTGGTTGAAATTCTGTGCTGTCTAACTCTTGTTTCATTGACAAATATTCTACATCATCTTAATTATAAAATCCATTATAAATTTCATAATTAGTATGCATACCAGGCTTTTAGGTGAATTTATGAAAAATACCAATCAACATTTCATCCCGGCTGCAGTAAAAATGTCAAAACTATAAATATATCATTAATTTTCAGTGCATTCCTTCGTAACTCGATTTTATGACATTTAGGAAAGTAACAACATGAGTATAGCTTATAACGGTATGACTAATTGGTCTGTTCTATAAATTTCAACCAATCGCTATTCAGAAATGAACCATTAGTTTCGTATAACCATCGGAAATGGTGTTTTCGTATGCAATATGCTTAAAGCGAAGACCTGTTCGGCATAATTAAACTGCCGATAATTTTCGCACAGTTGAACTGTTTTTGAACTAAGAATTTAAAGAAACTTTTTAGTGATAGTTAATGTATTTGGCCTGTATATTTACATGTTGACATACTTATTTGTTTTTTTTTTTAAAAATGCACCTCTTCTGACCTATGAACGGTTTTTACAGCTCTTTCGTATGGCTGTTCCGACTGGGTCCAGTTTGGGTCCAGTCGTATCTCGCATCCTACAGAAGAGAACAAAATCATGACTGCATGGATGTAAACTACTAACTCCATCTTAGTAAAAGCTACGCACGCTACGCCATGCTTTTGTTTTTCAGTCCAACTTCAGTCCAAGTCCAGTCAGAAGAATGTAGGTGTGGTCCAGGTCATGTATAACTTTAAGTGGGGTGATGTTTGTGACGAGGGCTGGAGTGATGTGTCTGCTACCCTCGTCTGTAAGGAGCTAGGGTATGTGTACGGTGTCGCAGAATGCTGCTCAGCCCTGGGACCCTCGGATTTCAGGTACTGCTTTTATGATAATAATATGATAATAATGATTTAATTTATAATAATTAAAGGGAGATACTTTTTTAAAGCAAAGGAAACGAGAAACAAGAAACGCACAATATTTGATTTCAGTGGTTTTAACAGAGACGTAGATTACATGTTATATATACGTCTCTAGTTTTAACAAGACCCTTTGTGTCAACAAGGCCGAAAATTGTAGTTTTTGAAATCCTTTTTACTCCCTGGTCTGCTTGTATTAGTTTTTGTTAGCTAATAATAAAGTAAAACAGCAGCAGATCTACATTTTCTATTCATAGCAATGTGGACAGGTCGTACAAGTACACGTGTGCAGGGACGGAGGAGAAATTAACAGACTGTAAGAACACTTCTTACCGGGGTATGTGTGACTACTCGCACCGGGCGTCTGTCGTCTGCCATAACACTACCGCGGAAAATATTGACATGGGTGAGTTATTTATTATGCAGAAAAAAATAGGTTTTTTTTTCACTGAGTCTTTAACCATTTTACATCTTGTGACCGGACTCACGGTTCTCTTATAGTCCGTCATGATGAACTTAAAATACTAGTGGATGATTTTCGCTTGAAATATCAAGCTTGGATACATGAAGTGTTGTTATCTGGCCAAAAAGCTAAATATAATTGTTCTAGCGGTCTCTGACGTTGTTAAGGACTGTACATGTTGTTTATCCTTGTATCTAAATGTGTAAACATAACACCTTTGCATCGCCTTACATAAAATTATCATGTAAGTTATACTTACAAGGCTTTTGCATAAATGTTGAGGATTTAACCAAAATGCCGTACATATGTTTAAGAAGTTTCAAATGTATGATTAAGCGATGGCACAAGTATTTAAAGTTCAGGGGTTAAAGTTATGTACGAGTCAAAACAGATTTTATTCAGTCTGGTGAGTTTTCCTGTTCGGTTCATGACGTGTTTATGCATGAAAAGATTTCCAAATAATATGAAAGCATGTGTGCATTTTCCAGACAACGAGCAGTCTTTGTCTCTTATATCAAGGTCAAGGTCAGGCTGGGTCTTTGTCTCTTACATCAAGGTCAAGGTCAGGCTGGGTCTTTGTCTCTTATATCAAGGTCAAGGTCAGGCTGGGTCTTTGTCTCTTATATCAAGGTCAAGGTCAGGCTGGGTCTTTGTCTCTTATATTAAGATCAAGGTCAGGCTGGGTCTTTGTCTCTTATATCAAGGTCAAGGTCAGGCTGTTCATGCTTAAATTTTCATGTCCGGATATGAACGCTTTATCAGTAAAAGCGTAACACTCCGCAGAAAAATCAGCTTGCTGCTGTGGTCATCACAGGCGTATTTTAGTTGTTTTTTTTATTCCCTTAGGAGACAATAAGAGTGATAAAGTACACAGATTTCGGAATTGCAAACAATATAGTCCAAAAGTTCACCCATTTAACGGCATATCAGCTCTTCTCAAACAGATTCTGTCATAAACGTATTATTTTCCAATATTTTTGTTTTCTACAGGGTTTGATATACGGCTGTCAGGCGGTGCAGATTACTGGGGAAGAGTAGAAGTACGTCACAATGGCATCTGGGGGCAACTCTGTAACGCCAGATGGAACGACGCTGCAGCGAATGTCACGTGCAAACAATTAGGGCGGGGCTTTATAGGAGGAATTGCTTTCGGACCGGTGAACAGGTCAGACCTACCTTTTTGGTTGCTTGATGTTTCATGCAAGGGCGGCGAACCGAGTATCGAAAATTGCAGCTATACACAATGGGGTGAGCCGTTGTTGTCAACATGTGGGGCCGCCTATGTTGTCTGCTACAAAACCACAGGTAATGCTTTATATAGATAAATACAAACTCTATAATATCTACATAGAAGTCAGAAATAACTTTCATCTTTTTCATACATTTCTTTTACATTCTAAAGCAAGAACTTGGTCATAATATCAGGTACATTTTTATAGACAAAGTAACGCGATCTATTTTTTAAACCAGAACAAGATATGTCTTGGTGTATATGGTACAATAACGATTCAAGTTTCTTTTTTATATATAATTAGGAATCCAAATTGATATAGTTGATGGGCTGGTTCCCTCTTCCGGCAGAGTTGAGATCACGTATGACGGGATTAAGGGGTCTATTTGTGCGGAGGAAGAGTGGACAGACAATGATGCATTCTTGGTAAATACAAACAATCATATTCAGAAAAAAGATAAAAAGAGGAAACCCTTGAATAAATGGGTTGAGTTCTCGTAATGGACGAAATTTCTTACACGGGGTGGCGGGTTCGATTTCCGAAAGTTGATTGGCACACCATTTCTAATACCCTATGACGTCAGAGTCTGTAAATATTTGATGTACGAAAACTTGTACTTTATGTAACGGTACAGCTACTGGTGTGCAACATCAGTAAACATTGAATGACATAAGATCACTTTATAAGCTATTTGAGTGTTTCATCCCTATTCATTCTCCGAATCAGATCCCACCAACGAACTAGCTACAAAGGTCAAAGTCACTCGTCGTTATTAGAAAATGTTTTGTTTCTCCATAGATATGTCAGATGAAAGGTTACGCAGACGGTGTCGTCAAAGTGCCGACCGGAAGTGCTACGAACGTGCCGCCATATTTCCTTAATCGCCTGCAGTGTCGTTCTATGCTCAATATTTTCATGTGTGAGAGTTACGGTTGGAGGGTGGGGACAGACACGTGCAAGGAGAGTGCGCATGTCACGTGTTTCAGAAAAGGTAATATTGCATAAATTATGATAAAACTAACTATAATTCGTTAACTAATCATGTACACTCTAAGCACTGTTTTAATACGTGTTTTTCATGCCTTAAAAGAAGTTTGCTCTGAAGATGACTTGAAAAGGTTCTTTTGTAAAGTGCTTCTTCTCAAAGTACAAACACATACTAATTAATGCTTATTCGATTTATACAAAACGTAGGCTCGAAGTTTTTTTTAAAGAATAAACAAACAAGAAGACGCCTATATAATGTCTTGACCATTTCTAATTATTTCTTACAGTAAGACTGAGTGGAGGTAACGAAAATGCGGGAATCGTCGAATATTTTGAAAAAGACACTTGGATCGGATTTTGTAGTGAGGGATTCAAACCCGAGTATGCCACACTTGTCTGCAAGGAACTTGGTCATCAAAACGGAACATTGTTACCACCAGGTGTTTACGGTTCATATTTGGGATACCTCGGGCGGAAGAACCTAAAATGCAAGGTGAATGATACCAATATCATGGACTGTGACTACGACTCACAGGCTTGTCAGGTGACCCAGTATGTAGCAGTTAGTTGCCATGACAACACATCCGACACAGGTTTGCATCTTTTAGTCATCATAATATTGATAATTGTTTTATCGCTCAGCGGCTTTAACAATATGTACTTTTAATTTATTGTCACAGTGTTTCTTTAGACAGGGTTTATATTACCAATTAAGAGAGATAAAAGGCAAGATCCTTTTCAGACCTCGTTTTGACTTTAGAAAACCCAAAACTTCTTTCACAGTTTGCAGTTTATTGTAGTTTTGATTAGAGGTCCAATTTAGGAAAAGGATGTATGAAAATAAGCCATAAACATTCTCCTCAATCCAGACATAATATATGTATATTCTCACATAACAAAAGTATTTCTTGTTTTAATTCCGATTTAGAGTCTAGACAACCTCAGTTTAGAAATTCTTAACCTTCTAGTTTCTTTGACTGAGATGTGATGACCAATTCTATGCCGAACGAGCGGTGCAGACGTTTTACTGTTTAGGTAGATATGTGTCTTTAAGGAGATGTGAAAGCATTACAGTTCAATATTAAGCCAATTTTTAGTATACATGATATAAGTTTAGTTGATTTTTTTTGTTATGTATATAACACCAGGTGTTCAGTACCAGCTTGTTGGAGACAGACCGGATCCTACATATGGGCGTGTCGATGTCTATATGCACTATATTTGGGGAGAAATCTGCGCCGCTGGTTGGACAGATCGTGAGGCGGACGTCTTTTGCCGAACACTAGGACGTGGTTTCAAAGGGGGCGTGGCGGCATATTATCACAAACGAAGAAGAACAGCTACGCTCGTATCTGACATTCGATGCAAAGGGGAAGAGAAAACGTTCACAGATTGTTTGATTGGTAATTTCTCCATGTGTCTGACAACGGAACGAGCAGGAGCTGTTTGCTACAAAGAAACAGGTAGGCAGAGATTTTGTCCGATGTAAGATCATTGTACAGAAGAGTGTTCGCTTACGTATGTGTCACAGCTGCAGAAGGGGTCAGTATGTTGAGTCCCTGTGAAACATTTATCTGTGCTCCCACTATCACTGTTTGCCAGACCGTGACGGACAGATTCAGTGATACTGGTCACGTCAAACTGTCAATCACCAGCCGAAACGTATTGCTGTAACATACAGGACAATTTTATTTCAAAATTTATTGGTGAATCTTCATCAAAATGCATATTAGTAATCTATTAACAAAACACTAATCGTGTGTGACAACGTACCGTTGATTTTGATTTGTTTTTACTTGCAAATTGATAAATGATTCCGGTGTTAGGAGTTTTTACAATGCAAATTATATGTTAAATTAATTAACTGAAATAAGATACAATACATCAGTCTAGTAAATAGGATACGAAGCTAGATACGTGATTGATTTTAATCCGGGATCACTGGCTTTGCTGTTTGTAAAAAATGAAGGGAAACATCCCAGATTATTTCCGGTTGAAAAGTACGTTGTTCGTTATATCAAATAAGGCATGGAATGAACAATGTATAGCTTTCCAATAATTCCAAACTTTCTGAGCTTTCATATGTTGATTAGGGAAGGCTTGGGTGATCTGAGCTTTCCCTGATCAGTTCGAAATAACCGAATTCAACCGATGGTTTGTCATAACCTAATCACATTTCAAGTGTTTCTGTTGGTTGTACCTTTTGTCCGCTTAATCAAGAACTTGGGTCTGCATAGTGTCTGCTTTGAAAAAGAACACATCCAAATTTCAGAGTCTGACATCAGTAGTTTACCCGTTTTCTTTCAGCTCCCACTGTATATCTAGTCGAGGGCGGGACTAATTATGGGCGTGTCCAAATTAGCAGCGATGACGTCAGCGGAACTGTGTGTGATTTCGATTGGACTGATAAAGAAGCTTCAGTTGTTTGTAGAGAAATCAACGGAAACTTTACACAAGGTGAACCGTACAGGTAACTCGAATTAAAATCTTATATATAAATAGAATAATCTTACTGAAATTAGTGTGTAAATGTATGGCGAAACTTCTAACAAGGAAAATTCAAATGGACTTGAGTCCATTTGAGTGTACGTTTTTTTGTATTTTGCTACATCATTCTATTTTGTTTGCAGATGCCAGTAAAAAGAAATTTAATATATATCTTTTAAAAGAAGACCTGTCTGTTCTGACATATTATAAATAAGGTAATGCCAATTTTTTGAAGAAGAACAACAACATATTTCTTCAAATTTTTATTTCCATATATCTCTTAATGTTAATGATGATAATTACGATACTGAAACATTGTTCTTTTTGTTAATTAATAAAATAACATGAATTTCATGGAAAAACATGCTTGAATAGAATAACAAATATACTTGTAATATCAGTTATAATAATAAACTATGACCATGCTTTGATTACTTTGATATAATTCAACATAAATACCAGGTGCGATAAAGTCACTGTATTACTTGCTTGTGTATATGAAATTTCAACATGTAATACATGAAGCTGACACTTGCATACAATAATATATACCAACCTTTACTTGTGAGCTACTCATTCATCATCCAATAAAAAATGAATAAAGATATAAACAATGTTACTAGACAGTCACGTGATTCTGTCCGAGAATTTCCGTAGTAACAACATCCGAATCAAGCATTCGCAAACAATCGTAACAACTCGGCCTTTTCCGAAAACTTCGTGTAAAGACCTCGTATGTAAGTGTATGAATACACCAAATGGTAATTCGCCCCAGCTTTACTAAAGATATAAACAAACATGGCAGAACTCAAGCAGTGTTTGTCTTATGAATTAGAAAAAAAATGAAAATAAATGTTAATTTAAAGTATAAACAGGTAGAGGCTTCAAGAAATGTTTTCAATTTAGCAGACACCACCTGTATTATAAAATAGTCCAATATTGCGCCTACCACATTATTTCCGAGGTGACCCGAGGTGTTCCGAATGATTCGCAAATTGATTCAACAGGTAGTACATCGTAAAAATACGTAATGCTTCGGCAATAATCGGATCTTCTAGCAGCCAGTCAAAACATAGAATAACATAATATTGGATAACACTAACCCCGCTCCAATATTATATATAGGAATATAATACTGGCAATTGTCCGTACAGAAAAAACACGCGAACGATGTATTTTAATTATTTAATTATTTCATTTATTGTTATTCAAAGCAAAACCAATGTGCACAAAGAATATCCTAAGGAACATTTACAATTTGTAACCTTACTAAAAATACCTGCATGGAATTTTTCTTGTATAAGGTTCATGATTCGTCGTCATCTATATACAGGTATCTAAATATAAAACAGTGCATTATTCTTTCTTATCGACAAATCTTTTCACAATATATCCAGGTTTCCATTTTTGTGTTGTCTCATATTTGCAGTGATTTTCCACCTTCTACAAGCGATGTGGTGCTGAATAACTACGAGTGTACAGGAATAGAGAAGTCGTTACTGAAATGTTCTAACGGCGGCTGGAGGTCGGTACAGAACAGGAATTGTTTAGACCATAGTCACGACGTTGGTGTATACTGCTATGGCCGAGGTACGTAACATGACAAAGCCTTGGAACTTGCTAAATGTGAATCACTTCGACAAGAATTGTTTATCATTAATAAGTTTTGCAGCGAGTAAGACATGAGAACTAGGAATAAAAATCAAATTTGTAATTTGGGACGATAGTGGATCATCTACCCTGAATACTCTCTCTAATATTACGGTGGTCCTTCCATTTGGATTCCTCTGCTTTTATTCCTATTTTCTCTTTTGGTATGGTGATAGTTAAGACTAATTCTTTGCAACAGTGGTAGTCAGATTACACATTAAGTTAAGCAACATGTTTTGTTAACACCATTATCTTTGTTTTAGATAATCCTAACTTTTTATTTAATATATAAGTGACAAATTTCACAACTGAAAGTCAAGACCATCACAATAAGAAACAAGGATAAAGTCAGAGGATACCAACTGAAGGACCAATGTGATATTTGGTCTACCTTTGATGTTATCTGAGTAATGGAGATAATTTGTTATCAAGAATGTCCCTCATTGAAAACTGAATTATATCACTTAAACAACTTAACCATACGACATCCAGACATTTGTTATTGTAAAAAGTGCTAGAATGATCTCTTGATGACGATTTGGGCATCTTAATGCAATCCTTGCAATTTTGTGATTAACTGCTTAATTCAAGCAGCGATATTTTGTAGTACGGATCATGGACGGAATTAAGACCTCGGACTATGTGACCGGTCGAGTGGAGATACTGTCCCCAACAAGCAGTGGTCGCCGTGACTGGAATGTTGTGTGCGGTGATGGATTCGAGCAGGTCGATGCCGAAGTGGTGTGTCGAGAGATGGGCTTTGACGCTGCCAAGGTTCTCGCCCCTGGGTCGTTTGGTATGCTGTTCTATTGCTCTGCATTGCCAAATTGCCAAAAAGATTCAGAAAACATAGAGAAGTTATATAAGAGTTTTATTAAAGAGGGTTTTCTTGCATGTTATAGTAGTTATAAACCATTTATAACAAGGCATGGTAATACTTTACAAGCCTTAAAGTTGTTGTCATCTAGGAATTTGAATCAGTTAAACATGAAAATGTTTACAACAAGTTCTGTGAGAACCGTTGAACGAGAATGAATTTAGAAAAGGGGTTATAAAATTGAATTACTAGAACCTTATTAAAGATATGCATATACTTGAATATACATGTATCTAGAAATGGCAATGATAGGTTGCATCGCCGGATAATGATTTCTACATGCCATACGGATTTATCATTTTCCAGTTTAGATTTGCACATGCTAATATGAATATATAGTGCGTGTTTTTGAGACGTATATTAAAATTGTATCTTTTTGTGTGATATTTTAGGTGTAAAGCCAATATGGAAGTTTTACACTAACTTGACGTGTAAAGATGACGGCAGAGATATATACGGGGATTGTACGTTCCAGGAGGGAATTTGTAACAGAGTAACACATAACTACGCCAGTGTGCAGTGCTATAAGTCAGGAATAAAGTCGGGTAGGAGTTTTACCATAGATCAAGTATTCGTTGCGTTTATACGTATTCAAAATATTGTAGCATTTTTTAGCTCCACCTTTCGAAGAAAAAAGTTGAGCTAGTGTCATGACCCTCTCGTTGACGTCGGCGTTGGTTAACCTTTTCGTTAAGGTCCATTTTCTCAGAAACTATCAAAGCTATTTACTTCAAAGTAAGAATACATATTCACTATCAAAATGTGACACCATTTTTAAAGGACAGATAACCGTCTAATTTTTTTTGCAAAGTTATGTCCCCTTTTCGACTTTTTCGAATTTCTTTGTTAACCTTTTTTAATATTGTCCATTTCTCAAAAAGTTTCAAAGATATTCCCTTCAAACTTGGAATACTTAATTACCAGCATGACCCCTACAAAGACTGTTGGTACCCATGTCTCTGTGGTCAAAATTAGCCCCACCTCAGGGGTCACTCGATTTTGCTTAGATTATATAGGAAAACTTCTTAGCCTAGAAATAAACTATTTACTTACATGGGATGGAAAGTACTTCACCCTCCCACCCCCTGCATGGGACCCCCCACACACACACACCTTTTTACCGCCCCCTTCCCCCACGATGTTTTTCATTATTTTTTAGTAATATGTAGGTACAATGTATTTGACTCCTCCAACGAGCCCCCTCCCCCATCAGACTCTCCCCCCGACTCCCCTCCCCCCTCAATATAAAAACAAAACAAAAACATAAACAAAAAAACACACAACAAAAGAACACCCCTAGCTTAGACGGGACAAGAGTGTACTTCCCCTCCCTGCATGGGACCCCCACCCGTTCCTCCCCACTTCCCCCGCCTCACACGATTATTTTCATTTTATCAGTACGTAGGTACTTGACTCCCCAGTCCTCCAGACCCCGCCCCCTAATTTTTTTTTTGTATGAGTAACCCCCCAAACCCCCCTAACTTCCCCCGCCCGCCCCAAAAAATGTTCTTCTTACATGACTAGGTACTTGCCATCCCCACTCAGATTTTTTTTCACTTGGGCCTCTTGTTTGACTTAGCTCATAATTTATTATTCAGCGCTGAGAAAAGTCTAGCATGCTGTCTGCAGACAGGTCTTGTTTTATTACTATTTGTTTAACATACACATAAGGCCTGTCCCATTATCTATTATTATGCTCCCCGAAGGGCGAGCATATAGTTGCCGCTTTGTCCGTCCGTTCGTTCGTCCGTCATAATTTTGTCCGGAGCATAACACAAAAACTATGAGAGATATCAAGACCAAACTTCATAGGTAGTTAGATCTCATTAAGGAGAAGTGCAGTGCACAAGAACCAAAACTCTTGCTTTATTAAATTTTGAGTTATTGCCCTTTGAAATTCCTCATACTTATTTTTTTTCCGGGGCATATCTCACAAAGTATAAGAGTTATCAACTTGAAACTTTATAAGTAGATAGATCTCATTGATGAGCAGTGCAGTGTGCAAGAATCATAACCCTTGCTTTATTAATTTTTAAGTTATTGCCTTTTGAAATTTCTCATACGTATTTTTTGTCCGGGGCATATCTCACAAAGTATAAGAGATATTAGCATGAAACTTTATTGGTAGATAGATCTCTATAAGGAGAAGTGCAGCGTGCAAGAACCGTAACTCTATTTTGCATAATTTAGGAGTTTTTGCCCTTTGTTATTTTTCATACTTAAAAAAATATATATTAAACAATAGCCCTTTTGGAATTGGCATTTATTCGGGGAGCATCCATCGGTTCTACCGATTTCTTGTTAACGTTATCATGGTGGTCGATTCTTCATATTTCAGAAACGCAGTACATCATAGAAGGGGTGAGCCACGGACTTGTCGTGGTGCAGCAATACGGCATGAATGGAACAATCTGCGCCAATGGTTGGGACGATTCGGATGCTGACGTTTTATGCCGCAGTAATGGATTCAAAGGGGGCGTGGTTTTGGGCGTTCCGGAAATTTATACAAGATCCGCCCCTATTTGGTTCACTAATGTTAATTGCACTGGGAAGGAACGCGATTTTTCGGAATGTATGAAGAACGAGAGTGTACCTATAGAGTGTTCCATGTCACTGAAGGCTGCTGGTGTACTCTGTTTCAAATCTACAGGTATTTTTTTCAAGATTTTTTTCCGGACATTTGGTAACGCCCTGTTATTTTGCCCTCAGATTCAAGTAAGTACTAGCATATACTGCGAAAATTTTAGATGCTATGTACTTTCAAAAAATTATAAAAAAATCAGAAATTCAAAAATCAAATATTCGCCCGAAGAGCTGTCAACTAAATTTTCTATGTTCAGCCTTATCCTAGATTTCATTTATATTTCATATTTGACAATTCCCCAGTTTTAGTTTTTTTTGTCATCTTGTTACTGTATACGTCCAAAGCAGATAGACGGACCTTAACTTTCGCCAGATGTTCTTCGAAATTTGTGATTTACCCAGGAAACTATTTTATTGATTTAGTTTGTGTTCGATTCGCCGAGCACCTCTTTCTAGAGATCTTAGTATATTTACCATCTATTCCCGGTTGCCAGTTTGACTGACGCCCCAACCCCACCCTCTTAAGAGTTTAGTTATTTAAGGTTGTGTTGAGTATTGCAAGATACAGATGTCGTTCCATTCAAGTGACACTGCTGGGTCTTGTATACATGTTTAGTGTATTAGGCCTGGAACCAGAACCTGGAATAGAGGGAGAGGGTGCACACCTTGATATGGGTAATTTGATTTAACATTACAACGACATGTTCAACATTAAAAACCTGTTTAAAGAGCTATTCTAAGCCAACTGGAGCATGCCCCCAGTTTTATGCAACACCAATACAAATGATCTCCATCTAACGTCGCATCTAAAAATCCGACAGACAATAATTTTTGTTTGTGGAGGATCGGCGGATGATACCAGCAACCCATGAATAACAAGTTTAGTGCGTTACCACTTATTGTTTCATCTAAAATGAATTAATTATACCCCCACCACAAAATGTGGTGGGGGCTATAATGGATTCGCTTTGTCGCGTCCGTAGGTCGGTCGGTCCGTCCGTCTCCATTATCATGTCCGCTCTATAAATCCTATACCAACTGAAGGATTTTCTTCAAACTTGGCTGCAATGTTCACCTCAACAAGGGGATGTGCAGAACCCATGTTGCCCATGTGTCAGCTCAAGGTCAAGGTCACAATTGAAGGTCAAATATCAAACAATCAAATATTAGACATTATGTCGTGTCCGCTCTGTAAGTCCTACACTAATTGAAAGATTTTCTTTAATCTTGGCTCAAATGTTCACCTCAACAAGGGGATGTGCAGAACCCATGTTACCCTTTTGCCGGCTTAAGGTCAAGGTCACACTTGAAGGTCAAAAATTGACTTAGAAAATATTCTTAGATTTTAACATGTATTTGAATATTTCTGAAACTAGATAACGTGTTTGCTTGAAACTTAAAACATATATGAAGTGTCACAATTAAGATATGCAGGTCAAGTTTCATAACTCTGTATTGCATTTTGACAAAGTTATGCCCCTTTTTAAGTCTTCAAATTTACATACAATCAAATATAAGACAATATGTCGTGTCCGCTCTATAAATCCTATACTAATGGAAGAATTTTCTTCAAATTTTACTCAAATGTTCAACTCAACAAGGTTATGTGCAGAACCCATGTTACCTTTGTGCTGGCTTAAGGTCAAGGTCACACTTGAAGGTCAAAATTGACTTAGAAAATGTTCTTAAATTTTAACATGTACTTGAATATTTCTGACACTAGCACAGGTATTTGATTGAAACTTAAAAGATATATGAGGTATCTCAAGTAAGATATGCAGGTCAAGTTTCATAAATCTGTATTGCATTTTGACAAAGTTATGCCCCTTTTTAAGTCTTTTAATTTACTTACAATCAATACTAGACAATATGTCGTGTCCGCTCTATAAATTCTATACTAATGGAAGGAGTTTCTTCAAACTTGACTCAAATGTTCACCCCAACTGGGCAATGTGCAGAACCCATCTTACCCTTGTGCCAGCTTAAGGTCAAGGCCACACTTGAAGGTCAAAAATTGACTTAGAAAATGTTCCGAAATTTTAACATGTACTTGAATATTTCTAAAACTAGAACAGATAATCATTTGAAACTTCAAATATATACGAAGTGTCGCAAGATATGCAGGTCAAGTTTCATAACTAAAAAAAGTGGGGGGGGGATAACTTTGTATTGTATTTTGACAAAGTTAAGTCCATTTTTATGTCTTTAAATTTATTTACTATAATATTTCTTAAACCAGAACAGATATTTACTTGAAACTATAAATTTATATGAATGGTTACAAGCAAGCTCAGATGACGAAATTTCTACAATTCCATTGAATTATGACACAAGTTATGCCCCTTTTAGGCTTAGAAAATGTTCTGATATAACCATTAATACTTAAATGTTTCTGAAACTAGAACAGATATTCACGAAAATGAAAGGTTATTTGTAACTGTTTCGAACATGATTTGACTATATATGTTTATACTATTACCTGTACAATTTGTTTGTTTTTTTCACCAGAGATAATTTCTTTTTATGTATATGTATTTGTGCCACTAAAGTTATTCCCTTAACCACCTTTCCATGTCGTCTTCTGTCAAGGACATTGTAGGGGTATGAATCGCATTCAGCGATAGTTCTAGTTAGTTGTTGCCCTGTCTTTTTAGGCGTTCATCTCAAGCTAATCAATGAAAAAGGAGCGAACTATTTTGGTCGAGTTGAGATAGAATACGACGGTATGAATGGCACTGTATGTGACTCTTCGTGGTCGGCATATGACGCAAGAGTCACGTGTCGTCAACTAGGTTTCCCGGATGGACGGGCCTATATGAAATCATACTACGGACGCGGAAATGGATCTGTAGTACTGTCCGGGATGACTTGTGACAATAGCGAAGGAAGTCTGCTGGCTTGTCCCAGTCTCGGTTGGATGGTTGTTCAATCGTCATGTCTGAGTCATGAGCGAGACGCTGGCGTACATTGTACCAGGAACGGTAAGCCCCCATAACATTCCTTGCCATTTCTGTTAAATTGGAATATAGTGCAATGCTTATTAAAGGGCCTTAAATATTGAAGTCACGGTCGCAGAGGCAGGATAAACATTTATCTAAAAGAAATTAAAAGTGCCAGTTTGACAATAATATTACGAAACTTATCTTTTATTTTAAAAGTCGTAGAAATGCATTATTTTGCACGACTTCTAGTTCCAGAGAAAATATTCTTACTACATGTTTTAAGTTCGTTGCATCATTTTTGTATATATAAACACCTGATAACGACTTCCTGTTCCGTCTTCTTGAAGTAATGACCGCCCAAGCAGAAGAATACGGTACGGTAAAGGTTTGGAATAAAGGCGCCTACTACTTAGTATGTGCAGACGACTTTGATGACAACGACGCCACGGTCGTCTGCCGCACAATGGGCTACTCTTATGGCAAAAGCCTGTGTTGTGACGCGTTTGGGCATCAAAGTTTCAAGATAAGATACACGGATTCTGCTTGCACGGGAAAGGAATCGAACTACAACGACTGTCCAAAGAAGTTCGCTCAAGCACCTTGTGAATCAAAGAAATATGCATCAGTGGTCTGCTCTAAGTTAAAGCCGGTCGGTAAGTTTTCTTTGAAAGTTCGATGTTTAGAACGTTTGCCTTTTGTTTGTAAGGCTCCGGGTTTGAATCGTAGCCAGAGCTTTGAGTGGGCAGGACACCTAAACCACACATCCACCAGGTACCAGTAATAAATATCACTGGTTATTCTCTGAAGCGATTTGTTTCATCTGATGTGGTGTCTTTAGAGCGATTCAGATAATCTGCCGCAGCTTTGATTACAATCGGGCTAAAACAAATTAGTATAAACTAACTTCATGGTTTACTCATTTCCAAAACGTTTATCGGTATAACAGCGGCTTCGCTCTTTGTCTGTCCGTCCGTTCCATCTTCTTTGCGCAGCTTCTCCTACAATACTCATTTGATTTTCATCAAACTTTCACACAATGATCATTATGAAGTGCCTCAATGCCTCTATTCTTCGGTTCTTTCGATTCGAGAATTATTTGCCTTTGTTTAATTTTATTTAAGATATCTTGTTTCCGCAAACTTTCATAGGATGATCATTATTAAGTGTCGTTAAAGCCCGTTGTTAAATTTTACTTAGTATTGCTTCTGTACACAACTCTTCCTACTATTTTTATCAAGTGCTCCAGCGCATATACTCAGGCTCTTGTGATCGATCATTTTGTTGGAGTTATTGCCCTTTGTTTTAATTCTAATTAATATTGCTTCTGTGCGCAATCTCTAATTTTTTAATTGAACTATATCTTCGCCTATGGTGTTTAACTGGAGCGTAAAAATCCAAAAGTTACAAATTAAGAAACTGTTCTGAAACACTTCTTTCATGATTTTTTCAAACACATCAGTTTAGAAACTGTTGTGCAAATAAGTAAAGGACATACAATAATTTTACCCCAAGGACGTATGGGTACTTTGTTCAGTTCACAGACTGTAGATTTTTTTTGAACAAATGGTAAAGGTACTTTTAAGTTTCTACTACGACTATGACCATCACATTGTTTCAGGGGCATTCGTGTCTGTGGCACATTTCTTGTTCTTAATAATATGCATATGTTTTGTAACTCTTCAGGCATAGACGTGAGTATAGAAGAGTACAGTTCTGGTATGGGGAGTGGACCAGTCCTTATAAATCACATGACTCATAAGGGATATGTTTGCGCTGAGGACTTTGACGACAAAGATGCAAACGTGATCTGTAGGCAGCAAGGTTACACTGGAGGATATTCTTACAGGTATAAGTTTAGAAATGTACAAATTCAAAATAAGTCTGAGGAGTTTGAATTTTGAGTTCAAACTTAGCAGTGTTCTATATTATAATGTTGATTGCTATGATGTTTTAAACATATATTGTCATATTCTTCCCAGATATTACAACGTAGATGTCCGCTTGAGGGCTACGACTGATTTACGCTGGATGCGGGGACCGGATTGCGACGGCACGGAACGGCGCCTAGAAGATTGCCCTGGAATTAACCTCGGAAATGTCAGCGATTGTTTTGTTTTGTCGCATGCTGCCGTCTTCTGTTACAACACTCCAGGTAATTATTCTTTTCAAAATGAATAAAGAATATATTTCTACATATATTAGAAGAAAATAAAACATGTCTCAGATAATAAATGGCAAAAATTTTGTTATTTTTTAAGTATATGTCAAATACAAAATAAATAATGTACAGAAATAAAAATATTTTCTGTTACTGATGTTACTCGTAACAATATTTTCATCTTATTTATTTAAGCCTTGATTAACACTTATACCACTGGCATTAACAACATTTTCATTTAGATTTTTCTGCCAATCTGCTGTTTCAGAGAAGTCTAAGTTTGAAGTCCGTCTTCAGAACGCCATTCATCCCGGTGAAGGCTTTGTACAGGTCAAGGTCAACAATACATGGGGAAGCGTCTGCATGAAGAATACACTGATCAGGTATATCATGGTTCAGACTGTCAGTAGGCCTAAGTTATTTCGTTATTGCAAGATGTAGATCCATATCTTCTAAATGGTAATTAAACAATGAATGGAATGGAAGATGGTACAAATTCTTTTCGCACACTTCATTAAATTTTAGATATTTAACAATTTATAGAGAGTAGACGATCTGGCAGCCAAATATCATAATACAGTATATGGGATTTTAAAGCAGCTTGTTCACAGATGGTCATTGAGTAAGAATTTGATTTTAGCTGTGTATATAACGTCTATCAATACCCATCTACAGACACATTGTCACCCAATTCAACATTCCGTGATTGTTAGTAAAAAAATGGGTAGTTTCTCCATCATAGGCTATAGCGTTACAAACGGTATATAACCTCTATTTAGAATTTCTATTTTCGTGTGCCCTCACATGACTGATCACATTCACTCCTCGTGCATACGCTAAAATTATATCCTTTTTAGCTCACCTGAGCCTTAGGCTCATGGTTGGCTATTGTGACCGGTCTTTGTCCGTCGTCCGTCAACAATTTCATTCAAACAATATCTCCTCTGAAACCTCTGGGCCAAATTTGATGAAACTTGCCTGGGATGTTCCTTGCATGAAGCTCTACCAAAGTTGTTCAAAGAATTCAATTTCATCAAGAACTCTGGTTGCTATGGCAACTTAAAGAAAAAACTTTGAAAATCTTCTTGTCTGAAACCACAAGGCCTAGAGCTTAGATATTTGGCATTTAGCACCCTCGAATGGAATTCTACAAAAATTTTTAAATTATTTCCCTGGGGTCAAAATTGGCCCCGCCCCAGAAGTCACTTCATTTTACATAGACTTATAAAGGAAATCTTTAAAAATCTTCTTCTCAGAAACCACAATGCCTACAGCTTAGATATTTAGTATGTAGCATTGTCTAGTGGATGTCTACCATGTTTGTTCAAATTATGTTCCCTGGGTCAAAATTGGCTACGCCCCAGGGTTCTCTTGGTTTACATAGATTTATATAGGAAAAACATGAAAAATAATTTTTCTCCAAAACAAATAGGTGTAGACCTTAGATATTTGGTGTTGAGTATTGTGTAAAGAACCTTTACCAATATTGTTTAAATGTTGGCCCTGGGGTCAATTTTTGCCCCGCCCCGGGGGCCCTTAATATGTAAAAAAAGAAATCTTTTAAAATCTTCTTGTCTGAAACCACAAGGCCTAGAATTTTAAAATTTGGCATGAAGCAAGCTTTATCAAGCTTTTTCAAATTATTAGATTATGTTAAAGGTCACGGAGGCTAAAAATATATTTATCTACTGTACCTCATAAAGCCTTCATTTATAGACCAATATCTTTGATATTCAGTATATAGGTTCCTTGCATGGACCTCTACCCATGGGTAGGGTTTGAGGGCACTGGGTCAAGGTCAAGGTCACCATAGCTTATAATAGATATTTCTACTTTCTGTCATAGAGCCTTTATTTATTGACTGATATTTTACATATTTGGTTTGTAGGCACTTATATATTTTCAATTAAAAAATGAAATACTGCTTAACAGCAAACCTACAGCCAAAGTACTCAGGTGAGCGATCCAGGGCCATCATGGCCCTCTTGTTTGAATATTGGACCAAAAACCACAGGCATTCGTTTCATGGATAAAAGCCCCCAACCACAAGGTACGAAAGTTGACAAGAATGAATCTGAGGGTCACTTTACTCTACTTCAAACATGATTTAAATTGTCCTTCCAAACAACGCAAGAAGTGTTCCCATAATATTCATTGAAAATGAAAGTATTATAGTAACCTATTCGATAACGTCGGTTTCAGACACCTATCTAAGCCCTAACCATAGGTAACGTTGCTTAACTTAGCAAACGTTCCTGACAATGTCGCTAAACAGCTAAGCCAACAGCGAGGCTGCTGGAAATGCCTTATCTATCCGCTGTCCACTACACTCCTCCCCTTTTTAACCTTAAAGAGCCGGGCATCCTCTGTACAGAACACGTTTCCGCTCAAACCATACAATGGACTCAACTCAACCATGCACTTTCATTGCACACAGGCACTAACCTAGGTAAAGGTCTGGCGGAGGTTCATAGAATACCGCTGCCACCATTATAGTAACGTGGCCTATGAGCTCAGTCTCGGACACCCATCCAAGAACTAACCAAAGATAACAGTGCTAAACTTAGCAAACGCTTCTGACACTACAACCATGTCGCTAAAGAGCTAGCCCAACAGCGAGGCTGTTGGAAATGCCTTATCTATACAGTGTCCACTACAGTATATCAGCTGATTCGAGTTTATCTACAGGATCCGCTCCAAAAATATACAAGATTAATTTTGATGCAAAGCATCAAAGGCGGCGCACATGGTTTTGAAATAAGATAAATAATAAGTGTATAAATTAACCTAAACAATTGTACACGTGTGTAGTACATGTTGTACATTTTGATGGTATAATCAAGTTATTTACAGATGGGATGTAAAAAGATTTTAAAGGGGGACATTTGAATTATATCCATGTTTTAATCACTTTTATTGAAGATGTGAAATCATGTGAATTCACTTTTCTTCAACAAAATGACCAGATATGAATGACTATATTCTCATAAAGAATCATTTGATCTTTCACTTTTTATGAAAATTGCATATTGTCTCCCTTTAAAATTAAAAATTGGGATAATAATCAAGAGTTCTTCGTCTGCGACACAATTCAGCACTTGAATATTCCAAATGTCTACTTTTGCTTTATTTCAACAATCTATACCCTTTTAATGATTTTAGTCTGTTTAAATCCTACTGTTTTGTGTCTTTTTCTGTTCTATCGTGGTTGCGCAACCATGATAAACAGGATATAATCCAATTTTTACAAACTCAGATTTTCAATCTATTTCATGAAGAAATGTTATGTTTTCATTGTTTATATTGTATGCATGAAGAAAATACCATCACACATGCACATGCAGTGGTCATAAGCCTTCAACGTATATTAAATACTATACATTATATAGATTTGCTGCGATTGACCAAGGAACATTTTGGAACCATCGATACCACATTAAGTAAATTGAAACAAGGATGACTTCAGTGATCGGAAAGTTTCAAAAGGGTTGCTAAGTTTACTGTCCAAAGTTTCTAGGCAGCCCAAGACATGTCAAAATTTCATATTTAAACCTTGAACAACAATTCCAAGAATATGTTTTTCTTCCCACAGAGAATGATAATTTGAGATCCATGGGCGGTTATTTCTGTAGAAGAGAACTGTAGAAGAGAATGGTCATTATAAATTATTTAAAAATCACCTCGTAATCTTGCTTTTTCCCCCGGTCTGTGTTTAAAAGAAAATTATATCTAAGGAATTACCGTATCTGGTAGGAAACGGGAAACGAATTTTTGTGTAGCAGTAGCAGTGTGAGTGTTTTTCTGAAATTGGAACAAAGAGAGCTGCCGACCTGACAGTGCTTCCAATAGGTAATCAACTATGGAGTACACATTCTCCTATAATAGATGAAGGGCTTTACTACTAAATATTTTCTTGTACGCATAATATTCCCAGATTTTGGTGAAAAATATACCAAGATACTTGTCTCTGAAGGTGTGTCCTCGATTTTGAAATAACAATTCCTATGTTATCGACATCCAAAAAATAAAACCTTACATGTAACATCTTTGTTCGAATTCCACATTTCACAGTATGGTATTACATCATTTCAAATATTTTGTAATTTGTCTGCACTAGATAACACCCAAAGAACAACTGGTGCTCTATCATATTCATGGTTTTACGGTTTAGTGGCGTAGTGAATAGATATTTTTTTTGGTAACTATAACAACTGAATTGACTCCAGCAAAGTAAGTGTTCTTCAAATTCACCCTTGTGTCTGTATTCACAAAGACAGACTCATTCTTTATTATTGCATTAAAACGACAGATTTTGTACAATTTCTATTTTCAAGTTAGTTTATACAAATCAATTTTAATTTCGATTGTGACGAAAGCTTTTAGCTAATAGAATCATTCTCAAATCCGTCCCTGGAACCAACCAGTACTAAGTAATGAGAATAAAGTTTCTTGCTGAAGGAAATAACCGATGCCGACACGGCTGCTGACGGGTTTCGAACTCATGTCTTGACTAGCTATCCTTAGAGTACAAGTCCGACCTTTTAACCTCTCGGCTTCACCTTTCTTTATATAGCTATAGTTGAAAGAATTAACAAAGATTTGCATTTCAGATTAAGTAGCAACACACTGCTGGATAAATGCAGTGAATATACAAGTACTTGCAGCGCTTTGATTTGTTTTGGGAAAAGTAATTAAATCTGTAATTTTTGCATCAAAAACTTTTGATTAAAAATACAAACTTACCTGATTCGGATCAATTTATTTTTAAAAGTAATAAATACGATTTATGAAGTGACATATTTTAAGTGATGTACAGAATAATTGGATTTTTTTTACATTGATAATGATCCAAGATTCTCCCAAATTGATTACGTCAGCGCATGGTACAAAATGAAACACTATTCCAATATAGGCGTCGCCGTTCTCGGCGCCGCCAATAATATAATGTTATCAATTAGGCCAATATGACTGTCTTCAGCCCAATAACAAAGCCAATATGAATTCGACTGATTAATGACAATTTTATTAATTAACTTTATAATATTATGTTCAATTATCAAACTTAGTAATCCAAAACTCGTAATTTATAACAGGGTTAAACTTGTGATCGTCTGCTTTTCACTTCCGCGCAACATAATATTTGGTAAATATGAAAATCACTAAATGAAAGGTTGAGCACTGCTAAATTTACTGTGATCCGATAGCGCAGGGTCTCCGCGAACCTTTTTTGCTACTTTTTGAACTTTTTGAGAGATAAAAACTTTTATGTAAAAACTAGGCTAAGCATATTCAAAATGGCGTCCAACATGGTGAAAATCCTAGGCTCATATAAGGCCGAGTTTTTCCTGAATCCTGATTGGCTAAATCTCGTATTGGCCGACTTTTTACTTATTGGCCGTGTTTTTTTCGTATTGGCCGAGTTTCGAGCTTTATTGGCAAGGCTTTGATTGTATCAAGCCAACAACATGGTCAGAATCTAGTTCAATATTATAAAGTTAATTAATAAAGTCTACTATAGACTTCAGTTGGTTGATACAAGTGGGCGTTTACGAAAAATGCGAATTCCCGTGCAATGTGACCGACGCGAATCGAGGTTGTTTGTTTTTTTTTGTCAGAAAACAAAGACTTCACCACCAGCAACGAGGAAGAGTAGAAAAAAGTTTTCTGTTATTCTACAGTTCAACCGTGAACAAGCTGATTTAAGATACCTGATACATGTATGTTATAGTAATAATCTGTCATAGTATATTTGGTTTTGCCTTTGTCCAGGATCTGCATAGTCGTCTTTCGTTTGTACGATACTTCCTTCTTTCCTTCCTTCCTTTCTCCCTCCCTCCGACTTTCTGTCTTTCTTCCTTTCTTTCTGTCTTTCTTTCGAACGTTTGTTCGGTCGTTTGATTCGTCTTTTGTTTGTCCGTACGTTCTCAAAAAGGCTTTAAGTTTGGTTTGTCAAAAAGTGAACAGATTTTTTATTTCCTAGCAACTTCGAAGCAACTGTAGTATGCCGACAGCTAAACTTCAAATATGGCGTCGTTATTCCATTGCCTGCATACCCTCCTCTGAACGGGTCTGTGTGGTTAAGCAACATGAACTGTGTCGGAACGGAGGCGACGCTACAAGAGTGCTTACTCACCGGCATGGGAGATACAATTCCCAAGGACTGTTTGTCCCATCAGCACGACATGGCGGTGAAATGCTATGCAAACGGTTGGTACTATACAGTTTTACTTATATTTGGTTTACATTTATTTAACATTTAAACAGTTACATGGTTAGTTGTACAGCTTGATGAAAGAGAACCGTTCTTTTTCAGTTAGATAGAAATCACCTGCCTTTTCTATCATGCAATGCTGCCATAGGAAAACAGCGATTTAGCAAACTGCATAATGTAGTTTGTTAGGAACAGAACGTTACCAAGCTATCTCGAGGTTGCGGGTTCGAATCTCAACAGTATCTGACTGTGACTTCCAGAATTCCCCTACCTACTGTTTAAATTTTTAAAACTTTGAAAGCAGTTATCAGAAGTAATTCAGAAAGTAAAAATTACGATATAATCTAGTAACTAGGGAATAAACATGCATGTATATCTAGTTATGACTGTCGTTTATGCTCGGATTTTTCTTTACTTAACGATTTTGATTTTTTAGTACGAGTGTCTGCCGCACCCACGCCAAACTTCGGTATGATACAAGTACTGAATGAAACAGCAAATCGATGGGTAGCAGTATGTGACGTAAACTTTGATGACGTTGATGCACGGGTGGCTTGCAGAAATATTGGATATAAAGACGGGAAGGCCCAGTGCTGCTCAAGCCTAGGGTCGTCGCCAACAACGTATAACCCAATAGAGGTTGCGAACGTTGAATGCTCGGGAGATGAAATAGATTTTACCAAATGTCGTTTTGATATGAGACCCGGAGTAAATTGTACTTCCGGTAGTTACGCCACGGTTATCTGTACAGACGTATCACCTCCTGTGGAAGGTATCTTTTGCAAAGCTTAGAAAATATAACAGAGTGAATGTAGTTCTGGGTAAAGAAATTGCCTTTTATGTTTTGCTGTTGAACTTTTTAAATGCTGAAGATTGACATGAAAACAGCAGTTAGCCTACGTAGTTTGCTATGCTATATTTTAATCAGATTCTGTGGAACTTAATAATACCTGTACAACTTGCCAAGTGTCTGAGATGTTTTCTTCATTTCATTTCGCTTGTAAGAAATTCTTTTATGCAGTTTCTAAAAATCTACGCTACACTTTTCTCAAAAGGTCTTCAAGTGGCGATATCTGAGGGTCGGTCGTTTGGAAACATTGAAGTGAAGAGGTACGGTGTTAGTGGGTCCGTGTGTGATATTGACTGGGACGACAACGATGCGAAAGTATTTTGTAGAGAATTAGGCTACCTGGTTAGTTTGAACCTTTGGTATAATTTTTGTCCAATTCACCGATAGAAGACGACCTATTAATAAGTAGGCTATGTGTTACTAAAAATAAATTGGTCATGCGTGACTGCTGATAAGCACTCACCTATTATTAAGTAAGTTATAATTATGTTATTCATTAATTGATTTATTTAATTTTTCATGTTTTTAATGCTTGACTCATTAAACAATCTTCTAGTCATCGCTTTGTATACTAAAAAAACTAGAAAAGATCAAAGACGTTATGACAAGACTGCTCCATAAAATATATTTGCAAAGAGAAGACGTAGACATTAAGTGAACATGGCTATAATATTCATCTGTCTGTTTTCAGACTGGATATGCAACAAACGGAACAAACAATGGCAACCTGCCGATGATTTTGTCGACAGTAAATTGTACAGGAAGTGAGAAGAATTTATCACAGTGCACGTTCCCGCCGCTACATGCGGGTCATGCATGTAACAATCGACTTACACGTGCAGCTGTCGTCTGCTCCATGGAGACCGGTAACATATTTACATGTATAATTTAATAACTTACAGTAGCCTCTAAATTATAAAGCATAACACAAAGTATTCAACGCAAATCAGAAGAGTTGTAATGAAATAAAATGCTTACTTGCTTTTCACTAGAAATAGTTCTACGTATTTGTTTCCACTAAAATGATAGATATGCCTGCTGACAGAATGAATGAATAATTCATAATGATTTTTATTATTATTTCAGAGCCAATCAGGTACCGTATTGCAGACATGAAGAACAGTCGTGGACGCGCTGAAATCTACTTTGATGGACGCTGGGGTACAATTTGCGACCTTTACTGGGAGGATAACGATGCGGACGTATTTTGTCGACAAGCCGGGTACCTCGGCGGTGAATCTACTATACTGGTAACACGTGGAACCAGCGCGCAGCCAATTTGGATGAGTCACGTGGAATGCAATGGAAATGAGTCTAGTTTCCTACAATGCAGGGCATCATGGGATGCGAGGACTACTTCCCGTTGTTCACATTTCGATGACGCTGGTGTTATGTGTTATAACTCAGGTTGGTTTTACTCATTTAAATATGATCTATGAATTCCCCAGTCCTTAAAATTGTTTCCCTGACACTTTCCATTTATACGTTGTCGAAGAAAAGCTTCTGTCATAAAGTTGATGATTCCATTTGGTGTGTCATTCAAATTTTCAGTCTATTACATTAACACATAAAATCTACGTAAATTTTCTCTTTCTCAGCTCGACTCAATCGAGGTGACTACCGCACGAAACAGACCAACGGTATGGTAGAGATTTATGTTCCGTCATCCAGTTTCCTTACCAAGAACTGGAAAACAGTTTGTGCTGACACGTTTACAGACAAAGAAGCAGGTAAGAAGTGTATTCATGTTCAAGAACAAACTTTCTGTTTTTCGGAAGAATCTGTAGATAGCCGTAGTCATAAACATTTTTTTACGTTGAGCTGGGTATCATGAGTTACTTATTTCATTCCATATAGTTTTCACTCTTCGTTTTCCTGTTGTATTATTTATTACAACTCTCAAGTAAACTTGTAACTCGACAGCATACTTGTATAATTTAGACTCAGTTGAATATACTTTTGTCTAAGGTTTTAGGGATGTGCCCCAGAAAAAAAGGACTGGCGAATGTCTTTTGCAGTATTCAACAGAGTCCGAGTTCCCATTCGACACCCAAATACAGTTTAGTTATTTTATATGTATAATTTCAAAAAATTGCATATTTACTTAATATTTCAGAGGTAGTTTGTCGAGTATTGGGTCACGAACACGGTATGGCGTTATGTTGTTCACCATACGGATATAGCACGGCGCCCATGACGGCAGTAAGACCGAAATGTAATGGCACGGAGAAACAAATAACCGAATGTGAATTTGTGAAGAATGACACACAATGTAGCAGACAAAACTACGCCTCTGTGGCATGTTACAACGGAACAAGAACCCAAAATGGTAACTGTCGCTGATAATAAGATATTGTTTTATACTTTGCATTTAAGTTTTTATTTTGTTTGATTATATTTTTTATTTTAATCATGGTATCGAAGTGAAATGGTCCTGTCTGCTATTTTTTTCTACAGAACGTAGAGTCTTTTGCTTTCAGCCTTAGTATTTTTAAGTGTTAACATAGAACCTTATGAACGACGTCGCTCCCAGACACATCTCTTTCTTGATACAATATGCCGGATTCTGGGTCCTAAGTGGATAAACCATACTTTGTGCTTTTATTTCCCTGTAATAAAACAAACGGAAGAAAATGGAACTCGATGTAATTGGAAAAGACACTGAAACTCTTCCTACGAAACAAGCTGAACTTAAAAATCGTTTTGCTTCAAATTACGGACAAATTACGAATGCGGATAATGCGGTCAGTTTCTGCTCCATCATTGACAACATACAAAATTCAATTCTATCCTTAACTGGTAGTAAATGAATTGTGTACATTCTAAAACAGAATTTTAAGACATAATGACTAAGAACCTTCTTTTTTTATTTCAGCTTATTCTATTGGCTTGAAGGGGTCACTCAAGTACACAGGACAGGTTGTGTTGAGGTATCTCGGGGTGGCCGGACGTATTTGCTGGACAGGTTGGACGGACGAGGATGCCCGCGTTGTGTGCCGGGAGATGGGATTTAGAAATGGATCGGCGTATTACCATTATAAGTCCAGTTTTATCTACCTTGACTACAACGGTCCATACTGGACAAGTAACCTTCAGTGTATTGGTATGTTTTTCAAAATTTGTTGGCGTATTTTTTACCGGCAGATAACAGCTTTTACACTGATTATATTAATAATGTTAACTGAGATAAGATGTGGCAGATCGTGGTAATTGGTACATGTATCCATTTCTTTGCTTAACTGAGAATAAATTACCGTGGCAGATCGTGGTAATTAATAAATGTAACCATTCATTTGTTTCAAAAAGTACACATTGTTATCTAAAAGCATTGAAACTGCATGTAAAAATAACTAACTAGATCATTTTCACTTATAGATAATTTCGTCATTGCTTATTCTACAGGAAACGAGTCACAGTTAAGTGATTGCCCACATGTTGGTTTCGGCAATGTGAAGCAATGTGAAGACAGGGGTCATTATGCTGGCGTCATCTGCTTTGACGAAACAGGTAAAACATTCGCGTATTGGCGAATACAATCATGTATTCGCGATAGGTACTGTGTACCAATAATGTATTCGCGATAGATACCGTATATCAATCATGTATTTGCGATAAGACTGTGTACCAATCATGTATATGCGAAAGATACCATGTACCAATTATTTGATTAAGTGACCAATGGTTGACCAATGTGAAACAATGTATCTCGATTTTGGCTCTTGGATTTTGATTGTTTAATTGTTTTAGATTTTATGTTTCTGGTTTTTCTGATATTATTCGTCGTAAGGAAAGATGCTTGCAATTATATTATTAGTTAAACGATTTTTCAGGCTAATGTTTTACCAGTCTCTAGACCAGTAACTTGCACGTTCATAGGTTTTGTCGTCAGCTTCAGTATAGCGATTGCCAAATGGTTATTATCGAACAGCAGGTAAAATTAATATCTTATCTTCTGACATTTTCTGATATAGATGTTGCCTATCGTATATCTGGAGGAAACAACCGTTACGGTAGGGTGGAGTTTACGTATAACGGTGACTGGCACACTATATGTAGTAACACGTGGGGATCAGAAGAGGCTAACGTCACGTGCAGACAGCTGGGCTTCGTTACAGGAGAGGTTTATAACGGGGAGTACCTGGAGAAACCGTCTGGCAAGGCATACTCTATTAACTACAGGTAGACTTGGTTTTGACGTATTTACACTTCTAATGAAAATTTCTCAAAGAAATAGCTGTATCCAACTGGCTTTGTTTTTATGCCACCGAAGAGAGGCATATAGTATTTGAACTGCCCGTCCGTCAGTCCGTCCGTCAGTCCGTCCGAAAACTTTAACATTGGCCATAACTTCCTTATTATTAAGTGAATTTTCTTCATACTTGGACACGATATTCCTTTGGACAAGACCTCCCCACTGACCTATATTTATTTGACCTTGACCCCTGAATGACCTTCACTTTGAAGATCCAGTTGTCCAAAAACTTTAACATTGACCATTACTTCCTTATTAGATCGTCGATTTACTTCATACTTGGACACAACACGCCTGTGGACAAGACCTTCCCAATGACCTATATTTATTTGACCTTGAGCCTTGAATGACTGGTCCTTAGCCCAAAGTCAAAGCACCACTTCGGGGACATTGTCATCTCATAGTGACAGTTCTTGTTGTAGCTGTTAAACATTTCTGTGTAGGATTTGCATCGGTTTTCTGCAGTTAGCTAAAAGCACTGAATACTACCGGGAAAAGTCAACATTAATTCATTCTTTTATATGATAGGTATTCTATTTACTTTAAAGAAATGCCGCTAAATTAGGCCTACGTACATGAATAACATGTTCGAAAGGTGTTACTTCAATGAACAGACAGTTTCAGGGTTATTTCTAGACAGTAACTGATGTTTGTATATAAACTGTAGATGTAAAGGTGACGAGAAGAACTTGAACGATTGTCCGCACGAGGGTTTCCAAGAGGCCACGTACTGCCAGACGCACAAAGATGACGAGGGCGTGTTCTGTTACACCAGAGGTAAGCACGGCGGACCTGTTGTTTTGTAAATGGTTAACCTTTGACTGATCCTTAACAATCTAAACCTTTTACGTTTAGGCTATATTAAAATGTTTTCGAAAGGTCATATCTTGTTGAAAATATTACAGCTTGAAAAGTTTACTTTGCAATAGCTAAGTACCGTTTATTTGACCAGATAACTTGAAAACAACTTGTATATAGTATAGATCTATGATGACCAGACTTCAATAATGTTTCAGTAAAACTCTCTGGGCCCGAAGGTATGACTAGCTCTAATGGAACAGTTTTGTATTACGTTAATGACACTTGGTCTTTGATATGTGATGACGACTTTGATGACGTCACAGCACGTCACGTTTGCCGGGAACTAGGATTCGCAGACGGTAGATCGCTTTGCTGCTCAGCCTACGGGACTGTAAGTGTAAGTAACTTGTGAATCTTTATTTTTTCGGGAAATATTTGTTTGATTTTTGCATGTTTTGTTTATCTCCGTTGCTCATGTGTTGTATTCTTTCTATGATATAAACTTATAACTTAACATTTATAAGGTGGAAACGTGTTTTTAGAGCCTCGTTTTCACTGTAGGACTATATAGCAGATCTTTGCCAGTTCAAGAGGCAACAGAAACTATCCATATTACAGATCTGTCAAAACCTTTCAGCGGTTTGGAATATTAAGTATTATTGCCATGTTTCTGGATATCTCTTGCACTGTAGTAAATGTCTGCTAACCTTTGACCTTTGGTATATTCAAGCAGTATCAATTTTTACGCACGAAGTTCCTTCTTTTAATACTCAACCACCTTTTTTTCTTTACATTTCTTAAAGTGTTTTTCTTTAACCAATAACAATAAGTTTGATTAATCCTAATGAACTAACATTTCTGACTGCATTTTTCTGCCACGTGTTCAGTATGAGACAAAGATCAGAATGATCATGAGTACTATTTATTAGTTAATTTAAATCAATATTCTTAAAAACGTTCTTAAATGTGTGGATTCATGTCCATTTTGAAGATGACGAATAAACTAAAATAATTCAGAATATTTTGTTCTGTTATCTCTTGGAATGCAAATTCTAGGTGTGTTTTTGGTCGTACTTTTCTTTTAAATGTATACGCGCCTAGTTAAGGCAGATTTTGGTCTGATTTATATCACGATCTTTCATCAGTTGTGAACACGGGGTTATTTTATTCACTTTTCCTGTACTTACAACTTATTCCTTAGTTCTCTTATTCCGTTCTAACTTCTGAGACATGTAACAAATCTGTGCCAGGCGTTTGTCTCGCACAATATTTCTTAGTCTAGTATTTGTTTAAATTGCAGCGAAGAGGCCGATTTTCCAGAATAATTCAAGTAAGGAATTGTAAAATCATTTGCTAAACTAATCAAAACAGTGACGTCATATTCATAATATGTATTTTACTTTTATTTTTCTTTGGATCTGACGGCTGATCAGTTACAGTAATTGCTCTTTACGAATTGGAAAGTTATACAACATCAGCATTAAATGAACACTGTTTTCAGTACTTAAACTGAATTTTTTACTGCAATCTGAATATTTCTACAGCAGAACATTTACGTTCGTATGCAGTTTGTCCGATAGGAAGCCGTATCTCTCCGACTGTACAGACTACCTTTTCTTGTAGATGTATTCTCTGTCACACATATCTTTATACATCTGAATTTGAAACGTTGTTGGAACTAATTACTTATCTGATTAAAGTCATAACCCCGACATGCTACGCTGTGAGGATCTTACGGCGACCAATAAAAGATCACGTGCACACGACTTGCCTATCAGCAAATTAGCGCTTTCCTCCCAAGGATTTTAAACGAAAAAAGCATTTAACTTTACATTTAACCGTTAGGTACATTATGTGATTTAATTAATTACAACAATTTAATTTACAGACTGAAATTAGATAATTGTCTTATTATATATATACCAATGTATTTCTTATCTGCATTGTTACATATATATCATTGTATTTTAATTATGAAACAGAGCGTCGGCCCAAAACTCAGCAACTACAGTCTCCACTGTGACGGTACGGAGAGCTCACTGGATAACTGTTTGCAGCACAGACAGTGTAAATCAGGGAGGTATGCTTCCGCCATCTGTTTCAGAACAACAGACAGTATTGATGAAGGTGAGTTTGTTTATTCATGAATAATCTATCAATGCAGATTTTTTCATTTATACTACTGTGCTGAATGTATTTATAAATTAGTAGATAGAGAATTGCTACCATATATTACTGAGCAAAACACAGACCAAACATTTTAAATGTTTTTGAAGACGTATGTTTACATAACAGAAGTAGTGAATTTTAAGATAAAGAATAAAGTGTGTCACTTCCTGTTGCAGAAACATATACGTTTAACCTTGAGAAACCCAATCAAGGTCAAGTTGAAGTGACTTACATGGGGGTCAAAGGTCGCATTTGCAGTCGTGACTGGGATGACAACGAAGCTAACGTATTTTGTCGAGGTCGCGGTTTTGGATTTGGTGTGGCTTATCAGCATTCGGAGAATAACGTTTTGAAAGAGAAA
The DNA here is from genome assembly GCA_012932295.1 of Cyclina sinensis. Classification (NCBI taxonomy): domain Eukaryota; kingdom Metazoa; phylum Mollusca; class Bivalvia; order Venerida; family Veneridae; genus Cyclina; species Cyclina sinensis. The sequence continues at coordinate 18,699,247 of JAAONU010000017.1, read as the reverse complement.
CGAGGCCCATACTGGCTTGGCGGTTTTAACTGTACAGGGAATGAGAAATCCATCATGGACTGTGCACATCTTACCAGAACCAATCTTCAGAACTGCACAGACTATGACATTGCTGCGGTTGTTTGCTACAATGAGTCAGGTATAAAACAGAGCCGTAAATTCTGTAAACATTGTAACAGTTGATGTAACGCAAACATTTTAGCTGTTGAGGTATAGTCTTTGGAGAAATAAAAAATGATAATGACAAATTGCGAAGCTTACAAAAGTTTTGAAAGAAATGATAGATCATAACCACACTTCTAAGTTTTTATAAAACGGTGTATGTATGCGTGTCCGTCTAATTAAATACTGTCATTGTTTCGTTTCACTTTTAATGCTACAGAAAATAAAGTTTGACAAATAGGTTCTGGTGAATTGCTTAGGTCAATAGTGTGCCTTTTTTGTTACAGATATTGACTGTTATGAGGATTCGTTTGTTGATCCACCCGTTATGAAATAGTATGTGTATTTACAGGAATAGAATACAGACTTGCCGGTGGAAGTAGTCACTATGGGCGTGTTGAGATCTCCGTCGGGGGCGAGTGGGGTACAGTGTGTGATCAATACTGGGACCGTCGAGAAGCTAAGGTTTTCTGTCGGCAACTCAACTTTACCGACGGGGAGGCTATGGGGGGCGCACATTTTGGACAAGGAAGTGGTCGAATATGGATAAGCCATCTGGAATGCAAGGGAACGGAAGAAAAACTACACCAATGTCCGCACAGAGGGTTTGCTAATGAGTACTCGTTCGACTGGTGGTTCCCACTGCCTTGTGAGACCCACAGTGATGATGCTGGGGTGTTCTGTTATAAGTCAGGTAATCATGTTTGAACAAAACTAGTAAAATCGCGTTTAATGATCTGTAGATATGTCTTGAAAATACCAATTGTTGTCAGTGTTATAGAGGAGACATCAAAACTTTTATTTTATTTGGATAATCAATTGCATATCATTGAATGTTTACAGTCTTATTTTCGATCAGATTCAAAAGAACACAGATCTCAGGTACACTTAGAATAAGAGTACTTAGAATTCTTTGAACCTGTTGACAGATTATCCCTCTGTGATGCATTTTATTTATTGACAGTTGAACTGTATAGACTTTGTCTTTGAAAAAAGGACTAAAATGTGGATTTTATTTTCAGTACGGCTAAACACTGGACCAAATAGTAACGCTGGTGGGTTAGAAATTCACAAGGACGGAACATGGTACGGCGTGTGTGATACGGGATTTAGCACGGAAGCTGCTAAAGTGGCCTGTAAAAGTATTAAAAAGGAATATATAGATGCCAGAGTTATTCCTGGTAAACTATTTTTTGTCTCTAAATGATTAACAAAAAGAAATGATAATCTGCAATACAAGAATTATTTGTTGTCTACTGTCGGGTCTGTATTTATAAAGGTTCAAGATATTCGTAAGACAGTTCAGTATTTAATTTCAGTGTGTCTGTCAATCTGATCGATCCAGTTTTCTTCTGATATTTCATTCCCTCTCAGTTTATCAACTTGGGTGACTAGTTTAACTCAAAATTATGATTGATACCTTTTACATTGGTCGAAAGAACTATGACTTTGATTGGTCCGCACAATTTGCATTACGGTTTCATGCACACGTTGACAGGAAATATCAGTATATATTGCAAATAATTAAGAAAACCGGTACTTTGATAATTCTAAATATAATTTATTCTTATATAATTATTTGATAGGTTCAGCGTACGGAAACTTGTCGCATGCCATCGGGTTCTCGAGTTTGCAGTGTACCGGTGACGAGGATGATTTAACTCAGTGTAAAATGGATTTTAACCAGTCATGTGACAGCGGGCATTATGTGTCAGTTTACTGTAGTAACTCGACCATACAAGATACAGGTATGAATAAAAATATGCAGAAGTCGTTAGCGAAAAAAGTCTGATGCATCCTTCGTTTTTCGTCTAGCTAAAGATAATGATTTTTTGGACTCTGCTGTTCTTCTTTCTACAGCGCTGTATTTTCTATAATATTAAGCACACATTTCTCAATACTTCTTAGAAACACTTCACGTCAGTATTTTTTTTTCCTTTGATAGGATTCAAGGTTCGCCTGGCCCCTGACAGTTTAGCCAGTAACCTGCACGGTATTCTCGAGGTTCGCGTGAACGGTGTGTGGGGACGAGTGTGTCTGCATGAGTTTGATGACAGAGATGCGACGGTTGCCTGTCGCCAGTTCGGATATGACGGTGGCGTGGCATATCTACACATCATGAAAAATGACAAACCTGTTCTGATGAGAGATGTACAGTGTATTGGTAAGTTGATTATGAAACTTTGCATTTTGACTGTCCACAAAACTCTTTCCGTTACTTGGTAAAATGTGATACGTGTTTTGTCAAGTCGAGTTGGAACTGGTAATTATAATGTGAATGTACTATTTAGACCAGGATCCTAATCATTTACCCTTGGAATTCTTACATATACAGTCATCATATAAAGTTGAAAGAACATGCCTGCCTAGTATAGTCAGTATTGACTGTTGGCAATAATAAGTTCAACTTGAACTTGTTATAATAGCATACTTTATCTTGTAAAAGTGAACCCTTTCATATACAGGCCAAGACAACGTTTGGGTCAACGTTTGACTAACTAAAACTTTACAAATTGTTACAAAATCACGTTGTTTTACAGGTAATGAGACGTCATTTGAGACGTGTCCTAACAAACAGATGAGTCCTGATCTAAAGAATTGTAACTACGCCTCTAACGATGCTGGGATCATATGTTACAGAAGAAAAAGTGAGATAATTGTTACTTCTATAAAATATTTGGTTTTCGTTTTGTTTTGTTTTTCCAAAAAAAAACGTAATTCTGTACATATAAACTTTACCTCCTGAATATCTCTGTTTAATCCCATGTTTGTCAGCAATAATGCCCAAGCATATAAACTTTAGGCTGTAGAATTATTGAGTGTGTTTTCCCACATTATCTCTGAAGTTTTTGTATTTTGCTCATAGTTTTTTTCCCATTCTATACGAAATATCTGGCTTTTTGTGAGGTTTTAGATTTCAAGGGATGAAAGCAGTATGGTCGTCTGTTCCAGAAAAAAAAATCTATAAAATCTTTAGAACAAAATCAATTGCTTAAACTTGGTAATTTTCATTCAAATAATTGTTAATTTTTATACGTCCGTCGAAAAACGGCCGTATTATGGGAACCCCGTGGCGGGCGGGCGGCGTCCAGGCTCTGTTACTTACTGGTTGACTGACTTCAAACTTGCTGTGCAGCTTTCTTGCAACGAGAAGTACGGTGCACAAGAACCATAACTCTATCTGGTCCCATCTTTCAATTATCTCCCCTGTAATTTTTTGTTCGGAGCATAACTTTAAAACTATCAGGTGAATTGATGTGAAATTTAAAATATAGATAGCTGGCGACAAGGAAAAGGGCTGTGTTTAAAAAGCATTACTCTACCTTATTTATTATTTGAGTAATCCCCTTTCTTTAATTTCTATAATGAATTTTTGTCCTGAGCATAACTTGAACACTATGAAAGGAATGTCTTGAAACTTAAGATAAAAATAAATGGTAAAAAATAAGTGCAATGCACGAGAACCATAATTATACCTAGTCCAGTATTTGAATTATTACCCCTCCTAAAATTTTTATGTCAAAAGCATAACTTTATGAAGGTGAAGTGAATTAATGTGAAACTTAAACATAGATAGATCGCGATAAGGAGAAGCGCATTGCTAAAGAAACATAACGCTACTCTATCCAGTTGTTTAGTAATCTCCTCTTCCTTAATTTCTTAAATGTATTTTTGTCTGGAGCATATCTTGAACACTATGAAAAAGATTGTCTTTTAAATTTAGATAAAGATATATTGTTAGGGGTAAAAGTGCAATGCTCAAGAACTATTACTCTACCTGGTCACATCATTTAATTATCTCCCTCCTTATTTTTTTTTTTTTGTCTAGAGCATAACTTTAAAACTATGAAGTGAATTGATGTGAAACCTAAAATATACATAGATGATGGCAAGCAAAAGTGCACATAACTCTACTTTTTCCTGTTGTTTGGGTTATTTCCCATTTTCTAATCAATTTTTGTCTGGATCAAATAACTTGACGACAATGAATGGGATTGACTTGAAATTTAAAACAAAAATAGATGGTAAGAAGTAGAAATGCATTTCATAAGAACCATAACTCTGTCTGGTCAAAATTTTGAATTATCTCCCTGCTTAAAATTTCTTGACCGGAGCATTACTTTATAGTTTATAAATGTTAAGTGAATTCATGTGAAACTTAATTATAGATAGCTTGTGACAAGGAGATATGCAGTGCCCAAGGATCATAACTCTTCCTTATCCAGTTTATCAAGCATAATTCTACCTTATCCTGTTTCTTTGGTTTTATAATTATTTTTATGTCAAGATTATAACTTGATCATTATGAAAGGGATTGACTTAAAACTTAAAGATATGTGGTAAGAAGTAGAAGTGCAATGTGCAAGAAATATATCTTTGTGGGGTATCATTTTTATGTTATCTCCTCTCTTAAAACATTATGGTATATAGATATTTTATGGTATATTAATAAGAGTCTTTTAGTGTCATTTCAACCGTTTCAACACAGAGTGACAAAAATATTCTTGCCGAATTTGATGATTTCCAAATATTTGTGCAGTGCCATGTGAAATGTCTGGCGTCATCAATTCGCAACCTAGACTGACGGGCGTATATTGCATCTGTCCTGCTTAGATTTCTTATTACTAAGTATGACGTGCTTCTATTGTAGATAACATCGGATTCGACTACCGGCTGACGGGAGGTTTGAGTCCCTCTACAGGACGCGTGGAGATAGGGTATGAGGGCCGCTGGGGTATGGTCTGTGCTTGGTCGTGGCAGAGTGCCGACGCCAGAGTGTTGTGTAAGGCTCTAGGATATAAAGATGGAACTGTTGAATATTCTATGAACAAGTAGGTATAATTCATATAGATCTAAACTGTCGAAATCTTTTTTGAAAGGTTTGGGTGAATGACTCCCGTCGATATTGAAGATAGGAGTTCCTTACATATCTTTGCAACTATGAAAACAGTTGATAATTTTATTTAAATGTCAGCAACAGTAAATTGCTTACTACTTTTTCATAATGAAATATATCTATGTACATGATGTAGACGAAGCTGTTGCAAAAATATATTGGCCGCGTGCTGAACTTTGGTAAAAACCGCTTATAAACAGATTTTTAATGGGGCTTTTCTTCATTTTCAAAGGTCGTTAGTATACAGTGTGCCGTGGGTGACTGGTTTCTTTTGTCAAGGTAACGAACAGACGCCCATGACTTGCTTGAACACAGGGTTTAACTCGACTTTCCTTACTGACCTGTGTCAAGGTGGCCGTGACCCTGGAGCCTACAGCAACTGTTACAATGAAACCGTTGGTATGAAAAAAAACATGTTTACACAGTTTTTGTATATTTGTGTGAAATCTGAGTTTGATTTAAAAGTTATAAAAGTGGCCAAAATGACCGCGAATATGTAAATATATCAGTTTAGATCGATATATATCCAAAGAAAAACAAACATTACCAATCTATTGAGTTAGTGACAAAGAAGAACTTTTACTAACCCAGTCATAAAATTGAATCACATATACATTTTATATTTTTATAAGAAATGGAAGATCCCTTTGTTACTTTTAGTATACATGTATGATTTATGATTTCTGAACATGCACTGTCTTTTCAATTTTTAACTTGAATGTTGTGCAACTTTGTCAGTCGGAACACTAATATTACTGAATTTACCAGCCCTGTTGGCTACTTTTAGTGTCTATTAGACAGTGGACTGTTTTTATTTATGAACCTTTTAAACGTTTTATAAACGTGTTTCACTGTTTGCTATGTCTATATTTTTATAACTTATCTTCTCTTAAGTGTTTAGTTTGAACTTATTTATTTTACATCAGTTCTTGCAACTTATATTAATTCCTCGCGGTGACTGCTTCCTGGATTCGAAGCAGTACTCGCGTCGAAAGTGATGAATGTGGAAGGTCACTGGAGACTCTCACCCCTTTTGGGATTCGAACCAGCAACCTCCGGATCGGGAGTCTAATGTCGATCTAACCCCTCGACCATCGCTTCTCCTTCTCTAAGTGTTTGATTAATGAACTTGCTGAACCAAATTGTCTATTCATTACTGTTCGTTCTTTACTGCTTAAAACCATTGTAATTCTGTCATATATTTGATCTGGCTCAAACCGAGTGTCAATCTAATACTGAACATTACAGAGGCCACAAAAATCCGTCTTGTAAATGGACCAAACGCATTCAGCGGCCGTGTTGAAGTATTCGTCACGGGAGCTAACTCTTGGGGAACAATCTGTGACGATTACTGGGACGAGGATGACGCAACTGTCGTCTGCAGACAACTTGGTTTTTATGGTGGCACTCCACTCAGACAGGCAGCGTTCGGACAAGGTAAGAAAGAAACTACTGAAACATGTTATGTCTTCGGCGCTGCCATTTAGTTACAACTACGTGTCTGTTTAAAACAGTGAAAGCATAGTCTCTTGTAACGAAGAATTTTCTGAAGACGAAATTACTTCTCTTTTTAAAGTAGATCTAATACGATTTTTGAATTGTTTAAGCTTTTTTGATTTCAGACCGTCTCAACAGCTGTAAGGGAAAATATAATTTTGAAAAAAAAAACAGAGAGGCTATCAACCACGTTCAGTGAAAAAATTAGGAAAGCCATAACTTTTATTGTATTCAGTAAAGTCTATTCGATTGGAAAAAAGTAATACTATGTAAATATTGATAACATATAAAATGTTAATTAGATAATGACATTTTATCCCAGGGACTGGACCAATATGGTTTGACAATATGAAATGTCGTGGGAACGAGAGTAAACTGTTTGACTGTTCTCATCGTGGTATAGGGACACACAACTGTAACCACACAGAGGATGTCGGCGTCGTATGCCTGCGTAAGTGACCCTTTATCAGTACCAAGATACAGTTTTTGTGCCTAGCCATAGGTTAAAAAGAATTTTCGCTATTGGGTTGGATAATAAAAGTTCACTTCTATTCAGTTTTGAGTAATACTGAGAGTAATGTTCTGACCTAGTTATTAAGTTATTATGTCTAAAAAATTCAGTTCACTATCCAATTGTCACTTACATGATTACATTGTATTGAATTGATATATTTAGATCAAATATTGTATGAATAAAATATACACACGGATATATATCTAATAATTATTTATAGTACATCTATGTCTTAAGAACAAGAAGTATAAAGTAAAACATATTTGTACAATAACTTCAGTTGTCCTGCGTGACTTGGCTGTTTGCTCTTTTCAGAATATGTAAGCTTTTGCTAATATGATGACACAAAAAGTTTGTAAACAAAACCAGCAAGCAAAGGAGAATCTTATATTTCTGAATTAAAAAAGTAACATTGTTTATCTTATCTCTGTACTGTGCATCAGAGAACATTTTATTCTCTCTGTGTTTAAAAGGAGAGCTTTGTTTGGTGCACGTAGACAAAATCTTCCCTACCGGTATAATGTAAAGTGTATTTTAAGGAGAAATGGTCACTGGCAAAGCAAGGGAGGCTATAACAAGAATACTTTTGTTTTTCACAGCGTCACCACCACTAACAACGACTGTTTCCACAGTGACAACAGGAGCACCGGAAACAACGACGACCACAGTCAAAGTAACAACAACAACTACTACTACTTCTACAACAACAAAACAAACACAGAGGCCTTCATCAACAACAAAAACAACAACTACACAAAAACCTTCCACAACATCTGTAACTACTAAGAAAACGACGACGACGACAACAGCAACAACAACAACAGAAGCGACGACGCCAAAGGTGACAACCAAACCTACCACAAGTTTACCTACGTCATCTTCCACTAGCAAGGGATCGAACGTTACCATGTCACAAGGATTGTCATCATCATCAAAAACAAACCTTGGAGTTGTTGTAGCAGTCCCTTTAATTATTATACTCATTATTATAGCAGTAATTGCGGTAATTGTGTGGCGATATAGGAGAGGTAAGATGCCGGGCTATTCGCGGGAAAGATTTGACGATTCCGTCATTACTCGGGAAGCCGATGGCTCGGTAGCTGCAAGCAATCAGTTATATGACTTAAATTCACAGCCAGCGCCATCTAGTGGCGACGGAGAAAATGATAATATGATGCTTGACAAGAATGGGAAAGCATTCTACAGCAAAGGTTTATCAAACGGTGACAGTTCCGGTACAAATACGAGTGCTTTCACTAATCCCCTCTATGATGTGGGGAAAGACTTTGACAGTTCAGAGGGACAGAATGGTGTAGAAAGAACTATGCCGTCGAATGGAGAGTTGACGTTCCCGGATAGTGATTTATACAATAATCACTCAAATGCATAATTTTCAATATTCCAGTATGCATACTTTACATGTATCTCACCTTCCCCAACTTGCAAAAGAGCAAACTGGAATATGGCAAAAGCATGCCTTTTTTTCCAAAATGTCTTGTCCAAACATGTTTACTGAAAGGATTTTAATAGGATCCCTAGACGAAGTGACAGAGAATATCGTGAAGTAATTGCTTTATGGAGAATCTCAAATTCCAAGAGTTCCTGTCTTCCCGATGTATGTTTATTACTTGACATAATAATTATTATTTTATCTTGAAGTCTTGAATTACTTGTCACCTCACTCTTTCTTCGAGCTTTCTACAGGTTGTAAAACCCAAAATGTTGAAAACATAGATTGAAAACATGTATGGACTGTGTCCTGAAGGTTCTTATTATGTTTTTTAAAAAAATTTCTCTTTGTTTCTTTGTCTTTTTTATTGTATGGATTTCTTTGTCTCATTCTTGCCGTTCTCTTTCACACAAGTCTATTTTGATAATACATGTACCCTTTCTAATACACATGTACATTTATGTTAAGCATTTAATGTAAGCCGTACACATGCCTGTGCAATATTTTGCATATGTAATGTGCACCATTCAATGCAATGGTGCCTTGGTGACCAAGTATTATCTACAGCTTGGTATGTTGATGTTTTATTTGATTTTAATGGTTTAAAATAACCGTGTGTTTTGCTGGTTCACAACTTATTTTTGAAATAGGAATCAGTATGGTGCTTTGTGTTACTATAAATTTTTGTTGTTACCATGAAAAACCCCAGTCGACAAAATTCTTATAAAAATCTTAAAGATTAGATTTGTATCAGATATTAAGAAAACATTTCTATCAGGTATAAAACTACATCGATTCTATATAAGACAGCATTTAAAAGCAATATTTCCGTTCACATTCCATTCACTTAGTTCATTCATAAGTACACAAAAAACATTCCGATGTTCATCGCATGATGAATTTTCAGATGCTCCATATTTTGCCTTAAATTTTTTATAAACATATCAGAATACCCTTCTTGCTTAAATGTACGAGTGCGTCTTAATGTCTTCTGTTTCAAAATACCATCTTTGTTTCATGTAGATTACCCGTACGTTTTGATTCAGTTTGTCTAGTTTATTGTACCACATGGATAGCTTGTTAGCAAAGTACACATGAACCACATGGATAGCTTATAAGCTATGTACACATGTATCTTTTATGCGATTCTATGTGTTAAATTGGAAATACTTTCAAAAAAAGCCAGCTGGCCTGGTCACAGAATGATACAAAACTAAAAGATGAAGTGGAAAGAAAACGGGAACCGGTCAGCAATTCAAAACATTTCTCATGTATGGGATTATTGTAATATTAATGTATTTGTAAAATCACTGATATTAATGTGTCGGAATTGCGGGGACTTACAATGAAATTTTGAAACGAGCAGATTTCTTTAAACCTTTATCATGCCAGAGTGTTTGATTTTGTACGTTCGAGTAAAGGGTGGATGCCAAATATGTCGAAATATAATGTTATGCTTATGTCGGATAATATTTTACATATGATTGTATTTTTCATATACATTGTATTGTGTAAAACCTTAAAAGGTGAGTGTAAAAAGTGTTGTAATATAACAAACGCTGACATGAGGAAGCAGGCCTGATTGAAATTTACCTGAACACAATTAGTTTCTCAAAATGTTTCATTTCTGCAATACAAATTAAACTACCAAATGTGGGATAATTAACAAAACAAAGCATTGAACATCTTTGGATTTGATGATAAAGAAAAATGTTTAACAAACATAAGAATAGATATGTGTTCACAAAGACCATGCAACGTGTTATTGAAATACATACTAAGATCGAACACTCATGGTAAAAATGTTTGGATACTCGTAGTAAAGGCAGTGTAGTTGACGATTTTTGCAACATTAGTGAAGTTTAGAATAATATAGCCAATTTTAGCTGAAGTGACAAAGCCAGTGGTTTATCATAATACAACGAACATGCATGTATCAAAAAGTGTTTACATATTAAACGAGTTATCGTCTGACACGTATCACACACCTTTTTAAGGCTGTGACTGTATTTAAGAAAACATCATTTTATCTGAATTGTTTGGAATTTGAAATAAAGTATATTCTTATTGCCATTGTTATTTTGTATTTTTAACATTTTTAGCTCCGCGTGGAGGTATTGTCATGACACTCTCGTCGGCGTTGGCATTAACCGTTTTGTTAAGGTCTATTTTCTCAGAAACTATCAAAGTTATTGACTTCAAATTAAGAATACGTGTTCACTATCAAAATATTACACCATTTCTAAAGGGCAGAAATCCTCAAGTTTATTTTTGCAAAGTTATGCCCTGTTTTCGACTTAGAATTTTTTTGGTTAACCTTTTTTGATAATGTTTATTTCTATAAAAGTGCCAAAGATATTCCCTTCAAACTTGGAATACTTGATCACTAGCAAGACTTCTACAAAGATTGTTGGTTCCCATGTCCCAGGGGTCAAAATCACCCCACCCTAGGGGACACTTATTTTTGCTTAGACTTGTGTAGGAAAAAACTTCTTAGCCTAGAAATAAACTTTTTACTTATATGGGATGGGTAGGTACTTACCCCTCTCCATCCCCTGCATGGGACCTCCCCGTTACCCCCTCCATCTGTTACTCCCTCCCCCCCACCCCGAAAATTTTATTTTTATTTGTTTAATACGTGAGTACTTGACTTCCCAACCTCACACACACACACACCATCCCATCCATCAGACCCCGTTAAAAAACCCCAAACAAAACAATGCATGAGTAAACCATTTCCGACCCATTAGCCTAGAACTAAACTATGTACTTACATGGGATGGGTAGGTGCTCCCCCCACGTTTTTTTAATCTTTTTTTAATACTTGGGTACTTGACTCCCCCACCACCAACCCCTGCTCCCCCCACTCCTGAAATTTTGTTTGCTTGCTTGAGTACCCCTCCCCCCCACACACACCTCCCTTACCTTCTTTTTCTCTCTTTTTACATGACTAGGCACTTGCCCTTCCCCACTCATTTTTTTTTCACTTGGACCTCCTGTTTGACTTAGCATATAATTTATTATCCAGCACTAAGAAAAGTGGTGCGTGCTGTCTGCGGACAGGTCTTGTTTTCATGATAGTTTCACATCTAATTATATTCCAAAATAACTGGATTTGCATAGATGCTGAAACTATTTTTTCTAACGAGTATCTAAAGTAATAACAGACATTGGACATTCGTTATATTTGTGATAATTTAGATCTGCTTAAAGTCTCGGGGAACACCCGCGTGACTATTTAATTTGCATTTAGCTAATGTGAAATTCAGCTCGTTTAACCGCCGGACTGCTTCCTGCATATTTGTAAACGTAGGATTGTGTTTAGCTGTTAGAATAATGGGACTGTTCATTACAAGCATGGTTTTAAGACAAATAAAGTCTGACGTTGTGGTATATTTTATCTTTGTATTTGAATCTGAGCCTTTAATTGAAGCCAGGTAGGTACTTGTAAATAGGTTCGCTGAGTTAAAGACTTTCCCTGTTGTCGTTAATATTTTGTTATAGAAGTCACCATTCGGAACACCTCGGGCGACTTCAATAAGTCTTTATACGAAGTTGTCGGAAAAGGCCGAGTTGTTACGATTGAGAAGTCACTGCACCTCAAACGGAAAATCAGTCTTGCGGCACAAGTTGCTGCCTTTCCAGACGTCATTTAGAATACAACATGCGTCAGAGCATTCTGCTGTGACCGGGAAACAATGAAGACCTAGGCTTAAGTAAGTACACAGTGTGTTCCATTAACAAGCTTTCAACGCCATTCACGCTACCCCTTGTTAATCCTGGTGTATATACAGAAAATAAATGTTTACACACATGATTGTTTTAATTAAATATGTTTTAAGCTGATGAAAAGACATGCTAACTGATTTGACATAATGCACCGGGAGAAACTAAAAAAGTTGTGAAATATGGGCGCCTAAAATGACCCACTCTCCTCTGAGAGGACGAGACAATCCTAAAAAAATAATTATGAACTTGACAGATTTTTTTCAACTTTATGCAACAGAAATGTGTTAATGACACCAGAATACTGAAAGTAAGGCCTGAGGAATAAGCGAGACAACGAAGCAAGGGTATATTGAAAAGTAGAGCTCTTCCACACTTCGAAGCTGGAAAGACAGTCCAGGGATCGAATCTCCAATATTTACGACTGATTTTATGTAGGAAATGTTTGAAAATGACTTAAAAAGTTAATATATCTTATTACAATACCGGTAGAATATAGACCTATTTAGGAGCCTGTATCTTTTGGCGTGTGTAATCTAAATACATATAAAACATGCACGCACTGCATCAGTTAGTCTAGCTACCGACGAAATAATGTAGTATTTCTGTAGCAATATTTTTTCACCACTGACTAGATGTTCAGCTTAGCTTTTTAGAACAGTTCAAGAGGAAACATTATAACTTGACCTTATGGAATGAACAACTCTCCTATTCTTTCTACGCTTAACAAAATAGTCCATATCATTCTTCAGCTTCCTTTAATTCATTTTTTCTTTTTGCTGCGAATTATCTTGCTAGATTTTGCAGAAAACAACAGGTAATTCAGTTTCTTCCTAAGATGTTGGAGTTATTGTAACTCATTGATAAAGTGAATAAAGCTAGCGACAGTAAACTGTTAAATAATGCTTAGTCAAATATAATTTTGTAATTAATAATCTTTCATACTTATTATATACTGAAGAAACTTAGACTTTACCAGAACATTGAACATGCAGTCTAACTTAAGAAATAATACATATAATATATGAGGCAGAAAAAATACACTTTCTCAATCAAATCTTAAACACCGCTGTAGTCGTCAATACTTTATACAACGTCAGTTCGAACTGGGACTTAAGTGCAACGGCTTCAGACGAAAGATGTTCCCATAACGTTATAATGATTTAGAAAGAGATGTCACAGGGCGATCACGCTGCAGCATTTTTGGGAAATATTTTAGCAATTAAGCGCCAAACCATATCCGCTTAAATGGCATTTAATGGATGTATGTATTCCATTCGTTGTTCCGGTCTTCTGCTGTAATGGTTTGTTTTGCATAACTCGATATTAAATTGTAAATCAATGACTTGTTTATATGATATTAGCAAAAACACGTAAACTTTGGGATGAACTGTACGCAAACGGCCGATACATAAAACGATGAGAAACAGTTATCAAATATTTGACCAAACTTCAGACGAGCAAGGAGTGTGAAGTGTACAGCAATTGCAAGATTAACACGGAAAGTTTCATCTTCAATTGGTTTTTTTTACGGTTACTGATAACAGTGAGCCTATCAGATGCTGAGAGTGATAGAGTAAAATACCAATTAAAAAAGTCCAGTTATTATTGTTATTCTAGAGTTATAAACAGCATTCATTAATCAGGATGAAAATATGATGTAGCTTAAAAGTATCCAGTTTGTACCAAATTCTACAGACCGTATAAAATACAGTAAAGTCTCGCTTTGCGACCGACCCTTTTTTGCGGGCAAATCGATATTACGACCGCTTTTTTCCGGTCCCGACTTTTTTGCTATATAATTCAATGGTCGTAAGGTCCGATATTACGAAAGTATTGAAATATCGTATCAATAAAGTATTGAAATATTGTATCAATAAAGTATTGAAATATTGTATCAATAAAGTATTGAGATATTGTTGAAATGTTTTCTTTGCGAGTTGCATATTTATTTAACCCAAACCGTATGACCTTAACCATAAAGCTTAGAAAAAGTAGCGACAAATATTTAAAATTTAAACATTTAAATGCTTTTGTTTTACTTTAAGTTTTCTTCTATTCTGAAGTTGCCATTTAAGCGCTTTTAACAGCCCAAAACTAAATATTTGTCTTTCACTAATACCTGTTCCATGTTCAATTTAAGATGCAATTATCGTTGCCATAAACTTCTTTGCTTTTTTGTCCTGTCTTAAACTGAACATTACTGAACTGCATATTTTAAAATTTCCCACGGACCTTTGAAAATTCCATACAAAAAAATTTGATTTTTTTTTCTTATAAAACGATCTTCAAGTGTATTATAGAGGGAAACTTGTATCAGAGAAACTGATCGGACGAGCTCTTATCTTCTTCACCCCTTGTTTGTGTGTAGCTCTCGTTGGTTTGTCCAAACTGATGCTCAGGTAAATATCATTCGATGATAAAAGATAACCACATCCATCAGCCAGCAGCATAGAAGTCGCCGAGAGCCAAAATATTTGTGGCGGTCATAACTGATGTAACATTGTTCTTGAAATATCTTAATATTATTTTGTAATATTTAATTTATAATTTAACTCTTAGTATTGTCTTCTATTGTGTAAACATACAAAATAACTAAATATGCATTCTGGAGTTTTGTTCATTCTATCGATATTCATCATTTATGTGACGGCACAAAACAGGATTCCGGCGGGATTTATTCCATTGCCGCCACTTCCGGTACAAACCGCCATTGCCCAGCAGGCTTCGACTTCAAAAGTGACACCGAAACCAACGTTAGCACCGGTTACAAAGAAGCCCACAACAAAAAAGGCACCGTTTAAACCGACGACAACTAAACCTTCTTTACCGCCGTCATCTGGTTTGCCACCGTCATCGCGACTGCCGCCAAGTAGTACTATACAGGTGGCCACGAAGAAACCAGCATGTGGCATGAATATCAACGTTCCAAGTGCAAACTGCAATGGAGCCAATTCTGCCGTTCAACAGACGCTGAACACTTTAAAACAAGAACTCGATAAAACTCGTCAGCAGCACCAAGCGCAAAACGTCGCCGTGCAATCAATGATCACCAAACTTCAATCACAGCAGTCAGGTTACCTTACCAAAATTTCAGATCTTCAGAACGAGGTTCAAAACCTGGTGAAAGCGTTTAATGCTCTAAGCTCGTCGAGACCGATTTCAACACCAGCATCCGTAACGGTCCGGCCAACAGTGACTGGGGTTTCAAACACTTTTATCCAACAGGCGGTCCAGAATGTCAGAAACGATATGAACCAAGCCGTGAGTGACATAAACAACAAGGTCTTTAACCTGAGCACTGTGATGCTTAACAACCAACAACAGGAATCTAAGGTTTGATTTTATCATTTATCAATAATTTTATTATTAAGTTATACGTCTTCCTACTTTTATACCATATATTTTCTTCATGAACTGATTTCGACGACGAATCGTGAAATTCTTAGATAAAACGAAAATGAATTTGACGATATACACTTATTTTTCAGCAGATCAAACGTCACTTGTCTCGGGGTCTTCACATTAAAAAAGATCTTGTAGCAGGAGAAATACTAAATGTACTTCCAAAAATAAAGTCTTATAATTCTGAAAACAGAAATTCTATTATATAAGAGAAAATAGGAAACGCAAGTATTGTTTTGGTTACCGACACCATGCACTGGACCAATCAGCAGTTTAAAATGCAATTTCTGAATAATAGCCATGCTCTAACAAAGATCTTAAATTTAAAATAGCTTATGCACAGAAAAAACAACAACAAAAAAGGGGGCAAAAACCCCAAAATAATGCGTTTCTTTTTCCAGTTTGTAAATTATCAACATTTCAAATAATAGCATGAAAAAGGTCTATATAATGTGATCATATGTATTGCAACTTGTTCAAAAACTCATAGAGTGACAGAAAATATATTTCCAAGTACAAGAATATTGTTAATATTTCAGTGTTAACGTATTTGATGAATTATTGTATATGAATTTCATTACTCTGCAGATAATGTTGACAACAATTCTTAGTTGTGTCAATAAAATGGTGGTGTAAAATACTTCACTGTCTTCCAGTTAGAGCCAACACATGATGTATGAAACCGCTAACGTTAATTTAATCTTAGCCTTTTTTTCTGATAAGTTTTTATTTCTAAAATCTGTTCACACCGAACTAACACAATGGCTGTGCATTTAAAAACACGAATATAGTGACAGCTTTCGTTATTTGAGAAGCGTTAAATAATTATTTAAGTGGTCGACACTTTTTTTCTGGCAAATAAATGAACAGTTTCCTCAACAAACCCAGATAAAGTATAAACATTAGAATGCATGTCTCAAAAACCATTTTATGAACAGTCTTTTTAAATACTTGACATTGCTACATTTAAAGTTATACTAGTGGTCATAACGACCTTGAGTATTTCAAAACATTCAGTTTGCATTGATTTGTATACTTTTAAAAAAAATGAAATTTTCAAGTCTTTTGTATACTGTCTATGTGTTGCTTCAGACTTAAGATTTATAATAATTGACTTATTTCGTATTACTGTCAGGGAGGTTCCGGTTTAATAAGGTTGGCCAACATACAGTTAGTATTTTGTAAACTGTAATGTATAAGTGATACATCGTTCATTCAGTAGTCGTCTGCCCAGTACTATATAAAGAGATATTTGCTGTTTTGTTCATAAGAGTGTATAGAGGTAGTCCAGGGAACAAACAATACTCCCATTCAGAAGAGACGAATACGGTAAAAAAATCCGTTTATAAACAACCTGGTCAAAAATTAAATTCGTATCTACACTGGAGATCATTTTTCCATTCATATGCCTGTTAGAAGTAATAGAAGTCTTTGTTACTTCTAGTGTACATGATTTCTGAGCGCTCATTGTGATTTCAGCATTTATCTTGCCTGTCATGCATATTGATCATTTTGAACACTAATATTACTTTAAGGTTCATCAGAGTATTGAGGCCCAGATCCAGCAGCAAGCACGGGACGTAGGGAAGCTAACTCAGCAGGTGACAGACCTCAACAGACTGTTACAGCAACTCAACACAAGTACTGGGTCCACTGGGTCAGGGGCAACTAGTGCAGATATTGCAAAACTTCAAGCAAGGATTAACCAGGTGAGACGGGAATAAATAGGTCTTACTGTACGTGTGTCTAGTTATAATGCAAACTTACTTCAAGTCTATCGAGACAACATACAGACTAACTATTTCAGAAAAACTTACAAATGTACACTAAGCGTCATTATTTGCATACAATTTTGTTTTTCAGCAACATATCTTGGTGTTAAAGAAAATATTGGTTTATGCCTATTATTTTTCCCTTGCTTCCTTTTCTGCCCTCTATTGATTGACCAATCGATTAAGGGATCAGTGACCGACTGCGTGACCGACCGACCGATCGATCGACCGATCGATCGATATTGTTTGATTGACTGACTTATTGATTGATCGACTGATTGAATGATTTATACAGGTAGCAGCAGACCTAAAGGTCTATGACAAGAATCAACAGAGTCAGTTCAGCAGCTTAAATCTGAGGACGGGTTCACTGCTTGCCATTGTGAGCAATCATACTAACCAGATAAGAGGAGTACAGACTGGCGTGGCCATTGCACAGGCCCAGATTAACAAAGTGGACCGGGATATTACAGTAGTTCATGATGCATTGGCACAATTCAGGAAAACAACAATTCCTCGAATGAACCAGCTGGATAGTAAGTTATCGTTAGATAATGGTAAACATGACTTGTCTGTTTGTAACTAAAACGAAAACGATCTGAACAAATTACAAAGGACATGGCAAAAAGGCATTTGCAAGTCCGATAATGATTAAGATGATAAGATACATACATGCATATCGCTAAAACATGACAATGAGTGGAATTTGCTTTAAACATTTCGTAGTCTGTATACATCAAAATACTTTTTTTTTCGTACTATTTTCTTCTGCAGACATCTTATGCTGAATTAAGTAATCAATGTCGATAATTATGATTCAAATCTGTATCCATTACCATAATAAACATCCACGTGATGTCACAAGACATCACGTTACGTTATATCACAATCACAGAAACATGACACTTCTCGTTACGCCATTGTCATTTCATTTTACAGAGATTTGCTATTGCATTTCATACCCCCACCCCCGCTTAAAAACACACACACACACACAAAAAGAAATGAAAAAAATCACTGTTATTCTATACTTACACACGAAATGGCATCTCAGTATACCACAGTCAATGAACTGTTGTATAAAAAGCCTGCTTTTAGTCATCTTAATGCATAAAATAATAATTGTTTTTTTCTAGACGACGTAAAAGGTCTTAAAACTGACGTGGCCTCAGCCCAGACGAGTGTTGGTAACGTGGGGAAGACTGTGTTTAAGCTGGTTACACAGATTGGTTCAGACTCTGCAAAGCTACAGAGCCTTGAAAAACAGGTAGATCGCAGGCAGGCAGTTGATCTTGTTTTGTTTAAAAGTACCGAACAAGCATTGAATTTGATAACGTGTATAACAATAATTGGTGTGGGTGAGGATTAAGGCAGTAATAACTTCTTTGACGTTGGAAGTTGACAATAATGGCGACGACGATGATGATGTCGGTGATGATAATGATTTTCATAATGTTTTTATTATTATCATTGTTCTTACTGTAGTATTTTTATGGTTGTAATCCCTTTTTTGAGAATGTAATGTTATGCCTCAAAATTTTGCAAAATTAGTAACATAAGAACGAAAAAGAGACAGGCGGTAGACAACTGAGTCATAGGACACTTTAAGTATAATGTAAAGGATTTTTGTCTTTAATTAATGATACAGGAGCTTGCTTGATTTTCTGTAAAGTTTGGATCTGCTCATCACAAACAAAAAATCACAAACACATGCGAAACGTAAACACTATTTTCTATTTTTTCAGGCAAACCAGTTGCAAACAGACATAGCCAAGATTCAAAGTGATCTTAATGCCCAGAATACCGAAATAAACGCAGTCAAAAGCGGAATGACGTCACTGAAGAACGCCATACCAACAAATGAACTAAACAAAATGAATAACAACGTCTTACAAATTCTGAGTCTATTGAAACAAGGAAATTCCCCGACCAAAGCCCAGCTTCAAGATCTTACAAACGCTATCACGACCATCACAAACAAATTGGGGAATCTTAACGTCGCTGGCTCGCCTAGCGGATAGAAATTATTCTTGTAAACTTTTTCCAAAACATTATTATTATGACTTGAAAAATAATAGTTGCATCAAAACAACAACAACAACAACAACAAAACAACAGCGAACAGAGACATCCTATGAAGAAGCCACCAGAAGATTAAAAATCGAGAAAGATATGAAAAATATAGTTTGACTTGCACAAAATCATTATCAATCATGATAGGCAATACATAGAATATCTTTCCAACTAATAAGCCACCTGTTTTCATATTCGTAAATATTTGTAAAAATTCTATTATCTGAATAAAGATATGCAAAGTACCAGAGTATCCATTTTTGATATATTTTCACTCACTTTCACTAGTTTGTCTTTTACTTAATTTGCCTTCCCATGTTCTACATTTCATTCTTGCTTACGGGCTTACCTAAGCCAGAACTAACACACATACATGTCTTTCTAGCGATGCAGCCTGCCGCAAGTAAAACCTGATAAATTCTAGCAGATTGAAATTTTCACCTTGTCACGTCAGTGGCTGTTCCGTCAGTCAGACGGATGTTTTTACCTTGTCACGTCAGTGGCTGTTCCGTCAGTCAGACGGGTGTTTTTGTCTTGTTAGGGACAGACTTTCTACGGGTTTTAATTGTGAGTTGTTCGAACGAACCTGTGGAACAACTTTTTAAACTTGCCTAAAGATGTGTACCCGACATTTTCAACTCAATGTCCATATGCAGTCAAGTTTCTCTTCTATGCTCAGTAAAAACATCTGCCCTGTTATCTCCTCAGACAAATTTGAATATTTCTTATTTAAGGCATCATTTGATGGGCACTGCCGAAGACTGTGTAACAGTTTAACGGTTTATAAAACTCTTATAGCTATACCTTCAAAGTTATCATACCCTAAAATGTGATTCAGCTGAACCCTATTTAATGTTTGAAGACGATTGAAACTTAAAGTTCATACAAAACTATGCACAACTTTAACTAGACTGTTCATGACAATAATTTTTTTAATTGAATTTGTCCAAATTTACCTCTCGTTTTAACTACTCATGGTAACCATTTCCTTAAGTTCTATCTACACGTGCCGATATCTATAATCGTGATGGTGATGGTAATGATGGCAATGATGGTGATGGTGATGATGGTAAAGATAATGATGGTAATGATTGTGATGGTAATGATGATAATGATGAGGATGGTAATGATGATGATGGTAATGATGGTGATGCTAATGGTGGTAATTATGATGATGGTAATGATGATGATGGTTAAGATGGTGATGATAATGGTGGTAATGATGGTGATGGTTAAGATGGTGATGATGGTAATGATGATGATGGTAATGATTGTGATGGTAATGATGATAATGAGGATGGTAATGATGATGATGGTAATGATGGGTCTGCTAATGATGGTAATGATGGTGATGGTTAAGATAGTAATGATAATGATGGTAATGATTGTGATGGTAAAGATGGTGATGATAATGATGTTAATGATGGTGATGGTTAAGATGGTGATGGTAATGATGATAATGATGGTAATGATGATGATGGTAATGATGGTAATGATGGTGATGGTAATGATAATGATGGTAATGATGATGATGGTAATGATAAAGATGGTAAAAATGGTAATGGTAATGATTGTGATGTTAATGATGGTGATGATGATGGTAATGATGGTGATGAAAATGTTGGTGATGATATTGATGGTAATGATGATGATTGTAATGGTAATGATGATGATGATAAGATGGTGATGGTAATGATGGTGATTGTAATGATGGTGATGGTAATGATGATGATGGTAATGACGATGATGATAATGATGGTGATAGTAATGATGGTTAAGATGGTGATGATAATGATGGTAATTATGCTTAAGATGGTGATGATTATGATGATAATGATGGCAATAATGATAATGATGGTGATGATAATGATGGCAATCATGGTTATGATGGTGGTAATGATGGTGATGATAATGATGGTAATGATTGTGATGGTAATGATGGTGATGATGATGGTAATGATGGTGATGAAAATGGTGGTGATGATAATGATGGTAATAATGGTGATGGTAATGATGATGATGGTAATGATGGTGATGATGATGGTAATGATGGTAATGATGATGATGGTAATGATGGTAATGATGATGATGGTAATGATGGTAATGATGATGGTAACGATGGTAATGATGGTAATGATGATGATGGTAATGATGGAAATGGTGATGATGGTAATGATGGTAATGATGATGATGGTAATGATGGTAATAATGATGATGGTAATGATGATGATGGTAATGATGGTAATGATGATGATGGTAATGATGGCAATGATGATGGTGGTAATGATGGTAATGATGATGATGGTAATGATGGTAATGGTGATGATGGTAATGATGAAAATGGTGATGATGGTAATGATGGTAATGATGGTAATGATGATGGTAACGATGGTAATGATGGTAATGATGATGGTAATGATGGTAATGATGGTAATGATGATGATGGTAACGATGATGATGGTAATAATGGTGATGGTGATGATGGAAATGATGGTGATGGTAATGATGGTGATGGTAATGATGGTAATGATGGTTATGATGATGATGAGTATCATTTTAACTTGACCGAATTACTTATTTTCTCATTTTATTTCCTATACATTTGTACGTCCACATAATTCTTATGCCCATATGTATTTTTAAATATACCCAATGTTGTAATCTTGCTGTCATTTATTTCTAAAGGCAACGAATTGAATTAAACAGCTTTCTCAAATTTTTACTGTGACGTCTATCAGAACCAGTTATTACATTGTAATAATGGATTCTATCATTCTTGCATATTACTGGTTACAGCACACCATTTTTTGTCTATCTATTTTTCGGCCTAGCTGTCTACCCCCAACTGTTTACCTATTTAACAGACCAATCAGAGCGATGCATTAATCCCGTTTTATTTTCTACTCTTTCATTAGACATAATTAGAAAAAAAAAACACACACACACACACACCTTTTCGGTAATAACGGTTTTAAATAAGATAAATTTAAATTAAATAATTGTTTCTCTTCTTTTGACATGTTGTGCTGTTCTCTTATTAAAAAATGTTCAATCCAACATCACCACAGCCAAGGGATAACCATGCACGAAAACATGTATATAACATGTCAATCTACTATGAATAAATTGTTCTCTATCAGTTTGGTTAATTTTAAACGTGTCCCCTTTTCTGGCCCAAGAAAACGAGGTAAATTGTGCAATGTTCCGACTGAATAATAGATATTGTTGTGTTTGTTGTTGTTAAATTGTGAACATGTTGTAACAGCATTGTGATTAATTAGCAGACGTAATGTAACAAACAAATGGTGGAATTCAAAATTAAACTGTCACTTTGGTTCAACGAAATTTTGCCAATAAAACACATGTAACATATATACGAGAATAACTTGCCTCATGAAAACAACAGCAGTAATAATAATAATGTTAATAATAATAATGTGATGATGATGATGATGATGATGATGATGATGATGATGATAAAACAAGTAATTTTGAAAAAATGTTCAAGTCGAATAAGGAATAGGGAACCAGTTCCTTATTCCTTATTCAACTCCGAATAAGAAACAGAAGAAGATACGCAAAGAGAGAACGGAATTGCAATTATTTCTGATAAATTTGCTGTAGAACTGCAAGAATCAAACATCAAAATCATTTCATAAAGCATCTAAAGGAAACTATTTATAAATGTTCAAGTCGAATAAAGAATAAGGAACCAGTTCCGTATTCTTTATTCAACTATGAATAAGGAACAGAAGAAGATACGCAAAGATATGCACAAAATCCATAACTCTTCTTGACTAGTTTTCTCATTATCTCAGCTTAGTATATTTTGCTTGCCGTAGACACAACTTTAAAACTATTAAAGGCATTTAATTAATATTGGACACATGGGAAATGCAGTGTTTAAGAACGATAACATTAGCTGCCCCTCATTTTACGCCTGTTTTCTTAGAAATGTATTATGGTTGATTATTCAGCAGGGGGAGTCATGGGCGGTGACGTGCAAAAACTTTAAATTAATGTTCTGATCATTCATAAATCGTAAGGCTTAGATATTGATACTTGGTGTTTCGCATTGTCTAGTAGATCTCTACCAAGTTGCTTCAAATCATGACTCCAGGGTCAATATCGGCCCCGCCCTTGAGACTTGTATAGAGTTATTTAGGAAAACAATTAAAAATCTTTTTTCTCTAAAACCGATTGCAACAGAACTTTGTAATTTGATGTGAGGCGTCTCAAGTAAACATCTACCAAGATTGTTCATATTATGCCCTTGGGTTAAAAATTAGCTACACCCTAGGGGACACTTGGTTATGCATAGACTTATAAATGAGAAAGCTCAAATCCTAGAACTTTACTATTTACTTACATGGGATGGGACGGTACTACCCTACCCCACTCCTGCATCGGACCCCAACCATTATCTGCCCCACCTCCATTTTTTATGCGTAGGCACACCCCACCCCTCTCATAGCCCCACCCCATTTTTTTGTTTTTTACACTTGTTTTTTTTATACGTAGGTACTTGTTCCCCCTCACCATCACGTTCCCTGCCTCTCCACCCACCCATCCCCTGCAATTGTTTTTCTTCTAAATTTTTCAACTTTTCTTATAGATACATACTTGTTTCCCCCCCACCCAATCACCACGCCCCCCCACCCCCTAATCTGGTCCCATCCATGTCTTTTTTCTAAACGTAATTGCCCCCTCACCATTGTTCCTTGACAAGGTGGTATATTAGGGGATTTTAATCACAATCAGTGATAGCTTTAGCTTATTTTTTATTTTATAGTAGTATTTTAACTCCAATCTATACTTAGAAAAAGATTACACCCATTTTGAAATAGTGCTACTATGGACAGTAGCCAACGGTTCTACCGAATTTCTTGTTTTAAACAGTTTCAACTTCTTACTCATTTTTCCATAAGTTTTAGCACAATTATTTTTCTTCTATTTTTATGCCGATTGCTTTTCAAAGCACAGTTAAGTGCAGGATTTTTTTTATTTCCAGTTATCATTACATTCTGTTGTGTAAAAATGTCTACGAGGTTGCGTTTAATTTCAATTTTTTATTTTATTTTAGTAGATATTCCGGTTTTTATGATCTTTTCTAATTTAGTTCGTACTGGAAAAACCTTCTTTGAATGAAAAAAGTGTGGACATAAATTTAATAATTTGTTTAAAGAACTAAAATTGATACATGTGTTTTACATATATTATGACTGACATCTGTGACAGATGCATTTATTTATATAATTTTGTATTTTTACGACATAGTTTTATAATAAATGTAAATGTTTTGAATAAATGGTATAAAACTGAAGTTGATTATTGTTATTATTCTATTATGTAAGGTTGGTGATGAATAAAAAATATCCTATTCCTTATTCTACAATATCCGAGATGAACTAAGAACTGTTCGTTCATTAATTATTGATAATAAAAGAATTAGTAATATTACAGGATCTTCCGTAAGTGTTCATGTTGCATGAGTTTATTAAAACCAGTCATCGATAAAATCTTGCTTTGCCGAGTTTGTACTGTTTTCAAAAAAACAAATTAAATCATTCCAATAGATCAAAAACACAAATGAGGAAATTGATATAACAGGACCAAAACATGTACACCCCTAAATGCCCTGGCCTATTACCTTAAAGTTAAAACTTTGACAACGAAGTTCTAATAAGGTTTTTCGTTTAAACTGTGCAAAAAGCAGTACTCATTGTTTTCATCACATAGAATATGCATGTACGTTGACAAACTGGTTATATATTCCTTATTTGACTTGACCATTTTTCAATATGTTTAGACGCGGATGCATTATGCAATGATTTTGATGTTTGATCTTTGCAATTTTAATGCAGATTTATTAGAAATGGTTGCAACTCCTGTTTTTCTTTGCGTATCTTTTTATGTTCCTTATTCGGACATGAACATTTCTCCAAAATATTTTTATGCAGATGACATATGCAGTGATTTTGATGTTTGATTCTTGCAATTCTAATGCAGATTTATCAGAAATAATTGAAACTGGTGTCTTTCTTTGCGCATTTTCTTCTGTTCCTTATTCTGAGTTGAAACTTTTTTTCAAAATCATTTGATGCAGATGCTTTATGCAATTATTATAGTGATTGATCCTTGCAAATCTAATACACATTTACCGGATATAAATGCAACTGCGTTCTCTCTTTGCGTATCTTTTTCTGTTCCTTATTCGGAGTTAAATAAGGAAAAAGGAACTGGTTCCTTATTCCTTATTCGACTTGAACATTTTTTCTAAATATTTTTATTTAGATGCTTTATGAAATGAGTATGCTCTTTGATACTTGCAGTTCTAAAGCAGATTTATCAGAAATAATTGCAATTGCGTTCTCTCTTTGCGTATCTTTTTCTGTTCCTTATTCGGAGTTGAATAAGGAATAAGGAACTGGTTCCTTATTCCTTAATCGACTTAAACATTTTTTCTAAATATTTTTATTTAAATGCTTTATGAAATGATTTTGTTGTTTGATTCTTGCAGTTCTATCTCTTTCTGTTCCTTATTCGGAGTTGAATAAGGAATAAGGAACTGGTTCCTTATTCCTTATTCGACTTGAACATTTTTTCAAAATATTTTTATTTAAATGCTTTATGAAATGATTTTGATGTTTGATTCTTGCAGTTCTAAAGCAGATTTATCAGAAATAATTGCAATTGCGTTCTCTCTTTGCGTATCTTCTTCTGTTCCTTATTCGGAGTTGAATAAGGAATAAGGAACTGGTTCCTTATTCCTTATTCGACATGAACATTTTTTTCAAAATATTTTTATTTAGATGCTTTATGAAATGATTTTGATGTTTGATTCTTGCCGTTCTAAAGCAGATTTATCAGAAATAATTGCAATTGCGTTCTCTTTTTGCGTATCTTCTTCTGTTCCTTATTCGGAGTTGAATAAGGAAAAAGGAACTGGTTCCTTATTCCTTTTTCGACTTGAACATTTTTTCTAAATATTTTTATTTAGATGCTTTATGAAATGAGTTTGCTCTTTGATTCTTGCAGTTCTAAAGCAGATTTATCAGAAATAATTGCAATTGCGTTCTCTCTTTGCGTATCTTTTTCTGTTCCTTATTCAACTCCGAATATGCTTTATGAAATGAGTTTGCTCTTTGATTCTTGGAATTCTAAAGCAGATTTATCAGAAATAATTGCAATTGCGTTCTCTTTTTGCGTATCTTCTTCTGTTCCTTATTCGGAGTTGAATAAGGAAAAAGGAACTGGTTCCTTATTCCTTTTTCGACTTGAACATTTTTCAAAATATTTTTATTTAGATGCTTTAAGGAATGATTTTTTTATTCTTGCAATTCTAAAAATGCAGATTTATCAGAAATAACTGCAATTGCGTTCTCTCTTAGCGTATCTTTTTCTGTTCCTTATTCGGAGTGGAATAAGGAATAAGGAACTGGTTCCTTATTCCTTATTCGACTTGAACATTTTTTCTAAATATTTTTATTTAGATGCTTTATGAAATGATTTTGATGTTTGATTCTTGCAGTTCAAAAGCAGATTTATCAGAAATAATTGCAATTGCGTTCTCTCTTTGTGTATCTTCTTCTGTTCCTTATTCAGAGTTGAATAAGGAATAAGGAACTGGTTCCTTATTCCTTATTCGACATTAACATTTTTTCAAAATATTTTTATTAAGATGCTTTATGAAATGATTTCGATGTTTGATTCTTGCAGTTCTAATGCAGATTTATCAGAAATAATTGCAATTGCGTTCTCTCTTTGCGTATCTTCTTCTGTTCCTTATTCAGAGTTGAATAAGGAATAAGGAACTGGTTCCTTATTCCTTATTTGACTTTGTTTGATTCTTGCAGATCTAATGCAGAAATATTAGAAATAATTGCAATTCCGTTCTCCCTTTGCGTATCTTCTTCTGTTCCTTATTCGGAGTTGAATAAAGAATAAGGAACTGGTTCCTTTTTCCATATTCGACTTAAACATTTTTTCAAAATGTTTTTGTTTAGATGCTTTATGCAATGATTTTTTAATGATTTATTTTTGCAATTCTAATGCAGAGTTATAAAAAAAAATTATATGTGCAGTTGCTGTATCTTCTGTTCCTTTTTCAGTGTTTTCAGTGTGGTTCTATGTTGCTGATCAACCATAAATATTTATTTTTAAATAAATACTTATTCTGCTGTTTCTTATTTAGACTAGTTCCCTATTCCTTATTTGAAAAAGGAATAAGGAACTGGTTCCTTATTCCTTATTCGAAAAAGGAATAAGGAATAAGGAATAAGGAACTAACTTTATATACATTTCTAATTGAGTTTATTTATTGTCCAGTATAGTTATTTAGGTTGGAGTATAGTATCCTATTCCAGAGACAGGTCTGGTTCTTTTCTATGCTCAGTGTATAGCACTGACACATTGGACTTCGGTTTAGCGTCTCGTCCGAAAGACAAATAGTAATGTTAGTGGAGAAGCGGGGGATCAACCTCGAGACCCCTATATAGCATTATATGGGTTGAGAGTTTGATCCCTCGCTCCTCCACCGAAGGCCTAGTAAAACATCAAACGTTTAAGCAGCAAAAGACACATGCATGAACACGGGAGAATCTCTTTGAGACAAAATCTGTAATCTATTATGTGTCTGATAAGTTAGGAAAAATACATTGAATAGAGATCGATGGTGTCGATAAAGTCATCTTTGTTATATGTATAGCAAACAATAAACACAATAAATATGAAAATAAACATAGAAACATTTTAGATGAGATGTAGATGAAACTTGAACGAACAATGTCATGCCTGGCGTCAACATAGGAAAAGCAGTGAATGTGGTCAGTTATCGCATCTCTGCATACCGTATTTATATATGTCTAGTTATAGATATTATGTGAAATAGACAGTCTATGAGAGATAGCATATCATAAATTGTCCAAAACATCGTAAACTTTCGGCTCCAGTGGATTAGGGTGGACATATGTTTGGCCTTTTTACCGGGTTATATACAAAGTTCTAGTACCACTTTATTGATAACTGAATTATTAAAAGTTTCACTAAGATTAAAAATTCTTACAAATTCTAAGTGAAGCGTACAGCTTTTCGAAATATGAAGTAGCTTGTTGTAGTAATAGAAAGATAACTGATAGACAAGTCAGTTTGAAAGGTAGACAGAAGCCTCGATAAGTGTCGTTGGTTGCGGTCTGTCCTATGTCCGAATGCCATTTGCACTGTTATAACATTCTAACGGTAAGATCCTTAAATTTTTTTGGAAAAACCACATCAAAAAAGCTATGAAACGAAAGTGAAGTCTATTTCAGAGAAATCTTTGAAGAAAGATAAAGGGTAACATATCTTTTTCTACTACAAAGATCCTAGCATTATTCTGTTACGGAGGTAAAACGCCAAACCATCGAGACATCAGCAAGTGTATACATCCGCCAAAATCCTTTGCAAGTTTCAAAACAAAAGTAAAAAACAATACAAAAAATATAAAAGCCGTGCACAAGGAAAATTGTAATTTGAAGTCAATTGGACAAAAATCAGGAAGAAGTGCAGTTTAAGTTTAATAACTATGGTATTTTCCTTGATAAACGCGCTAAATTGCCGGGTTATCTGTGCCCTGTGCGATGTTTGGCCAATTTATCTACCCGCGTGACCACCTTGCAAACCTTTAGAGTGTGTTTATATCTTGTGTATTGTATTTCCACGTAAATTCCATCAGAGTCAGAATACCTTGTCAACCACGCTGTTCAATACATCATCTCCAAACTGAGCAAAGGCTAGGCAAAACATAACATAAGGTCAATGTTGTTAATAACAAAACGGCAACAAGTCGTTTGATCTCTTAAATGAGATTGTGTACTTCGTTTTAATAGAAAAGTGTACAAATTGCAAAAGAAGAAACAAGAAGTAGACAATTCTATTGGATTATAAGTAACACCGGGGAATGACAAATTATAAAACAAGGACAAAATGCATCGAAGAGCTTGCCTGTTTAAACGTAGATAATTAAGCTCTTAACATTTGATTATCAAAAGCTAAGTGGTGGATTAGAAATAATAACTGTTTGTTTACTTTCAAAGATACAAATTTTTATCACTTCTAATTTGCTAAGGATTATTTTTTCTAAAGTATTTAGAGATACTGGACAGTTATTGATCTAGAAAAGGACTTCAATTTCAACAATATTTTGCATTTTGTTAAGTTTAAAATATGAAGACAGTAACAATTTTAAGTTGCTTGGCTCTGTGGCTCTGTTTGGTAAGTACACACGTTAGTGCAAAGACTCAGTGTTCGTTGAAGATTCCGGTTCCGGATTTAAACTATTGTGACGCCATCGGCTTCGTGGAA
The DNA here is from genome assembly GCA_012932295.1 of Cyclina sinensis. Taxonomy (NCBI): domain Eukaryota; kingdom Metazoa; phylum Mollusca; class Bivalvia; order Venerida; family Veneridae; genus Cyclina; species Cyclina sinensis. The sequence goes on along the minus strand of JAAONU010000017.1, from coordinate 18,669,410 downwards.
GAACATGTAGACGCGGACATGCACGAGACAAGGGGTCGGATACGAGCCGTGCAGGACTTTCAGTTTGACTCATTTAAACTGTTAGATGGTCAAATTAACGCAATCATGAACGAATCCACCAGTACGGACGAGAATATCAATGACGTCGAAGAGGAAATTTTGGTTTTGAAACAGTTTGTGGAAACCTACCTTGATGTGCAAGCCGACGACACCGTACCGAAAGTGGATGGCACGAGACAAAAACGCGCGGCAACGTCATCGCCCAACCAAATACAACAGCAGCTAAACACTGCTAAAGCCAGCTTTCAGCAAGATGTGACAAAGGTCTTACAAAAACTTCAAAGTATTTCAAGCTCTATAGCCAACGAAGTATCACAAAGTTCGGCAATTCATCTGAGACTTGTACAAGAGTTGTCTAAAAACCAACAAACTCTAACGGCAACAGAACAACAGCTTCAGTCCCTCGAAACCGCCGTCAGAAATGCTCTTAATACAACAAGAACAGGTACTATCTATTCAGACCTATTATTTTATCTAAATCTAACGTTTAAAGCTTTCATTTTCTGCTGTAATGTGATATGCTACTTCATAATTATTTGCATTGTTTGTATAATGAATCCCGCACTTCTTATTTGATACAATTAAAGAATAAGTCTTTGTTTTTAATTTAGGTATACATTCATTAAAATGAAGATATTTCACGTTCTGGAATCAAATGGAGAATGGCTCAGTCGTATAATTTCATACAATTATTCTCTTTGCAATGTGTTAACACAAATAGCCATTTGCTATTAGACGATTTATTTCAAGAAAACAATTGCTGCATTATTCTCCTGAATTTGTGACAGTTCTTTCTGTGGGACAACGTTCTTTTTTTTGCTGTCTTTTTCAATTTCGTACTTTTCCTTTCAGGCGGGGGTGGAGTAAGTTTGTCTGGGGTAAGCCAGGATGTGACGGATTTGATAATTAACGCAACTGTCTCGGAGAAGGTCATTCAGCGTCAATTAGACAACATTGACAAAGTGGTAATAGTTTTCGATAATTATATGTGTGACTTGTTCATTGTATAGCACTGATACATGGCACCTTAAAAGGAAAAAAACGTTATCTTTGTTAGTGGTGGGGTGTGGGTTCGAACTCAAGACAAGTCCTGTGCATTACCACTGGACCACAGATATACTCCCGTAATAGTTTTAGTTAATTGACTATACGTTTTCCGTATGCACACACAATCATTGGGGCTGCAATGTCTGTAGTCATGCTGCTTTGATTTTTTATACAGAATTTCTATAATGGTAAATTTAACTCCTTCTTTAGAAACATCGAATGTGAAATGTGCATAGCAGTTAGCTTAGCAGTTTACTGCTCTCTACGGCTACTACTACATGTAATGTACTCGCATTCAAAAGAAAGATTGTAACAGTCAAGATCAAATACCGCTGGCTGAGTTCAAGCCATTCCTCTTCCCTACACCAGCCAGTCTGAAGTGTTTATTTTTACAGTTACTTCCCGCTAAAATAGCAAGGCAGTATCGCATTTTCTTCAAGTGTTTGCTCCGACTGACTGATACAGAATTTGCCTTTGGAGCAAAATACTCCACTGAAAGAAAAAAACTATACATTTTTTGTCTAAGTATCTTGTTGCTTATCAGAAAAAAGAAAAACGACTACAAGACAAACATACAGAAAACCAATTAATTTCTCGATTGGTACAAGTGCTGGGATATTCAGTTCACATCTCATTCGAGTCATCAGTGCAACACAAGTATTTTTTTATCCTAATTTGTCTTTTATACGACAAAATTCCAAACATAACTTCAAAAATGTTGAAAAAGCACTTAGCTATAATGTAAACTCGGTTACTTTCTTCGTTTTCTGCAAACCTGATTGCATGTATATCAGAGCAGTCTGCAAACTTGACTATTATAGAGGCCTTTGTATAAAACATGTCTTTCAAACAAGCTGTTATGTTGCTGATACCACAACCTACATAAAAACACGATGATAACTTAGGACCCTATCCTCTTTTTACCATAACACTGATGCAGGTGATACCTGTGAGAAAACAAAACCGGTTTGAACAACTTTAAGTTTAAAGTTACTGTTCGGTTACATCGAATATAGATAAGAGGGGAAATGTTTTATTTTTGCTTAAAAAAACACTAAAAATTGGGGTCAAACGAAAAAATAAAAGGGTGGAGAAACAAGTTAAGAAGAGTAGAAACAGACAAAAAACTGTAGAAATAAAAATAATGAACCTATGAATAGTTGTAAGATAGTTTTATTTGGATCGATGTCAACCGACACCAAAATAAGTATTAGAGATAACATTTGTTGATGCGGAAATGAAAGACAACAAAACTTTTTTTTTATTTTATTTAAAATTTACTCCAAAATACTATATTAAATAAATAACACTCGATGAAATTAACTAAAATATTTTTGAAACCCCATACAGATTGATTCTTCGGACTAATTTTTACGTTACATTTTAAGTTAAGCTATTAAAAGAATTGTTTGTTTACCAAGGTGAAGCAGATGGAAGCAAGTGAGCAGGTCACTGATACAAAGATAAGCACACTGACCACCGACCTCAAAGACTTGAACACACAGTTGAACAATGCCACACAACAAACTGCAACACTTAAAGGTAATGTACTGGTATACATACAGCGCTATTTTGGTCGAAACATGCAATGAAAAGACTTTTTAAAATCGTTTGACACAATTTTTATTGGTAATTCTATAGCTTTTTTCAAACCAAAATACCCCTCGTAAAAAATAACCACAGTAGCCATTTTGGTAAACATTTTACTGCTAACTTCATTTCTTAAAATACAGTCATAAATGCAAAATATTCAAATAATATTGTTTGCAAACTTTGCAGCATAGATAGTAACAGATATTAAATTGTCCGCCGTTTTTACAGGTGCTGACCGCATCTTTGAAGACCAAGTGGGAGCATTTGTATCCAACACCACACAGGATGTCGCAAACATTAAAGCCGATCTGGTTGCAGTAAAACAGACTTTGTCCCAGGTAAAGAATCTTTTGTTTAATTGAATAAAAGCAATAAGAGTGAAACAAAATGTTTGAAGATTTGAAATACAGTAGTTCTTGAGTTATTGATCGGAATCCATACAAGTAGGAAAGGACACGGTGACCTTGACATTTGATAAAGCGTTTGATACAATCATAATGGGCCATCTACTCACCATCACCTAATCCTAAAAAAATAGAGGTCCTTGGTTGGGTTGGTCTTGACAGGCAACTTCTTACAGTGGCCTTGACCTAACATAATAAAAAATCAGTAAGGGTTTTTGCATATCATATTCAACCATCAAATAAGATCTTAGAGGCCTAGCTTCAGTTGTTCTCGAGTTAATGAGAGGAAACCGTTTTAGAAGTGAAGGTCGTTCTAACACGATTACCTTTGACATGGTTCGTTATAAGTCATTTAATTATTATAGCCAAAAACAGAACATTTTTTTATTTCTTTAATTATTAATAATAAACAACTTCAGTCTGCTGCATGACGGACCGACGGATATTTGTAAACTAATGTACCTCCACTTCTTCGAAAGAGAGGGATATGGGTGGGGGGGGGGGGGGGGGGGGGGGGGGAGGTTATAAAGGCATCATAAGCCTGCGAGTTCCTATTAATAACATTTACATGTACATCCTTAAGCCCCGGAATATAATATACAATACATTGTGTGTGGTAAGATGACACAAATATGAAACAAAGTTTTCATGTGCAAAGTTTTCCGATGTATTTGTAGGTAGGGAGATCAGTTTTCAACACGACCCTGGAAGTTGCAAAATTTGATGCTGAATTACTGAAATTCAGGTAAGATTTGTTTAAATAAGGGCTATGTTGTCACCGAGTATTAAAACAATGCATTTCTTCTTTGTAGTTGTAAAGCCTTTTTTTTAATAGTTTTTACAGATCGTGATTCTGGTGTCTAAAACCCTGTGTTCATTTATTAGGCAAGTTTTAAAACACAGCTTTTAGAATTTTCTTCTTCCGACTTTTCCTGTATAAGTTTGGGGTTGAAACAGCTTTGGGTTTCAAACAAAGGTCCTTTTTATCTGGAGATTTCAAAACTTTAGAAAAGCGAATAATGGTTGTTACGCACGTGTGTATAAAACAAATGGTATTTAATTAGTGAAACAGGTAAACAGAAAAAAGTCAGTAACGAATGTCCTGTATTAATTGACTAAACTATTTAAAAGTGCATTATAAGGCCCTGGTAAGACAGTGCACTTTACTATTTTTGTGCTCCACTGGCTAATTATCTCCGACTTAATCGGGTTGTTTATCCTCGTTACCGAAGGTAGCCATTAGAGTGAGCACCACATTGTATACATGATGGTCTCTATTACATTATGACGTGTTCTGTATACAGGAAGAGTGTGGACAGTGTACAGACAGTGGTCACCTTCACACAGCCCCTACAGCAAGGTCAGATCGCAGATATTCTCAGGCTGAAGAAGACCCTGGCAGACAACGTTAACGTCCTCAAATACGCTTTCGGACTGACGTCAACGCCACCATAACCTATCTAAAGAACTATCTGTATATTCATGTACATAAATTAACATTTCTCTAAAGATCAGAGACGGAAAAGATGACTATCTCGTCGGCAAGTGTCGCAGTTTTATCCTATCTCGTTTGTGAATTAAACATGCTTTCGTCAATATTTCCAACAGCCTCACTAGTACAAGTTTTTTTTCATTTTTCGTATTAACCATCAAACTAATTCAAGTTGTTTAAAACTTTAAGTCAAATGTTGACAGTGTGTCATTATGCCTCCTTATGGTAAGAGAACATTTTACTTCTATTCATTCAATCCAGATATTACATGTCGGCCGAGAATTTCAAAAGATATGTAAATAAAAAGAAGTTCCAGTCAGGATTTGTGTGGTGTGTTTGGCTAGAGAATACTTCCGTTATGAATGGCTTTTCATCGTAGTTTGTTCCTGTTTCCTGTAACAGATGTTGACCAACCAGGACTCGAACCAAGGGCCTTCTGCTCGTCTGCTCTCAGATATTTTACTAAGCCACACGATCAATTATCTATTGATTTATCACCAGTTAACTTGTACCTGTCTAGTGCTCTTTAAGGCTTTTTTTTTTAAGTTTCCATCGAGAGACTTGTGCGAGCCAGGTGACAGAAGCGGCTGTAGTCGAAACAGTTTTGTTGTACTTTGTACAATTATTAAAAAAAAAACAAAAACAAAAAACTTTTAGTTCAACAATGTCGTATCAGCAAGTTTGATCTTGAGTTATTTCTTCAAGCACTAAATATTTAAGGATAGACTTTTTCCAACAAGAAAATGTCTTGCGGTAAGATACAGCCCCACAATAAAAATATACTGACCTTAATTATATGAAACAAGGTGCATCAGATTGAAGACCTTATCATGTGCGATATTATCTGTGGTGGCAGTGTTTTACCAGTCTGAGAAATAGGGTGTCAGTGTTGGATGATGCCCTGTCAGAAACTTGCACAAATGTAACTGTTTAATCTTGTCATGAACTCAGATATAAACGTGCGACATTTGATTATATGATAACCAGAGACTGTTATCATTTCAACAGATAATAATAATAATTCAACATAAATTTCACTATAAATAAATGATTTAATGTAATAAATACAATCAAGGTGCATGTTACTCTAAAACCATGACAATGTATCAATGAACAAATGAAGTAAAAAAAGGGAATTCAGCACATTTACCTCAGTGTATGTTTAACACTTTCACAGTTTTATTACTTCAGGAAGTTTGTTTAACGCAAATACCTTCACTACTTTCAGTCTTACTTTTTTTACCACTACAGTATTAACTGTAAGACTATCTTGGACGGCTGCACCTGATGCACAGTCAGCTGACATTTTGTATTGATGTAATCTGTTAAAACTTTTTAAGTCTGCCAAAAGAAACACAAGTTATTTCACTTATCAATTTAAGGAAGTTTCTGTTTAACACAAGCACTTTTGCAATTATCCTTAAGGAAGTTTCCATTTAACACAAGCACTTGTGCAATTTTACTTAAGGAAGTTTCCGTTTAACACAAGCACTTGTGCAATTTTACTTAAGGAAGTTTCCGTTTAACACAAGCACTTGTGCAATTTTACTTAAGGAAGTTTGTTTAACTTGTGCAATTTTACTTAAGGAAATTTCCATTTAACACAAGGTCTTGTGAAATTTTACTCAAGAAGTTTCCGTTTAACACAAGCACTTGTGCAATTTTACTTAAGGAAGTTTGTTTAACTTGTGGAATTTTACTGAAGGAAGTTTCTGTTTAACACAAGCACTTGTGCCATTTTACTTATGGAAGTTTCCGTTTAACACAAGCACTTGTGCAATTTTACTTAAGGAAGTTTCCATTTAACACAAGCACTTGTGCAATTTTACTTAAGGAAGTTTCCGTTTAACACAAGCACTTGTGCAATTTTACTTCAGGAAGTTTCCATTTAACACAAGCATTTGTGCAATTTTACTTAAGGAAGTTTCCATTTAACACAAGCTCTTGTGCAATTTTACTTAAGGAAGTTTCCATTTAACACAAGCTCTTGTGCAATTTTACTTAAGGAAGTTTCCATTTAACACAAGCTCTTGTGCAATTTTACTTAAGGAAGTTTCCATTTAACACAAGCTCTTGTGCAATTTTACTTAAGGAAGTTTCCATTTAACACAAGCTCTTGTGCAATTTTACTTAAGGAAGTTTCCATTTAACACAAGCACTTGTACAATTTTACTTAAGGAAGTTTGTTTAACTTGTGCAATTTTACTTAAGGAAGTTTCCATTTAACACAAGCTCTTGTGCAATTTTACTTAAGGAAGTTTCCATTTAACACAAGCTCTTGTGCAATTTTACTTAAGGAAGTTTCCATTTTACACAAGCTCTTGTGCAATTTTACTTAAGGAAGTTTCCATTTAACACAAGCTCTTGTGCAATTTTACTTAAGGAAGTTTCCATTTAACACAAGCACTTGTACAATTTTACTTATTTAATAAGTTTCTGTTTAACACATACACTATAACATTTTACTTAAAGAAGTTTTTGTTTAACAAAAGCACTTTTGCAATTTTACTTCTGTCAATTGTTAAATTTTTTTCAAAAAGGAATTCACGCTTGAAATCTGACTAAAATGGAAAACATAGGTTAATCATAGTACCATAATACTACCATTTTATGGCAAGCAACAAGATCAGGGAAGCCAAATCCAGGAAAAGATGAAACATGACATGATTATTTTCACTCGATACATTCAATGTCAAGACGTCCATGATTAATGAAAACGTTACAAAGCACTTTTTAAAGCAAATCTATTCCTATCCTTCAAGTATCTCTGCATACATTTCACAAAAAAATAAAATTTCATTATTACATAATTATTTATATTATCAACCTTTTTCTCACCTACCCTTAAACTGAATGATGAATATTAAAAAATAAGTTTTGCCTTCTTAACTGAGACAGACCACAACAAAAAAATGAAAATGAGGCCTTCACAAACAACCATCACTAATATTTTGACATAAAAGCTTAAAGGAATCACTATTAAAGGCAAACCAATAGTTAAAAGTTTACTACAATCTACACTATGATTCACAAACAAAAACAAAACAATCGCTGTATTGTTAGCACATTGAATGACTGATTAAATTCGTGATCATGCTTCAAAAGATTTCTATTACAAATGTAAAAACATTAAGATGACAATATGATAAATATAATAATATTCCTGGTTCAAAAATTTCTTTTTCCTTTGTACAGGAGAAGTCTAAGCCAGTTGCTTCTTTCATTAAAATCACTGATATAAGCTTTCTTATTTCACAACATAGGTGTAAATTTTTCAGATGGGGGAAATTCAGCAATTTTAATACAATATTTGTCCAACTTTTGCTTACAAAACTATTTCCTTTCAGCATTTGCCATTGATAATATGCCATTAGAATTGTTTTTAAATTTCACTGTACTAAAATTTGAATATTGTTCTGTTACAGAACTTCTGCATTACTGAATAATACATAACTTCTGTGTTATTGAATGTTTGTCAGTGTGTGTCTAAAATTGTTCCTCAGCATCCAGACACCTAGACTGCTTGAAGTGATTGAATCGCTCAATGATCTTCTCTATAGAATGTTCACCATGCACCTTGTTGTCACGGGTACGTACGTTAGCTGTGCCAGTCTGCACTTCCTTCTCACCAACCACTGTAAATACATGTATGAATGAAGATATACATAAGAATTACCTAACAAGAATCATTGTACATCCAGCCTCTTTTTGCAGCTGGTTATCAATTATCTCATTTTAATACTACATATTTTCACATTGAGTTGGAGATGTACTATAAATAATATATCTTACTAAACAGAACTGTTTATCATTAATGAGTATTTTTACTGAAAACATACTGAAGAAGAACAATGAAGTTCCTGATTGGACGGCACAGATGCAGTGCCATGTAATCAAGTTCTGCATTCGTCTAAAAATGCAAAATACACCAGCATGGTATGGGTTAACACTCCATAATATGTCCTCTACAGCTACAAAAGTATGTTATACAATAACCAGCTTTCTATTTATTGTCAAACATGCCTTAAGCTGTCTAATCATCTTTTTTGGTATGTTTATCAAGTTTTAATCAAGAAAACAACATCAGAAAGCAGTTGTTATGAAAAAAGATGAAGTTTTGTAAGCCTAGAATGTCGCTTGCTGGTGAACTTACCAAAGATGAAGTTATACTGTGCCAATTGAGCGTTTCTGACTTTCTTGTTGAGTGTATTGGATGGGTCTAACTCAGTATCACACATAAATCCTGCATCATATATTTGCTGTTTCACCTGAAAAATGAATTAACAAGCTATGAAAAAATGAAAAAGGTAGCACTAAAGACAGTTCATAAACATATGACCTTGAAACATTCAACTGTAATAAGAATTCTGTTATATATTTTATCTGATACAGAAGATTAACTTACTAGATGAAAAAAAATTTTTAAAATTTATAAAGTATGAAGTTTTTATAGGGCTGTAAACTGATTTTCTAAATTAATACAGAAAGTATCAAGCTGTTATAAAGAGTGACACATGTTTGTTTCTCAGAATTACATAACCTTACCTTAAGGGCATAGTCATCAAAGGCAGGGGCTACTGGGATAACTATTGCCTGCCTTGGGGATAACCAGAATGGCCTGTAAGAATAGAAGATGTACATTACTTAAGAAGAGACTTCTCAAAACCTTATTTCTAACAAAATTCTAAACATTTGCAAGAGATCTTGTTTACTGTTATAAATGAAAAAAGTGTCAAGTTCACTTTTTCCTATTTAAACCAAAGATCTTCAAGTACTTCAGAAAGCTCACTTTTATTCCTATTTTTTTTTTAATTCATTATCTTTCCCAGATAATGGTACAAAGCAGATTTCCTAACCGACTCTAACTAGAAATGGCAAAACCCATTCATTTTAGCATTCAAATTTTCCGATCATTTTGCATTCGATTGTTAATAATAACCCATTCAAAACACACTGAACTTAGGAATATTAAGTCATTTACATTGATAAGTTCAAAATGTTTTCAATTCACCGACACAGAGAGTATATCTCAGAATCTGGTATCAGTATTAGGTAATTACCTAATCAATAAAATTTTATACTCAGTCTGTTGAAAAGAAAAAGGAATTAAGAGTAAGACTGAGCACAAATATGGCTAGTATTATTAAAATATGGCTAAATATGGCTAGTATTATTAATTTGTTGCGTTATACTGCATAATTTATTAATGGGGTGAAGTGTATGATGGTGATGGCGCGAGTTACTGGCTGGCCTAGAAAACTAGAATATGTAGTTGCACAGGTTGCATGCCACGCTTTACCAGACAACTGAATGTTTCTAAACATTGTGAAGAAACTGAAGCTGGCATGACTATTGGTGATATAGATGGGTATTGTAAGAGAATTCTGCAAGAGAATAATCAAACAAAATTTCAGCCCAATATATAGTAATGTTGGGGTTATTGCAAATAACTGACCAACATGTTCATCATCAGGTATTTGGTT